>JAMXBC010000010.1:7500000-8750000 GCA_024138005.1 Lumnitzera racemosa
AAATCTTAATATGTTTGAAATGTTGATCTAAATTTGACAAGAATATTAAGACATCATTAATGTAAACAATTATGAAATTTTAATAATCATTAAAAATTTCATTCATTATTTTTTGAAATTCAGATGATGCATTTTTTAATCCAAAAAGTATAACATTCCATTCAAACTGACCAAATGGGATAATGAATGTAGTTTTATACCTGTCGGATTCTTCAATCTAAATTTGCTAAAATCCAAATTTCATATTAAACTTTGAAAATATTTTAGCATTATAGAGTCGATTGAGCAAATCTTTTTTATTAAGTATTAGATACCTAATCTATTTTTATTTACGTAAAAAGCTAAACAACACGAAGGTGATTTGCTATTATGAATTAATTTTTTTATGAAGTAAATCATTGATTTCATTTTTACACTGATTTAAAACTTCATTATTCATTTAGGAAGGTCTAGCCTTCATTAGATTTTTTTTTTATTAAAATCATTTCCATAAAGTAAATCCACAATGTGAGATTTATGATCCCAAAAACCATTTAGCAGAGTGGAACAAATTGAATTTTTAATTTCTAATTCTAAATTAGAAATTATTTTCTTCAAATTTTCATTAGAAAGTTAAGTTTCTATTTTCTTGAACTCAAGATCATTTTTCAAAAACATTTCTTTACATTCAATTAAATAGTTCAATTTTGAAATTGAATTCTGTTTTAATTCATTAAGATACTTGGTTTGTGGTTTTGAGAAAAAATTGAAAACAATTTTCCTTTTGAAATAACACATCTTGATCCCTTTGTCATTCACAGAAAATGGTTGGATCAAATTAATAAAAGATATTCCTAAAATAACATTTTGCTTCAAATTCCTAACAAGAATAAAAGCAATCTTATAGGAAACATTTCCTTTTATAATTTCAACATTAGATAATTTAAATTTGATCTGCAATTTGTTACCAAATGCAGAACTTAGAAATTAGGTTGTTTTTTCAAAATATTTTGTTGGTATTAACCCTTCCTTAATACAATTCAGATAAACTCCAATATCAAATAAGGCAATTGTTTCTAAAATAAATTCATTGTTAATTCTAATTATGACATTAATTATCCATTTTCTTGTTATTATCTCTACAAGTTATAGAAGATAATCAAAATTATTTTCAAAAATTTTTATGATATTGTCATTGTTTGAAGTTCCTTTATCATTATCAGAATATTCTTAAACAATCATTTTTTGTTTTAATTCAAGAAAATCATTTTTGTAATTTTAATTGCATTAATTTTAATTATTTTATTTCTTACTTCTAAATGTTAATTTCATTACGAAGATCATTTACGGAGATAGATTTTCTTTGTGGTTTTTTACCTCTTTCAAGTATTTCCTTAAGGTTATAAGATAAATTGCTTGTAAGTGAAAGAGTATTTTTATTAACATTTTTTAAACATTCAAATTTTTCATTATCATTAGATAACTGGTCTATTTTTCAAAGAATTTCTTCTTCTTCATCAGTTAAAACATTTAATTCATTTTCATCTTCAGAAGATATTGATGTTGATCTAATATCATTGACTTAAATTCTATCATCACAATCTTCTTCAGATGTTGAAAACTCATTTTTTGCAAAAATTTACAGAATATTTTCCATTGTTTGTTCATTAAGATTCAATTCATTAAGCTTATTATTAATCCTACAGAAGTTTGTTGTATGACCAATTTTTTCTGCATTTGTAACATCTTCACTATTTATAAGATTTTCTCTTATGTTTTTTATCCATTGGTTTCTCTTTAGAAACCTTAAGAGGTTTTTTCTTAAAATTCCTACAAGGCTTTTTATATGAATATTGTGAATTTTTTGCATTCCTTTTCATCTTTTTATTAACAAAAGACAAATCATATTATTCACAAAAATCTCCAAGACTTTGGTATTTCGTGCATTGTTCATTTTTTAATTGCTTTTGCAATCTTATTATGGTACATAAATTGTTTCCTATTTTATAGACATAAGAAGTCAATTCCCCATATGATAAATTATCATAAGGAATTTTGCCATTATTTTCCTCTCCAATTTTATCTCTAACCTATTCTTCTATTAATTTAGGTAAGCCAAATATGAACTTTTCTTTCCAGAAAGATTTATTACAGTCATTCCTAAGGAAGACTCTTTAGAAGAAGATATATTTATATTATCAGAATTCTCGTAAGGACTTAAATTTCATATTTGATAAGAAATCTAGGGTTTTATCCATAATATGTGACAAATCTCCTATAAAATGTTAGCTTATTGAAAAAATTAAAGTATTAACCATATCTTAAATTGATCCATCATTATCATCAAGAATTTTAATTCCATTTTCATCAATCTTATAAGAAGTTAAAATATTAATTCATTGTTCCTCAGTGAGATAGTTATCCCATTAATCTTTTAATTGTCTAGAAAAACTAGAAATTAAAAGGAATGCTACTTGGTAATCAATAATACTTGGAACTGTCTTGTTAGTATTAGAAAACATTATAATTTGGTTAAGAACATTAACGATTTTTCTTTCTAAAGCTCCATCTATATTCCATTCATAGGTGGATCTTGCAGAATATTTATTTCAAAAATTATCATTCTTTTTCTCAAAGATTATATCAAGAGGTATAGCTCTCTGGTAATATAACTTTTGAGGTTCCTTCCAATTAGTTTTAATAATTTCATCATTACAATCATTAACCTTTAAATATTTTAAAGAAACGTTGGACATTAAATTATTTTCTAAATCATTATCGGTTTCATTAAGAACATTAATTTTTTCAAAAAGTATATCATTAATGACAATACCCCTTAATTTTGATGTATTCATTGGTGTTTCCATTTTTAAGATATCAATAGGTTCTAAAGAGATTACTTCTTTAACCATTTTATTTTTTAGCATTCTTTTCTTATCTTCTATGGTTTTAAAAATTCATTACTTAAATTTTTAGGCATTTCGAAAGATTTAAATAATGGTACGTTTTTATTGGTAGGAACTTTTTCATTAGTTTTGTTTATTTCATTATTTATTACATTTTTCATTCAATCTAATTGTTTTCCTATCATGTGTAAGTGTTGATTTATATAATTATTTTGATCAATTATTTTTTCCTTCATTTTCCGTTACATTTTGAAGTACGCAAGTGCACTCTATCAAATTGTAATAGTAGATTAAGTCCAAGTGTCGATTATCATGCCTCGAAACAGCAGAGTCATAACACCCCCACCGTATAAACTATCCTAAAATAGAAATTGGCCTTACAACCGCTATCCTAGACTTAATCTACACAAGGCATCCATGACTAACCGGCTTTGAAGTAAACATTTTGTAATTTAAATAAATCATTTACCTAAGAAAGCGAGAATATATATATATATATACACTATAATTCAATTATTACAATTAACGTTTACAATGTTTTATTGTAATATATTTCCTAGTTATTACATTATTCAAAAATGAAAATTTCTAAAATAAAAGCTTAGACCTTAAAAATATATATTTGTTCTTCAAATGTTTTTCCTCACTTCCCAAGATCCAGCAGTTACTAGCCTCAGAGTAGTTGTAAGCCGCTTCTTAGCCAGCACCTGTATGATGTTTATAGGGATGTAAGCAACCATAACTCGGTAAGTTAGGATAGAGGACTTAAAACTATACAATAAACACAAGAAAGTTATCAATCAACCTATTAGGTACAATGCATGTTCAAGAAAATGCCACCGCATAACGTTGTCCAGCCCATCATAAGATTAAAGGAATTGCTTCCGCTCTAATCCAGGTTGAGGAGTTGTCGTTAGTGCAACAGCTCACAACCAAACCCAAGCTTGTGCAATGGAGACACCGCTCCTCCTGCGACTACCTTCGAACCATTGACTTCACCCTTGCCGCGATCTTCTCACTTGTCACTTAGTTTGACTAAGGATAAAGAAGAGACCCATTATACCATCCGGCACTATCCCTTTCAAAGGGGTCGGTATTTGGCCGGAAAATCCTAGATTTCCCCTAATAGATTGTTATACAGGTTCGATTTATGTTTACAAGTCATATCTTTGTTAAGTTCAATTTAGGGTGATCAATCATTTCATCAAATCATACAATACAAGCTAGAACAACAAACAGAATCATAGCATCACTCAAAATCAAGCACATGCATACAACCAACTATTTAACAAGCACAACCAAGTATAATCTTAAGTCTCCAAAATACAGCAATGTATTAATCCTAACTTACCTGGACTCCTCGCTTGCTCACTCGAGGTCCAACAAGTTCGAGCCATCGTCGATCATCCCTATAAGATAAACGTGGTTTCAGTTTTTCATATAACTATTATAGGTTGGTTTTATCCTATAACGCTTATTGTTATCTTTTGTTTAAGGTTTAATAAATCTAATTATCTAGGTCTTAAGTTTTTTATAATTCTTCTTGAATCGTGTTAAGTTTTATTTCAGTTTTCGCATCGATTTCAAAATTAGGTTTTTAACTCAATTTTTTGTTAAAGATTTATATGTACACCCTAAGAAATCAATCCGACCTATAATGTAAAATTTGTCGCATTATCTTTGGATATCCTAAATATCGTTCTTAGTCTCTAACTAGTGTTCTAGTCCGTGCGGTATACTTAGATCCTAGTTTAATCACAGAATTCACCCCCGTTATGAGAAAATTTTACATTTTTCATATAATTACCCTAATATTAGTTTCCTATCAGATTTATTGTACATTTTTGTTATTATCATAATATCAATTTTTATTCTAATATCTTCTATTTATTATATTTCTAATAATTGTGTATTATGTACTATTACTTATTATGTACATAATACACATCTAATATTTTTATCACTCTACTTACCATCTCCCAACATCAATTATCATTTCAAAATGTCGAAATTCATCCTAAATCAAATTTTACACTTAATTACCCTAATTTACAAAATTAATTTAAGATTTACTATTTTTCCCTATTACTTATTTACTACATAATTAACCTAATAATTACATCTAACACCCTAAATGCTACAAGTATCATAAGTCATTAGATTTTAACATCCTAAAACATATAATTATTCACTAAATTAGTAATTAACTATTTAATTACTTAATTAACCCTAAATTACCCATTTTATGCCTCATTTTAAGGCCTAAAAATTAATTTTTGAAAACGGGCTTCATAGCACTGTTCTATATCATCTAAGTAGTCTACACAAAAATTTTGGGCTCAAAACTACACTCCTAAGGTCATTTATTTCTAAACCAAAATATGCTTGGTTTTGTATGATTTCTTAAGGACCATATATCACAGGACATATTTTCATTAAAATAATACTTTTCCTAAAAACTAAATATAAAAATATTTCATAATAACAAACTTCATAATTTTCTAAAAATATTTACTATTTTTATAAAATTACACAAAATCGGGCTGAATCAAACTCACCGATTTGAGTAGCTCTAGTCACCATCGGTAGCCATAGGTGTGTCGGCCCACCTAGGTACAGCCACCACCATATGGTGGTGGTGGCTGTCCACTCCCAACTGCTCGTCAGGTCTAGGTTTTCCTTTAAGGCGCAAATTGCACAAATTTGAGAAATTTTTTGTAATTAATTCAAATACTCACAATTTCGGCCCTCTCTATTTTTCTCACTCTCCAAACTGACCAAATAAGCTTCTAAATTTTTTTTGCCATTTATAGAGCATTAGGGAAATTATTGTGTATTAATTAGACAAGACAATTATCTCATCTCTTCTTTTTTCCACTTTCTATTTGTTGCATTTTAATTAGTTAATTTTTTTTTTCAATTCCAGATTGCCACGCCTCATTTATGGATTTTTCCTCATTTTTACTGATTTTTCCTTAATTAATTATGAATTTTATTTAATTATTTATTTAAGTAATTACGTGTATTTCTACCTATATGTAAATTCATATATAGTATAAATAAATATTCCTAAATATTATTTAGGTCATTCTATGGTTTTTAATATACATATAATTTATCTCTAATGATTCGTTAATTATCGGAATGCATTTTACACATTTTCGATAAATAACGAGTTATATACTTAAAATTTGAAATTTTTATATTCTTTTATTTTATTGCTTATTTTCCTAAATTCGAACTTATGAGATCATTTTACTAATATTTTTAGCTTTACTTATAATTTAGACTCAATCTGATCTTTCAGCCGAGCGAAACCCTAAGTAACTGGTTATGGGGCTTACATCGATCCTCAAGAACTAATACGATTACTAATACTTACTAGATTTTTATTATTTAATCTGCAAATTAAATTTCACGACACTTAAAAAAGTAAATCTAGATTACTGCTAAAACTAAATTAAAGATTAACTAACATGAAATTCAAAAATTATCAAGAAAGCAATTCGATGAATTCAAGATGTAACACTTGTAAACACCTAATTTTTGTCATTTTATAGTCTTAGTTTTTATTTATTTTTATTTTTTTACAAAAAGGGTTCTAATTAAAAAAAAAAAGATAAAAATAACAAAAATTGACAAATAACGAAAATCAGATTCATATCTAATCAAATAGTCTAGTTAAATAAGATTTGAATCTAGTTTAATCAAATATAATAGGATTTGATATGAACTTTATAAAAAAAAAAAAACACAACGGGAATCAGGGGATCAGCTTCATCAAAAATTTAAAAAATCTGTTTCATTCATATAACAGAAACAGCAGCATCTCCACGATCGTTCCACGCAGCAGCAGCATCACCACGATCGTTCCACGCAGCAGCAGAATCTCTAATTCCATTCTCCATGCAGCAACCAATGTCCCCAAACACTCAACCGAAACACAACATCCATAAGGCCATTACAACACGTAGCAGTACACGTTGTCCATCACTACACCGTCCACTGCAAGGATACTTGCTTATGTCGCGATAGCCGATATACATCCACAGCAGCACAAGGTCACTGCAGATCACGCCAACAGCAGTTCCGTCACACGCCATAGCCTCTTTGTTGACGAACAGCCCCTAAATTGCATCCTCGGATCCTTTACTGAACTGCCCAAATCAGGTTCGAATACTAGTTTTTATTATTATTGTTGTTGTTGATTAGTTGTTATTATGTTTTAGTTACTTAGTTATTTAATAGTATATATGTATATATATAGTTAAGAGACTTTTAATATTAGTTTATATATTAAGTATATTACATAGTTTATTAATTTATTTAGATAAGTAGCTATTGATAGTAAATATATATATATGTAGATTAGGTTTTTTTTTTAGAAATTATTACTTTTTTTTTCTAGAAATAAAACATTAACAAAAAATAAATTTTTACAAAAAAGGTTATAGTGTCTTAGAGAGTTTTCTTTTAAATCATTCATGAGTTAGGACCTTTTTTTTAAGTATTTTTGATAAACCGAATAACGTAAAACATAAACTTGGTCAGTTTTCAAAATTAAAATCAATCAATACACTAAATATTTTTTAAAAAAAAAAAAAGAACTGCAATCGTCTGATCCCGGCTAACGGGTACGTAAGCACCTTCGGGGTGACGATAAAATATGTAATTTTTCTAAATTAAAAAAATCATTTTGATGTTGATAAAATAAAAAAAAAACTTTAATTGACTTCTTTTCTATGGTTAGTTGTCTTTTGCATAGTTTAGATGTGTTTTTCATAGTTTAGATGTCTTTTCCATAGTTTAGATGTTTTTCTCATAGTTTAGATATTTTTTTCATAGTTTAGATGTGTTTTTCATAGTTTAGATGTGTTTTTCATAGTTTAGGTTTCTTTTTTATGATTCAGACATCTTTTCTATGATTTAGATATCTTTTCTATGATTTAGATATCTTTTCTATGATTAAGGCACATTTTCTATGATTAGGAAATTTTTTTTTTCTTTCTTTCTTTCTTTCTTTTTTAATAATTTAAGCATCTTTTCTATATAAAAGTTTCATCATGTAGAATATTTCATATTTCATAAAATCTTTAGGGTTTTTCTTGAAAATAAAAAAAAAATATCACTTAGTTATTTTTAAATAAAAATTTTAATTTGGCACTTTTCAAAAATTAGTTTGTTTTTTTTTTATAATTAGGAATAAAAATTAGGCTTCTAGGGATTTTTTTTAATAAAAATAAAATGGTTAATAAAAACGCAAATTCAACCAATCATTTTTATAAAAAGAGCCAACCCACTAAAATTTTTTTTGAAATAACTACGATTATCTGATCCCGGCTAGCGGGTACGTAGGCACCTTCGAGGCGACGATAAAATATGTAGAAACTTAGGTTCTTTTTTTTATTTTATTTATTTATTTTTTTAAATATTATAATTAGAAAAGTAATCCTAATCTCGGTAATAAATAGTGGTACCCGTTAAGGGTTTAATAGGTTAGCCTTCGAATTCGGAACCCTCTAGTTCTTTATTAAAATCGAAATCAAAGACCGGTAGCTAAATCGTAACCAATCCACCCAATTGGTTACAGTTTCTTTTCTTTTTCCCGACTTCGGTCGGGTGGCGACTCCAAAAGTTATTTTTAATAAAAAGACAGAAATTTCTCAATTTCTTTAGTCGAGGATTAATATTAAATGGGCTAGAGTTTAGTATTAATCAAGAAATGAGAAATCAATTTAAACAAAAACAAAAAAATTAGAATCGACAGTTTAGCGACTTCATTGGGGACCGCTAGAGGGCTAACTACTAGAAGTTGCCGAAAATAAGATTATTTAAAAAAAATTAAATAATAAAAAAATTAAAAAAAAAAACTTAGGTATGTTGTTTGATGTATTTGTTTTTTTTTTTTTTTACTAACATTTTTTTGTCATGATAGTTCATTTAAGGGGAAATTTTGTGGGGTTTTACTTTTATCTTTTATTTAGTTATTTTTATTTTATTTTATTTTATTTTCCTTTCTGCATCATAAATGCATGTTAGATACGGTCAGAACCAGGCTGTATTAGAACCTTAGAAGGGGGGTCATTATGTAAGCTTCGGATGTTGTAGTGCAACCACCTTCCAGGGCCGATCAGGCTACCCCACTTAAGTTCAGATGCGACCACAGAACCGTTGCTTTGAAAAAACGCAGTGGTTGCAGAACTTGAGAACCTTTAGCACCTACCCTTTTGTATTACACAAAACTTTTTTTCAAAAATTACAAGTACTTATGATGTGGCAAACCTAAATTAATAAAGACAGTTGTGAAGTTGTGATGGTAATTGTAATCTTTCATTGTAAATAATTTGTAATAATTTCACGAAAAGTTTGGAATATGTTGTAATTGTAATTTTAATTTTGATTTTTAATCAGTCATGGTTGGACCAAGTCAAGGGTCTTTTGAAGACATTCGTGTTTGCCTACCGCATTGGCCTCAAAAACTGCTTCACACGTAGTTTCGACTCTTTAGCCCAAATAAACAGGAGTTTATTAAGAATAAGATTGGGCCCATCCTCTCTTTACAGAAGATCTCCGTGAACATCACTCTAGTGCGGGCCTTCGTACATCTATGGGAGCCTGAATCTATCACTTTTTGGTTTGGCCCCATATCAGTTGAGCCCAACCTTTATAGAGTAAATAAATAAAAAATAATAAAAAAAAGAAGCCAAAAGAAAAGAATCAAACTTGTAAAATAATAGTTATCATTGTGCCTAGTATTTTACCCACCAAAAATATCCATTCTTTTAGGTAAATTCAATATTTTGCAAATAGCCTTCTTCATTTGAAATAAATAAGATTTAGATATTTTCTTTGTTTAGTCTTTTATTCTTCAGAAATCCTCTCTTGTAAATAGATTCTCAGTAATGTTGTTCTCGACTTATATATATTTCCATGAAATAAATCTCTCGTAATCATCTTCATAATTCCATCACTCGATCTTTCTAACACAAAAGCCCTAACTTTTCCTCTCTCTCTCTTTCAAAAAAAAAAAAAGAAAGAGAAAAGAAAGAAAAAAAAAGAAAGAAAGAAAAGAAAAGAAAAAGAAAGAAAGTTGCTAACGATTACAAATCCTTATAGGGTTCGAGACAAATACAATCACTTAGCCCATTAAGGTAGATAACCTAAACAGACCCACTTGGCCCGAGAAAATAACCAACCAAACCCGAACCTTATCCCATCGAGATGATTCAACCAACTCAAAGCCCCTAAGTTGTCGAGTCCAAACCATAAATTGAGTCAAAACATAAAGCCATGAAACACTATCCTAAGCTTGATCCCCGGTACAAACAAAAAGGGCAACTCATTAGTCCCTTTTACTTCAAAAGTTGTTAGTTCCAGGCCATTCGAACTCTAAAGAACCTAACCCAAAGTCACATATGGAAGTTTAAGGGCGTTAAGACCTGTAAGTCTGGGACATGGGGCATTTAGTTTTTGAAATTTCACAACTGGGGCATGTTCCAAGGAATTGGGGAGTAAGGTCCATCATCACCTTAAGGTCAATCCCTATGTAAGGAATTTGTAACTCACTTTTAAAAAGTTTTAAATGAAAAGAGGCAAGCTATATCCAATACACTAACTCTTAAATACTTTGAGAGTTAAGAGACATCATTGTGAGGATATTTTGGACTCATTCCTTAAAGGAGGTCCATTTTGAATTTGATACGCAGATGGAAATGAAGTTAGGTATTCATTTTCAAATCCCAAATACAATTATCCTTTGATAACCCCGTTGGACTGATTTGGAGTTCATTTTAAATGTAAACCCTGTCAAGAACCACCCCCACAGTGGGGCAATTCGAAGGTTAGGGTCATTAATTAGGAGAAAAGGATAAAACTGATTTGTGCTTTCCCCAGTAATAACAATTCAAGGATAATTTTTGTTTTCGATAAATTGTTTTCTTTGAAGAAGAGCTAACATTTTTTCCAAATACCCCAAAGGCCACATATACCGTACCTAAGCCAATGCACTCTGAACCTATACCTATGGATTTAGGGCCTTGATTCATCCAAAGACAAAAACTTGACAAAAGAGATAGTTATTTTTGGGGAGAGAAAAGAAGGAAATGAAATTAAATTAAAAAGAAAAAAAGAAAAGAAAAAAAAGAAGAAAAAAAGAAAAAGAAAAAAAATAGGATAAAGGAAAATGAAGAAATACCCAAATATTGGGCTTGAGAAAATCCCCAATCAAAGAAGGCATAAGTTGTTCAAAAAACACAAGGCCTTGAATCGCGTTCCCAACCAAAAACACAAAACCTCATATTCATTCAA
The DNA here is from genome assembly GCA_024138005.1 of Lumnitzera racemosa. Taxonomy (NCBI): domain Eukaryota; kingdom Viridiplantae; phylum Streptophyta; class Magnoliopsida; order Myrtales; family Combretaceae; genus Lumnitzera; species Lumnitzera racemosa. Next base: position 7,511,193 of record JAMXBC010000010.1, read on the forward strand.
AATCATGTTCTCAACCACAAACCAAAGACTCCATATTCAATTCAAAATCACAGTCCAAATCATAAACATAAACGCTTTCTATCCACTGAATTCTCAAACACAAGACCTTCCCACCCACAATACCTCCCTACTCAAAGCTCTTCCAATTTTGAAGAATAATTTATCTAAGATAAAAATTATTTTTGAAACTAGGGCAAGCGCACATCTAGTTCATTCCTAAGGGTTCTTGACTTGTACCCTCAGGTTGGACGAAAGCATTTTTTTTTTTAAATAAGCCCTCTCAATTAACTTCTTTTGAAACCATTTAACTAAAAGCCCAATTTACAATACTAGACCCAAAAAGACCTAACATATCGATCATAACGTATCATTTACAAATTGGATTATAATTTCTGGAATAGTAATCAAGAGTGAAATCCAGACCAAGAGTGCGTAAGGAAGTCCTCTTCGACTAAATTAATCGTGAGTTATCTTTTCCTTACAAAATGAATGTTTAAGGCCGATCCAAGAACCTCATTGTCTAGGTTACAAACTAGGGTAGATATGAGATACCTTACGTGATTATAGTAGCTACCTTTTAAATAGGAATTTGTATCCGTTAGCAAATTTTCAAGGAAAAAGAGGAAAAAAAGAAAATGAAAAGACATGAAAAGGAGAGAGAGAAAGTGAAGGCTTGTTACAAGTTTTTACATTCATTTTCCAATCCATCTCATCCATAATAGTTAAATTTTCAATTCATGTTATAAAAAAATTTTCACTAAATTCCTCGTTTGTAAATTTCTCAAATCAAGAGTTTTTTTTTTTTCAAGTTGGCTATGTTCCTTAGTTTACTTTCAACTCTCAATAGAGCTTAAGCAAATCCGAAGGGTGCTTACCCTTTATCTGTTTTCTCAAGGATATAGCCAGCTCATAGTGTACTGTTTCTATCCATATCTTCTTCAGGACTTTAGTCAACTTATGAAGCGCTATCCGATTCATATTTTCATTTAGGGATCTAGCTAGTTCATAGAACGCAGTCCTAATCTAAAATTTCTTAAGATTCAGGCTGGCTCCTAAAACACAGTTCCAATTTATAATCTCTTAAGGAGCTAGCCAACCCATAGAGTGTAGTCCCAATCCAGAGTTTCTTAAACTCCCAATCATTTAACTCACATAACATTACCCGACTCAAAATTTCATCAAGGGATTTAGCAAGCTCAGAAAGCGCTATCCCAATTCAAGTTTTTCTTCATATTTTTAGGTTTTAGCCAGCTCATGGGGCGCTTTGACCGCCTGGGCGAGTCAGTTCATTAAAGGCACGATCCAAGTTTTCTTCAGATATTTTTAGGTCTTAGCCAGCTCAAGGGGCGCTTTGACCGTCTTGGTGAGTCAGCTCATTAAGAGCACAATCCAAGTTTTCCTTCGTATTTTTTAGATCTTAGCCAGCTCATGGGGCACTTTGACCGTCTTGGTGAGTCAGCTCATTAAGGGCACAATCCAAGTTTTCCTTCAAATTTTTAGCTCTTAGCCAGCTCATGGGGCACTTTGACCACCTTGGAGAGTCATCTCATTAAGGGCACAATCTAAGTTTTTCTTCATTATCTTTAGGTCTTAGCCAGCTCAAAGGGCGCTTTGACCACCTTGGTTAATCAGCTCATCAAGGGCACAACCAAGATTCTCGTCATTCTTTTTTAGAAATCTTTGCTAATTTACAAAGGCACTTCCCATTATCGTTCTAACCTTCATTAAGTGACTTAACGTTCCTTAGGATAGAGTCATCCTGAGGTAAAAATGGTGTCTCTTTTGTCTTTGTGGCAAAGTTTTATTCAAACTTCACCACAAAGAAGGGCAGCTGTAAACACCTAATTTTTGCCCTTCCATAGTCTTAGCTTTTATTTATTTATTTATTTATTTTACAAAAAGGGTCCTAATTCAAAAAAAAAAGATAAAAATAACAAAAATTGACAAATAACAAAAATCGGATTCATATCTAATCAAATAGTCTAGTTAAATAAGATTTGAATCTAGTTTAATCAGATATAATAGGATTTGATTTGGACTTCATAAAAGAAAAAAAAAAACACAACGGGAATTAGGGGAACCGCTTCATCAAAAATTAAAAAAATCTGCTTCATCCATATAACAAAAATAGCAGCATCTACACGATCATTCCACCCAGCGGCAGCATCACCACGATCGTTCCACGCAGCAGTAGAATCTCCAATTCCATTCTCCATGCAGCAACCAATGTCCCCAAACACTCAACCGAAACACAACATCCATAAGGCCATTACAACACGTAGCAGTACACGCTGTCCATCGCTGCACCGTCCACTGCAAGGACACTTGCTCATGCCGCGATAGCCGATATACATCCACAGCAGCACAAGGTCACTGCAGATCACGCCAACAGCAGTTCCGTCATACGCCATAGCCTCTTCGTTGACGAATAGCCCCCAAATTGCATCCTCGGATCCTTTACTGAACTGCCCAAATCAGGTTCGAATACTAGTTTTTATTATTATTGTTGTTGTTGATTAGTTGTTATTATGTTTTAGTTACTTAGTTATTTAATAGTATATATGTATATATATAGTTAGGAGACTTTTAATATTAGTTTATATATTAAGTATATTACATAGTTTATTAATTTATTTAGATAAGTAGCTGTTGATAGTAAATATATATATATGTAGATTAGGTTTTTTTTTTAGAAATTATTACTTTTTTTTTCTAGAAATAAAACATTAACAAAAAATAAATTTTTACAAAAAAGGTTATAGTGTCTTAGAGAGTTTTCTTTTAAATCATTCATGAGTTAGGACCTTTTTTTTTAAGTATTTTTGATAAACCGAATAACGTAAAACATAAACTTGGTCAGTTTTCAAAATTAAAATCAATCAATACACTAAATATTTTTTTTAAAAAAAAAGAACTACGATCGTCTGATCCCGGCTAACGGGTACGTAAGCACCTTCGGGGTGACGATAAAATATGTAATTTTTCTAAATTAAAAAAATCATTTTGATGTTGATAAAATAAAAAAAAATCTTTAATTGACTTCTTTTCTATGGTTAGTTGTCTTTTTCATAGTTTAGATGTCTTTTTCATAATTTAGATGTCTTTTTCATAGTTTAGATGTCTTTTCTATAGTTTAGATGTCTTTTCTATAGTTTAGATGTCTTTTCCATAATTTAGATGTTTTTCTCATAATTTAGATGTCTTTTCCATAGTTTAGATGTCTTTTTCATAGTTTAGGTTTCTTTTTTATGATTCAGACATCTTTTCTATGATTTAGATATCTTTTCTATGATTAAAGCACGTTTTCTATGATTAGGATTTTTTTTTTTCTTTCTTTCTTTTTTAATAATTTAAGCATCTTTTCTATATAAAAGTTTCATCATGTAGAATATTTCATATTTCATAAAATCTTTAGGGTTTTTCTTGAAAATAAAAAAAAAATATCACTTAGTTATTTTTAAATAAAAATTTTAATTTGGCACTTTTCAAAAATTAGTTTGTTTTTTTTTTATAATTAGGAATAAAAATTAGGCTTCTAGGGATTTTTTTTAATAAAAATAAAATGGTTAATAAAAACGCAAATTCAACCAATCATTTTTATAAAAAGAGCCAACCCACTAAAAATTTTTTTGAAATAACTACGATCGTCTGATCCCGGCTAGTGGGTATATAGGCACCTTCGGGACGACGATAAAATATGTAGAAACTTAGGTTCTTTTTTTTTCTTTTGATTTTATTTATTTATTTTTTTAAATATTATAATTAGAAAAATAATCCTAATTACGATAATAAATAGTGGTGCCCGTTAAGGGTTTAATAGGTTAGCCCCCGAATTCGGAACCCTCTGGTTTTTTATTAAAATTGAAATCAAAGACCGGTAGCTAAATCATAACCAATCCACCCAATTGGTTACGGTTTCTTTTCTTTTCCCGACTTCGGTCGGGTGGCGACTCCAAAAATTATTTTTAATAAAAAAACCGAAATTTCTCAATTTCTTTAATCGAGGATTAATATTAAATGGGTTAGGGTTTAGTATTAATCAAGAAATGAGAAATCAATTTTAAACAAAAACCGAAAAATCAGACTCAACAACACTGTACCTAGATCTTGTTTTCCTCAAATCTAATATGTGATTTTTCTAAAAATAATCTAATTTATTTTTTAATCTTTCTTAACCGGGAGAATTCTCTACTACAGTTAACCACTTTCTCAAGCCAATTAACTCTAATACGAAAATCACCTATTAGAATTTTTTTCTCAATAACATGACCTACGATTGCATTATTAAATAATAAATTCTCTACGCTTTAAGTTGAAATCTAAAAGAATCTTGAAAATTATTTCTAATCTTACAACAATTCTTATCAACTATGTCAAGATCTAATCTTAGAAGAAATCTCTCGGTTTCTTATAAAATATCAAATTTTAAATTATTACCCATGGAAATAATAATCTAAATCATAAAGCAAACATAGTTAAATCAAGAAATTAATAAAGGATTAAATTAATCAATACTAATCATGTCATATGAGTAAATCTAGGTTTCACAAAACCTAGATACCAAAATTCTACTCTTTATACATCACAAAATAGGAATTTAAAAGCAAAGTACAGAAAATCATAGAAAGAATCATTATGAAATCTAAACAAAAATTAATCTTGAAATCTTCTCTTCTCCTCACTTTCTTGGTTTTTTTCAGCTTCAAAAACTTTCTCAAAATCGTGCATAAAGTTCTCCTTAAAATAAACCCTAACAAGACATTATACATGAAAAGCTTAAAAAATTAGGTCAGCTGGAAAAAACATGACCAGAGATACAATCGTATCTTTGGATTGTGTCTTTTACTGTGCCTCATGTTTTCCCCTTTTTAAACTGAAAACAACTCGACCGACGACATGATCGTAACTTTTAGTCGTGTTGTTCAGCTGTGTCAGGTGAAAAATAGCTCCAAATTCACCTGGAAACGACACAATTATGTCGTTTGGCTATTACAATCTTTAAATCTTTATAACTTGCTCATTTTTGCTCCAATTTGAGTGAAATTTATTTCTATCTTCTTGTTTTCTCACGTAGATCGTTTTAAAACATAGAAAACAAAATTTTACTCAATTAAGTGTTATTATTTAAAAATAAACTCAAATATCAAGAAAAATCATCAAAATTCACTAGTTAAAAATATATTCAATTACAAACTCATCACATTTTAAAAGGCGCAAGTTTTATTTCAATATTTTTATGAATTGATTTTATATTATTAAGTGGTAGATGATTAGATTCTATGATCTATCGATCACTTAATTATCATTTGAAATATTGATTTGCGACAATAATTTCTTCAAACCATTCAAAGAAATATATTTGAAAACCATTTTTATACATAAAATCATAATAGTCATCTTTTATTTGTTTAGTAATACTATTAAAAGTATTAAAAAACTATTTTTTAATCTTTCATTTTTTGGTGAATTAAATTCTTTATTTAAAAAAACTCTATCTGGTTCGAAAGGTTTTTCTAAGACGTTGAGGTTTGGGTCTCCTAAAACAGAAGCAAACAGTTCTTCATATTATAATTAATTGTTAGGTTGGTAAACTGTTCTGGTTATACCTGACCTATTGTTAATTATTCCAAAAAGTACAGGATTATCTTAGACATTAGGTTGAACATTAATCATAGGAGGATGTAAATCTACCAATTTCCTAAATAAGGATGACATTGACCTTATTTCTAAGGGTCTTCTAAGATAATCTAAAGATCTCCTAGCAAATTGATTGTTACCTTATCCTCAGGATGTTGGACTATATTAGAAGGTTCAGTATTGTAAATTGGTTGTTTTGGAAGAGGATTGTCCACTTCCCATTGTTCAAGCAAATTAACCTAATTCCAATATATCATTCTTAGTACATTAACATTAGCCGTGGTTAAGTCTATTTGGATTAAAAGCATTTGACATTTTCTGTCAATTTTATAAGCTTTAAACCCAAAAGCAATCTTCATTAATTTAAAATACATTCTATAAATTACAACCAGTAGTAAAGCTCCTTCTAGCATTTTATAATTATGTGTTTTTATTTGAAGAATTAATAAATTCATTATAGTCTTATCCCTACAACCAAGGGTAACATTTAGATGACATTCAAATTATATTAGATTAGTACTAAGACTAGTCTCAATGGTAACATGAACCGATTGTTCATATACTAATTCCCTAGCATCTCTAAGGACCATTAGGATAAAAATATTTAATCCTAACTTAGTAAGAGGTTTAGCTCCTACTTGGATTAGACCAATATGCATATAATTCCATTATTTCACATATTTTTTTAATTGATTCAGTATTTAAAAGTTTTATTTTTGTTAAGCCATCAGAAATGAAGATATCTTTTTCTTCTATGGCTGTTACATAATCATTCTTTCCAAAAATTTTCCATTTTACCATTTGATAAATTTGATCATAGGAAGGTTTTGGAATCTTCTAATCATCTATAGCATGATGAAAATCTTTCGTATGAACTTCATCTATGTTATTGAATATAGATTCTTCTGATTGCTCTATAAAAGCAAAGCTAGAAGAGGACATAGTTCTACTGAGTAGATTCATGGTTTTCACAAGAGACTAATTTATCTTATCTTATAAGTGCATTTTACGAGACGAAATTTAAAAACTTATGTTATGATCATCAATTATGACTCATATGCTATCCTTAACTCAAGTAGGATTTACGCCAAGTCTTAGTGGAAAAATCACAACTTAAGGGATTCCATAAAGAAATTGTCCCAAGTGAATGGTAAATATAAGATATAGATTTCCACAAAAGAAATCATCTGAAATTAAAACTAAAAATACTCATAAAACTATATATATATATATATATATATATAATAAGGCAAAGTAATAAATTAAAAGAGAGAGGGAGGGATAGAGAAGAAGAAGAAGAAGAAATGAAAATAAAAAATAGAGAAAGGCTTGAAAATCAGGCTTATATATAAGAGAAAAGCCCCAACCGAAGAAGACTAATGTCTGAAATTAAAACCCAAACAGTCCCAAGAAATACAAAATGCTTATGCCTATTCTAAGCCATGTTCCAAGCCTAGAAACAAAAAACCTTTCTATCCACTCCAAACATACTTCAAAATCACAAACAAAAACTTTCTTACTCATGCTGAATCACATAAGGCCTCCGACACTCAATAAAAGTTCTTCTAATCTTAAGAGATAATTTATCTTTAATAAAAATTATTTTTGAAATTAGGGCAAGCACACTTCTAGCTTTTTTTTTCTAAAGGTTCTTAACTTGTATACTTGGGTCAAATAAATAAATCTTTCAAAATAAACCTTCTCATTAATCCCTTTATGAAACCATTTGACCAAAAGCTTAATTCATAATATTAGACTTGAAAATACCTAACAAATTGATCAAAGTGTATCACCTACAAAATAGACTATAATTTTTGGAAATTTTTGGAATATTAGTCAAGAGTGTAATATGGACTGAGACTGCATAAGGAACCCTCTTTGACTAGACTAATCATGAGTTACCTTTCCTTAGGAAATGAATGTTTAAAATCATAAGGCCCCATGAGGAAGTCTAACATTAGGATTAAGAGACATTTTTAAAGACTAAAAAGAATACAAGATGCCCTACATGATTACCAAGGAAGGGGATGGTTATAACGTTTTCTCCTTAATAAAAATTTATTATCTATTAGCAAACTTTCAAGGAAAAAGAGAGAGAGAGAGAGAGAAAGTAAAGGTATGAAGTCTTTATCCATTTTCAAGTCCATTAACTCTTTTTCAAATTAAGGAACCTAATCCCGAATGCCTTTTTTGTCATAAATGGCTTTTCATCAAATTCCTCATTTATAAATTTTTTAAAGTTAAAAAGTTTATTTTAAATAGGTCATATCCCCTAGTTTTGCTTTTTAAGGTCTATAGCCAGCCCGTAGAGCACTTACTATCCTTTATCATTCTTTCTAGGGTTCTAGCTAGCTCTTAGAGCATTGTTTTGACTCACATCTCCTTCTCGAGTTTTAGCCAACTCCTAAAGCATTGTCCCATCTTTCATCGTATTTTAGGATTTTAGCCAACTCTTAAAACGTTATCCTATCTTTCATCATTTTTTAAGGTTCTAACTAGCTCTTAGAGTGCTATCCCATCTTAAGTTGATTTTTAGGGTCTTAGCCAAATTATAGAGTGTTATCCCGATTCATAAGGTTCTAGCCAGCTTAAAGAGCATTGTCCCAACTCATCTTTCCTTTAGGGTTCTAGCCAGCTCATAGAATACTATCCAATTTTTTTCAACCAGTCTTTAGGGTTCTAACCAACTTTTAGAGAACTGTCCCATCTTGAATCCATTTTTAAGATCCTAACTAACTTATAGAGTATTGTCCCGACTCATAGGGTTTTGGCCAGCTTAAAGAGTACTATCCTGACTCATGTTTCCTTTAGGATTGTAGCCAATTCATCGAGCACTATCCCATTTTTTCAACTAATCTTTAGGGTTCTAACCAGCTCTTAAAGTGATGTCCCAAGTCATATTAGGTATCTAGTCAATGCACTATCCCGATTCACTACTTCTCTTAAAGTTTAACGAGCTCATAGGGTGCTTCCCTTCATCAATCTCTCTTAGGGTCTTAGCAAGCGCATAGAGCGCTTCCCTTCATCAATTTCTCTTAAGGTTTTAGTGAGCCCATAGAGCGTTTCCCTTCATCAATTTCTCTTAAGGTTTTAGCGAGCCCATAGGGCGCTTCCCTTTTCCAGTTTTTCTTATAGTCTTTTAGCAAGCCTATAAGGCATTTCCCTATTCATCAATTTCGCTTAGGGTCTTAGTGAACACATGGGCGCTCTCCTTTACCAATTTCTTTTAGGGTATTAGTAAGCCCATAAGGTGCTTTCCTTCATCAATTTCTCTTAGAGTCTCAGCGAGCCTATAGGGCGCTTCCCTTCATCAATTTCTCTTAGGGTTTTAGCAAGCCCATAGGATGCTTCCCCTCACCAATCTCTCTTCAGCATTTTTGCAAGCCTGTAGGGTGCTTCCCATCACTAATCTCTCTTTAATGTTTTAGTGAGCCTATAGGGTACTTTCCCATTTCCAACCAGTTGTCTAGGTTAATGAGATCGAAGGAGTACGTCCAAGTTTTTCAAATCGATTCTCATTTAGAGTTACTAGTCTCTTAGAGATGCTCTTACCTAAGTTAGTGAGCTCAAAGGAGTACAACTAGGTTTCTCAAATCGATTCTCATTTAGGATTGCTAGTCCCATAAAAATACTCTTGCTTAAGCTAGTAAGCTCAAAGGAACATGACCAAGTTTTTCAAATCGATTCTCATTTAAGGTTACTAATCCCTTAAAAACGCTTCCACCTAGGTTAGTGAACTCAAAGGAGTACAACTATGTTTTTCAAATCGATTCTCATTTAGGGTTACTAGTCCCCTAAGATGCTCCTACCTAGGTTAGTGAGCTCAAAAGATTACGATCAGGTTTTCTCAAATTAATTCAAATTTAGGGTTGTTAGTCCTTTAGTGACGCTCCTGCCTAAGTTGGTTAACTTAAAGGAACACTTCTACGTTTTCTTAAATCAATTTTAATTTAGGATTGGTAGTCCCCTAGAGACACTTCTGCCTAAGTTAGTGAGCTCGAAGGAGTACGACTAAGTTTTCTCATATCAAATTCCAATTTGGGATTGCTAATCCATTAGAGATGCTCCTACCTAGGTTAGTAAGCTTAAAGGAGCACGACCAGGTTTTCTCAAATCGAGGCTATTAGTCCCTTAGAGATACTTCCACTTAGGTTAATGAGCTCGAAAGAGCACGACTAGGTTTTCTCAAATCAATTCATATTCGGGATTGCTAGTCCCCTAATGATGTTCCCACCTAAGTTAATAAGCTCAAAGGAGTACGATTAGGTTTTTCAAATCGATTCTCATTTAGGGTTGTTAGTCCCGTAGAGACGCTTCCACTTAAGTTAGTGAACTCAAAAGAGCACAACCAAGATTTCTCAAATCGATTCCAATTTAGGGTTGCTAGCCCCCCAATAATGCTCCCACCTAAGTTAGTAAACTCAGAGGAATACTTTAAGTTTTTCTCAAATTGATTCTAATTTAAGGTTGCTAGTCCCTAAGAGACACTTCTACCTAACTTAGTGACCTCGAAGGAGTTCGACCAGGTTTTCTCAAATCAATTCTAATTTAAGGTTATTAGTACTCTAGAGATGCTCTCGCCTAAGTTAGTGAGCTCAAACGAGCACGGCTAATTTTTCTAAAATTAACTCTCATTTAAGGCTACTAATCCCTTAGAGATGCTTCCACCTAGGTTAGCAAGTTTGAAGGAGCACAACTAGGTTTTCTCAAATCAATTCCTATTCAGGATTGCTAGTCCTCTAAAGATGCTCCTACCTAGGTTAATTAGCTTAAAGGAGTAACACCAGTTTTTTTAAATCGATTCTAAATAAGGGTTGCTAGTCCTTTAGAGACACTCCCACCTATGTTAAATACAATCAAGTTTTCTAAATCGATTTCAATTTAAGGTTGCTTATCCTCTAGAAACGTTTCCGCTTAGGTTAGTCAGCTTAGAGGAGCACAACCAAGTTTTCTAAATCAATTCCAACTCAAGGTTGCTAGTCCTTTAAAGACGCTCCCATCTAAGTTAGTCAACTCAGAAGAGCACAACCAGGTTTCAAAATGACTTTTCTAACCAGCTCCTAGAATGCTAAACCCTTCTAAAACTCACTTTAATGTCTCGATCAGCTCTTAGAGTGCTTTCTCTCCCCTTCACCTTCTACCTTTCACTAAATCCCTACTTGATCAAGCCTAGGACAATTAGCTAGATATAGCACTTTTTTGGGCAAATTCATTCTTAAGACAAAAATGGTGTATCTTTGTCTTTATGGCAAAGTTTTAATCAAACTTCACCATAAAGAGGAGCAATTGTAAACACCCCATTCCCCCCTTCCCTCCCCTACCCCTGTAATAATTTTAAAATTTTTAGAATAGAGGAAATGGTCGTAATTTAGAAAAATCACAAAAAATAGAAAATTTAGAAAAAAGCACAAAAAATAGAAAATTTAGAAAAGAGTACAAAAAATAGAAAATAATAAAAAATACAAAAAAATTGCAAAAGAGAAAAAAATAGAAAGGTAAAATTTTTAAGTAAAATAGATTTTTAGGCAAATAAATTATTTAGGAAAATAATCTTTAAAATTATAAATAATTTAATTAAGCAACATTTTATTTTATAAGATTTTCAGATTGTTTTATAGGTTATATGCATTTTAATTGCAATATAAAGCAAGGTATAGGCCAACGGCCTAATGATATTACACTTTGTTTTAGTTACGTGTCAACCACCAATTAGTCCACATGTTCTCTCTACAAGTAGCAAAGTCAAATTAGATCACATGGCACCACATTAGCTTTCTTTTTCCTTCCATTTTTCTCCTCTTTCCTTTCCTTTATGATGCACGACCAACTTAGATAGCTCATTTCATGACCTCTTTTGATTTAGTTTTCTTTGCAGTTTCATCAAATTAATGATGAAATTACAAAGTAGACATGGAGTACTTGGAATGGAGTCCAAGAACATGTCCAGATTTATGTGTTAAGGTAGTCAAATTGAAAGGAAAACATGAAAAAAAAAATTTAATGCTCAACTTAAACAGCCAAGTTGATTAAGCTTGATTTAAGCTTCAAATTGAATTTCGAAGCTTCTAACACTTGTTTCCAACAAAAAAGAACAATAAGGACACACATTTAACCAGTTATTAACTCGAAATTGCATGAAATTGAGTTTAAATCCAATCAACACCACTCATGCGTATTTTTTATTTTAATGGCCATTATTGACCTTCTAATCCTAAATTGAGCTAGGATAATATAAAAGAAGGACTGGGATTTAGTTTTCAAGCATCAATCTTCAATCCTAATCTCTCAAATACACTTAACAATCTCTCTCTCTCTCTCTCTCTCTCTCTCTCTCTCTCTCTCTCTCTCTCTCTCTCTCTCTCTCTCTCTAACCTTACAACCACCATAGGTGCTTTAAGCTAAGCCAACACCACAGCGAAGATCCCTAAGATAAGAGCTACCCAACACCACCTATATCACACATTGCCACAACCTCTAGCTCTAACCACCACCAAGGGTCTTTGTGAAACCCTTGCCATTTTAGTACCGCCTTCAAAACACCCAACTCAGCCGCATGACACTCGAACACAACTCCTCCACTACAACTACCACCCTCCAAAACCCAAAACCCAACCACTTTTCAAGGCTTAGCCACCACTACGCATTTTTGAAACACTATAAAACCACCGCTCAAACCGTAGCACTTAGTTTACCCCTGTATCCTCAATACAAAACTCATGAAAATGGCTTTCCTTGCTCGAAAAAGCGCCTAGAGCCACCCATCAAACATTGCCCATCATCCCTATCTCCTTTCAATCACAGGATCCACACCGAAGTCCTTGTCTAACCCACATGCAAGCCCCTGAAGTGGTTTGGCCTTTCTTTTCTTTTTCTTTTCTTTTTTTGTTTGGTTTTGTTTTATGTATTTTTTTTTTTACTTTTTTGTATATAAAGTAAAATTTAAAAAAAAAAAGATGAAAAGAAAGAAAAAAGATAAGGAAAAAAAAAAGGAAAGGATGAAAATGTCTATTTGTTTATTATTTTATTTTTTTGGTCAAAAATAAAAAATATGCAAATAATAAAAAAAATTAAAAAGGGAATAAAAGAAAATAAAAAATTTTTATCACCTAGAAATTTTTTTTCCAAAAATAATAATAAAATTTAACTAATCCTTTTATGACTTTTCTTAGAGTTGCCCAAAAATAAGAACACCAAAACCCTTTTTCTTTTAGGCATTTTTTTTTAAATAAAAATTAAATTACTAAAGAACTTAAAGTCAACCATCTTTCAATAGTTAAAAGAAATCGACCAATTAAAGTTTTCATAAATAAACTACGAAAGCCTAATCCTAAATAGCGAGTACTAGGTACTTGTATGTGATTACGAAACAACTTTAAAAATAGAGAAATTTATTTTTTCCCTCATTGTAAATAATTAGTTCTTTTATCTGTTTATCCTTTTGTAAATAAACATGATTTATTGTTTTTGTAAAATAGAAATTGTAATTTCAAATTACAAAGGTATATTAAAAAGTACATTTAAACTCGAAAAATTAATGGTAGTACCTACTAAGGTTTAATATATTAGCCCTTTTGAATCTCTAGTTTTCAAAAACGATTTTTAAAATTGATTTTCACATAATTCAATGTCTAGGTTAAAATCAATCCATCCAATTGATTTTAATCCAAGCTATTTTTTTCCCAACCCCGGTCGGGTGACGACTCTAAATATTTTTCAAAACATGTTTAAAAACCTATATTTTCCTTAGTTCTTAATTAAGAGTTAATATTAAACGGGTAGGGTTTAATATTGATCAGATTAAGTAAAATTAATAAAAACAAAGAAAAATCTAGGCTCAACAGTAATTAATAGGGCTAAGGAATATAAGAGAATTTTTTTTATTATAATAGAATATCAATTTTAGTTTGTCCTTAGTCAAGTAATTAAGTATTTATATCATCTCATTCAATTCTTCTCATTATAGTGTATTAAATGCTCCAATAGCTACTTAAAACAAACTTACCATCATGACAGTAGCACCCTCTTACCATCATGACGGTAAGTAAGATAACTGTTGGCACAAACAACGGCATGTTAATACTTTGATTAGAAACTATTTGAACTTCTTATCTAAGCCACTTCACCATCAAGCAGATGGTACTTTGGAGCCATCAAGCCGGTAAGCCAATTTCACCTGTGTCCATCTTTCAAACACAATAAGTAAAACCCATACTTTACAATCTAACTTCAAGAATATTTGTGTAACTTTCAAGACTAAATATCTTGTAGAGTTAATTGTTATTTATAATCCTAATGCAAGATAATTGTTCTTTTTTCAATTAACTCAATATAATCAGGTAATAACATGTTTAATTATGCACTTTTTATTTTATTCTAATCAAAATCAAATAGTGAACCTTAGGTTCAACATGCATTATTGTAGAGATATTACTATATTTTGACATGCAAGCATCAAATTTGCTTTGCCTGTAGAGTTTATTCTTTTATTTATGACTCATTTATTTATTTATTTTGTTAGCAGGAAAGCATTTTTCCCCCTCATTATTAGGTGAAACTATGTAGATGATAATTACAAAAATATTCATATTATAATGCATATCATTCTTTTGTTTACATAGTATAAAAGCATTTTTTTTTCTCGACGGCAAAACAATGGGATTTGATTGAGCAATTGTTTTAAAGGTTTTCTTTACTTGTAACAAGAACGAGGAGCTTGCTGTTTATTGAAATAAATTCTAAGTGATTTCTAGTTTAACATTCCATTACTAATTCATTATACTACTTTGCATCTATGAATTTTCAATGCTTTGTTTTTCCTAATCTTTATATTCTATACTTATCTAATTTGTAAAATTAAATTTACATAACTTACTGTTAAGGGAGGACGAAAAAAAGAAGAGGAAAACAAGCTCTAGGTTTAGGAACTGTGTTTCCCAATGGGCTTATTGGGAAGGTTTCAACTAATGCATTCTTTTTTACTATTTCACGTTATAAGATATGTTGTATTTCTTTCCATTTCCAGATTCCTTTTGCCATTAGCCTTCTTTCCACCCATCCCCCCTTTTCAATGATGCATGAGATAGGTGATGTGTTCATTGTTTCTTATTCTCTGCTCTGTTTATATTTTCCAGATTCTCTCTTTTCCTTCTTGTTGCTTAAGATAGGTGTCTTTTCCTTTGTTTTGTTTCACTTTTTTTTTTATTGATTCATGACAAAACTCAATGGTAAAATCCAAATTAATATTATTAACCACATTTTAATGAATTTTTGAATTATCTATATTTTTCTTATCGTTTTTACTATCCAATAAAAATATGGAGGCCAATTTGCTACTAATATTTTTTTTTTAGGTAATGCCACAAATACTTATTATTATGTTTTACATACTACATACGTTTATACTTATTTTTTCTCTTAATATAAAAGCTAAATAATGGTTTAAGTGTAAAATATGATCTGTCATGAGAAAAATTTTTGTGGAAATATTTTTATTTTGTCTCCTTTTTTTTCTCCGTATATCATTAGAAACCTCTTCCTTAAAGAGTTATTAATTGTTATTAATATTTAAGTGGCAATATCTAAATTATTTCATATGGTACAATGAGAGCATAAATAAATTTAACTTATACAATTGCAAAGGGGAATATACATGTGTAACCTTATATTAATAGTTCAAGGTCCCACATATAAAATGATAGAAAAATAAAAAAGAGAAAAAAGGTAGCAAAATTGATTATATATAGTTATAGGAGTGATACTACTAGTAATAGTAGTATTAATAGAACAAGTAAGAACCTGTATAGAAAAGAATAATAGACAATCTTCAAATTTGGGAAGACATAGATGTAGAAATTGATTATCTTTATTATGTATAATTGAATTGGTGATAGAGGATAGTTTTATGGCTTGACAAATATAAATACAATTTATGGTATTTCAATTTCAATTTTACATTAGTTAACTAATAATGTTGTGGGTGATTAGGTTGAATCACCGGTGCTTAGATAGGCAATTTAATTTATTATAACCAATCACTTTCTAACAAATGTAATGACAAGGAAAAGGAAACAAAATCAAAAAGGGAAAAAAATCTCAAAATTACCATTAATTAGGTTCATAACCTTACTACACCAATATTTTATGCTCCAAATTATTAATTATCATTTGATGCATGGTATGTTATGTTCCTATTTATTAATTACATTTCATGCATGGTTAATTCTTAATAAATGCATCACTAACATTTTTCTTTCCGTGTATGATGCATTTTTGGTTATGTGAATTAAGATTGATAATGGTATAAGGGGATCACCTTATCATCCTAAATCTTAAAGAATCAGTGATAGGGCAATTTAGAGAGGGGAGGTCACAAGGACTTTCATTCATCTTTGTTTGGAGCAAGTGAGAATGGGAAAACATACTAGCGAATACTTGAAAGAAATCACTTTTAAAGAGATTGATTAACAATTTCAAAAATTAAGAGGAAAATTATACACAACAAAACAACTGCGTAACAAGTGGGATTCTTTGTGTATCTTCTATTGGAATTAGAGGTGGTGATGAACCATCCTCTTCATTATCATTATAAAGTGGTGAAGAATTATTCATTGGAGTCTCCACTCCCTTCCTAAGAACTACTAATTCCAACATCTTTTAGTGGCGGTGCAGTAGATATTGGACCCTACAATCTACTATTACTACCTTTTGTACCCTTGCAAATCTCATCAAGACTATAAGACTCACAATTAGGTATTTAAGGTTTAGTTCATAAAATTCAAGGCAATCGAGCAAAACTGTCCGATTCGACCCAAATTTTATGATGAATTAGAATTATTAGTAAAAGTGATCCTGTAAGTTTGAGTTTAAGAAAATAAGTAATAAAATGATTAATTAATATAATATTGAATTTTATGAAAATTATCCATTATTTATCGAAAACACTTGGAACGAATTTCGATAACCAGCGAATCAATAAAAATAAATTATATGCACACTAGAAATCATAAAATAACTTAAATAATATTTAGGAGTATTTTTTTATACCCTATATGTATTTACGTGTAGATAGAAATACGTAAAATACGCTAAAATAATGTTAATTAATTAGAGAAATTTAATAAATAATTAAATAAAAATCAAGAAAAATGAGGAAATATCTAGAAAGTGGTCATAACAGCTTGAAAATGGGAGAAACAAAATCAACCAATTAAATTTCAACAAATAGAAAGTATAAAAAAAAATAAGGTAAGGCTAATGTCAAGTCAAATTAATGACAAAAAAATCCATGAAGTACTATAAACACCCTAAATTTTTCAAGAGCTCATTTGATCTGTTTGGAGAGCAAAAAAGTTAGAGAAAACCAAAATAATTAAGATTAGGGTTTATGTACAAAAATTTCAAAAAATCTGTGCAATGAGAGCCTTTGAAGGAAACCAACATCCGAAGACAACCTAGGAGTAAACAACCACCACTACTAGTGCCCAAACTAGCCAACAAGGCCACGGCACCTAGCAGTGACTAGAGTCACCAATGCCAATAAGTTTAATTTCCCTTCCAATTTTAGTTATTTTATTAAAATTATTAAATTTAGTATTTTGGGGTTTTTAAGTATGTAGATTTAGTATAAAATTTTAGTTTGATTATTTTATGTCTAGAAATATATTGTCCTTAAGAAATCGTACAAAACCGAGCATATTTCAAATTAGAAATAAATAAGCTTAGGAGTGTAATTTTAGATTCAAACTTTTTGTGTAGACTACTTAGGTAATATAAAACAATACCATGAAACATTTTTTCAAAAATGAATTTTTAAAATTTTTAGGCTTAAAATGAGGCATAAAATGTGTAATTTGTAGTTATTTAAGTAATTAAATGGATAATTACTAATTTAGGGTATAATTATATGTTTTAGAATGTTGAAATCTAATGAAGTATGATATTCGTAACATTTAAGGTGTTAGATGTAATTATTAGAGCATTATGTAGTAAATATGTAATAGGTAAAAATGGTAAATTTTAAGTTGATTTTGTAAATTACGATAATTTGATGTAAAATCTGATTTTGGATGAATTTAAATATTTTGAGATGTTAATTGATATTGGGAGATGATATTTGAAATAATAGGAATATCAAATATATATATTATGTACATATTAGGTGATATATATAATATGTAAATATAAGAAATAAATGAGTAGGAAAATATTAGGTTAAAAATTGATATTCCAATAATAATAAAAATATATAATAAATCTAGTAGGAAACTTAAATTTAGGTGTTTATATGAAAAATATAAAATTTTCTTACATCGCGAGTAAATTCGGTAGTTAAAATAGAATTAAGATGTACCACACGAATTAGAATATTGGTTAGAGACCAAAAACGATATTAAGGATATCTAAAAAATAATGTGATTAACTTCATATTATGAGTCAAAATGATTTCCTAGGGTTTACATATAAGTCCCACAACTAGCTAGTCAAGGTTCGATTCTTAGAATTTAAGATAATCGAGCAAATTGTCCAATCCAACCTAAATTTTACAATAAAACTAAGAATATTAATAAAAGTGATCCTGTAAGTTTGGATTTTAAAAAATAAATAATAAAATAATTAATTATTATAATATTGAAATATATGTATATTACCCATTATTTATCAGAAATACATGAAATGAGTTTCAATAACTAACGAATCGATAAAGATATATTATATGTACACTAAAAATCATAAAATAACTTAAATAATATTTAAGAATATTTATTTATACCATATATGTATTTATATATAGGTAAAAATACACAAAATTACTTAAACGCATAAGGTGATTAAGATTATCATTACCTATCAATTGGAAATTATACTAGAGGAAGGATATTAATTCAAAAAGTTGTAGGATATGATTAAAATAGAATTTAGAAGGAAAGCTACTGATGGTAGATGATGAGAAGTTTATTGATATTTATAAGTAAAAAACTGAAGAAAATACTAATAAATATTGGATTTACTTGTAACATATAAAGGTTTAAATGTATTCTGAAGATTATTTTGTGGATATTTGAATTTCATAATTAAGTTGATTAAGAATCAAACCTATGGTCGAAACTCTTTATTGGATGTTGTAAATGAGACCTTAAGAGTTAGAGGAGTGATTGTCGATTTCTAAAATAATATTAGATTGGAATGATATCAATATAGGATCAATGCATAAATTGTATTCACAAAATTGGGAGAAACGTATGCATGCCAACTGTATATGAAAACACTTACTGTGATAACTATCAATGGCATGTTGATATACAAAGTTTATATGAATGGCAATAGTAAAGTTAAGTGATCAAAAGTAGCATACAAATTTGAAGACAATATGATTTTTAAAGGAGATAAGACTTTTTCATTAAACTCGTTGTTTTTGGAAAAGGGATTTCAGTAGATATTAAAAATGTTGAATTGGTGATTAGAGGAAAATCCATTGAGGTAATCCAGTATACAAAAAAGCTATTAAGCTACAATGTACTTAATATTAAGAGTTGCAATAGGTAATCCAATAGGGACATGGCAAATCTGAAATTGTCAAATTGTTGTTGTTGAGTCTTATGTCATGTTGATCTAATCAATGTATTCTGTTGTGTCAAGTAATCGGTTCGTCTCAATAATATCTCTTTTGCTGAGTTTATCAATCAAAAGTCATATTCATTCTTCTCAAGTCAAGTCAAATTGAACTGTTAACCATCTCATTTGAATCCAAGATGGAAAAAAGTTGAGATTTGCCAAATTTGCTTCTATTGATCATATACTAAGCTATATGAAAAACAAATAAGACGCTATAACAGTAGTATAATTATTTTCAGTAGAAGATTATGGATAAGAGGAAAGGTGATGATATGAAGTGAATTTAGAACTGCCAATGATTACAAATAAAACTTAAGAAACAAGCAAACAAAGAATAAATGAAGAATTAACTAATAAAAAAATTTGCGAGGTCATGAAGCTAAGTTATAAGATAGTACAATACGACTAGATAATTACAGTGATGAAATAAGCCATAATTGATACTAAGGTAGGGGATGCAAAGGAAGGAAAATTAAGAGATTGAGCAAAGGTCCAAGTAGAGAAGAAGTGAAATGTTAATCAGAAAGCAATTCAGAAACTTAATCAGTAGACTATACAGAAGTTTCATTTGAAGATAGTTCAGTAGAATGGAATATGGGTTTTAAGGTTATGAGGTAACCCAAAAAAATACTAAATAATCAAGTTCAAAAGTTTAAGAGTTGAGACACGTAATAGATAAAGATACGACAGGACGAAGGTCTAGACTTAGAAATTAAAGTAGAACTTAATGTAGTAAAGGCAAAGTACTACTAGTGGTATCTTCGGTTTCTTTTTTATATAAGTTGTCAATCTTAGTTTAGTGAGCAATACATAGATATACAGTAGTTTCGAAGATGAAACTATTATAAGGGGGGTGGAAATATAAGACCCACAATCAACTACCTAAAGTTTGGCTCGTAGAATTTAAAGCGATCGATTAAAAGATCCGATCGAACCTAAATTATCAAATACAGTTAAAAATATTAGTAAAAGAGATCCCGTAAGTTTGAATTTAAGAAAATAAGTAACAAAATAAAAGAATATAAAATTTTCAAATTTTAAGTATATAACTTGTTATTTATTGGAATTCATTTTATCGAAAATGCATAAAATGTGTAAAATACATTCCGATAACTAATAAATCGCTAGAAATAAATTATATGTATACTAAAAATCATAGAATGACCTAAATAATATTTAGAAAAATTTATTTGTACTATATATGAATTTACATGTAGGTAAAAATAAGCGAAATATGCTAAAATAATGATAAATAATTATAGAAAATTCATAATTAATTAAGGAAAAATCAAGAAAAATTCAGAATTAAGGCATGGTAATCTAGAACTGAAGAAATAAAAGCAACCAATCAAATTACAACAAATAGAAAGTAAGAAAAAGAAGAGATGAGGTAATTATCAAATCAATTTAGTACACAATAATTCCTCAAGACCTCTATAAATACCCCAAATTTTCCAAAAGCTCATTTTGGATGTCAGGAAGTTTACAAAATTAAAGAGAGGTGAAATTAAGAGTAAATTAAGGTTTTAGAAAAAAAAATCACAAAAAAAAAAACTATGCAATTAGGGCTTCTAAGGAGAACTCAAACCCGACGAGCAACTGGGAGTAGACAGCCACCACCACCATACAGTGATGGCAACACCCAGGTGGGCTGACATACCCATGGCCACCGATGGTGGTTGGAGCCACTCAAACTGGTGAGTTTGATTTCTAGCTCAATTTTGTGTAATTTTATAAAAATAGTAAATATTCTTAGAAAATTATGAATTTTGTTATTTTAGAATATTTTAGTATGTAGTTTTTACGGAAAATATTATTTTTATGAAAATATATCCTGTGATATATGGTCCTTAAGAAATCATACAAAATCAAGCATGTTTCGATTTATAAATAAATGATCTTAGGAATGTAATTTTGAGCCTAAAATTTTTGTGTAGACTACTTAGGTGATATAGAATAATTCCATGAAGTCCTTTTTCAAAAGTGAATTTTCAAAAATTTTAGATAATTTTTAGACCTTAAAATGAGGCATAAAATAGGTAATTTATGGTTAATTAAGTAATTAAATTGGTAGTTAATAATTTGATGTACACTTATATGTTATAGGATATTAAAATCTGATGAAGTATGATACGTATAACATTTAAGGTGTTAGATGTAATTATTAGGGTAATTATATAGTAAATAAGTAATAGAGAAAAATAATACATTTTAAGTTAATTTAGTAATTTAGGATAATTAGGTTCAAATCTAATTTGGAATGAATTTAAACATTTTGAAATGTTAATTAATATTGAGAGATGGTAATTAGAGTGATAGAAATATTATATGTGTAATATGTACATAATGGGTGATAATAAATAATACGTAATTATTGAAATATAATAAATAGAAGATACTAGAATAAAGATTGATGTTATACTAAAAATAGAAATATATAATAAATCTAATTGGAAAACTTAAATTTAGGCAATTATATGAAAAATGTAAAAATTTCTCATATCAGGAGTAAATTTAATACACTAAAAACTATTTAAGTGTACTAGGTGGAATAAAATATTAACTAGGAGTAATTATGGTATTTAGTATACCCGAAAATAATGTGATTAATTTTACATTATGGATTGAGACGAGTTTTTAGGGTTCGTGTATAAAACTGTAATTAGAAACTAGTCACAAACCGAGAATAATTGTAAAAAATTTGATAACCTAGATAATTAGGTACATTAAATCATAAATAAAAGATAGCTATAAACGTTGTAGGATAAAACCAACCTATAATAATTATATGAAAAAACTGAAACCACATTCATATTAGCCTGAACGAGTCAGACCTAGAGTGAGCGAGCGAGCGAGCGAGGATTCCAAATAAGTTGAGATTAATACAGTGTTATATTTTGGAGGCTTGAAACTATATTTAATTATACTTGTTCTAAGCTGATGATATGATCTTGATTTATCGCTTGACTTGTATTGTATGATTGGTATGAAATGATTGATTACCCTAAACTGAACCTAATCAAATATATAATCTATAATCATAAACTGGACTTACATAGCAACCCATTAGAGAAAACCAAGGATTCTTCGGCTAAATACCAACCCCTTCAAAAGGAATAGCGCTGGATAGCATAATAGGTCCCTTATTCATCCTTAGTCGAACTAAGTGATAAGTGAGAAGATCACGATAAGGATGAAGTCAATGGTTCGAAGGCAGTCGCGGGAAAAGCGATGCCTCCATTGCATAAGTCTGAGTTTGGTCATGAACTGTTGCATTAATGATAACTCCTCAACCTAAATTAGAGTGAACGTAATTTCTCTAATCTCACGACGGGCCGAACAACGTCATACGATGGCATTTGATTGAACATACATTGCACCTAATGATTTAGTTGATAACCTTATTTGTGTTGGTGATATAGTTTTAAGTCCTACATCCCAACTTACTGAGCTATAGTTACTCACATCCCTATAGACGTTATTGTAAGTACTAGTTAAGAAACGGTTTACAACTACTCTGAAGTTAGCAACTACAAGATCCTAAGGAATGAGAAAAAATATTTGAAGAATAGATATATATTTTTAAGGTCTAAGCTCTTATCTTGAAATTTTTCTTTTCTAAATATGTATTAGCTAAAAAATAGATTATTGTGAAATATTATAAACGTTAATTGTAATAACTGAATTATAGTGTATATATATATATATTCTTACTTTTTAAGGTAAATAACTTATTTAAATTACAAACCATTTACTTCAAAGTGGTTGTAAGACCAACTTCTAACCAAAGTATGCCGCGTGTCGAGTAACCAAAGTGATTATTATAATATGTAATGTAGCTAGGAGGAAAAACCATGTCGGAAGAGTAAATATGTATATGTATATATATATATATATATGTTCATAGGTCGTAAATTAAAAACAAATAAATATATAGATCGTAAAAAAAAGGGTTGGGGAGAAATTACATTGCACCTAATGATTTAGTTGATAACCTTATTTGTGTTGGTGATATAGTTTTAAGTCCTACATCCCAACTTACTGAGCTATAGTTACTCACATCCCTATAGACGTTATTGTAAGTACTAGTTAAGAAACGGTTTACAACTACTCTGAAGTTAGCAACTACAAGATCCTAAGGAATGAGAAAAAATATTTGAAGAATAGATATATATTTTTAAGGTCTAAGCTCTTATCTTGAAATTTTTCTTTTCTAAATATGTATTAGCTAAAAAATAGATTATTGTGAAATATTATAAACGTTAATTGTAATAACTGAATTATAGTGTATATATATATATATTCTTACTTTTTAAGGTAAATAACTTATTTAAATTACAAACCATTTACTTCAAAGTGGTTGTAAGACCAACTTCTAACCAAAGTATGCCGCATGTCGAGTAACCAAAGTGATTATTATAATATGTAATGTAGCTAGGAGGAAAAACCATGTCGGAAGAGCAAATATGTATATGTATATATATATATATATATATATATATGTTCATAGGTCGTAAATTAAAAACAAATAAATATATAGATCGTAAAAAAAAAGGGTTGGGGAGAAATTACAGTTTACACTTTTAGTCCTCAAACTTTATCATATTTTCTAATTGAGACCTCAAATTTTTATTTTTCTATTTCAAGCCTCAAATTTTCCAAAAATTTATAAATGAGTCATTCATTAACTGAAAAACTAACGGTTCATTAACGAATAACTCTTTTACAAACTTTTATAAAGCATGAGAACTAAAATTTAAAAAAAATAAAAGTTTAAAGACTTAATTAAAAAATGCAGTAAAGTTTATAGACTAAAAGTGTAAATTTCCCCATATTTAATAATAATAAAATGCTTTGATAATGATAAGTATAACTCTATAATTTTAAAATTTGTAAATAAGCCTTTCTAACCATATAGAAAGTTTCAAAATAAAGCTCCCTTGCACAAGATTGTATTCATTATTTTTTTAAATCTTAACCTATTGAATATCGTAAAAATATTACATAGGATGTACTTTTGCAACCCATGAAGTTTGAAGACTTTAGGCAAAAGATTATTATAATGGTAAATAAATGAGCACCCAAATATTCGTCTTAAAACATTAAATTATAAAATATAGATCCTAAAATAATAATTTAAACATTAAAAAACATTATCGTTAGAGAATGTTTGGGAGGCACAAAAATAATACTGAACAAAACCCTTTTTACTTACATTATAGATTGCTTTATTTGCCCAGAAATAACATATAAAGCCTTAGGATAATTATAGTTACAATTTTTTTTTTTTTGGTCATAACAATTGTTACTTTAAAATATATTATTTAAGGTATGTTGAACCAATTGGTTAGCTTACATCCAAATAGGCCATTAATCTAACAAAACAAATTTCCAATTACGGGCCTTCATGAAATCTGCTGGCTTCCCTTTTCCATTTTTCCCTTTTCTAAGCCCATTCTCTTAACCTCCTCCATCTTTCCAAACTAGTACTCGTTTTAACCAAAGCAACAAGTCATCTTTTCTTTACCTCATGTCTACTTACGCTGAAAGCCCCAGGGACGCACCTACGTCCTTTGCATTTTTCAAATCAACACTCAAAATCTTCTAAAGTACCCTTTTTAAAAAATAAAAAATAAACAAAAAAAAAAAAACCCTCTAAAGTTCTGCACTCTTAGGCTAGCTCAAAGTAATGGATGTAATTAAAAATGTACAAATAGCGAGTGAGTTAGTTTGTTTAACCTACTTTTTAAATAAGTTTGGGTCAAGATTTTTTTAACTCATTTATAAATGGTCCTAATGGGTCTAACCAGTTTAACTTGTAAGCTAAAATGAGTCGATTTGAGTTGGCCCATTTAATACATTTACACTTTTGATTCATGAGCCGATCTATTTAACCTACTTTTTAAATTGATTAAAATTGATATTTTTTTTCCCCGTTTAAAAGTGTGCAGATGAACATGGGCCGTTTAACCTGCAAGCCAAAATACGTACGTCAGGTTGGCTCGTTCAAATTACCTGCACACCTCTAAATATAATTTGTATATCAAACGATAGTAGATGATTAAGGGAAATCTTGTTTACTGTAATGTATACCACAAAGCTTATTATCAAAATGAAACGTTTTTATTTGAGTTGCTTAAATCACATATCTAGTTTAGGCAAATCAATAATCAATTTTATATGACTACTTGATTCTGTTGGATCTTAAATCTTATTATACCTTCCATGGTTAGGTAGGTTTCTACGTGAATATAGATGACATAGTTAGGATATGATGATAATTATTATTATTATTTGCAAAGATAACTCTCAATTATTGAAATCTACATCTATGAGATAAGATAGCACTCGCTACAATGATATAGGTATCTACCAACTTAGAACCCATTTGAAAAATTTACTATTTTTGTTATAAATTTTATGCCATAGGACACCTTGTAATTTTTCAATATTTTCTTACTTGCAAAATATCTAGTAAAAATAATTAGATTTGATGAATATAAATGGTCCAACCAAATCAACCAACTTATAACCCACAATTTTAGATTGATTATCTATCATACAATTAAATCTTTGTCGCATCTCCAATTTAAGTCTACGCCTAGCTTATGTATATCACATTTTGTTGTTATTTTGTGTTTCTATATTGAAATTCAATATTTTTGCTTCTTCATAATTTAATTCAAAAGTAATATTAACTTTCAATTCTAAAATATAAAGACTTTAGGTATGAGTAGCTAAAATATATTACATGAAAAAGAAATATTACAAATAAACCATTAGGAAACATGTAGATTTTATTTCAGAGGATACATAATTTAGGATGGTTCCAAAGGGTAAAAAGAATATAGATTTGGTTCCAAATTTTTAGAGATCATACTTACATGATTTTACAGGTATTACCACCCTACTCACCCTGAAACCGCTTACATTCAGAAACGGAACACCCAATTATTCGCATCAACCATGCAAAACTAAGGGCGCTCGACATCTTGTCAAATCTCCATATATACCTCATTGTAATTTTTTGAAACTTAATTAAATATAAATCAATGGTAAGTATCTTTTCAACGTTCAAGTTATCATTTGCTTCTGGATACACCGTATGCTTCTCACACTGAAAATTATAAATGTTTAATACATACAATTCTACAAAATTATTCATATAGCGAAATCAACAATTCAAGGCAGAAAAGATTCCATGCATTCTTTATACGGAAACTACTTAACAGATTTAAATTATATCATATTCAAATTATATCATAAAAGAGCCTGAAAATAAAAAATAAAAAAAAGAAATAGAATCAAAAATGAATTTTTTAAATATTTTAGGTAAAATTACAAATTCAAAAACCGATATTATCTCGATTTTTTAGATATCATGTGATGTCATAATAATAATATTAATTTTTTTATAATATCAACCATCGATTATATATGATTGTATCTTTAAAAAATAACTTTAGAAAAACTTTCTAACAAAGTTTAAACGGGATTGCATTATCTAACACAACTTTTTCACTAGTTAATAACTACTTAAGTAAGCTCATAAATTGCATTATCTCAATCATTTACTGTAGTTTTCTTTTTTATTTTCTTTTTTTATCAACTATGTTGCAACTTGAAGGAAAGAAAGATTCATATCCTGACCTATTTAAATGGCAGATCAATGATGATACCATTAAATTAACTTTCATATTCATCACTAAGTAGGTAGGCTAAACTCTACTTGATCTTCTCGACCACACCAATCTTTGTAAGTACCATAAAGTAATTAGACGATATCCAACCAACATAATCACTAATGATACAACTACAATAACTTGTCCATCAAGTCCAACTTTCTTTATACTAGGAAAATGCCGAACCAAACATGTTCCACCACCATTTGTTACCACATGGATATGTGTCACTAGGCTTGTACTATGATCTTATCAAGAGCTTGTAACTATAGTAGCTTATTGAATTGTATTTGATCTAGCAAAATGAATGGTGGGAAATGTTGCACATAATATCCACCAACAAGTACGAATGTCAACATTATGACTGAGCCTAGAATTGAGGTTGATTTCTAGTCCATGACTAGGATACCCAAAGCAAGCCCAAGTCCTTACGCCACTAGCATACTCTAGAGAGCAACAAATAGGGTGTCAAGGAAGTGACCTAGTGTGGCTTTTAGGCCTGCCGTGAAATAGGTTTTGAGCACAAAAACTTTCGAATGGGCAAGTTTCATTTGAAAGATCAATGATATAAGAAAGCTTTAATGATACTAACACACCACATATCTTCTTAAGTGATGAGTACCAACAAAATTCTAACGAGTAAAAATATAAATCTATTACTATTAACATTTGGTTAACTCTTGTTAATACTTGCCTACCACTCATAAAAATAAGTGATGTGTCAGTATTAGTGAATTTATTTTCCTTTGAAATGAAAAAGTATGGGGAGAGTCTATGCATGCCTGAAGATCTCTCTTTTTTTGGCATTACTCTTTCTTACAAGAATGTGGAAATGGCTTGAAATAGAGGGGAGAAGCCACAAAAGAAAGAGGTGAAAAATAGAAGCCCTATCTGCATGAAAAGAAGATCCCTATAATGTTGTTCTTGCAAGTGGTTAACATGGCTAGCATATTCCTCCTAGTTTGATGAGGAGGTTCTTAAATAGATGAAGATCATGCATTTTGTGTATACGTATGTGTGTGTGTAGAAGAGAGAGAGAGAGAGGGAGGGATTCGTTTTATTTTCTAACATTAAAGCTATCTACACGTATCATTCTATTAGGATCTCATTTCTTTTTAGATACTTCAAACACTACCGGTTATTGCTAATGAAGCTTGACATATCAACAAAATGGTAATATGGAAAGTGACAATCCAACAAAACAATCTATAAATATTGAGAAAAGACAAAGTGCATGAGGACATTTGGTTGTAATATAGTGCATGTCAATGTTGTCAAACCCAGCTCAAATAGTTAACTCAGACATAAGAAAAGGTCTAGGGTTAAGAGGGTGGAATCAGGTTCAATCAAGGTACAACTAGAACTGGACCAAGGTTGTACCGATTTTATAACCAAATGAAGTCAAATCAAGTTAAATGGTAAAGGTCAATCCGGGTTTGATAAGAATGATGCATGTAGATTACAATCTTATAAGAAAAGGATTCACTCTAATTAAGATATTATATAAATTAAGAAAAATAAAGTATGTAATAATCTTATAAGAAAGGCATTAATTTATTAACTCTTACCAAGATATTATATTAAGCAAAATATAGTTTAACCAAGGACCACGAATCTAAGTTAAGTTATAGTGACTCCACTTTAAAATTTATTACATCTGAATATTAATGGAGTAATAGTGTTGACATCAACATCAAAACTGCAATTAATAAATGTCAGGAAACATAGACATGTAAGAGTAAACTATCCTTGTAAGAAAGGACCAGCAGGAAGTATAACTTCACAACGGTTTATGAAAAATTGTTACAGTTCTAAACTTATATTAAAAAATTTTATTTTTATTATGTAGTCAACAATTTTTTTTCATTAAGCAAAAAAAATAACTGATATATTAGAGACACTTTTAAAGTTTAAGAGCATAAAAAACGATTGCAAAATGGATTTTATTAAAGTTATCATTGTTTTTTATGGGAATATTACTTGTTTTTATTACCCTGCTATCACCACTATTGGAAAAGGCTTACCCTGTAGTTTTATTTTTCTTTTTAAGTTTTTACTTTTCCCGTAGTCTTTAGAGTGCAGCGATTTGAGTTTCCCATACTTCTTCCATGGCAGTTACATCTATGGAGTATGATACCATATGCGAAGCTAAGCCATCCTCGCGAAAAAGGATTCTTCGGGTATTATATATTATATGTTATATAGAAGAGACGTATAAATATCAATAAAATATTCATACGAATGATAATTATATGAATAGTTTTTAAATTAATTACTATATGTAATTTATATCTTTACATATGATAACATTTTTTTTTATATTTATATACCATATGAATATTATGCATAACGTGTAATACCCAATAAATCTTTTTCCCTCTTCTCATGGTTTGGAACCATTAAGAAAACTTAGTTGCTCCTCGAATATTCAACGGAAAATAAACAATGAGGGAGGATTTAATTACGTACAATTCCATATATTGATATCATCATCTTTTGGTGTCCTAAAACATGATATATTTTTGAAATCATCATCTCTGGATTGATCTACAGGATTCTTAATAAAAATAAATCTTTTTAACAAAATAGATATTATTCAATTTAAATTTATATAAAAATGGAAATAATATATACACTTAAATTTTCAGTCAATAAGAAAATCCTCGAATCCTCTAGTGCATAACATTGTAACCCAAAACACATGCTCAAGATCCACAAAAAATTTATGGATTCAATGAAAATCCTACTTCTATAAGGTTTTAGAAACATTGAAAATTCAAATAGAATATATAAAAAAAAAAAGATTGAGAACTAAAATTGTACCTTTCCCAACTTTTTTTCTACCAAGTGAGAAAGGAAATTTAGTAATAACCAAATAGAAAGTACATGATAGCCTTAGACAAATTATGATCTAAAAGAATCAATCCTAAAAAGGATCAAGAATGAAAGAAAAAAAAAATGGGAGTGAAAACCTTTTTTTTTTTTTTTGTTAAGGGTTAAGGTGGGGTTAGGTAGGTTACAAGACCTAAATTGTATCTTATCTTATAAGTACAAGTTTATAAATTTTAGAATTTAAACTTACAACACTCTAAAATTCTCTTAGGTGCAATAGGGTACCCTATGAAAATCTTAATTTTTTCAATTACATTCTAGTGATAAGGAGATGTCAATGTAATGACCACGTACATGCTATATGAGTCTTATGCTACACGAAACCTTAGAAGAGTGACACGATAATGACACATAAAGATAACTTAGAGAGAAAGGGGTAAGATGAAGGGATAAACAGTATGAAGGAGCTTGAATGTGTGAACAGTATAACGTCCTTATTGATATCGTGTGTAATAAATCAGTTATCAATTATGATAGTTTTGAAAAATTAGTTAGTTAGCTCTGCTTTACAATATAAATACTAGAGTTCTGTAGTATTATTAGTTTTTTTCCTTCTAGTTGAATGCATACAAGATATTCAATTTTCATCTTGGTTTTCTTCCTCGTAGCTCAGTACAAAGTATGGAACTTGTTGATTACATTCGACTTCAAGTTCTTCTCATGGTATCAAAGCATGCAGTATTTTTCCTTACAGTTTGCTTCAACAAGTAAGTTTCACATATATACACTATCTTTCTAGCACTTTGATGATTTTGTTGCTTAGCATGGGAGATCAAACAACTATAATAGATCCGCTGCATATTGCATCATCTAATAGTCCAAGAATGGTGTTAGGAAACATTATCTTTAATGGTAAGAACTTTTTGGCACGGAATTGGTTGATTCAAATGGCCTTAGGTGCAAAACTCAAACTAGGCTTCATAGATGGGTCGATACCTAAACTAAAGCCTAATTCGAATGATTTTATATGGTGGACGCGCAATGATTATATGGTTAGATGCTGGTTATTGAATTCTATTATCAGCGACTTATCACAAAATTTTTTGCATGTACAATCTTCCTCCAAGCTTTAGAAAGAGGTATGTGAATAGTATGGTCAAGCAAATGGACCGCTTATTTTTCAATTACAGCATGAAATTTCAAACATTAGACAAGGCAATTTAACTGTTACTACTTATTTTAATCGATTAAAAAGCTATTAGGAAGAATTATAAGCATTGCGTCCCTATCTTATGTACACTTGTAGATGTTTAGAAGATTGCACTTGTGATCTAAAGGAGAAACTGATTCAATTTGAATTTGAAACAAAGTTGATGCAATTTCTCATGAGTTTATCTGATGTGTTTGAATCTATTTGGAATCGAATTTTATCTATTGATCCTCTTCCATCTGTTAGTAAAGTGTTTTATTTGGTTACTCAAGTTAAGAAATAACGTCAAGATGCTTATTTGATGAATTATGATCATGACGCTTTAACCTTTGTTGCACAACAAGGAGGGAATAGATCTATTGGTGGTTTTAGAAGAGATGTGCAAAAAAAAAAAAAAAGCTTCATTGTAATGCGGATGGTCATTCTATTGAATCCTATTTTAATCTCATAGGTTATCTTATTTGGTACAAAGGAAAGAAGAATAGAAAGGAGTATGGGAGGTTTGTGAATTCGACAAACACAAAGAATGAAGGCGCAAATATGACATATGATTATGATACTCCTTTTGATCATAGAGATTCATTTCCTGAAACTAAAATAGATAGTGATGCTTTTGAATGTAATGCAATTGCAAAGTGTTCACCAAGAGCTTCTGAAAGTGATGAAAGGGCATGCAACATCAAATAAAGGAGATTTAAGTACTGCTACAGCATTCTTCATAAGCACATTGCATTATACTGTAAATGTTGCTTTCAAGCATTCTACTACAACTTGGGAGTTGATATTGGCGCCAATGATCATATGACGCCTTATGAATCTTTATTTCTTGACAAACAGTGTTTGTCTTATCCAATCAGTGTGCATTTACCTGATGGATCTATTAAGGAAGTTACTATGGCTAGCACGGTTCAAATTAATTAGCATATGCTATTACATGATGTCCTTTTGGTTCCTGAATTCAAACATAATCTTTTGTCTATCTCAAAGCTTATCTTTACTGCACCATTGGTTGTCGGTTTTAATGGTATCACCTACTCTTTTCAAGACCAAAAGCATGAAGTTTGCATTGGTACAGCTAAGTTGCTTCATGGTTTGTATGTTTTAGACATTATTGGAAATGCTAGATGTAATTCTCCAATTTCTTTTACTATTGAAACTAATTATGATTTATCCTTGATACATGCTAGACTAGGACACTCTTCTGTTTCAAAGATAAGACATTTAGAATGTTGTAAGCACTTTCATTAGATAGATTTCTTTTAAGAAACTTGCCACTAATCTAAGTTTCATCATATACCAATTTCCACGGAGTAATAGCAAATCTAAGGTTAATTTTGAATTGTTACATGTTGATTTGTGGGGGCCCTATGGTATGGCAACTCATTCTGGTGATCATTTTTTTCTTACTATTGTTGATGATTATAGTAGGGGTACTTAGACTTTCTTGCTTAAGTTTAAGTCATAGGTATATGCTACTTTATACAAGTTTTTGAATTATGTTATGAACCATTTTCATTCTTCTCTTAAATACATTAGGAGTGATAATGGTGGTGAGTTTGTTTCTAGTAAGTGTCAATTTCTTTTTGCTCAGTTTGGGATAGTCCATCAAAAGACTAGTCCCTATACACCTTAACAAAATGGGCGTATTGAATGAAAGCATCACCATATCTTGGATACAGCTCGTGCTTTGCGGTTACATGCTGGTTTACCTAAAGAGTTTTAGGGTGATTGTGTTCTTACATCGACTTATTTGATAAATCGAATGCCAATAGATGTTTTAGATTGGAAGACGCCTTATGAAATGTCGTTTGATGTGTTTCTTACCTATGATCATCTATGCATCATGGGTTGTCTTTGTTATATAGCTAACTTAGGAGCTATGAAAGACAAGTTTGATTTGAAAGGAGTTATATGCATTTTCTTAGGATACTGTTCTAGACAAAAAGCTTATAGGGCATTTGATTTGGTTAGTCAAAAAGTTAGAGTAAGTTGAGATGTCATGTTTGTTGAGAATCAATTTCCAAATAAAGTATCTCCCTTGTTAAGTCCATCATGTAATTCGTCAGGGCATTCATTGCCCTATGTTACTTTTAAGGAGGAACAGGTTTTGACACCTACTACGATAGATGTAAGTTTTTCTTTTCCTACTACACAGCATGACTTCACGACAACAGGGCATCTTAATTCTAGCCAGCCCTGCCACTAATAGTCATCTTGATCTTAGTTTTAATATTGACAGGCGACAATCTATACGAGTAAGCAAACCTCCATCATGGCTTTAAGACTATGTTCATACCATCAATCTTATGTTTTTACCAGTTACACATTATCAATCACTTGTTCAATATCCATTGTTTACCTCTACAGTTTTTTCTTCTTACTCCTTAGAATATGTTCACTCTTTAGCTAATGTTTACACTACAAAGGATCCTACTCCGTTTTCTCAAGTGCAACAAGATGAGAGATGGGTTGAAGCTATGGCTAAGGAGCTAAATGCTCTTGAGTACAATAAGACATGGGAACTTACTACTTTGCCTCCCAATAAACAAGCTATAGGGTATAAATGGGTATATAAGATTAAGTATCGACTAGATGGCAATGTTGAGAGATATAACGTTCAACTTGAGGCAAAAGGCTATACATAAATTGAAGAGGAAAACTACCATAACACTTTTTCGCCAGTTACTAAACTTAGATCTGTTCATATCCTCATAGTTGTTGCTTCTATCAATAATTGGCCACTTTATCAAGTGGACATCAATAACATTTTTCTCCATGGAAGTTTAGACAAAGAGATTTATACAAAAATTCCTCAAGGGTATTCTAAAGCTACAAATGGTTAAGTATGTAGACTTTTGAAGCCCTTATATAGGCTTAGACAAGTCTCACACCAATGGAATTTGGCTATATCCAATTTTCTTGTTTGAAAGGGGTTTGTACTATCACATCATGATCATTCATTATTCACTAGAAAGGATACACATGGTTTTCTCATTATCTTCCTTTAAGTTAATGATATGTTGATCACAGGACTGATACTTCATCCATTAAAGCTCTCAAGACAGACTTACATGCTAAATTTACTATCAAGGATCTTAATTTGGCCAAATTCTTTCTTAGACTTAAGCTCTATAGGACTTCTAATGGTATTTTTCTCCATTAGAATAAATACATTATTGATATTCTTTTTTATGCAAGCTTAATAGCTGCTAAACCTATACGGTTTCCTTTTCCTGCTAGTTTAAAATTGTCTTCCCATGCTAGTGTTGAATTAGACAATCCTTCCTTCTATCATCGAATTGTTGGACGTCTGCTTTATCTCACTTTAACACAACTAGATATTTCTTTTGTCATTCATCGCTTAAGCCAATTCTTAGCTAAACCGTGTGTTGGCCATCTCAAAGCTGCCTTCTATGTTCTCAAGTACATAAAGGGAACTGTGCATTTAGGATCATTCTATTCTGCTTCTTCTTCGTTACTTTAACAACCATTTCTGATTTAGATTGGAGGCTTATCCTTTGGATTAAAAATCCATTAGTGGTTATTGTGTTTTGCTCAGGAATTCTCTTATTTCTTGGAAGATGAAGAAACAAAACACTGTTTTTATATCTTCCACAAAGGTTGAATATTGTTCAATGGCTTCCACAACTAAGGAGTTGTTGTGGGTTTATTATATTCTTCAAGACTTGCAAGTTTCTGTTCCTTTATCGATCACTCTCTATTGTGACAACCAATTTTCTTAGCTACTTACGAATCATCCTTGTCTACATAGTCACACCAAGCACATTACTATTGACATCCATTTTACCAAAGATTAGATTACCAAAGGATTTCTTCGCACAGCCTACATCCCCTCTAAACAGCAACTTACAGATTTTCTAACCAAACTGATTTCTAAGACTCAACTTCTTTATACTTTATCCAATTTGAGCTTGTGAGAAGCTTCAACTTTAAGTTGTGGGCTAGAGGGGACGGGGCGGGGTTGGTTATGAACAGTATAACGTCCTTATTTATATCATGTATAACAAATTAGTTATAAGTTATGGTAGTTTAGAAAAGTTAGTTAGTAGTTTAGGGAAGTTAGTTAGTTAGCTTTGCTTTATAATATAAATAATAGACTTCTATAGTACTGTTAGTTTTTTTCCTTTTGGTAAAATGCGTACATGATATTCAGTTTTCATCTTGGTTTTCTTCCTTATAGCTTAGTACAAAGTATGGAACTTGTTGATTACATTCGACTTCAAGTTCTTCTCAAAACGCATGTGTGATAATTGAAGGAGTTATGGAGTATTAACCCTACTATCATTAAAGAGAAACAATATGTTCTTCTCTTTGAGCTTTAGATCTTTTGCAATAATCATCAAATAGCATAGTGGTGCTTATTGCAAAATTCTCAATATCTCAAAGGAAAAGGAGCTCTTGAATATTTATAGAGTTGGACCATTTATATCGTCTATCGAATAGCTTTAATGATCAACAGTTGAGATAAGTCCTTTAATTGATGATTTTTTCATAGGTTTCTATCAAAAAAAAATTCTGGAGATGTACATTTTTAGTCTAAATGATTACTTGCTTTTTTACTTGAACTATTAGCCTTTTCTTTCTTCTATTTAAGGCTTCAACATTTTCAAAACTCTATAAATATGAGACTTTCAATAAATTCGCCAAATTATACATCAATTATCGACTTCAAATTGATCCACAGTAATTAATTTAGTAAAATGATATTATTAAATGTGTACAATTACATAATATAATAAAATATAATACTAAATACATTTAACTATATAATTTGAGGAAAACAATTAAAATTTTCATAAAAATAATTAAAAGTACGAAAATTGGGTCATAAAGATTTGTATAAGTCTCAACCACATTGGCAACTATCTCGAGATTGGTGAGAAGATAACACATGCTCTCAGGAGAATTTATGGTACAAAAGTCCTACTTTTGTAAGTTTTTGGAAATGTTGAAAACACAAATAAAATTTTAAAAAAATAAAGATTGAAAACTCAAATAGAAAGTGAGTAAACTTTGAGAACTAAAAGTGTATATTTCCTAATTTTTTCCTACCAAATTAAAAAATAAATTTAGTAATAACCAAGTAGAAAGTAGATGAAAGCCTTAGACACATTTCTAATCTAAAAGAATCAATCCCATACAAAAAGGATCAAGAATGAAAAAAAAAAAAAGTAAATTAAACTGGGAGTGAAAATCTCTAATTTAATCATTTTAAGCCCCATGAGATAGAAATATTGAAGAGAGTATAAAATTGGCTTATATATTAATCAATGCGGAGTACAACTTATATAGAGCTCAGGGTAGCTCAATATTGTTACAAATGATAGCTATTTATGGATACAAAGAAGATATTCTTGAGATAGGATTAGACAGGTGATAAGATTAGTTTTTATCCTCTTTTGTCAATATCTTAGGTTGTTACCACAACTTCCTTAACTACCCCCCTTAAGCTAGAGGGTGATTGAACTACTCCTAGCTTGTCCCTTAGTTAAGCAAATTGTATGTAAGTGAAAGCCTTAGTGAGGTAATCCACTGTCTGGTCTAAGGTTAGAACATAAGCAACAGTTGCTCGATTGTTCAGCATCCAGTCTCTTATATAATGAACATCCACTTCTATGTGCTTGGATCGTGAGTGATACACTAGATTTGAAGTGAGGCTTTTCCACTGAGATTGTCACACTACAAGATTGGCATCTTTAGCATAGGCATTTTGATTTCCTATAGTAATGATCCGATGCAAGCTACCTCTATTGCAAGGTCAACAAGTGCATAGTACTTTGATTCAGTAATTAATCTTGATACTGTTCATTGCTTCTTAAAGGACCAGCTCACCAAGCTTTCTACTAGGAATACACAATAGCCTACTACAGATTTTATGTCATCCAAATTCTTGGCCCATTCTACATAAAAAAATCCTGAAATGTCAAAGATCAAATGAAGGTTTTATGTGAAGGCCATAATCCATTGTTCCTCTCAAGTATCTAAAGATACGCTTTATGCACTACTAATGAAGAAGTTATTGGGGTTTGCATGTACTGACTAAGTCAATTCATAGAGTACGAAATGTCTGGTTTGGTGTTTTTCAAGTACTATAATGCACCAATTACTCTTCTGTAATCAATGAGATTTTTCATTAATTCATCTTTTGCTAAAATAGTTTCAAATCACCATAGGTATGGGATAAGGAGAAGCATTCATCATGTTAAACTTCTTCAATAAATCAGAGATGTACTTAGTTTTCTTAAGATAAATGCCACCAGCATCTCTATATGCTTCAACTCCTAGAAAATAACGCAGACTTTCAAGACCTTTTAAAGCAAGCATGACATTTAGTTGTTTGATGAATGCTCTCAGAAAGTGACTATTATTCCCAGTAACAATGATATCATCAACATAGATCGACAAGAAAGTGATGTAATTCTTATTCATGAGAACAAAGAGAGAGGAGTCACTCTTTGTGTTCTTGAATCCCTAACTAAACAAACCTATTCTCAACTTGTCATAGCATGATCTTGGGTCCTATTTCAAGCCATATGTTGCTTTAGTTAACTTATTCACGTGATGAGGCCTTGCAAAATCTACAAATCCTTCTAGTTACCTCATATATATTTTTTCCTTAAGCTCCTTATTTAGACAAGTGTCGTTTATGTCCATTTGCCTAATTTCGCAATTGAAGTGCACTACAATTGACAAGATAACTCTCATTGTGCTTGCCTTATCTACTGGACTAAATGTTTCGTCATAATCAAGTCCAGGTGTTTGCTAAAATCCTTTGGCCACCAATCTTGCTTTCTTCCTCTCTACTATACGATCAGCCTTATACTTTGTCTTAAACACCCAGTTGAAATCTCTAACATTTTTTTATCCTTAATAAAGCAATAGAGTCCAAATTCTATTCAACATCAAAGCATTGAATTCAATCAACATAGCTGCTTTCCATTCTAGCCTTTCCAATACTTCTTTTGTAGTCTCAAGCTCCCGTTCATCTTGATTCCTCTCTATAACTCCTAAATATGGTTGTTTGGGCTTGAAGACACCCGCTTTACTCTTGGTCACCATTTGATGTTGATTACTTGTTTCTACAAAACACTTGGTTTAGCATTAACGTTGTTAGATCCTAATTGGAGCTCATTATTACATTTGTTGTTGGAGTTGTTACTACTACACCTACTACTTAAGACATCACTGTTATGTCTGATATTTGAGGAAATAGATTGTAAAGGTGTCAAAGCATCAGCATCACTAGTTTCTTCAATATTTTCTCTTACATTCATCCTCTCACTAGTTGCTTCCAGAGTTATAATAGTAATAGGATGCAAAAAAAAACTAATATTATTAGTGATAACTTCAGTTGGTTCTTTTGTGTTGAGAAATCCGTCCTGGAAGGGAAAATGTTGTTCATGGAACACCACATGGTGACAGATGAATATCCTTCCTGTTGGGCTCTAGCATTTATTCCTTTGTTTGAGCTGCTATAACCTAGAAAAACACACTTTGAAGTATGAAACTGCAGTTTATGTTGATTGTAAGGCTTTAGACATGGGTAGCAAGCACAACCAAAGGTTTTCTTAGCTTCATAGTCTAGCGTTTTATGAAATAGCAACTGATATGGCGATTTGTTTTCTAAAATTTGACTTAATAACTGGTTAATGAGAAACACTACGATAGAGAAGGCTTCCAACCAACAGTGCAAAGGCATTCATGCTTATGCTAAAAGTGTTAAGCCCAATTCTACAGTATGATTATATTTTCTCTCGGCTCTCCCATTTTGAGTTGATGTGTATGGACACGATTCCCTTAGTTAAATTCCAGCGTCTTGTATTAGTTTACTTAATGCTTTAAACTCTCTACCTCCATCACATTAAAAAGCTTTAATTCTTTTGCTAAATTGATTTTCCACAAGATTTTTAAATTAAAAAAAAAACACTTGAAACACTTCAGATTTTTTTTTAACGGATAGAACCATGTAAATCTACTGTAATCATCAACAAAATGGACATAATTTTTTAAACCAAACACAGAGTTCATTGGTGCCAAACCCCATACATCAGAATGTATCAAGTCAACGGGCTCTAAGGCATGAGAATCGGAATTTTTACAGGATAGATTATGAGCTTTTCCAAGTTGACAAGCTTCATAAAACTTAAAATCATCATGTGCAAGAACCTTGACATTGCAATTCTTTAGCACTTCACTTAATACTCTGCTGTTAGGATGCCCAAGTTTCCTATGCCAAGTCTCTCTTATTGTTAGAAAAACATGAAATTCTTCATTTGTCAAATCAAGAACTCTAGGAAGTTAATAGATCCCATGTTTAATTTCCCCTTCCAACAGAACCTCCCTTATCATTTTATCCATCAAAGAATAAGAAGAATCATGAAATTCAATATAAATATCATTATCAGAAGTCAACCAAGATATGCTCAAGAAATTCTTTATGATTTTGAGGACATATAAAATATTCTTAAGATTCAAAGGCCTTTGAAGAGTGTTTATTGCAGTACTACCAAAAGCGTGGATTTTAAGATTTGCACCATTACCTACAGTCAACTGATCCTTACCATCTGTCGAGCCTAATTTTATTCTCTCGGTTTTTATAAATAAGTCTTCTTTAAATCGATCAATATTAAACCCTGTCTATTTGATACTAACCCTTAACTAAGGTTTAAAGAAAACTAGTTAAGTTCTTTTAACTTTGAAAATATTTTGAAGTCACCACTTAATCGAAGTCAAGAAAAAAAGTTAAATTATAACCAACTGATAAAATAGTTATAACTTAGCTTACGATCTATCGATAAAATTGATTTTGTAAATGATTTTAAGAACCAGAAAAATAGGTTCGGTGGTTAGGAATTTTAAACCCTTACAAGTACCATTAACTTTCTAATTTTAGCTTTAATCTTAAAAATCACCTTTCAAAAAGACTACTCTATAAAGCAAGACTCAATTATTGGTTAACGAATTGAATAATTTAAGTAATTTAAACTAAAAATGGAAAATTGGTTTTTTCATTTTTTACTGTCATCCCGTAAGTGCCTATATACTCGTTATCCGGGATCAAATGTATGTAGTTCTTTTAATAAAAACTTTAAGTGAGTGAGTTGATTTTAAACTTGAAAGGAAAACCGAGTTTACATTTTAAGTGGGTTCAAGTTTTATTGAGAAAAGTCCAAAAGGTTCTAAATCTGAGTTTCATTTTTGGAAAGTTCTAAAAAAAGTCCTAGTTTTTAAAAAAAGGATTGCTTATTTTTATTTTAGAAAATCGATTTTCTAAATGGTAAAATAGTTTTTTTTTTCACTAACCTATTTTTATGTTATTTTTATTATTATTTTTATTATTTATCATTATTTCTTCCTATTTAAATCTCAATTGAAAACAAAATAAAAAGAAAAATAAAAAAAAAACGACAGACTCGAGCTCTTCTCTTTCTCTGTTCTTTTTTTTTTTTGCCTTCCTTTTTTTATTATTACAAATACATGAGTAATAAATAAATAAATAAATAAGAAAAATATTTAAATAAATAAATAATAAAAAAAAAAAGCAAACCGGGTTAACTTGAGTCAACTCCAAACTTTAATTGCAGCGACTAGTCGTGGTGATTTCAGACACCTATAATGTCAAAATGAGTAAGGAATGGGAGATTTACGTCTTTCAAATTGGACTTAGGGTTGGGGGAGGGGTGAGGGGTGGGCTTAGTGCCTTGATGCTCGATAGTTGTTTCAGTAGTGATCGGAGTTCATAGCTACGGTAGTTGTAGGTGGTGGCATACGATGATTGCTAAAAGGGAATGGCAGGTCGAGTCTTGGTTTTTTAACCACTACGAAATCAATCGTGGTAGTGGTTTTGGAAGAGGATGCCTAGAGAGAGAGATTCAAAAAAGGAGAGAAAGGGACCATGGATGTGAAGAGAGATAGTGAAGAGAAAAAGAGAGAGTTTGATGGGCTTCGGGGTACCGACCCAACCCGACTACCAAGGCCGAGCTCATCTATTTGCTAACTTATTCTGCCTACGAAGCCAAATAACCTATTTCTCGTAGATAGAGTACCAAGAAGCAGAAGGCCAAGACAACAACCAATCCTTACCTATGCCCGACCAATTACTTACTCGGCATCATTCTTGCCGATAGGCCGAGATATCACGTTTCCGAGAGTTGGATTCACTCAGCTAAATTCTGTCGTCGACTTAGTGGCCAAGAGATCACTTTACCGAATGTTGGATCCACTCGGCACAGCCCGAAGAAACTATTGTCGACTAAATTCAGAACTCAGCAATTATAAGCTAACCTCTCTGGTGTCTCAACCAAGCACTATGAGACTACCTCCAAGGCATGTCGAATGACCACATACCGACTTCTCCCTATAAAACGTACAGTTTTATATTTTTGTACATGTTTCTTTTTATGTCATTTATGAGCCCAATTTTTTAGGTTTTAAGGCTTTATACATTATTTACAATTTTGCCATTAGGGTTTAAAACGTACTATAAATAGTAGCTTTTGTAATAATGCATAAATAGACAAAAGATTAATAAAAAAAAAACCTTTTGAGTCTTTTCTCTTGGAAAGCTCTCTTTCCTTTACCAACTCTTATCAATCCCTTTAACAAGGATTGTAGCGAGCAACCATATCACTTGAATCGGTGTATCACATCCAGCGAGTCTTAGGTCTATGTAGAATCTAGCCGGTGCGCCATATTTGGTTAAGTGGCTTATAAATTCGCTAAAACCCTCATCAAACCCACTCGATCTTTTGTTCCTTCGCCAGGATCGGACCCACCCCACGGTCAGTCTTGTATGTCCTTAACCCAATCTATATCATCTTGATATCAAAGCTCGAGGTTCCAGATAGAGCCGAGAGTTTTAGTCATTGTATCTGTTCTTTTTTGTGTTTAAGGAAGTGCTTACTTATTGGGTTTGTTTAGGATATCGAAGATTTGTTTGCTGGATATCAATTTGGTTTCAATTGAATTTCCTTCGGGTAGGTTAGTGAAAATTTGGATTGCAATTCCTTTACATCATAGGTACCATATTGAATATATATTATAAAGAAAAAATTGGGAATTCCAATCTGGGTTGTTTGCTAAGATATTACTTCTTCAAGCTATTCAATGTGTTATCCTACTTTAGCATTGCGATAGTAGTTAAGAAGGTACTATTGAATGTGTCGAAGCCTACTACTGTAATAAGTTGTTGTGGCGTGTTACTACTGTGCTAGCCATACCATTGTAGCTAAGCACTAAACTACTATACTACTCTGGGTTGCTATTCCTAAGTGCCAAGTTGATGTACTCTAAACAAGCGTCAAAGCTGCCATCCTACAAAACACAATTTGAGCTACTATCAAATTGAACTTATGCCAAACTATCGTGTGTGTTAGTCCAGGTGACGAGCTGGATTGAAGTACAAGCTAAGATAATTACTATCAAGTTGTTAATACTTGCAATCCGAGCACTAATACCTAACTTGCTAAAAACATAAGTGTATGAACCAACAAGTGTATCAGGTCGTACAAGTAATACAAATGGTGAGTCAAGATCGTATTTCATAGGGAGTGAGGTGCTAAGTACAAAATTACCTGAGTTTTTCCCTAAGCTAAGTTATTAATAATTGAATTAAAAGTGAGTGAAAGCTAAATAACAAGACGAACGCTAAACTAAATGTTCTAGCTGCACTATAAGGGTCCCGAGCATAAGAGATAAAGAGATCAAACTGGGATTCGTAAATCTATTCTCATTTGAATCAATAGAATGTCTTAAATCGATATTCAAAATTCACTATAAAGGATTTAACTAAACTCATTAGAACTCGCCTACCACTTGGAGTAGCGGAATTCTAATTATAGCATAAATTCATCCGTTAAAACAATGTATCTACAACCATCTGGTAAAAAATAATCCGCTCACACCAAATTTATTATTTTAGTTAGAAATATGGTTTAAGCATGCCCCCATGACCCAAACCATACTTCCAACCGCATCAAGTGCATAAGTTAATGAATTTAATTGAAACTCGTATATCCCTATTGTCACGCCCGAAGCGGTAGAGTTGTAACAGCCCCACCGTGTAAACCACCCTAAGATAGAAGTTGGCCTTACAACCGCTATCTTAGACCTATCTACACAAGGCGTCAACGACTAACCCGCTTTGAAGTAAACAGTTTGTAATTTCAATAAATCATTCATCTAAGAAAGTGAGGAAATATATATATTCACTATAATTTTGTGATTACAATTATCGTTTGCAATGTTTCTCCAAAATATATTTCCTAGTTATTACATTATTTTAAAAAAAACGAGAAGTTCTAAAGTAAAAGCTTAAACCTTAAAAATATATGTTCATTCTTCAATATTTTTCCTCACTCCCCAGGATCCAGCAGTTGCTAGCTTCAGAGTAGTTGTGGCCGCTTCTTAGCCAGCACCTGCACGATGTCTATAGGGATGTGAGCAACCACAGCTCAGTAAGTTAGGACGAAGAACTTAAAACTATACCATACACATAACAAGGTTTTCAATCACTTATTAGGTGCAATGCATGTGCAAGCAAATGCCATAGCACGACGTTGTCCGGCCCGTCGTGAGATTAGAGAAATTGCGCCCTCTCTAATCCGGGTTGAGGACTTACCGATAATGCAACAGCTCACGACCAAACCCAGGCTTGTGTAATGGAAACCTTACTCCTCTCGCAACTACCTTCGAACCACTGTCGTCACCCTCACCGCGACCTCCTCTCCTGTCACTTAGTTCGACTGAGGATGAAGAAGGGACCATTTTGCAATCCTGAGCTATTCCTTCTGAAGGGGTCAGTATTTGGCCGGAGAGTCCTAAGTTCCCCTAATGGGTTGCCGTGCATGTCCGATTATAATTACTGGTCAGATATTTGATTAAGTCCAGTTGAAATTGATCAATCATTTCATACAAATCATACAATATGTGCTAGAACAACAAACAAGATCATAGCATCACCCATAATGAAACACATGTACACATTCAACTATCTAACAAGCACAACCAAGCATAATCTTAAG
Organism: Lumnitzera racemosa; assembly: GCA_024138005.1. NCBI lineage: Eukaryota > Viridiplantae > Streptophyta > Magnoliopsida > Myrtales > Combretaceae > Lumnitzera > Lumnitzera racemosa. The sequence continues at coordinate 7,555,208 of JAMXBC010000010.1, forward strand.
CCTCTAAAATACAGCATCGTATTAATCCCAACTTACCTCGACTCCTCGCTCACTCACTCGAGGTCCGATTTGCTCAGGCCATCGCCGATCATCCCTATAACACAAACGTGGTTTCAGTTTTTCATATAACTATTATAGGTTCGTTTTATCCTATAACGCTTATTGTTATGTTTTATTTAGGATTTAAGATACCTAATTATCTAGGTCTTAAGTCTTTTACAATTATTCTAGGTTTAGGATTAGGTTCGGGTTCGGTTTCTGTATCGATTTTTAAATTAGGGTCTAGTTCGATTTTCTAAGTAGTGTTTTATATTCTAACCCTAGAAATTCGTTTTAACCCATAATGTGAAATTAATCACATTATTTCCCGATCTCCTAAATATCATCATTACCTCTAATCAGTATTTTATTTCACCCGGTACACTTATATCCTTATTAGTGTACCGAATTCACTCCTAATGTGAGAAGTTTTTACATTTTTCATATAATTACATAAATTCAAATTTCCTATCAGATTTATTGTACATTTTTATTATTATCACAATATCAATTTTTATTATAATATTTCCAATTTATTATATTTCCAATAATTACCTTTTATGTATATATTACACTTCTAATATTTATATCACTCTAATTATCATCTCTAAACATCAATTATCATTTCAAAATGTCTAAATTTATCCTAAATCATATTTTACTCCTAATTACCCTAATTTACAAAATTAACTTAAAATGTACTATTTTTCCATATTACTTATTTACTACATAATTAACCTAATAATTACATCTAACACCCTAAATGCTACAAGTATCATTCTCCATCAGATTTCAACATCCCTAAACATCTACTTATTCACTAAGTCAGTAATTAATAATTTAATTACTTAATTAACTCCAAATTACCCAATTTTTCCATCATTTTAGGGCTAAAAATTAACTTAAAAATTTCAAAAATTAATTTTAAAAAAATGGTTTCATAGCACTATTCTATATCACATGAGCATCCTACAGAAAAAAATTGAGCTCCAAACTACACTCCTAAGGTCATTTATTTCTAAACCAAAATGTGCTCGGTTTTGCATGATTTCTTAAGGACCATATATTACGGGGCATGTTTTCATCAAACTAATATTTTTCCTACAAACTAATACAAAAATATCCTAGAATAACAAAATTAATAATTTTATAATAATATTTACTATTTTTACAAAATTACACAAAATTAGGCTGGAAATCGGACTCACTGATCTGGGTGGCTCCGACCACCGCCGCCCGCCGTGGCCTTATCGTCTGGCTTGGGCGCTGCCACCACCGTGTGGTGGTGGTGGCCGTCTACTCCCAGCTTCTCGTCTAGTGTGGGTTCCCTTTGAAAGCCCTAATTGCACAGTTTTTCTAATTTTTTTTCTAAACCAAATTTTTCTCTCAATTTTCGTCTCTCCCTAATTTTTTTCTGATTTCTAACTATCCAAATGAGTTCCTGAATTTTTCCTGCTATTTATAGGGCTTTAGAGGATTTATTGTGCATTAAATGGGACAAGACAATTGCCTTATCCCTTGATTTTTGGCTTTTATGTTGGCTTATTCTAATTGGCCGAATTTTTTCTTATTTTTTCGAGCTGCCACGACCCAATTCTAGATCATTCATGATTTTTCCTGATTTTTCTTGATTTTTCCTTATTTAATTATGAATTTTCTTTAAGCATTTTGTATTATTTTAGCACATTTCGCGTATTTGAAGAAATTACGCGTATTTATACTTACATGTAAATTCATATATAGTACAAATAAATATTCCTAAATATTATTTAGGTTATTTTATAATTTTTAGTATACATATAATTTATCTCTAGCGATTCGTTAAGTACCGGAATGCCTTTTACGCATTTTCGATAAATAACGAATTATATACTTAAAATTTGAAAATTTTGTAATCTCCTATTTTATTTCTTATTTTCTTAAATTCAAACTTACGAGATCGGTTTACTAATATTTCTAGCTTTACTTTATAATTTAGGCTCAATCGGATCATTCAACCGATCGAAACCTCGGATTGCTTAGTTGTAGGGCTTATACCTATGACGAGCTTTTTCATAAATTCAAGCTATGTTCAACACGAGTTATCAAAACCCTCCCAGATATCCTACAACTCTATCTAGCTAATGAAAATAATAGCCATGTGCTAAATAACTAGATAATGAATACAATAGAAAAATACTCAAACATTCAAAATCGACATCGGAATGAAACACAAACACTTCAATTCATCGAATCCATCAATACAGAACCCGATTACATTAAGTGCTAAATCATATCACAAAACCTAAATAAATCAAGATATATCTAAATTGAAATAACAAGGAAAAGAAAACACGTCAATCGGTACATTCAATCCCAAAACCCAATACGATCATTGGCATATCCTAATTCATTTGGAACTCGAGGTGGTCCTCTAGCGAGCTAAAACACAAAGATTTAGAGCCCCCAAATTAAACAACACATAGTGAAATTAATAAAAGTGAAAACAAGGTTTTTGTTCTCTAGTAAACTAAGTAAAAAAAAAAAATCAAAATCCTTAAGCTTTGGAATTTTCTTCTCATCCTTGCTATTATATTCTCCAGCTACTATCCTTCCCTCCTCTGTTTTGGCTCTTACCTTTTAAAGGAAAAATGCCCTCTCTCCTCTACACCTGGGCTTCTATCTTTTTTTTTTTTTCTCAAATAAAACAATAGCCCCTACATGTGGGCTCTTCTTTTACCATGAGCCCATTAAAATTAATGCCCAACCGATATTTACTGCCCAAGGAAATTTCTAACACCTTCATTTGGAAATGGATGAAAGTGGTTTCTAACATAAGCCTCTACGTATACAAAAATTGAATATGATAATGAACAGCTCAACTTAGATTATATCTTCCCAAACAAAATTGGCTTGCTATAATATCAACAATTGATTCTACTTTATGCCCTACTCAGGTGGTGTTCGGTTTGGTGCTTTGCTCATGGATCAACTACTACTGGTACATGCTCGGTTCAAGTTGCTGTTGTTTGTGTTTAGAGTTACTGCATTTAGACTGCAACTACAACTCAGTTTAGTGTGTTGCTCGTCGCGCGATTGGACAAGGGGCTCTCAAATTGGTTGCTTGGTGTTGGGGTTGTTTGCGTGGAGGGCTGTTCATTCAACTTTGTTGTTCTCGGTCTCTATTTCAGCTCAATTGTTGGTTGGGGCTGTTAGTAGGAAATTGAATGCCGTGCTGCTGTCACGGATTGAAGAAGTGTGCGTTGCTCGTGTTTTTGAATTCAATTGCTTGGTCTCTGGTTGGAATTGCTAGACAAGATTCTGAGGTTAAGTTACAGCCGTAATGAACAAGTGAAAAAAATAGGTTCCGCCTTGGTCACTCCCTTGATCTCGACTACGATAGAAGGAATGATGAGTGTTAAACACTCAAAATTCTTTTGATCACACTCATAATAAGTCTCAATTGGTCTTCCTTTATCATTAATCCTTTATCATGGCCGCAATTGCTCTAAATCTCCTTGTTCTTGTTTGATTTGGTTACTCCATATATCAGTTGTTAAACAAAACAAAAGATAGTAATAAGCTAATGGTGAAATTTGAAATAAGAACAATTTACTTTCCTCAAGGAATTGTAAGATAAAACCAAGAAAAATTAAATAAATAAACAACTACTCATGAATATTAGCGGTTAGGTTATGGTTTTGGTTTCAATTTAGTTTTGGAGAATATATGGAATTGTTCTGCATCAACTCACTCTTTTCTTGGATAAACTCTAAATATTCTAAAGAGCCTATAGACTCCTTATGCAATAACACTCCTCTCTTAAAGAGTCAAGTTATCTGCTATTCCAATTTAGTTTCAGCTCAAGTAGAGGCTAAGGGTTGCTAAATTGCTGGGACAGAAACTCGAAAAGCTATTGTATCATTTTAGATCTTCAAGTACACAATCTTTTGCTACTTGTAGCATGTACTACAATTAAGTCTAAGTCAAGACAAGTAAAAATGGAGCTTGGATTGGATTCTCTTATCTAGTGGAGTTGTTGCATTGCTTAGTACTTTGTTGCAAGCTACTGAAGAGATTGTGTGAACATGGTCAAATAGCTAATTGAATGATTCTTTTCTTTTATAAATTGCATAAACTCACAGATAAAAAAGCATACAACTATGATATGAATACATGAGCTTATAATAACTATTTGAGTCATATTTTGATCATTTTTCTCATTATTTATGCAACTAACCAAAAAAATTACATTTTTCATGATTTCTAAGCATAGCTTACAACAAAAGCATCATAAAATGTATAAATCCACAGTAAATAGGTGGAGATAAATGTGCAATTTTTCACATTTATCAATACCCTCTAGCTGAACTATTGTCCATCAGTTGCCGAGTAACTCTCTTTCTCTCATAAACTTAAGTACTACCCTATTGAATTGAATATCCCCAGCATGGCATATGAAGCTGGATATGAATATGAATATTATTATGAAGACATGATATCACAAATTCTAGAGTTTAATGGATATGGCACTCCAGATGAATATTTGAGTTGGGAATTTCAAGTCGATCGGGTTTTCGAAGATTATTACCTCGAGCATAAGAGAGCCTATGCTATAAAGAATTCGATGATTGACTTTGCCACTACTTGGTAGAAAAGAATGATAAATCAAAGAATTGATAAGGAAAACATTGAGATCATTACATGGGACGAGATAAAACGTTTAATGTGAAGAAAATTTGTACCCCGAGATCATCACGACAGATTATATGAGAGAAAACCCACCTATGAAGCTAACCTCTCGGAAGTACAAGTTCAACTGAAGGAGATTAAAAGAAGCCTTGAAGTGTTCCAGGATGAAATAAGACAACAGAGGAATGCCAAATTAGAGAGTATTGAAGGAGGAGTTAAGGAGGTATAGTTTACTAGATAAGCGAGTAGTAGAGAGGAAGAGGACTAAGCCGAGTCGAAGTTAAACCCTCATATTCCCGACGTGCCCCCATTATCGACCATCCAAACTAATGAGCATGACCTCAAGTGGAAGGAGGAAGAAGAATCGATTTGCGAGGAAGCAGAGGGAATACTGATTTCAATGAATGAGGAGAGTGTAAGATCCGAGCTAGCTGAGCTTAAAGAGTTGGAAGTACTTATGACTGGCAAGCCATCTTGCTTTCTGTCAGCACCAGACCCATGCGCCCATAATCTTTTGTATGCCCCAGAGATTGTGTTACTACCTCTAAGGCATGCCAAATGACCACGTACCGAATTCTTCTGTAAAATGCACAGTTTCATATTTTTATACATGTTTCTCTTTATGTTATTTATGGGCCCAATTCTTTAGGTTTTAAGACCTTGTACATTATTTACAGTTTTGCCACTATGGTTTAAGACGTACTATAAATAGCAGCTTCTGTAACAATGCATAGACAAACAGAAGATTAATAAAAAAAAAACTTTTTGAGTCTTTTCTCTTTGAAAGCTCTCTCTTCCTTCCCAACTCTTATCGATCCCTTTAACAATGATTGTGGCGAGCAACCCTATCATTCAAACTGATGTATCACATTCAACAAGTCTTAGGCCCGTATAGAATCTAACTAATGCATCATATCCGGTTAGGTAGCTCACAAATTCATTAAAACCCTCACCAAACCCACTCTATCTTTCGTTCCTTCGATAAGATCAGACCCACTCGACAACCAGCCTTGTCTATCCTTGCCCTAGTCCATATCAGAGTTCGTGAGTGGGATAGTGTTAGAGTGATGGCCAAGGTCCTATTTATAGCCTAAGAAGATCGAGCTAAGCTTAGAAGCCCGAGATTTCCAAAAATCACCATTGATAAACATTGACCTGAAATAATTTTTTTTTTTTAATTTTCAAGCTTAATTTAAGCCACATAAATGGATGAATTGGGATAATTTTTGTTCTCGATTCAAAGTATGCCAAGTGCACTACACAATTTCACCATTAATTCAGTGAAATTGTATAGTAAATGAGGTCCAAAATGACCCCAAACCGAGCACATAAGAGGAGGAAACTATTGGAAATCTAGAAAAATTTGTGAAAGAAGAAGAACTGAGGGTGCAGATCATGTGTGGGGCATGTGCCATACGTATGTGTAATGCACACGTAGGTTAAAAAAAAATTGGGGGAACAATTGCACACCTATCCTTGCTTTCTGATCAGGGCTTATGCCCTGTTTCCAAAAGTCGTAGACCAATTTCTAATTTACACTTATTATTATTATATAAGAATAAAATAAGCTAAAAACTAAAATTAGATACCTATTGATTAAGTCCTATCTTAATTGTACATATTATTATCATTATATGCTTTTCCTTTTAAAAAGAAAAAGGCACTTTGTGCTAGGCAAAATTCGAACTCTAGACCTCCAGCTTAATGCAATACTAATTGTAAGTACGTATTTATTAGGTAATTGGCCTATGCCTAATCCATATGCACAATTAAATTACATATATGGATTAAGTCAGTCTAGGCTAAATTCGAATCTAAGCCCAAACCCAACAACCCTTTTCTTATTTTATCTAAGCTAAAGATTCTATTCTATTAAACTATCCAAAAAAAAAAATTCTAAACTTCCTAAATCCTCTATTTTTTTTATATAACTTTTCAGTTTTTTTTTTTTTTGTAAATTTTCTATTTTTTTTCATTTCTTATTTTTTTTGCTTTTTTTCTATTTTTGTATTTTCCTAAATACAAAGACCTTAGCCATTTCTGAAATATTACAAGGAAAACATAAATTACAAAGAGAAGAACATTTACATCAAAAGAAATTACAAAAGATTTCCCATGTACATGATTTCTAAGAAAAATACAAGGAAAGAAACTCCAGGTTTGTCATTTTTTTTCTTCTTCTCTTTTATAACAATGTCACCTTCTTAGCTATTCGTCGACCCTAAAAAATATAGCAAGAAGGGTAGATTATATAAGTCCTTAAACTTCGTAACCTCACACGTTTCTGAAAAATGGTTCCTTGGTCACATCAAAGTTTAAGTAGGGTAACCTAATTGGCTCCAAGCGGTGGTTACCTCACTACAACCATAACTTACACAATGACTCTCCATCCTAAGGTCCTAAGACGACTCGAGTTTGACCATGTCTATCATTCATTTATGGTACATAAAATAAATTCCCTCCCCAAACAGTTGAATAATTAAAACTAAATTTGCAAAACATTAGTATAGTTATGGTACAAGTAATAACAAATGGATAAGTAAATAAATTGCACTTTAATAAGGTGATTTTTAGAGATTAATTTTCAATTTTGGAAAGTTGAATAGCTAACCCTCTTAAATTCCCAGTGGAGTCGACAAGCTGTCAAGCCTAGCTTTGTTCTCTCGACTTTTATAAATAAGTTTTCTTTAAACCAATTAATATTAAACCTTACTAGTTTAATAATGACCCTCGACTAGGGTTTAAAGAAATTCGGTTCTTTTAACTTTGAAAATATTTTAGAGTCACCACCCTACCAAAGTAAAAAAAAAAAAAAAGAGTTAAATTATAACCAATTAAGTGAATTTGTTATAACTTAGCTACCGGTCTATCAATAAAATTGATTTCATAAATGGTTTTAAGAACCAAAGAAACGAATCCAAGGGTTAAGATTTTTAAATCCTTACTGATACCATTGAATTTCCAATTTTAGCCTTAATCTATCACCTTTCAAAAAGACTACTCTATAAAGCAAAACTTAATTACTGGTTAACGAATTAAAGAATTTAAGTAATTTAAACTAAAAAATGGAAAAATAGATTTTTTCATTTTTTATCGTTGCCCCATGGGTAACTATGTACCTGTTATTCAGGATTAGATATACATAGTTCTTTTAATGAAAATTTTAGATAGGTAAGTTGATTTTAAACTTGAAAGAAAAACAAAATTTATGTTTTAAATGGGTTTAAGTTTTATTGAGAAAAGTTCAAAAGGTCCTAAATCCGAGTTTTATTTTTGGAAAGTTCTAGAAAAGATTGTAATTTGAAAAGAAAAAGGGTTGCTTATTTTTATTTTAGAAAATCAATTTTCTAAGTGGTAAAATGGTTTTTTTATTCACTAACCTATTTTTATTATTATTTTTATTATTTATCATTATTTCTTTCTATTTAAATCTCAACCAAAAACAAAATTAAAAAAAAAAAAGGACAAACCCAAGCTCTTCTTTTTTTCTCTTTCTTTCTTTTTCTTCCTTTTTTTCTTTTTTTTTATTACTAAAAATTCATGAGTAATAAATTAAATAAAAAGTAAAATAAGCAAATAAATAAATGATAAAAAAAAAAGCAAACTGGGTTGACTCGGATCAACTCCAAACTTCAACTGCAGCAATTAGTTGGGGTGGTTTCAGACACCTATCAATGTCAAAATGAGCGGGCAATAGGAGATTTATGTCTTTTGTATTGGACTTAGGGGGGAGGGGGTAGATTTCGTATCTTGTTGTTCGATGGCCGTTTGGGTAATGATTGGAGTCGGTGGCTTACAGTGGTTGTAGGTGGTGGCATGCGATGATCGTTGGAAGGGAATGGGAGGTCGAGTCTTAGCTTTTTTACCACCACAAAGTCAATTGTGATGGTAGTTTTGGAAGAAGACACCTAGAGAGAGAGATTTGAAGAGGGATGGAAAGAGACTGTAGATGCAAAGAGAGAGAGTTCGTGAATGGGATGGTGCTAAAGTGATGGCCAAGGTCTTATTTATAGCCTAAGAGGATCGAGCTAAGCTTAAAAGCTCGAGATTTCTGAAAATCACCATTGATAACATTAACCTGAAATCAATTTTTTTAATTTTCAAGCTTAATTTAGGCAACGTAAATAAATGAATTTGGATGATTTTTTATCTCGATTCAAAGTATGCCAGGTGCATTACACAATTTCACCATTAATTCAATGAAATCGTATAATAAATGGGGTTAAAAATGATCCCAAATTGAGTACATAAGAGGAGGAAACTGTTGGAAATCTAGAAAGGTATATGCTACACAACCCTACACGTGAATTAGAAAAAAATTTGGGTGCACAATTGTGCGCCAATCCTTGCTTTCTAATCAGGACTTACACCTTGTTTCCAAAAGCCCCAGACTAATTTCTGGTTCGCACTAATTACGATTCCTTATTATTATATAAGAATAGAATAAGCTAAAAACTAAAATTAGATACCTATTGATTAAATCCAATCTTAATTGCACATATTATTATTATTATTATTATTATTATTATTATTATTATTATTATTATTATTATTATTATTATTATTATTATTATTATTATTATTATTATTATTATTATTATTATTATTATTATTATTATTATATGCTTTTCCTTTTAAAAAGAAAAAAGCACTTTGTGCCTAACGAGATTCTAACTCTAAATCTCCAATTTAATGCAATGCTAACTTTAAGTGTTGATCCATTATGTCGTTAACTTGTACCTTGTCCATATATGAAATTAAATTGCTTATATAAACTAAGTCAGCCTGTACTAGATTTAAATTAAAGCCTAAGCCAAACGGCCATTTTCTTATTTTATCTAAACTAAAGATTATATTCTATTAAATTATCTAAAAAAATTTTTTAAACTTCCTAAATCCTTTTTTTTTTTTGGATTGCTTATTATTTTGACTTTTTTTTTCTATTCTTTTATTTTACCTAAATTTCTTTTTTTTTTTTTTACTTTTCTTAAATTTTCTATTTTTTGTATTTCCCTAAATTTCTTGTTTTTTGTGTTTTTTTTTTTTCTAATTTAAGACCCTTTACCCTATCATAAAAATATAAAAAATAAAGGAGACAAAAATGGGGTGTCTACACCATCATGCTTATTAAATTCTTAAGTTTGTTTGGATCATGGTGACATGATTGCTGACTCCACTCTCAAAATATCAATCTGCATCTTGAACAATACGAGTAAAGCTATGTAAGCATTATAGTTATGATTTTTCATTCTTATCTGATTTTCCTTCAGCTAATGGTTGCCCTATGTAGTTTTTGTCAAACCTGTAGTAGCAATGAGAAGCAACATAGTCGGGTCTGCTGCATACTTGGCATATGACTCTATCTCTAGGAGATTTGCCACATCTTCTTCCTCCTCTTAGGGCTCTCTGATTTGTTCCTCTCTATCCTCCACGAACATTAGATCTACTTCCTTTATTGTATCCTCTAATTACTATGTTGGTTGAGAGATTCAAAGTCAAATTGGATAGGTTGTTGATTTGCTCCAACTTATTTTCAAAAGTAAGAAGTTAAACTTGCATCTCCATCCATGTGAGTTGCTCCTTATCCAACAACTAAACAACAATTGGATTATATTCGTTGTCTAGACCTAAGAGCATTCGAATAATTAAATCTGATGTAAAAACAGGACTTCTAGCAAGTGTAAGGTTATCTGCTATGCCCTTCATCTTGTTCAGGTAGTCTTCCATCTTCAAGCCTCCTTTCTTAGTTTTGTGGAATTTGATTTTGAACAGTATAATCTTAAGTGTGCTCTAACCAAGCTCTAAGCTTCTTCCTAAAGCTGTTTTGATGTTTCACAGTGAAGCAACTGAGTTACAATTTCTTAAGTCATAGAGTTGAACAATCATCCAAAGCAAAAGTTTATATGTTAAGGTCTATTCCTGAAGGTTAGATTAAACCTTTTTCCACTTTCATCAATGATGAATTTTTCAAGACATTCTTTGGTGCCAAGAATATAACCAATTACCTTGTTGCCTTTCAGTAATAGTAGTATTAACGATTTCTAGAGTTTGTAGTTGTCTCTATCTAGCTTAATAGAGCAAAAGGTGGAAAGGGCATTTTTTAGATTGATTGAATCCATATTTACCATGGCATAAGCTATAGAGCTCCGATACGAAGATAGAAATATTAAAGAGAGTATAAAATTGGCTTATATATTAATCAATGTAAAGTACAACTTATATAGAGCTCAGGGTAGCTCAATATTGTTGCAAACAATAGCTACTTATGATACAAAGGAGATATTCTTGGGATAGGATTAGATAGGCAATAAAATTAGTTTCTATCTTATTTTGTTGATATCTTGGGTTGTTACAACAACTTCTTTAACTCCATGTAGGGGTACCCAGGTGATAGGCTAAATACAAGACCAATTTATCTTGTACCCTATTACGTAAGTATGAGTTTTTAAATTTTGGAATTAAAACCTAAAATACCCTAGAATTACTCTTAGTTCTACAGTATATAGAGTACTTTATGAAATCTTAAGCTTTTCTATTACATTCTATAGATAAGGAGATATTGTTGTAACTATCACATACATGCTCCATGAGTCTTATGCAACACGTAATCTCAAAAGAGTAACACGGCAATGACATATAAAGATAACTTAGAGAGAATGGGATAAGATAGAGAGATAGACAATCTCAAGGACCTCAAATGCATGTCTGAAAAGAAACAATATGTTCTTTGTTTGAGTTCTATTTGATCTTTTGTGACAATCATCTAATAGTATGGGGTGCTTATTGCAAATTTTTCAAACAAAGAGGAGCTCTTGAATATTTACAAATTGGATTGTTTATGATGTCTATTGAATTATGTTGACGATTGCTAGGCAAGATAAGTTCTTTCGTTGATGGATTTTTCCATAGGCTCTTGTGAAGCCAAAAAATTTAATTTTTCCTTAATGGAAAAGTATAAATTAGTCATCAACATTTACCACTTTTACCATTTCAATCCTAAACATTTTTTTTTTTTAATTTCAATGCTATGCATTTGCAATTGTTCATGAAGGACATCTATTAGTTTTCTTAGTTTTTCCATCAAAATAATAGTACATGGATTTTTTTACATGTATTTCACACTACATGCAGTGTTCTATAGGTCCACATAATTATATTATATAAATAATGTAATAAAGTATAAAATAAATTAATTGATTCGCAAAAAATTAAAGAAAGAAAAAAAGTACTAAAAATGCAATCCGAAACAACCATTTGAAAAGCAAGTGGGTTACGACCTACTAACATCCACCACAAGCAACCCCACTAGGGTCGAAGGCAACCCAATTGAGGGTTTTTTGATATTTTCCTTTTTATATTTTAGTTTTTGACAATTACATATGGCCATTAGCTAGTGGGTTGATACTCAAGTAACCCACTTTTTCATTTGTGGTTATCTCAACTACCTTAACAGTAAGGGATAGTTGGTAGTTATGGGGGATCATGGGCCAAACCATTTTTTTTTCTATAATATTTTTGTTTTGTAAATTTTTTTTTTAACTTTTTTAATTATTTTATTACTTTATTATTTATTAATGTTTTGTTATATTATTTATTTAGAATCAATAGGTCGACCAACGCAATATGCATCACATGTTTTTCACTAACAGAGCTATGGATTAAGGATTTTTAAATATTATTTTTTTAATTATATAACCCATATGATATATAACATGCCACCTTAGCACAAATTAATAGTGATATAATGGCGTATTAATTAGAACCCTTGTTTATCTTTGTTTAAATTAATTTCTGAAACGTGGATTCTTTATTAATTAATTGTAACTTAAAATTATCCCATTCCTTTCTGATATAATTTTCCAAATCTTTCCATCTCCCTTGATGTAAGCAAATACAGCATATGTGAATGGAATTGTGCATATGAATATGGTTGAACTGCAGTCGTGAATATTTCTCTTCATATGTATTTTAACATATGTAGATACAAATCTCCCTTTTAACATACGACAGAGAACCATGTGAATTTAAAAAAAAAAAAAAAAATATCGAATACCATTTTGGAATGACATCAGTTAAGGAGAAATGCATATACTAATTGCACAAATTATAAAAATTCCTAGTATCATCCCTATGATATTTGAAAATGTTCATGACTAGAACTTATAAAGGTTAGTGAAAATGATTTTTTTGTTTTTTTTTTTGGTGGGGTGTGTGGTGGGGTGAGGTAAATTAGTGAAAATGATATCGACTCCGAACAATGGCGGATACAAACGAAGGAAGCAGCGATGCACGGTCAAGGGTAATTGGACACACATTCAGGAGCAATCCTATCTGACACGAGCACAACTATCTTGGCACGTTCTTCTTATCCTTGCATGAAAACGAGTCTGAAAGTTATAACCTTTATACTCTTCTTTAGAGGCCTGAGTGATAAAATCACTTAATCAGAGATAATAATTCCATTTGCTTCTTCATAATTTGATTCGAAAGCAATATTCACTTTCGAATTAGTCGTATCAACCATGCAAAACTAATAGTGGTCGACCTCTTGTCTAATCTACATACATATCACATTGTGATTTTTTGAAACTTAATAAAATTAAATCAACAGTATGTATCTTTTCAACGCCCAAGATAACATTTGCTTCTTGATACTTTTCACACTGAAAATTATAAATCGTTTGATACATACACTTCTGCAAAATTATTCATACTGCGAACATTAAAATCAGTTATTCGCAGGCATTAACAATTCAAGGCAAAAAGACTCCATACATTCTTTATATGGAAACTACTTAACAGTATTACATCCAATCATAAAATAGCAAAAGGAAGAAAAAAAAAAAAGCAACAAAAGTGGAAACATATTCTTTAAGATACTTTAGATAAAATTACATATTCAAAAGATTAAAATTCTCTCCATTTTTAAGATATCATATGATGTCATCATGATAACATATTTTTTCTTATAATATTCTTAGAAAACTTTCCAACAAAACTTGGATGGGATTGCATCATCTAACGCAACCCTTTCACTTGTTAGTAAGTACTTTTAAAGTTTAACACAACAATTTTTTTTTTTCAATGAAAAAAGTAATAGTTGATATATTAGAGATACTTTTAAAGTTTAATAGTGTAGAAAAGGCTCACAAAATGGATTTTACTAAAGTTATCATTGTTTTTTACAAAAATATTATTTGTTTTTATTTTCTTACCTTACCATCAATATTAGATACAGAATATCTACCCAAAACCTGTTCTAGATAAATTCCAAGTAGATAATAAAGGCCATAAGATAGATTCTAGGTAGCAGTTTCTCGAAACCTACTCTAACATGATAATGTACAAATATGAAGTCAAGAATACCTTGTCCACCCTAGAACCAGTACTATAATGTATACATGATATAAATTCTATGATACCTTATATGTACTCTATAACAATAATTAGATAATATTAATAAATAAAAAAATTTAATACTATTGCTTTTTATATTTTAGTCTTAAAGAAAATAATAACAAAAATCCAATTCATAATTAGATGTAATACATGTCTATCGACATTTTTAAAAAAATTACATAATTATAAATTGTACAAAAAATATTACTAAAATATTAATAATATATCGCATACTATTTAGTCCCTCTATCATTTTCTTCTTATTTTTCTTTTTTTTTCATTTTTCATTATTCTTATTCCTTTTTTACTAACTCTAATTTATTGAGATCTTAAAAATATCTCAGTTTTGAACTTATAATTCAATATATTATATTAGAATTACATGCACATGATTTTTGTATTCTATATATAATAATCTTATGGTATGATAAGAATTTTAGTTTGATAATTTAAAAAGAAAGAGAAAAGAAATTTAAGCATGATCTAATCAAAGGTTTCAATATTTCTAACTGTAGAAATATGATCTATTTTGCTCATCAAAGTTTTATATTGTATCGATTCAAGATGTGATATAACCTAACCTATACAAATAGTTACCGGTGGGTCTACCGATAGTATAGTTATAATTTTGATATTAATTATATATCCAATATAAAGTTTTGAAGGAAAATAAATAAATAAATTATAGATTCCACACAATACCTTGTTCTCTATGAAATTGACGGGATATAAGGTATAGTGTATAGTTGAAAAGTGCTACAGGATAAATTCTAAATACAAAAATTTAAATTTATGTATCTACAAGATAAGCTATGAATAAAGTCGGATACCCTATCCCTTCTACTCACTCATCCCTAATCACTGTAGAAAGGCCTAACTCATAGTTTTATTTTTCTTTTTCTTTTTTTAATTTTTAACTTTTCCCGTGGTTTTTAGAGTGCAGGGATTTGAGTTCCCATACTTATTCCATCGCTGTTACATCTATGGAGTATGATACCATACGTGAAGCTAAGCTTTTCTCATGGTTAATAACCATAGGGAAAACTTGGTTGCTCCTCCATCAAAATGTTGAAGGGAAAACAAACAATGAGGAAAGATTTAATTACGTACAATTCCACATATTGATATCATCATCTTTTGATATCCTAAAACTTAATATATTTTTGAAATCATCATCTCTAGATTGATCCACAAGATTCTTAATAAAAATAGATCTTTTTAATCAAACAGATATTACTCAATTATAATTTATATAAAAATGGAAATAATATATACACTTAAATTTTCAATCAATAAAAAAAAATCCTCCAATGTACAACACTAAAACCCAAACATAAGAAAACTTAAAGAGCAAGCATTGACTTAGACGTGAAACAAAACTTCAAACTCCACTAACAATCAACAAATTTTTTACCAAAATGTACAGTTTTAGTCTTTTAACATTTACCAATTTCTCTATTTGAATCGTTAATCCTTTTTTTTTTTTCATTTCAGTTTTTAACATTTTCAAAACCTTAAAACAATTCTAATTTCAGTAAATTTATTGAATTATCCATCAATTCATCTATAGTATGTATCAACTTTAAACTGGTCTAATTTAACGAAATAATTATGTTAAATATATATAGTGACATTATATAATAAAATATAATATCAAATATATTTAATTATATAATATGAGGAAAAATTAAAAATGACATAAAAATAATTAAAAGCATAAAAAATGGATCAAAAAATTTGTACAAATCTCAGCTACATCACCCAATTATCCCAAGCTAATGAGAAGGTAATACATGCTCAAGATCCATGAAAAATTTATGGATTCAAAGGAAGTCTTATTTTGACAAAGGTTTTGAAAATGCTGAAGACTCAAATATAATTTTAAAAAATGAGAACTCAAATATATAAGTATGTAAATGTTGAGGACGATGTACTTTTTCCAAATTTTTTTCTACCGAGTAACAAAGAAATTTAATAATAACCAAATAGAAAGTACATGAACGCTTCTCAAGGTACCTACATACCACATGTTATTCTTACTCAATGCATGAGTTTTATATATAGGGTGGTTCGCATACTCGAAGGTAGCCAATTACAGCACGATTGTACCTTCCAATCATTAAAAAAAAATTGAAAATACTTGAAAGTCTTGGCCAAATTTCTAATCTAAAAGAATTCATCTCTACAAAAAAGAGTAAGAATTGGGAAATGAAAAAAGGGGAATGAAAATCTCTAATTTAATCATTTTTAAGCCCTATGTGAGGGTGAGCAAGTCAATATAAGTAGGATACAAGACTTATCTTATACCTTATCCTATAAATATAAGTTTCTAATAGAATTACCTTAGGTTCTATAGTATACCACGTACCTTATATTCTATTACTTTATATAGATGAGGAGATATGGTTGTAAAAGTTATGTGCATATTATATGAATCTCATGCTAGACATGACCTCATAAGAGTAATATGGCTATCACACGTAAAGATAACCAAGAAAGAAAGTGACAAGATGGGGTTAGACAAATCTCAAAGAGCTCAAATACATGTGTGATAAGGGGAGGAGTCATAAAGTATCATCCCCGCTACTTTTAAAAAGAAACAATATGTTCTTCACTTTAAACTCTATTTAATATTTTGTGATAATCATTTATTAGCACAGCAATGCTTATCACAAAATTTTTAATATCTCAAATAAGGAGGAACTTTTGAGTATTTATAAAGTTGGATTATTTATGGCACCCATTGAATAGTATATATAATTTGCAATCGAAATAAATCGTTTTTATTAATGAATTTTTCAATAGGCTACTATCTAGCCAAAGATTTCAATTTTTCCTTAATAGGAAAAGTACAAATTAACCCTCAATATTTGCAATTTTTGACAAAGACAACAAAATATAGGGTTTATCCACATTTCTTGTCCAATACTTACCCCCTTTCTTCCTCCACGAGAAAGCCCCCTATCATGTTGTTCTTGCAGGTGGTTAACATGGCTAGCATTACTTCTTCTGGTTTGACGAGGTTCTTAATTTAGTCGAAGGTCATGCATTTTATATGGGAGAGAGAGAGAGAGAGAGAGAGGGGGTGATTTGTTTTATTTTCTGAGGTTGAAGCTATCTACACGTATCATTCTGTTAGGATCTCATTTCTTTTTAGATGCTTCAAACACCGACGGGTGTTGCTGATGAAGCGTGACATATCAACAAAATAGCAATATGGAAAGTGACAATCAAACAAAACAATTTGTAAAGACTGAGAAAAAGACAAAGTGCATGAAGACATTTTTCCAATGTTTCCAAATCCAACTCGGGTGATTGATTCTCTGACATAAGAGCAGAGGTTAAAGGTGGAATCCGATTCAACCTTCGATCAATTAAGATTGGATCGGTTTTATTATCAAATTAAATTATAATGAGTTAAATTATAAAAATCAATTTGGGTTTAACAATAATGATATATGTATTTCATAATCTTATAAGAAAAGTATTCACTTTAACCAAGATATTATATTGATTAAGTAAAAGAAAGTATGTTATAATCTTATAAGAAAGGCATTAATTCATTAACTCTAACCAAGGTATTATATTAAGAAAATAAGGTTTAACCAAGGACCAAGAATCTAAGTTAAAACATTAACAAAAAAAAAATTAAAAAGAATCTACTTTAAGTTATAGCAACTTTAAAATTTAGTACATATGCATATTGAGGGAGTAAAAGTGTTAAATCGAAACTGCAATTAATAAATAACTGGAAACGTAGAGATGTAAGAGTAAACCATGGTTACAAGAAAGAACCAACAGAATGTATAACTTCACAACGATTTATGAAAATTTGTTACGGTTCTCAACTTATATTAGTAACTCTACTTTTATTATGTAGTGAACGATTTTGTATTTTCGAATGAAAAAGTGATAGTTGGTAAATTTAATGGTAAAAATAAAAAATAAAAAAGGCTTACCCCCAAGCACGGAGCGGATCGGTTTCGTGACCAGCCTTGGGATCAGACCGCCAGTTCCGTGCCATACGGTTCCAGCAAATCCACCTCCCAGCGGATCGGTTTCGTGATCAACCTTTTCTTTATTCTATTTAAATCATTAATATTTTCAAAACCTTATAAAAATAGGTTTTTCAATAAATTCATCAAATTACCCATTAATTATCAACTTCAAATTAATCTAAAGTAATAATTTAATAAAATAATAATATTAAATATATACAATTACATAATATAATAAAATATAATATTAAATATATTTAATTATATAATTTGAGGAAGATAATTAGAAATTATATAAAAATATTTAAATTTACCAAAACTAAGTTTGAAAAAATTTGTACAATTTTCAACCATATTGACCAACTACCGCGAGACTAATGAGAAGGCAATACATGCTCTCAAGATGCATGAAGAATTTATGAGTTTAAAAAAAGTCCTATTTTTATAAGGTTTTGATAATCTTTAAGATACGAAAAAATATAAAAAAAAATAAAAATTGAAAACTCAAATAAAAAAGCAAATAAACATTGAGAACTAAAAGTACACATTTCCCAATTTTTTTCTACCAAATTAAAAAAGAAATTTAGTAATAACCAAATAGAAAGCACATGAAAACCTTAGACAAATTTCTAATTTAAAAGAACCAATCCTATACAAAAAGGATCAAGAATGAGGGGAAAAAAAAAATGTAAGTGAAGATGTCTACTTTAACCGTTTCAAGCTCCATGTGGGGGTAAGTAAGTCAAGATAGGTAAGATACAAGATTATTTTGTATCATATCTTGTAAATATAAATTTTTAAATTTTAAGTTTTACAACATTCAGAATACTCTGTCAAAGTCTTAAATTTTTCTATTATATTTTGTTGATAAGGAGATAGAGTTATAATAATCACGTGCATGCTCCATAACTCTTAAACTACACATGATCTCAAAAGAATAACCTCACAATGACGCCTAAGGATAAGTTAGAGTGAAAGGGACAAGATAGAGGAGTAAACAATCTAAAGAAAGAAACTCGAATGCAAGTGTAACAAAAAAAAAAGAGTTATACATATCAACTCTACTATTCTTGAAAAGACGAGCTCTATTTGATCTTTATTTCTTTCTTTCTTTTTTTTCAGATTTTAGCAACTATATTGGGCTATCAGCTAGTGGGCCAAGAGTCGAGTGACCTACTTTTTTGTTTGCGGTTGTTTTGACAATCCCAATGGCAGGATAAGGCTTTATTAAATTTTTGTACAATTTCTTTGTGTTTTAATTATTTTAAATTTTCTCGAACATTTTTAATTGTTTTACTACTTTATTATTTATTAATGTTTTATTATATTATTTATTTACAATCAACAAGTATACCACTGCAAAACCCACCACATGTTTTTTACTAACAAAAAAAATTAATACTATTAATTAAGGATTTTTCAATTTTATCCTTAATAAAATAACCCCGTCAACGCTCGATTAGTGCCACATGACATAAAACACCACGTTTGCACAAACTAATAGTCATTTAATAGAACCCTTATTTGAACTAATTTAAAAAATGTTATTCCCTATTTTAAACTGGTTGTAACTAACTTCATCCCCTTAAATGAAATCATCCCTACTCCCCTCTGATATAACTTTTCCGAATATTTTCATCTCCCTTAGATATAAGCAAATATAGCATATGTGAATGGAATTGTGCAAATGAATGCGGTGGAACTACAGTAGCGAATATTTCTCTTCATATGTATTTTAATATGTGTAGATACAAATCTCTCTTTTAATATGCGATAAAGAATCATGTGAATTAAAAAAGAAAATCGAATACCATTTTGAAATCACATCGGTTAAGGAGCAATGGGTGGGGGGCCAAAAGGAACATAGTGAGAATGATATTGACTCCGAACAATGGCGGATACAAACGAACGAAGCAACGATGCACAGTCAAGGGTAATTGCAACACATTGAGGGGCAATCATAGCTGACACGTACGCAACTATCTTCACACATTCTTCTTATTCTTGCATGAAAACGCGTTTAAAAGTCATAATCTTTACACTCTTCTTTAGAGGCCTGAGCGATAAAATCACTGAATCAGAGATTATAATTCCATAGTTTATTAATGATATACATTCGGAACAAAGAAACATTGCTTTGAGAAAACCTGGTTATGAAAACTGTTCATGTATCGACTAACTAGAATTCTACAGAATATCAAATTCATAATTCAACAATTCTTCAGGAACATCTGAGAAAACTTTCTTCTAGCAAGTAGTAACATATTAAAAATAAAAGATAAAAATAAAAAAATAAGTACGGAGAACATGGAGTAATATGTGTTCTCACTACACATGGTACCAATACCAACTATCAGAAATTCGGATATGGAGTCAAATTAACACCCATTGCTGATTTTTTGACAATTTGAATTGAATTTCACTCATCAGAAAATTTGAATTTGAAATATTAAAACAGATGTTTAAAGTCTAAATACAATATCCCCTCAGCCAACTCCAAAATTCAAATATATAACCACCATCCATCTTTAAACCAAACCTATGAATTATGATTAAAGTAATGGCACAAAATTGTCATAAATACAAACTTTAAACTCAACCACAATTGAACAAAGCATGTCCGTCGGACAATTTTTAAGCGCTAAGAGTAATGACTAAGGTTTGATCAAATGCATAATCATAACACATTTTATCTCATAGATACTACGCTAATTCCAATATATAAAACTCTGAACCGCAAAGTATTTCTTAAATAAAAGCTTTTGGTTAAGTCATCGGACAACTGAAACTTGTAATCTTAGAATCAACTGCTTATCAAATAAAGGCATAAAGCAAGACATTAATAGAATGGACGAAGTGTAAGATCAGCCAATCAAGTTGATTAGCAATTATTTTCTTAACCAGAAAAGAAAAGAATTCCATTTAGATAAATCAAGCAGAATGAGAACTTTGTCTGAAATTAATCACGTTATCTCTGAAACTGAAGATACAATCATTTCAAATTGTGAAATTTATGAAACAGAGAGCACTGAAGAGAGGCACTAACATAAGGGAACATGAAGAAATTTGAAATTGAATACATCCTATGCAACATTTTCCTACTCGAAGAAGAAGGTGCAACATACACAAGAAAATCCTTAGAATTTGACAGAGAGTGGTTATGCATATAGATTGGCATTCAGTAGCAGAAACAGACTCGACATTCAACAATTCTCGTGTCAAGATAAACATCAAAATCCTACTCTTGTTTTTTCATTACCCTCTTAAATACAACTGGCGCAACTACACTGCATAAATTGTAAACTCTACATTCACTTACTTCTTTGAAGCACATCAATCTCAACGAAAACCCTCTTGAGTAACTATGCGACCAACAATATTAAACAGCTTGTTTAACTTAAGATGACTAATTACAACCAAAAACAACTTAGCCACAGAGTGATCAACTATACTGGCCCTGCAATTAACACTTTGCAAAAGCATGAATCTTTTCCAAAACCCAATAAAGCAGTTAGCTAATCAACAATCTACAACAGCTTTATTTAATTTAAAAGATTACCTGTTATGATCAAAATCAAATTAAATATATAGTGAAGAATTTCTAAACAGATTACATAATACTTTTAGTTGTCGATCTTATTGCTCATCCGAACTACTCCTTCAGTCCCCAGATTGCTGACAGAGCAAAAATATTCCAATCCATCTGGTTGGAAGGGCAAAAGATGACAGCATAGCAAGAATCTGTCACTGGTAAGGAATCATCGCTTCAGCTGTCTCCTAGCCAAGGCAGGTGTTCTCTTGGGAATATAGACCTGATAGTTCACCTGTTCATATGTCATAAACAGTGTACAACATCAACTTAGCTCACATTTCCTCTGTATAAGAATTTAGTGGATAAATGAATAGCTCAGAAGCTAAAAGACCTAAAAGAATGTTAAGATATCCTCACCTGCACCATTTCACCACCCCTCATCACAGACAATGTTTTCTGTTCATACTTGGGTTCGTCCTTATCTTGTTTTTTAACAGTATCTGATTTCATGTCTAATGACACGCTGTTAGTTAAAGTGGGACATTCTGGAGCAGTTTTTGATATTACAGCAGAATTTGCATCAACAGAGCCCTTTGTCATTTCATTACCCTGCATAACAGAGTCCCCCATCTGTTCAGACTTCAAATCTATAGGTTTCAATTTATCTGCTTTTGCCTTAACAGACACAGGGTGAGGACATGAGTCTATGTTTTGAGCACCACTGGCCAGTTCATCCTTATTGCTGGTTTGGACACCACAAGCCCTTATTTGTGGAGACCTTAATGCTTTTTCATCAAGAACTGGCAATTCAGCATCCTGCACAATTGATGCTGCCTTCTTGTCATACTTGGCTTCATCCTTACCTTCCTCTTTTACTTCATTTATAGATCCTGTGCACAAAGGCAATCCTCCAACAGTGCTATGGACTTTAGCCCTTCTGCTGCCTTTGTCCACAGAAGCCTTTGTTTTTGAAGTTTTATAAGCTTTTTCATCAACAACAGTTTCAGCTGTTACCTTCTTCACTGAAGAAGCTTGAGAAGCTTGTGAGCCTAGAGAAATTGGGTGACCACTGGATAGATCTCGCCTCCACGTGTATGATGTGATCCATGGCTTGGTACCATTGAAAGTATTGGTAGAATTGACCTTTGTTTGAACATTATTAACACTAGCCACCTGATGCAATCCCTTAACGACAGATTGATTACTTATTAGATGTTTTGTACCACTGCTAGCAGCAATATTCAGCTTAGTATCAGAGGAATTCCTCCTCAAGTCAGCAATCTTGCTTCCATCAAGCTGACCTGCAGTCACTGTGCTACTCTGAGAAGATTCAGAGGGATCAAGGGCAGACTTCTTATCAGAACCATTCATCTCTTCAGAAGAAACAGACATTCCTGCAGTACTATGAGCTCCCCCACGAAATCTTTTCAGATTTTCCAATGCCCTCTGTCTCAACATTGTCTCCAAGTCGTTAATATCAGAACGATTGCAAGTCTTATTACTATCATCTGTTATAGTGTCACCACTTGCAGCCTTATCAGACAAAGGATGGCTTCTATCAAACTGATTCTCACCATCTCCATATCCAAAGTCTCTGGTATTCCTATTTGTAGAAGCAACACCTTCACCTTCTTCACTTCTTACATGTCCATTCACTTCAACTTCAACTTCAACATGAGGATAATCTAACTTTTCTATGCTCCCATCACCATTACCATCATTGGCTCTACAAGAATCCCCACTCTGATGTTGGTCGTTCTCCATGTTTCTTTCCTCTTCATCATAGTTTCTAACAACAATAACAGATCTCAACCGCATAGAATTATATAAACTAATCGATCTCTCCTCATTTTCATCACCCCTACTAATGTCCTCACATTGGCTACAAGAATAGCCCCTTGAGCTATCCCTACTTCTTGTTCCATGTTTTTTATCCTCTTGATATCTTCTCTTCTTATCTTTCCTCCCTGACCTCATTCTAGAACTCTCAAATTCACTCTCCTCACTTCCACTACTTCCATCCTTGCATGTTGAGCAGCTTGAAGAACCAGCACTCAATGTGTCGAGATTAATATGCCGTTTGGACCTCTTCTTTTGATATTTTTTCCTCACATTAGATTTCACATTCTTCCTGAAACCCTTTCTTCTTTTCTTAGGAAGTGAATCCTCACTACTTTCTGAACTATAAGAGTGGATCGTATTCTTTCTCTTGCTAGATTTTCTTCTACTATCATCATCATCTTCGGAACTAGAGAATGAAGACAATAAACTAGGAGATGCAACATCATCGCTAGAATAATGTGAATCGTGATGACGACGACGACCTCGACCAGTGCGAAGCTTCTTAGATTTGGTTTTCTTTCTTCTACTCTTCTCATCATCCTCGTAACTAGATGATGAAGCCGACAACAAACTTGAAGAATTATCATCACTAGAATGATCGGAATCGTGACGCTGCCGCCTACTAAGCTTCTTCAGTTTAGCTTTCTTTCTTCTACTTTTACTTATCTTCTTACTATGCACCTACACGCACAATATCATCAACACACACCATTCAAAACTTGAACAATCGCATAATACACTAAATCCAGAATCCTACGTATTCAAAAATCAAACTGCAATTTTTTTCTCTAGATTCTCCTATATAAATTCTTTAAAGGTCATTATTATAACTAGACCAGCTATCTCCAAACACAAGAACCTCCAACAAGATTTTCTGCAACGAATTGCAATCAGTATACTCAACATCATCACATGATGAAAACCCGTGTCTACGACGATTCGTATGGGTATGACAAGAATTTCAAGCTGAAGTGCAAATTACACAATACATTCACATTGGGACCAAAATAAAGGTTTAAATCGGTTAAACCAGTCAAGCATTAAAACCTAAACCGAACCAATTAATTGACGATCGAGAGCGAGCGAGAGAGAGAGAGAGAGAGAGAGAGAGAGAGAGAGCACGTACCGGAGGAGAAGCGATGGAGCGGTTCTTTTTTCTCGAAGAAGAAGAAGAAGATTTGCCCATTTAGGGATTATTGGCTTTAGTATCGATCTAACAGATTTATATTTTGGAATCTATAATGAATGTCTTGCTCGTTTCGATGGAAAATGGGGGGAGAGAGATGGAGAAAAGGGGAGAAGTGGAACACTTTTTCAGTTAATAAGGTTCTGGAAAGTAATCCTCGTGGCGCCTGGAAGCCC
This sequence comes from Lumnitzera racemosa, assembly GCA_024138005.1. NCBI lineage: Eukaryota > Viridiplantae > Streptophyta > Magnoliopsida > Myrtales > Combretaceae > Lumnitzera > Lumnitzera racemosa. The sequence continues at coordinate 7,580,051 of JAMXBC010000010.1, forward strand.
GAAGGTGTCTTGTTCTGGGCTTTTTATTCTATCGTTTATTTATTCGCACAGACCAAACAAGTCCTTCAAATAGGCCCATAGCAGATATGTTATAATCAATACTTTTTCTTTAAATACATTATAATCAATTCTTCAAAATTGTTAAATATTATGCAGTGATATTAAAAGATTGTAAATTCTAATAGCTTATAGCAATAAGTGATGGTGAAAATCTTTAATTTTAATAGTAGGCTTAAAAAGAATTAAATTCCAATTTGAGTTATAATTTTAATTTGACACAATCAATTTATATCCATCTAACTTTTAAAAGATCCTAATTTAGTTAGGTTGATTTCAAATATATCATAGCAATATAAAAAAATTGAAGTGCCTCAAATTCAAGGATGTTATCAATCTACTACATATTCCTATAATTGGTAAGAAATATCAAACTCGGAGTACTTTTAAATCTTCAAATATGTATACTTCAAATAAATATAATACAATTCTTGAAAATGTCTTATTCAAATTACATACCCACTCTAATAAATCACAACTTCATGGGATAGAAATGTAACTTGCTTATAGTTTTGTCTCAAAACCTGATCTCTATTATATCAGTTAGCTAGTCAACAATTCACTTACCAAGCATGTGGTGATTCAACGCTGAATCCACAAATCACGTGTATCCATCTCATCATCAATGGGACCTAATTTATGACCAATGATCCGAATGCTTAGCCTTAACTTCAATATAAGTAGCAAAACAATTCATTAAGGCCTAATTTTATTATTACATTCACTTTATTTTCCTTAATCCTACACACAAAACCAACAAGTAACAAGAATCATATATTTGGATGGAGCTCATAATCTCGCAAATATTCTAAATTTTGATTTAGATCCTATAATCAAATGTGAATAATCAATTAATATTTTGTTTATACCAAGAGAATATATTTTTAACCGTTAACTCACATCGATTAATTATAACATATCATCAACTCATATAAAGAATCAACTTAGCCAACCAACCTTCAAATTAGGTCAACTTAGTTGCTCCCGATCTGAATTGAAGTAACCTAATTCATACCTAGTTTAGCAAGTTGCCCTCAACAAGCCACTAAGTTGACTAAACAGCGTTATTTTACCCGTGTTTCAATTTCTTAATCGTGATATCCGATTAAGTCATCTCAAATTGGATTTTTACTCTAGAAACGTAATTATTACTTCTTGTTACATTAGAACATTCCACATTCATCAAAATTCTAATTTCATTACTCTAACTTTATGAATTAAGCGTAAACTTATAAAATTGTAACTTTTCGATTTAATCATAATCTTTATCGTTCTTAAAAAAAAAAAAAAGATGAATGAAAATAAAATTGAATAACAACTTATCATTCAATTCTTACCATAAAATCCTGCCCTTCAATGTCATTGTCAAATGTCTAAAGAATTGCATTTAATAATATAAGCGAGTTGTAGGAAAGCTTGTCTCCTTCCAATAAACAATCACAATTGATTTCCTTTTAACATCACACCACAATGAATTAATTGGATTTCAATATAATCTATTCATGTAAATGAAAGAACGCTAAAGCGAAAACTTGATAACTTTTTATCCTGCTCCAAATCACACCGACTGCACCTTCTTTCACTTCTCATTTCGCCATTCCTTAACAAAAGGTTAACAATGCTCAACAGAAGCCTCGCTTCTAATAGCCTGTTGACTCTTCTAGCTAGAAAAAGGCTCTTTAACCGATTCTTTAGATTTAGATACGAATCCCTATACTTGATATTCGATTAGTAAAGTGCTAGCAAACTTCTAAGTAATTTTATTCGAAAGAAAAAGCTGGGATGACGGTGATTTAACTACAGTTAAGTTTAGTTTTTTTTTTTTTTTTTCCTAGGGCTTTTAACAAATAAGCCCTTATATTTTTACTGAAAGTACCAATCAACCGATCTACATTTTTCCTTTTAACAAACACTTCACTCGTGTTTTTTTTTTTTTTTCATTGTACAATCGCCAAAATGCTTTGTTGAAATACCAAATAAAATGCATATTATTTATTTAAAAAAAAAAAAAAAACACACAACACGCACACACACGTCTACAGGAAAATCAGAAAACCCAAAACAACTGAACCAATTCACTCTCTTTCATCTGATTTGGAACATCTTCACCTACGATTTGCAGATGGAAAGGAGAAGTAGAGCGTTTAATTGATGGTTCCGTGGGAGCTACGCGTGTTTGAGAAATTTTTTTTCCCCCCTTTTTCTGATATTTTACCTTTTAGTTTTTACTTAGTTTTACAAATACATATAATCCTAGGAAGAAGGAAATTTAAAATTGTAAATGAACATGTTTCCTTTCATCCCAAAGCATTTCTCGATGTTCTCAATTAGAGGCGAGGCCATCCATTTCGTTCTCTAGTTTCTCTCTTAAATTGAAGGCCTAGGATGGCTAACAGCAACCAGTCCAAAACCTGAATCACACCAAATCAAATCACACTAAACTGAATTTTCACTGAAACTAATCTAAGTTCTGCTTCGTTCTTCTTTTCATCCATGGTAATCAGTGGCCACCGGGTAAGCACTACCCTTCCTCTTTTCATATAGACTCCTAACAACAATGCCAAAGATTCATTATTCTAAATTGAATACATATATGGTACAACAGCAGCAGCAGAAACATTTCGATATTCAGGGTTATACATCTTCAGCATCACTAAGACTTGCACGGCTATCGATGTAAAATTCTGAACAAAAGTCAGCTCCATCAACAATTCTCCCTCTGTAACAAAGGTACATCATAAAGCTGTTGCTGTCTGGATTCAGCACAATAGAACTCGGTTCAAGCAAGAAGCATACCTTTCCAAGACAAACTTTCCTTCTTTATACTTCTGATTCTTCTCATGGGCAGACTCCTAGAGAATTTGATTAAATCATGCATGAGATCAAAAACTTAGCAAATTTACCTATTACTTTAATGCATTATGGACAGTCGATAATTTGGGAGTAACCCTTCATGCTTAATGCAAGAAATTCATGAGAAGATAAAGCGTGCAGGGGAGATGGATTACGTATTTCCAGCCAACAATCTGCCCACAGCAGCAACAGTATACATCTCCCACGGTATGAAGCCCTGACAGCATCATCCTCTCCTCTAAAGCTCCCAACGTGATATTAACCCTGAACCAAAGAACGATTTAAATATTAAGAAATTTAAGCTTCACATAGAAGACGGGAACAGACCGTGTTTGATACAGGGAGGATAGTGCATGCGCAGGTACCACAATTATAAAAATAGGACATGGAACTCAAGGCCTGTTCGATACGTGAAAGTGAGATACATACAGCATAAATAAGAAAGTTAATTGAGGGCATTCAAATAATCTGATGAAGGGCATGCAATATTTCATGCCTAAGCACACTGATACTAACCAACTTCACCAAGACAATCATTACTATCATCAGCGCGAAGACTGGAAACTTCACAGGTCACCCATTTTGAAAATCAAAATAACCGATTGTCAGGAAATCTGTGGAAGGTCAATTGAAGATGCTTACATATATAGTTTTTGCTTTCGTGAGTTCTATCCAGCTGGTCCATGGAGAAACAGGGAAACCAAAACTCTTAAAACATTTCTTTATGATAAATAATTGTGGACATGGGTGACATCAAAATGCAGGTGCAAAAGAGCCTATTAGAAAAATAGTAAGTAACTATAAGAAAAGCTGGAGTTATGGACTCACGCATTATTGAAGAGATATGCTTTACCCCGGCGGGAATGAAAGCCCTGACCATAATCACATAGAAAACTTGATTAAATAATCTTAAGAGATAATGCTTCAAACGGATAAGAGTTGTCGTCTTGTCAAGAATCATTAAACATCAATTTTATTAGTCAAAAGGAAATATAGGCCCACAGTTTTCATAAACAGCCAGAAATGATAGAAATCTGCAGTATCATATGCCTTTTTTTTTCTTTTTTGTGGGTAAAGGTTCATATGCTTGAAGTTCAATAAATTTTTTCCACAAGAAAGAGGAGATGAAAAGCACAGGTGGCATGGTCAAGTGCAACTTTTAAAATGTTTGCAGCATTTTTTGAGCTTACACCAGACTGGACCTTTGAGACTTTCTATATCTAAGGATATACTGCACTCACAAATTGACTCTTTTATGTGGGTATTATCGGTAAGTTGGGATCCATTCCTAAATTCACAGATAGAGAAACTGATCCAGCCTCCATGGTTGCAGTCAGAAAAGCACTTATCCCAGAAGAAATATGCCCAAAGATATAAGGACAAGACAACCTCAATAGAGATTACTTGCTCATCTAATCCCATGTTTAAGTGCACATCTTATGTAACAGACTTTAGAAGTATACAGTTTTAAGCCATGCACAAAATCTGCAATTAGATACAGCATCTTCCACGCTTGCATAGTTCAACACAAAACCCCAATTACAGGAACTTGAATTTTCTGCATCTAGTATCCTATTTGGGACTTATAAATAAACTGTTCTTTGAAATTGAAGGTAGATAGATGAAATGAACTAAACTCAAGTAGCACCACTTAGGAGCAAAATCAATTTACCTTTCTCATTGGAGACAACGAATCATGGCTGAGATAAACGCTAAAACACAAGGATGTTCAACAGGGTTAAGTTATTATTTAATAGAAGTTGCAACATTAATTTCCTCAAGCTGCATTGGAGCTACTCTCCCTATATTTTGCCCCTACATGTACTGCCTACTTCATATATACTGACTTCTAGACCAAAAACTATTTTGATATCAACTTGAATCACCAATTAGGACAAACAAAGGGGAGAGAAAGATAGACTGAGAACACCGTGTCATTGGAAAACCAAAGATGCCTTCTGTCATGGAACAGAGAGGCAGTACATGATGTCACTATGACATCCAAACATGCTTCATGATGCATCTGGGGTAGAAAACATGCACGCTACAAAACACACAATCAACACAGCAGATGGGGAGATGCCAAAAACCTTCAGACTCTTGAACTGCATGAGGTTGACATAGATACCCTAGCTTATCATAATGTTGAATTTAAATCCACACCTAGCTAATCTAAAAGCTCATACAGATAGATGTAGGCTCCTATCATTTACAGGTGGGGGATTTTACATTTACTGAACTTGGTTTGATTGGTTCATGCTTCCATACACAAAATTAGTGTTAACAGTTAAAACCAACACATTGGATTTTGGTGGTTGACATTGGGTACATGAAACTTATAAATCAATCAACCGTAGAGCTATTTTTGAACCTGAAGGATGAACAAAAATACTCGGACAGTCAATTAATAGATCCATTTCGAAAAACAATAGTCGAACAGGTCTTGGGAGGTCGACTAGACCCTCCAATTGTGTGCTGTCCACTCCATCCTAAGAGTTTCCATATTTGTGTTTTTAGGAGCTTAATATAGTGTACACTAATAAGTAGGTGTTTCTAGTTTCACATTGTCACCTTATATCACATCTTGTTCTAGCAAAGTTGAGATGTGTTGTTTAAGCTGTATCTGTTTCAAAAATGGTATTTGGAAAACTATATTATGTATTTTTATTTCATAATTATGATAAAAATAATAATTGAAGTGTTAAAATTAGAAAATGAAAATTCACATATTTTTAAAAGAAAAAATTTAAAAAATATATTCTATACGTTGAAATGGTTACTTCAATTGATATTTTTGTAAATATGAATAAAATAAATGATAAATAAATTTAAATCTATAAGGATTTGTTAAGTTTTTAATTTTTAAAAAATGGTATATATGGAACTATGCTCCCATCTTTTTAACATCTTATTTCTATTAAAAGCAAGATTTGAGTAAACGCCAATAAAACATCAGAAAAATAAAAAAAAAATAAAAAAAAACATATATCAAACGAAACCCTAATCAATATATGGAATTACGTTTGCATTGTCTCCTAAGGTTTTTTTCCCTCCTCTTTTGGGGTGGGTTTTTCTTTCCTTTATTTTTAGGGGTGTGTAGGGGGAGAGGAAGGTGGGTGGGGAATTATCTTAGTTTATTTGAATGCTCCTTCAAGGGTGTATCTCTTGAACAATCATTGAGAGGGGCCATTACTTATCTAAATAGAAATATTTATGCAAGCCAATGCTTATATAAAATAGGAAAAGGTCTAGGAACTAAAGTAAATAACAAGAAATAAATGGCTATTAATGAACTTTATGCTTTTTTCCTGGAAAGTTGTCTTCCTAAAAGGCATCTCTAACATAGAATAAGAAAGTTCTAAGAAATATAGTAAATATTGACATAGGAGTGACTATTACTAAACCACGTCCATTACACAGAAAATTATCTTCCCCAAGAAACATCACTAACATTACTCCCTTCAAGGGTAGTGAGACTCCCTAAGCTCACACCGAACAAGTACTCAACTGTTTTCTATCTGATTTTCATCTTCATCTTCTAACTCTACACTATTGATTAACTTGACCTAAAAGAGCTTCTTACAACAGTGTTCCTCATTGAAGGAGTTGTCACATTCGAAACACAATCCTTTAACTTAGCAATCTACCATCTCTTTTTAGGATAGCTGATGCACTGAGTAGAGATATTTATACAAGAGGTTTTATAAATTGAGTAGGAAAGATTTAAAAAATAAAGTCTTTTTATAGTTCGATTGCTCAAAAGTAACTAAATAATACCATCACTTTTAAGTTCAGTAATCACCCCGATTTACAGTAAAAATGAAAATGTTAACAATTTTTCATGTTTTATTGTTAATGGGCATTATTTTACTGTAATTTGAGAAGATTTGCTAAACTCAAATCTGACTAGAATTTCACAAAAAATATAGTAAATATCAACAAATACATGACCATTAATAATCACGTATTTTTCACATGTTGCCAAGAAAATCATCTTCCCAAAAAGGCATCTCTAGCAAAGAATAGGAAAGATCTTAAGATAATGTAAATCTCATGAAATAAATGGCTATAAAGTTTTACCAAAAAATGGCTATTAAAAACCACATCTTTTATGCGTGTTTTCCCGAATATTCTCTCCCAAAGCATATCTAACTAGAAACACTCATGTTAGTCTTGTGAAATTTTTGTTAGATTTGTAAGTTGTTAAGAGAATCTTATAATTCTCCTGCATTCTACTCCAGTTTCGTGATAATGAATTCACCCTCCTTCAAATGTAATTTTTTTCCCACATCATGGTTTTCCATATTAGATTATTGTATGATTCTCCTCTCTTTTCCCCTTATTTATTATTGTAAAGGCAAATCAAACATTCTTATGCTCCCGTCTTAACAATCCTCATACTTGACAGTCCCTCTTACACATGGACAGAGATACTGTTGAACTGCCCATCATGCGGAAGCAATTATGAGGGTTAAACAACAGCGCACATAATCAACTCTATGACCTTCCACTCCAACAACATGTGAAATAGATGTACAACCGACTAACATAAAAATCTAAAGTTACAAACATATGTGTTCTTTTCTATTTCTCACATAGGCTTGCAAGTGCAAAGCAAAGGTCCTGGAAGAAACATTCTAGCTGAAAGGCTCCAGTTTCAACACTAAAGTCAATTAAGTCTAAAGCAACTACCTAGACGAACTAGGTTGCTACTATGTTCAAGTTTTTTCATACAATCTGAACGCTTACTCTACACTAACTGAACAGCAATCAGCGACTAGCATATTATACCCAATAGTTGCACAGCCACAGCAAGCAGCTGGTTTGACAAAACAAATTCTGCAGAAAACTGGAATAAAGGTTGTTCGATTCTCATTTCTAGTCCATGTTTCTAATTTTGCTTCACATCACAATTTATTTTAATATACTGTGAGCACCCAAACTAGCAGCAAGGTAACTCAGTGTACACAATTATTATGTCAAGGTAAACATCATATGCCCCAAGCATTCTCCTTCATTGCCACTCCAAAACCTAACCTCCTTTATGAGCGAAAAATCTTATATAGACCACGTGAGCAACACCGTCTACACACCACTAATTGGACATCTTATACATGATACTAATAGCTCGCTGATATGGTCGATATGAGCAACTACACTGTCTACACACCACTAATTGAAAAGTATGAATCTTTTCAAAAGCCCACTTGAGGAAATACGCAATCGACTTAAAAAGATGATTAATTACAACCAAACTCAAGATTGGAAACGGAAAGAGCAACTACACTGCCCCATCTAGTTATTACTTTGCGAAAATTTCTAAGACCCAATAAACAAACTAGTTAATCAACAATGTACAGCAGCTAATTTAACGTAAGACAGCACTAATTTACGACCAAGATTCAATTAACTATAGGATGAGATGAGGGAATGGAATAAATACCCTAGAGATGAGGTCATTGGCTAAGGCTAAGTGGGTTTTGCAGAACTTGCAACGGTAAGACCTTCCTTCTAGCTCCACCACAAATATCCTCCCCATGCTCTGCTTTTACCAATTTACAAGACTGCAACAGAATCCAAAAACAACGGGTGAGAAGGAAAAGAACATGGAAACCAAAACCACGTGAGAGGACGCCAAGGGAATGAAATGGGATAAGAACAATGTCGTGAGAGACTGTTTAGGATTATGGGCTTGTCTATGGGCTGCAAGACCATCAAATATTATTTGGACTGTTTGTTAAAATTACAGTCAGATTAAGATGGAGTTCTAGTTTTCTTTTTTATTTTTTTCCCACCAATTATCTATTACAAATTTAGAAAAGATATCTCACCTAATCCATTTTGTTAGAAAACATATATTCATATCACTAAATTATAACAACTTTAACAGTGTACTTATTATATGATTTAAAGTTGAGTTATAATACATTATATTTGTGATGGTTTTTGAAAAGAAAATATAAATAAATTCAATTAAAATCCAGCTCAAATAAAAGAAAAATTAAGTTTAATTTTAGAATTGTAATCAAAGTCAAGTGTTTCGTTATATTTGATTGGTTGGAAGTTGATCAAAATTGGGGAATTTTATCTGAAGCAGCTTAAATAAAGAACGGAAATGGATATAAATATATCCGCTTTACAATTGATATTTTCTCTCTCCAAATAAGCCAACATGTAAACAAGCAAGGTCAATAAAATGGATTAACACCTATTCAGTTTCTCTTTGTTATATCAAATCAAATGTAGGCAGCGAAAGTACAATGCCCCGGTTCCTTTTTACATGACTAAACCAAACGTGCTCTTCGTTATTATATTTCCTTCCTTTGTTTATGGATTTACATCCTCTAGAAAACTATTTCCTAAGGTTTTTTAAATTTATCTCTATAAAATATTATCACATATAATTAATTATTGAAATTTTTTTTTTAGAGAAATAAAATTACATGCAAGGCACAATCTGTTCATACAAGAAATTTCTAAATTTATCACCATAAAATATTATCACGTATAATTAATTATTAAATATTATTATTTTCTTAGAGAAATAGAATTACACACAAGGCAATATCAATTCATACAAAAAATGTTAATAAAATATGAAAGGGGAGTAAAATTTAAATATATCAAAGTGGACTAAATCCAATAATATATTACACTAATTATTTGGACTTCTTTCTTTCAAGCTACTACCACTCTAAAGATCAAAAACTACGAATCTAAAGCATTCAAACTCATTCAACTATTATACCAGCATGCAAACCTACTAAATAAGCATATTCCTCCATCCTAATTCCTTTTTTGTTTCATCCTATTCAACATATCATTCCAACTTATAATTCGCATTTTCCATCACTTGAAATGATTAGCTCACACTACGCTCTTGACACTCACCTAACAAATCCTACATCTACAATATCAAATGTGGAATTGAAAATTATGCCAAATGGCAAAACCAAATTGCTTTGTTTGCACTATACTCTTAGTCGATGAGAAAACTATAGTTACCCTTCTCAACTCATTATATTGTTGTTTGTATAGCATATCTTATGTCTCATTTATCTTTTATCCATCGAATGTTAATGACATAAGGTAACTCTTGTTACTTTAAAATATCCCATTCATTAAATCTTAGTGGCATGTTCACTTAGTAGAACAGCACTTAGGAGGAATAGGAATAACTTCCATTCTCCCCTTATTCTTTAATTTTCTTTTATTACCTTGTTTACTTATACTTTTTCCTTATGTAATTACAATTCCATATAATCCAATTCCCCAAAATAAATTAATCGGCATTCATTAAAAAAACCCTATGAATCCCAATTCCTTACTCACTTCATCATATTTTCCCACTTTACTCCCTTTAGTCTATCATTCATCTCCACCACACTCATCACTAACATGCACGAGAGTAGAGTAGAGAGATAGCACAAGATTAAAGGTAGAGAGAGAAAGAGAGCAACATAGAGAGAAAGTGCAAAAGCTGAGGTGAGGAGAGAGTGTAGATAGTATAAGTAAAGAGAGAATAGAGAGCATATACATATATATGCACTATGGAGAGAGTGAGAGAGAGATGAAAATTGAGGAAGAAAGAAGACAAAGGCAAAATCATCTTTTAAATTCTATTACATGTGTGTCTCTTATTACACTTTTTATTTATAACTAAGCAATGTAATAAAAATTTTAATTCTATTCTTCTGCTATTCAATTCTCTTAGAACTATTCCTTATTTATTTAATTTAACGAACTAAATGGGTCATAAGAGAATAGGTATACATAGTACCCAATATATATATAAACTTTCAACATACTATACTAAAAGTGGTGTGCAACTTAATATTGATAAGGCGTAAATTTTATATATTTTATCACAATCTTATACTATACTTATGTGTATATTTTTATATTTTTGATAAATTATTTCAAGTATGCAAATACTATGAAAAAGGGATGAAAAGCCCTATTATGTGATAAAAGCATTGGATTGAATATATAAAGATATGGCCCATATGTGAAATTTAGAATCAGGCTATATATCTCATTAGAAAATACAAATCACGCCATAGCGAATTGAATGGTCAAATTTTATGCCATGCAATTTTCGCCCACATGCTGAAGTCATGGACTAATTGAAAATGCCCCATTCTTTGAGATTTTTCTCAGGCCATCAATTTGAGTCCACTTTCCATGTGGTCCAGAGTAAGCCACACATGTTAGGCCTTCGTGCAATCCATAGCCAATTAGCCAACACAAGAGTCCATATTCCGCTTACATTCACGTGCCAAGGATCGTCTCAAAGGGAAGAAAAAAAGGAAAGTCGGCATGCCGCAGCAAGAAAGAGCAGGTGGATGCCTTGCTCTTCTTTTCCGAAGCCGCACGAAGACAAATTCTAGTAGGGCACAAAATATTCAAGAGAATAATAGATTGAAAATAGAATTGTCCGTCACGAATTATAATTAGCCTTTTGCTTTTAATATTTATCATGTTTCTTGCAATCTTTTATATAATTTTTATTTTTTTCATGAATTAAATCAGACTTAATGGGATTCTAACAAGATATGATGATTTAATTAATTTATAGCTTTATTATGTGTTACAATTTAATGAGTTGGGTTTTTAGTTATTTGATTTCATGGTTTATAATTTTATTATCTAGCTAATATTTTTATGAATAAACTTGAAAAAAAAATAGATAGTTTATATTAAATAGGAATATAATCGATTCAATTATTGATATGAAAACATACGTTTTGAATTATTTTTGGGATTTATGTTCATAAAACGATTAATATTAATTTTTTATGATATAGAAATATGTATGAACTTTAATATTAATTAAGAAAGTAATTTTTATGAAAGGAAATTTATTACATAATAAAAGATTATAGATAAACTACTCAAAAGAGATATTTTTGTTATAATAAAAACAATATCAACTCAAAACAAAAGTAAACTCTTATGAATCTAATTAAAAACTAATTAATTAATTTTATTATATTTTAATAATATGTTGATTCGTCAAATAATGGCTTCGTTGAGATTCTAAGTGAATTTTTTCCTCATGACATTAATATTTTATTTTTATTAGTTAATATCATAATTTTAGTTAATTTGCATTAATAGTCAATTAGTCCTTTTTGTTTTAATTTATTTAATTATTCCGTTCTATCACCTAGCTAAGAAAAAAATTTAAAATAATCTAATATTTAGTTTCCAATTTCTAAAAACGACCAATCTCTCTAATTATTTCTATTATAATATATAATCCGATTCACTTTGCCAAAATGTATTTATCGTGAAATTATCGTTTCAAGAGAATCAAACACATCAAATATCATGTTCAATGCTCGCCCAAAATGCACGGTGTTTCATTATCTTTGAGGAAGTTCTGACGCTATCAGCAGATGATATCAAATTTTGTCCAATATCAACCGTTGGAGCTTCATCCATCGGTTTTCATGGTGATACTTAGCAGTAAGGCACCACAATCCTTTGCTCTCACACAACAATTGCTACAGTCCAGCACAATGGCATCCACCAGGCACCACATCCAACAAGATGAATGGAAGGCAAAAAAAAAAAAAAAAAAAAAAAAAAAAAAAAAAAGAAAGAAAGAAAGTTTTTCATATGTCAACAAGAAAGAGTTGATCAAACAATAAGAGTATAGGTTTAGAAAAGTTTACTTTATAAGTTTAGGTATATTTATAGTATGATAAAAATTTCAAGGATTATTTGCATGTTCCTGAAATCCGACTACAGAGATTAAAAACATAAATACAAACACAAATCACAAAATGATTAGCACGGAGATAATTAAATGATGTTGTAAACCAAAACATGTAACTCATTAATCTGGTGATGTAGTTATCTTATAGCTAGGGGTAAATAAAATGAGTTAATATATACGTTATTCAAATTTAGCTTGCTAATTACTCGAATTCGATTTGACTACATCAAAGTTAAGTTGAAGCTTTATAATGTTTAACTCAATATACTTACGTACCTAATCAAAGAAGAGTCCAGTTTGAATAGTGGTTGAATTTAAGCTATTTTAATTATATTTATAATATTCTTTTAAGATTATCTTGTCACAATAAACTTAATCGAGTTAAGTTCAAACTTATCAAATACTACTTTAAGTTGAGCTCAAGCTTAGATACATTACCTTAATCAAGTTACAGTTTAAGTTTTAAGCTTTGAAATTTGAGTCGAGCTCAGTATTATATCTTCTCAATTCAACTCGTTTACAACCACATTATATAATCATATCAACTTATGTATAACACATTTTCAAATTATATAAATTAAAATTCTGTTTATTTTGTTGAAATAACAATTATATTCCCCTTTTATTCTTTATAGAAGAGCTATAACTGCATTTAATTACATTTTAGGCTTATAATAACAATCTTATAAAGAATCTTTATTAAACAAAATGTTAAGTAACCATTCACTACTTGGATGTATGAAATGCTAAAATTAATTAATTTATTTTTTCTTAAAATACTCTCAATCAAATTAACAATAAAATATACTATTTACTCGTAGCTTATTATAGTTATAATATTATTCCTTTATTCCATTCAGAAGGCAAGTCCAACTAATTTTGAACTCTCAACCCCATTTTAATATCTCACATTAATTTTTAGCAGAATGTTTTTGCCTGGTAGATTTCTAGAGTGTTCTGTTGGATGGGCACAAAAAATGTGGTCCACATATCGTCCCTAAAATAAAAGTCATGGCACCGATAATAAATGATGTCATATGGTTAATAGTACAGTAAGCATTAAACTTGCTGGCGTTGTGTGAACCCCTGAATGAAACTAAGTTGGGGACAGATAAATTCTATAATATAATGACAAGTGTTCATGCACGTATCTGGTATGTGTTTGGCCGGCGGCTTCGTATAGTCAAATCGTTATTGACAATAAAAACAAATCGTCTGATAAATAAATGTTGCAAAACGACCAATATTAATATTAAAGACTTGGCCTTTTTTTTCATCGAAAGTGACGTGTCAACAAATCCTTTCATTTGTGATGTTTCTTTCGTTGTTTTTAAAGTTTTTATTTCTTTTTTTAGTAAATTTTTTAGCCAACAAATTGTACAAGTTTATAGAGAGATGAAATGGACCATTATCCATCTAAAGCATGGTACCCATACCATACTAAATTATAAATGTGCTTGATTATTTCCTAGCGAATTTGATTTGCAATTTTTAGCTTCCTAAATAGGATTTGTCAAACATGAGACAACCGTGATAGAATATATATATATATATATATATACTTATTATATTTCCTTCTTTCGCTTTTTGACGCAATCCAGAGTTCAATTAAAGATCACGAAACACGTAAATTCAATAGCTCCATTTGCATCAATAAGGAATAGAAAATATATGATTTGAAACTGAATATTACTATAGCTAAACTTAAAAATTATACTCAAGTATTTATATTGTAAAAAATGTTAATATATGGAGATTATTGTTCTAATATTTACTCTATTAACTGCAATATTAAATTAAAAATATAACCAAAAAATACCAATATACCTCTATTCTGTCTTTTTGGAAAATAAGCAAAAGCAATTTAACTTTAATTATTAATTAAGGTTATGATGGTCCATGAGAAGCTGCTGTTTGATGAATTACTTAGTTGTTCTTCATCGTGTATTTGTACTCATCGCGATATTATTAGTTTGTAAATAAAATTTTCTTTTACTTGGCCCTAACAAAAAAAGGGTATCATTTTATTATTTGTGAAGAACACAATTATTCCTCATAGAGAACGAGTAGAAAAGCCACCGTGTATAAAAATTTGCAAATCAATTTTAAGTAAATAAAGTAACAATAATAATTTCAAAAATAGCTATCTAGTTCCCTCTTTATAGTACTAATATGCATTATGTTTCGATGAATAGCATGTAAATAGAGTTGAGCATATACAAAGTAAATAAGGTGTGATACCTTATCTATACCCAATCTCAAGATACCTTAGAACTACCTTGTACCATATAAATTCTATAAAATACAAATTACCTTATGGAATTTATATTTTTTCTTTTTTTTACTTTATCTTCTTTCGAATAATTATATAAGCATATAATCAATGTCAAATATATAACTAAATTAATAGACTAAAATAGTAATGATTTAAAAGGTTCTTATATTTACTATACATTTAATTATAACAATATGAAAATTAGGTGAGTAGAATAAAGAATATTCTTAAAATTGAAAACATTCAACCATCGGTTAGGTTATGATAAATTATTTTTGCTTATCTTTTCTTTTTAAATTATCAAAATAAAATTTTTATCAAATCATAAAGTTATTATATACAAAATGAATTAATGTCGCATTTCATGCTTCAATGTTGCTAAAATGTGCAATTTACTACCTAAAATTTGAAAAGATTGATTTAATACTTAATTGAAGCTTTTATGCCTATTTATAATTCCGTTAGCTTTTGTTTGCTTATTTGGCATGAATTAACTCGTGGTAATGGATTAAACTAAAATGTGATACCTTTTTTCCATATTAGTTTTACATTTATTAACATAGCACTAGTTAACATGTGGTAACCTTTTTCTCATTATTTTAATGACGTGTCACTACCTAGTATAATTTTTTTAAGGGAATATTTTTTTTTTATTTCAACCAAACACAACAAAATTTAAGTATAGCATATACTACACCAAGGTCATGAACATTTTTCTTCAAACAATAACTTAAGGCAATATATATATATATATATGAGGCTTTTTTTATTAAACAATCCATGTAAAACTCATGAAAGAGGGAAAGGAGTTTCGAAGTGTAAATTGCAATTTTTTGCTAAAGAAATAGTCAATTTTTACTCAATTTTTCTCACTTAATTTAACTTTTAATTTAAAAGAAAATACTCAATTTTTTATCTACTTTGTGATTACTTTTCAATTATACAAGAATTTAGCCAAAAAAAATCTAAAACATATTTGAAATCCATATTAAAATGAGCCTCAAACATGTTTTATAGTTGATTAGCCCACTATAACATGAATTTCAAGTACGTTTTAGAAGTATTTTTATAAAAATATTTATATAATTCAAAAGTAATCACGAAGTAAATTAAAAATTAAGTATTTCCTTCTAAATTGAAAGTTAAATCAAATGAGAAAAATTAATTCAAAATAGACTCTTTTTTTTTGCGGAAAAATGCAAGTTGTACTCAATACTCTCCTCTCTTTTATAAATCCCACATAGAATGTTTCATGAGAAGAAACCTTGTATATATATGAGTTGTCTTAAGTCGTTATGTAAAGAATAATGCTCTAGAACATGGTATAAAGCATGTTATGCTTTGATCTTTGTTGTGTTTTGTTGGAATTAAAAAAAATACCTTTGTTTTAAATAAATTATGCCACATGGCATTAGTTGACACATGATGCCACATAAGGACACATGATAGCTAGATATGTCGCATGTGTCAATCAATGCCATGTCAGCAAATATAAACTTACGAGAGAAAAGGTACGACGTGCTAACATGTGGTAGTTGGAGCTGTTGCCACATATTAACCACGAGCTGTTGCCACATATTAACCACTACCACATTACCAAATGTAAACAAACGTGAAAAAAAAAGGTGCTACAAATGTCAATTAATGCCACATCAACAAATGAAAGTAAATGAAATTTAGTCAAGTAGTATAAATGACCATAAAAACTTTAATTAGGATATTAAATTGATCTTTTCAAAGCTCAAGGAGTAAATTGCATATTTAAGTTTATATTCCAAACGTGACATTAACCCTATAAAAAATACAAAAATCATGTGTTAAGTAACTCTAATAAAATATATTGAATGATAAATTGATAACTAAGATATTTTTAATATCTTACCAAATTAGAGTTAATAAAAGGAAGAAAACAACGTAACGATGAGATAGCAAAAAACAGAGAAGGTTTTACCTTAAAAAAGAAGAAGAAGAGAGATGAACAAGATAGTAAAAATAAGAGTGTATAATCTTAAGGTTTAATTATAGACTAGGCTTTTATTTTTATTTTCTTTAAAGTTAAAAAAATGTAATAGTCTAACTTTTTATTTATTAGTACTATTAAATTATTATTACAAGATAGATACAAAATATCCTGAAATATGTATCTAGTATACTTTACAGTAAAGTTATAGGATGAGTATATTGTAGACTAACATTATACCCATATCCTACCCTATGAGAGTAAATTCCAAAAAAATTACTATCCAAAATCTACTTGTGACCTTCTTTACTCACTTAAAACCTACCCAATGGAGTAGGGTTCAAATGGATATCCTATACGATAAGTTTATCTGCTTGCCCTTACTATAAGTACAAGTGATATAAATAGTTCTTTTATATTTTCACGTATTGAAATTTTATCAATATTTATACACCATTAATTCATCTACGTAACGTATTAATATT
The DNA here is from genome assembly GCA_024138005.1 of Lumnitzera racemosa. Lineage (NCBI taxonomy): Eukaryota > Viridiplantae > Streptophyta > Magnoliopsida > Myrtales > Combretaceae > Lumnitzera > Lumnitzera racemosa. The sequence goes on from JAMXBC010000010.1 coordinate 7,597,405, forward strand.
ATTGAAAGTTTTCTCTACTATAAGAGATGTAATAAGTAAAGAGAAAAAGTGAGGGATATAGAATTTTTCCAATTACATATTTGGTTGATTTTATAAAATATATTTGATTTATTGAATGTAATAAGACCTACACTATATTCCTACTACTAAGGAATTGAACACATAAGTCATAGCCTATTATTTCACTTAGTTGAACTAAAACATATTACGTAAAGTATATGAGTAGTAGAAGTGAAATGACTAAAATAGCCCCACATTTTCTAAGAAGAAGAACCGAATTCAAGAAAGAAGACGACGAAGGATCCTAGCAACTCAACCTTAACCGCAATCATGATCTTCAAGTCCCATTTTAATATATATTTCAATATCACAGTTGTAAACGTTGCTTCTTTTTCCATCAAAATGAATCCACCCCCATCAAGAAATTATTATACATTTCAATATCCATAAATAGAAATTCCTTCTCACATCTCTTTGTCTTCACATCCCAATCATCGATTATTAGGATTTTTTTTTTTTCATTTTTCTCCATTAATCATTTATCTTATTTCCTAAAAGTGAGCCTTATTTTTAACAAATAGGAATCAAACAAGTAAATTTAGGGTATTTATGAAACTAACGCCGTTAACCTAAAAACTTACAAATAAACTCGAGATACTAGTTGAGGAGATCTCGTGGACCCGAATATTAAAAATATAATAAAATAATAATATAACTAAAATAGTACAATTTAACTATATTACTTATTATTTACTATAATCGCGAAAAATAGGCTTAGTAATTCGTAAACTTTTAAAGATAAATTATAGATGTAATAAAATTATTACAAGACATAAAATAACATATGAAATATATACATATATATTAAATGTAATTTTTAAGTATATATGTATACTCATAATTAGCTAAAATATCCTAATGTTTACATTTTAAGCCAAAATAACATAAGAAAATCAACATAAATCAATAAAAAATTATAAGAATAATGGAATGGCTAGGAAGATAGGAATTTAGCCGTATGGATTATCATTTATAGGTGTAGTGTAATTGTGAATCAAGAAACATGCAAACGGATATGATATTTAAGCTAAAGAATCAAAGGGGAGAGAAAGAAAATCCACCTTAACATCTAACTAGCTTGGAAAATTCAGAAAATACTCTCCAACATTTTGTTCATGTAAAGTAGGATTTAGGAAAACTAAGTGTGAAATTTGGAGATTTAAAGAAATAATTTAGGAAAATATATACAAATTAAGTGTAATCTAGGCAATGAAAGATACGTCAACCTAAAGGGTCGTCAACCACGACCACCACCAAAAGCCACACCTACTGTCCGAAGTTGTCAATAAGGAGGGAGCAGCTATGGGTGGCTGAAGCTTCATTTTCCACTAAGGTTCCATTTTGGTTCAATTTTAACTAATTTAGTAAAAATATAAAAAAAAAAACCAATAAAACCATGAAAAAAATTATTCCTATCTATTCTTAAGTATAAAATTTAGAAAAAATATCACTTTGTATAAATTTAATAGCTATCGTATACGTTTTTAAAAAATTCGAGAAATCGAATAATTGTCGATATTAAAATAAATAGGGCTAATGATATAGTGTCCACTTTAAAAAAATTTTATAAACTATCTTAAGTTAATATTGAATTACTATGTGGAAGTTTTTCTCGAAACTATTTTTTTTATTTGATTTTTTAGCCTTAAAATATGCCTGAAATAATGTTTTTAATAAAGAATAATACATTTCTTTTAAAAGCCTCACTTGGACATTGAGCTTGATTCATTAGGGAAGTATTTAGATTATTCTGGAGTAGATGGATTAAGTATTCAAGTAAGGAGTTATAGGAAATAGCAATTTTGTCTTTAAAAGTGAAATTTGTAACTTAATTATTTGGTTGGATTTAGATAAATTGATAAACTATGATGTAATGTATAAGGAGTTAAGAAGTAATGAAGTTGAGAAAAGTTGTTTGAAGTGCTACTTATTGTTTTAAACTGATTCTATAGTTGTAACTTAGAAAAAAGGTGAGTAAATTACCTAATCAAGGGATATTGGTTAAGGTAGAAGATAATTCAAAGGTTTTTGTGATTGAATTTTTACACTAGAATGATACTCAAAGAGTAAATCAAAGGCAAAATTTATGAGTTAAAATGTTAAAACAAAGGATTTAGAAACTTAGTCAAAGGTTGATTTTCAAAAATAATTCTACAGATAACAGAGTTAGAAGGTACCTTAAAGGGTTATTAAATAAGAAGCTTAACCTGAAGAAGTTCAAAGGCCATTTCAGAAGATAAAATTGATATCGCAAATGACCCCAATATAGCTTAGAGAATGACTCAAAAGATTTTTTACTAAAGAAAACTATTATAAAACCACTTAGAACCTAATTCAAAAGATTTAGCAATTTAGCGTAACTTATAAAAACCAATGAATGGTCAAGAAATCGTGATTTTTAAGTAGAACTAACTTATAGAATTTATGATAAAACAACCCAAAAACGTATGAAACAAACTAATGACTAACGGATCAAGGCTTGAAAACTATTCTATTGTATATTTTTAAGGACAATTAAAGATTAAGGAGGTAACGATCAAGAGTATGTTATCAATAAGTACAGGTAAGTTGAGATTAATGCTTCATAACATATCAGGATACTTAAAGAAGTAAGAATACTTAATTGTGATTGTAGCTAGATTTTTTTATACAAATGTTGTGTATATACTTATGATACTGATTGATGATTAAGAGTTGAACTCTGAATGTTATTTTCTGCTCGAATATATCGTGTTTAGTGTGTATAAACTTAGTTTCTTATCTCATAATCTAGACTAATCTTAAGTTAACTAAGATCTAACCTAACATTGACAGTAATTCGATAGAAGTAACAAATAAGTTGTCAAACTAAATACCAATACTTTGATGAGAATAGCAAAAATGGTCATTTTCCTATCCTTAATTAAACCAAGTAACAAGAGAGGGCGTTGCGACAAGGTTAGGAACCGTAATTCAAATATTGTCTAGGGAAGAGAGTATTCTCCATTGTATAAGCCCAGATTTAATCAGATGATGTTGTGTTGAAGTTCCAAAAAATCCATGTTATAGTGGACGAAATTTTTGTAACTTCACAATAAACCAGTTAAACATCATGTGATGGCATATCATTTGTTTGTTGTATTTATATTTAATTAATGATTGAACAACCGTATTTGTTAATGTACTCTTATAACTCCGTCTCTTCTTTTTGGCTAATGAGCTCACGTCCCATTAGATTGTTTTGCAAGTTGAGGCCGAACAATTTGTGCCGAGGCTTAGAGGTTGCCAAACGGCTGAGAGGTTGAAAGGAAAACACTCGGCATTAGGCCCCGTCATCTGCTGAAAAGCCGAGAGAACACATTACTAAGAGTTGGAGGCCCAAGATTCACTTAGGACGGCACGGAGAGACTGGTGCCGACTAATCTTATGACTCGACAATTATAAGCTGACCTTTCGATTGTCTCGGATAAGCGTTGTGAGACTTCAAGGACTCCTTCTCAAACCTCGACATTCAATTGCCAGCCTCGTCCAGTTCGAATCCTGTTCCTTCCTATACAGGTTGAATTCTTCTATTAAATGCATAGCTTTGTATTCTCATACAGATTTTATTCTTAATTATAGGCCCATTCTTTAATGTTTAAGGCCTTGTACATTATTTATATTTTTGTTACTAAAGTTTTAAGACTTGCTATAAATAGCAACATTTGTAATCAATAAAAAAACAACAATCGGATAGTAAAGAATATTCCCACACTTGGAACTTTCCTCTTTTCGAGCTAAGTCATTCTTGAGCTTTAAGAGCTAGCATAGCTGGATTATAAAGTATGCTTTACTTTTTAATCTCTCTTATGTTTTTTATCGTCTTACCCTTAAAATTGTGGTGAACCATTCATTTGAACGAGTTAGTGAGTCACATCTAACCTCTTATTTAAAACCCAAGTGACATTTAGTGTTCGTGAGTTGTAGTAAACTCTATTTCGAGCTCAACCCCTAATTGTGTTTGTGTCTTAGTGTGTGATATTCATACATATTTACTGTTAAAACCTCCCATTTTACTTCCTATTCTCCATACTTACTTGAACCCCAAATATCCATTCTATTTTCCGACCTTACTACTGCATCAGAAGTAGTACTTAAAGATGCCTTGTTACAATTATCCGTAGACTAGCTCTTACGGACCAAGGAGTAAAGTGTTGAAGTCTAACGAATGAATCAAAGCCCATGTGTAATGTAGTCCTTCTGTAGAGATTTACAATTCCTTTTGAGAACTTTGGAACTTTTGCTATATATAAAGTTATGTAAAAGAACTAAACTATCTATAGATATGAGAAAATATATTTTGTAAAGTGTCACTCCATAGGTCTTATATATTACAGGTGCCTATCTAATTGCTTCAAAACCGGCTTAGTCGTCGTTCATCTTATATAGACTATATCAATGTTAGCAACTAAGGAGGGTAACTTCTAGCCTAAGTTAATTTATACAACAAGGCCGTTATAACTTCTTTAGTTTAGGGCATGACACTGAGCAATAATAATAATAATTTGTCCGATTTCATTCCTACTTACATTTCCACTCAATTTGTTCATTTTCATTTCAATGGAATTTTCATTTATATTAACCTTGTGTTTGTCCATCTACAGAATAAGTTCATGGGTTATATAAGGAAGTGAGAGATCCTAGAGTTAAGCTAAGGTGGTGACGAGGCTTCGTCATTAAGTAATGATAAACAACAAGAAAATTTTTTAAGAAATTTTATTAAAAATTTAAAATGAATTAATAGTATTTTTTAGATTTTTTTTATCTAAATAGAATACATAATTTCAATAAATTTCTCAATATTCATATTCATTATCATTTGTTGCAAAATTGAGCTACATTTCTCAATAATCGGATCTCGGTCTAGTGCATACAAGTCATAGTATGCATGAGGCGATTTAGACTTGGCAAGTGAAGTTGGTAAGTATAGCCATCCTATGCTACGTCAAGGGAAACTGGTAAATATGATAATTGATAAACCTATAATAGTCATTTAGATTGTCACTCTTTGTAATAGTCATTTATTATTTAGGATTGCTCATCTTGTCAAATAATTATTCATATCAAGTAAATATCATAAGAGGCTTCTTTTGTGGAATAAATGAGGAATAGCAAATCTATCCCTCCTCTGTTCAATGAGACAAATGGGTTTTAAGGATAAAGTAAAATAGTCATTCCTCCCTCATACGCCTATTCATAGTTTGATTGGCAAAATATCTATCATACGGAAATACTATTGTTATGAAATGAGGAATTATATTTCCTTTTATGACTAACGAATAGCCATTCTTTAAACTTTTTCAATATATTTTCAAATCTACTCATGAGGTTACAAGTAGCTATAAGAAATAATTATTATTTTTCTATTACATTCTTTAGGAATAGCAATTATATTCATAATTTCTTCCATACTGCAAAGTAAGCATATCACATAAGGGGGGAAAAACTACAAGGAAAAATAAACAATTTACTATTATAGAAACAATATAATTATTCTCTTACTATCTCACAATACTTGGTTCTTCTAACAAGTATCTTGGGTTATTTCGCCTCACTTGTATCACCCAATATACATAATAACATGTGTGTATACATATAATTATAAGAAGTTAGATCTTAATACTCATAATACAAATAACTTATGTTAAATAACATATAGAATAAGAAACTAGCTCTTTATCTATTTCCTTACTTAAATACTCTTCCATAACAAAAGCTTTAGCCAATTCAAAACATAAAATTGAAAAATCTCCATCATGGCTTAAATTTGTATAATTTAAGACATCTGCTTATATGCCTAAACAAAACTTATAATATAACTCTTTTGATCTAATTTTGCAAACCATCTACCTTCAAGCTATCTAGTACATTACACAGACCCACAAGACTTTGTCACCTATGCCCAAATAATGTTGTCCTTCTACTCTAATAATCATGCACAGTTATGACTGTCAACATATGCAACATGACTCATCTTATCTCTTCATAACTAGTAGTATCTAAGGGCACGAGTACCTTTTAGACCCCAAGATTCCACCTTCTTCTTGCCTCTCTTCACATTAATACTTCATATATCTCTTAAGTGAATTAAAATAGATATTTTGATTACATAACTAATAAATGTTTTTTTCTCATAAAACAACATAATTACTAGGATCTTTTGCTTTAGAGTCAACATCACAATAGAACCATCGGGAATCTTCGTCCCTTAGGGAAAAATAAGTCTCTAAACCTAACTTTTCTCAATATAATCGCATTTACAAGATAAATTTATATATTACTGTATCATGGGATGGGAGGTTCACCCCCTATACAAGTGCTCGCATGGTGCTTAACCTTCTTTTGCCTCCTATTTTCTTTGATTATGAAGGGCGAGCTAATCTTTCCTTTCATGTCTTCTTAAGACTGTTTGAAGCTACTGTTACTTTGGGAGTGCCAATTGATATTATCACCATCCTCTATATGATAGGGAACATCCAACTTCCTAACTGGTTTCGACCTGCCATGACCATCATCAAGAGAGTGGTATCAGCTTCTGACCAATTTGCTTATGGGAGGTCAACTATGCCCTAAGAGACTACCAACCTCACGAATAAACTGTCAGCTGACGCTATTCGCTTCATATTAAGCCCTAAACTGAACACCCCTATTTTCCTTCAAAATACAAACCGTGACTTTCTCTTACCTAAAATCCAAAACACCCTCGTTGTAGGATAACTTTTCGCCATTACCTTTCCCTTTAAGATCAATAAGCCTATTCCTTTATTACTTAATTTTACGGCAAGATTATCTTTGTCAAGACTCCAAGGCTTCCATAGGCATTCCCTTGCCTTTGCCCTCGCGCTTATCTTCTCCTTTTGTCCTCTAAGATCACCTATTATTGAGTCGCCCAATGATAGAGTCTATCTTTTGAAGTAAATTTTTACTTTTCCTTAAGTTTCATGCAAAGTCTTGTTACAATGTTACTCACAGTAAAGTTACCTCTTTTAGTAACGATGTCCTCTACCTAATGGCCGCTCCTTCTTGAGCTCTATCTACATGAGCTCAATTGTTAACAAGAACTACCATTTCATTAAGTGAATTGGGTAGTATTTAGGTAGTTCTTTTAGGCTAAAACTTTTGACTCTAATACCACTTGTCATGGGATGGGAGGTTCACTCCCTACATAAGTGCCCATGTGATGCTCAACTCTCTTTTATTTTATGTATTTTCTTTGATTACAAAAAATAAGCTACCTTTTCTCTTCCTATCTTCCCAAAACTGTTCTAAGTTCCCATACTTTAAAAGTACTGATTGGTATTGTTACTATCCTTCATATGATAAGAGACATTCAACTTCTTAACCAATTTAAGCTTGCCATGGTCATAGCTAGAAGAGCAGCATTAGCTTCTGATCAATTTGCTCATGGGAGGTCAACTTCAACTTTAAAAGCTATCTAAGCCCATGAACAAACTATAAGCTGACGCTACTTGTTTCACATTAAACTCTAAATTGAACATTTTTATTTCCTTTCAAAATACGAACAGTGATAACCAATATGATCTACTAAACTAGGAGATGAACATTAGAGACTAACATTGGCACATAGCTCACGCCATATTATTTTTCCTCACGCAAATATTTTTCATCTTAAAATACCATGTTTATCTTAGAAAATATTTTGTTCTACTTTTTTAATTTCTTGGTACTTTCTTCTTCTTTTTTTCATTATAAGGGCTTTTTTCTCTTAGTAATTATTTGGGCTTTTTATTTTTCATTTTTTTAACTTTTGACTAAAAGTTTTTTTTTCGCAAATACTAAAAATTTATTCTAAAGGGAAAAGAAATGGAGTATTTGTAATGATAAAGATGATTTTTTCTTTATTTTATCTTTAGAAAAGTACACTAGTATTGTTTCTCGACCAATTAAGATTATCCAAATGGTAAAATGAACTCGTCAAATTCTGACACGGTTTGATTTTTATGAGATGGGCATTTTCATGAGTATTAATTGTCAGCACCATTCAATGTCCTCATCAGAAATTCGACATCGACATAGGGGTAATTATGACTCTGGCCCGTTCAATAAGCATCATTGAATACCAACGACATTGCGGTAATAAATATATTCTGTCTCAAAAGAGGAGCCAAATATATAAAAATTGTATAGCTTATGAAAAGGTAATGAAACGAATAATATAGTAATGTTTCTTTTTATATATTTTTGTTAACCTTACTCCTAGCTAGATATAAAGTAAACTTTTTCAAGTCTCATCATGGAGAAGCTACCTATTATTCCATTGTAAATATGCAAAGAACTAAAGATGTTTACAAAAAGAGGTTCTATAGTTTAATATTCTCCTTCAGTAAATTTTGTATTACTTTTTGCCAGGGGAATCAAGCTTGAGCACAATAGCTATTCATGCCTTCCCTCGCAAGCAAGTTTTAGTATACTCAATTACAATTTATCTCAAATAAATTTTAATTTTGTAGAATGATTGTTTTGATAGAATCTTTTAAACATAAACTCTTAAGATCCATCCTAAGCTCATAACTTATAACAAGTCATCTTCAATCTAAGTTCAGAATATAATCTATTTAACTATAGGAAGCCTCTAGCGGTTCAAAAACTCTTGATAAGATCAAAAGACTAAGTCAATAACCACTTCTTACATATACGAAATATGTTGAACACTACAGTCCTACTCTTCAAGCGTATGTAGTTTTACCTACTAACTTCTCTCTAATTGTAGGGATAAGTCCTTTATAAATACAAAACCATCACCTAATTGTGAATTACTTAATACTTTGTATATTCAAGCTTACTTATTGCATTTAAGTACTCGTATTTTCTAAACACTCGATTGACTTAAATATTAAAGTAGGCACATAAAAATAATACCTCGATATTTCTTTATTGTGCTTTCTTTTACAAGCTTTCTTACTTGTGCAAAATTTAATCTATACTTGTAAAGATCTCGAGATGATACACTGAATAAACTATTTAAGTTATGATTTAGGTATTACTAAAAACCAATTTAAGCCAAACCATATCACACTTGATGAAAAAATAACATTTTATGAAATTTCTTTCATAACATAGTACATAAGTGAAACTTTTTTTACATTAACATTGATTGAATTTGTATTCTTCTTATTAGTTAAAGATTAAAAAAAAATAACTTTTTTATATCAATTACTTGTTTCAAAAATCTAACCGTAAAAAATAAAAGAAAATTTTTCATGCTCTCAACAATCACTACATATCTCATGTTGAGATGTTAAAAGAAAAATTTTTTATACTCTTACGTATTTCTAAAGCAAATAAGTAATATAAGAAACTATTACTTGAACATATGAAATATTATTAATATATGCTAATATATAATCGATGAAAACGTGAAATGTTAGTACGTTAAAACCCTTCTCCCATTAACAACCCGAATCAGGAGTACAAATCACGTTAGTCATGCCATGCCAAAGTCCGATACATGAAGCCGCTAAAGTAAATTAAGAATTTTCAGATAGCGGTCAAATGAGGACTCCACGCCTTTTTGACAGCCGCGTTTAAAGAGAGCTGGTCACCTGACACCCAAACAAAGCGCTGACACAACCAGCCGTCCAGAAAGACATTTAACATTTTCTTTCTCTCTCTCTCTCTCCATACCTCCCCACGTGGCGTGCATCCACACACTGTCTCTCACCCCCTACACTGGCGCGGGCCCCACTTATTCAATCCGCGCCGATGCGCCGGCTCCAAATGTCTGTTCTCTTCCAACACGTCACAACCCCAGTGTCAAACAAGCATCTCGTGCTTCCGTACCACTCCCACGTGATGTCTGCCAACGTGGAGGATATGATTGGTGGATGTCTGTGTCATAGTACAAATGCATGCATGACCTCAGAGGAAGAGGAGGGAGAAAATCTTGTTGGTGGAATCCAGAACGATATCATGTCATGGGTCCCACCTAAAAGCGGCCGCCGCGCCTCCTCCTTCCATCACTGTTCACACGTGGCCCCATTTTGCCGTCTCTTGCAATCATTAACGAGATATATTTTCTACCCATTTTTTAAATATTATTCTAACCAGTAAGGCAAAACCGTATTATTAAAGAAAAGCTACTTTTATTTCTACGGAAATTGTTAATGAATGCACACGAAGATAATAAAAACTTTTGATGGAAAAAACTTATACTTTTTCTTATAAAGTATATAATTAACGTGAAATTCATCCACAGCTTTTTTTTAAGATTATCAACAAATGTTTCAATAACACCTCTATAGAAAACTTATTTATAATACTTTTTAATTTGTTTTTGGATACTTTGCTTTTCAAGTTGCCACCTACTTATTAAAATGATTGAAAAGAAAATTATTTTACCTTTATCGAAAATCTTTACACACTTTATTAAAAATACATATATATACAAAAAATCCTGAATTTTTATTTTCATTTGATTGCTTAACAACTTTATTAAAACATTTATTAACACCTTTCATCTTGTATAACCTGGAAAAATTGACATTACACATAATACATTAGGAAAATAATTATGATTTTGTTTTTACAAAGATCTACTAGAAAAGTATATTCATTTCAAAACTTACATATAAAAAACAAATTAATTAAATTTATGGAATATGTATTGCTATGTATCTTATTATATTCCGAAAAAAAAAGTTAAACAATAAATCGAGTGTAGTGAAAACGTACAAATATACTTTCATTATAAAAAAAAAAAAAGAAACAAAAAGGAAACAGGAGGACCATGCGGATTCAACTAAAAAGCTTTTCATAGAATTAAATGATTGGTAAGGACTAAACGTATACTTTTGATTTTAAAAAAATAAATAATGTAATATATGGTAATGGCTTGCTGTGATTCGATAAGATGATGGGGGAATAAAATAATTGGTCACCATAATGGTGGCCATGACTGCCTCAGGCCGTGATTTGCGTGTTTCATTTATATGCTCCGTGTCGTATGATATGGTTGTATTTTTATAATAATCATTAAATCTAGTTTAAGAGATATTTGGATGTCGACGGTTTTTCCTTTTGTTTAATGTAAGTGCGATGATTCCACGAATGGGAAAACAATAATATATTCGTATGTGACAGAAAGCTGTTTTATTTGACATTAGAAATATGCGTCCAAACCAAACAACCTTGGGCCGTCTTTGATTTCATTAATTTCGAAATACAGTAGTTCTTTTCCGTATAATTAATATTTGGGTGTATGCTTTCTAATTCGTGAGATGAACGCTGCCCTGACAAAGGTATAAAAAAAGTTAAGAAGTTATCTCATGAGAAAGAGATTATAATAACTCTTAATTTCACAAGTTTAGTAAATCTATGATATGTAATCGATACAAATATAAAGAGGATATTATATCATCTCTATTGTATATTTATATATTATTAAAACCTTTTAAAGTTTAAGTAATTGTTTATGATGAAATTACTATTTAGACTTACAACCTAATTTTATATAACGAAAAAACTAACACAAATTAACTTTTATAAACTGCTAATGTATTAAAATATAAACAAAATTATCAAACTAACTTAATTTCTCTTACTCTCCCCTTAATCTCTTTAACCAAAACCAACCATAGTATGCAATTTCTCCTCTCTCTCTCTTTACCTTATTCTTCGCTTTCTCACATACAAATGCCCTCATGAAATACAGTACAACGACCAGATGAAAAACCTTAAGCCTAAATAATTTATGTCAAAAAGTAATTCAATTGGTACGGTGTCTTCACTTTCTTCTTCTCTTTCAAATAGAAATATCAGGGTTTCAATATGATCAAATGATTTGAGAGAAAAATGATAACTTTTTGTATTCATTGTGAAATTAATCGATACGTTATCTTTACTTTTTTCTTTTCTTTCAAATAGAAATATTAGGGTTTCAATATAAATGACCAATTTCAGAGAAAAATGCTAACTTTTTGTACTTTTTATACCCACTATAAAATGATCTGTTAATTGATGTAACTAATATATTTATTTTATAATCTTTTTAAGCTTTTAATCATAGTTACATAAAGTTTGAAGTCAATAGAAGAACAAAGCAAGGTTAAGAATAATAATTGATTTGCATTTTATTTTCCACAAAAGATAAGGCATTTTATCCATTGGTTTTGCTATTGAATACCCAATGCAAATTAATAATTGGTTTGTATTTTATTTTCCACAAAAGGTAAGGCATTTTGTCCATTGGTTTTACTATTGATCACTTAATGCAAATTATCTAAGTTGTTTTTTTTTTTAACTTTTGATTCTTTATGCTATGTGCAACATAAGATTGAATTGAAGATTAACCTTTCTAGATTTTTTATTTGAAAATTTGGTTATATGGAAATTTCCAAGAACTGGAGGTGGGTCTAATTCGGGATTTGAAGAAAATGGTTGATATTGAAGTTGGTGAGTTAATGATGAAAATTTCAAAGCTTTTTATGTTTTTTAAAATTTGTTGATTGTATGGTTGTTTTGATACGAACTTTGGACATATACGTATGGACTATGATGGGTTTTGTGAAATTGATGCAAAAATTTGATTGATTATTTGATCTTTGGTTATTTGAAGTTTATTTCTACTAACAAGAGATGTTATGTTTATCAATTCCATAACAAATCTTGCATTTGTTCCTTAGTTTAATAAGACAAAAACTCATAATATAGCCTATATACGTATCCCTTTTTATAGTATCCCATTGACGGCTTTTCAGTGTGTGAATTAAAACCAACTACATTAAAGCCCTTTAAGTTATGACCATGGTAAGTCTTTTCATTGTCTTAACATGCCACCATTGTTGTTGTCATTGATAAATCGAAATTCTCAACTATCTATAAATTTTGATGATTATTTGCTATAAGTAACTTACTTCATGTTTTTGCTCAAGATTCCACCATATTTTAGGGTTATATGAGATGTTTGGTGGGTAAGCTATTGTTTATTTTTTCTTAATGGATTATATCCTTTTTTTACATAAATCTTATCAACTAAAGTGGAAACAATAATTTGACTAAGTAGTAGTTGATTAATTAATTAATTAATTTCAATATTTCAAAAGTAGAATGTGATACTAATTTGATACTCTCTTAGTAGATGGTATCATGGTAGGTGTTTCACTAACCACTTTTTGAAAATACATTTGTGATTGTCAAATGTACAATTTGGATGAAAAATAAAGTTCGAAAGAATTCTTTACGGATAAGTCACCAAACTAGCAAATTGACTCATGTCTTTATCTTTAAATATTTTTAGGAATGAAATAAATAATGTTTTAGAGTAAAATGTTAGTCTTGTAAGAAGGTATATTTTTTATTTTTCATTTCAAATAAAAAAACTTAAAATTTTATTGTTAAAATTAAATTGTATTTTGATTTAGCCTTCAAAAGTGACCACACTCATTTATCCTTAAGTAATTGATTCAATAAGGTTTTGTTTATAAAGTATTTGATAAGGTACTCTAATAAATACGAAGACTTCATTCCTTCTATTTACTTAACTATATATACAGGACTTCAATATAGCAAGCATTTTTCTAATACACCTTTCTAAATTTCAAGTAGATAGATGTAAAAAGTTTGACAACAAATCATTAGAATGACCCAAAGAGAAGAAAAAAAGGAGTATCTAATGTAAAAGCTACTTTGAAGATTGATAGAGACATGGTTAGTGAAAGACGTTTATAAGTTCAATAGATTTAAAGAATAAACAAAGTAAAATTATTATGTTCTCTAGTATGTCTATTAATAATTGAACTGTAACTTACGGTACATTCCAAATTGTCATTTCTTTATGAATTTTTTCCATTCTTCATTCTGTCTCCATTCTTTTGTAATTTTGGAGATGGGAAGAAATATTTAAGGCATTGCTTAGAATTATAATTAGGAATGGAGCATTTCGTATTGCGAAAAATCAAAGAAGATTCATTTCTTTCAAAGATATGATTTTTTTAAAGACTTAGTTTGTGATCTTAATTATTAGTTTTTATTTTCCACTATTCTTGGTTCACACAATTTGTTTTCCCATAAATGGGTTGATAAAATTGGCTTAAATAATATGATGATAATATTCACTTAAAGTAAGCATATCTTTTGCTTATTTGGAAAAAAAACAAATAAGGTGTTTAAAAAATAAGATCCATGTTTGTTTTCAATAAATAACATTTTATTTTCATAAATTTTATTTTTGAATTTTTTTTATTGTGCCACTCAATTTGATTATTACACAATTGATAGGGGTATGCCGACTACTAGTATATTTATATTATTTAGGCCCCACTTTATTTTGATGTCATATATTTTAATATATACTCATTAGTAAAATGAATAATGGTTTTTAGTGTCTATACATTCCTTATCTTATATAATTATAATTTAATTTCCTTTAATCTCTTATATCAATTATTATTTATCAAGGAAGTTAATGAGGGGGTATCTTTGACTGTTACTAATTATATTCTTAATCTTACCATTTATTAAGCTTTTAAAAAACCCCTAATTAGCAAAAAATCCACTTTCATGTATTCCACACAATACGTCGTTAACATTTTTGAGCATTACTAATTATATTCTTAATTTTTCCCATTTGTCAGACTTCTAAAGAATCTCCAAGTGGCACAAGGAACGCTTCCGCGTATACATCCTTAATGCCACAAGAGAAGTTACTATAATTAGTCACCATTTCCCGATAGCTGCATCCTATCTTGACATCTTGATAGATAATGGTAATGGCATTTGCATGCAACCAATTACACGAATTCCCAACACTAAGGACTACTGCTTTTAAGATTTCAATATTTGTAACCTAAACTGATAAGGTGTATTGCAATAGATAGAAATAATTCATTTAAACGTAGATATTTGTAACCCATAAAGGAGTTTTATTTTAGTGCTGTTTGAGAATAATATGCATAGTAGCACCACTGTCGTTCAAAAAATCATATTTTCATGGCCTTTATATTGTTACTGTAAATCTATCCTTTTTTTTTTTTATAGATAAATATGTTATTTTCCTTGACTCTATTGGTAGATAGCCTCTTTTCTTTAAGAAAAATGATGTGGGTATGTATTATGATGCTTATTGTAGACATTATAATTCTTTTTTCGGTCTTAGGATTTTAAATATACAAAATGGTATCTCCCATTTAAGATAAAGTTTTTGCCTTTTATTGTAATAGTCCAACACTTGTTTTGCATTTTCAATTTTTATATTCCCTTCTAGTTAAAAAACAAATGTTGTTCAATAAATTTGATAGTTTACAGTACATGTTTTAATTTGTCTTATAGTGATTGAGGAGATAAGCGAGTATAAGATGATTAGCATATGAGATTTTATTCATATCCTACATTGTAAGTATAAAATTTCAAATTTTTATATTTAGAACCAACCCGATGACACTATGGAACCTATAAGAGGACATGACATCTTATGGAACTTAAGTTGTTCTAGCTTTTTTTTTAAAAGATCTTCCTTAACGACATTATATTGCATGCATAATCAATCTCAATTTTGTAACTTCACTATCGTTTAATCGATAATAATTTAGAAAGAATGAGATCTTATGGTACAAATAAATGATTCCATAATCTATGTCTATAAGAAGTTAAAAAACGTTCATTTTCTAGTGGTGCAAATAAACTAAAATGTGAATTATTTTTTAGATTTTACTACATTAGAGTTGGTAAAAGGAGAAAAAACTGAGGGAAAAAAATGATATAGTGAAAGAAAAGAGAGAGTTTTACCTATAAGAGAGATTGACTAAATAGTAGACACAAATAGCATGTAGTCTTAATTTCTTATTATGGTTTCGATGTAGATACACTATACTCTTAACTTCATGCCCATACCCATCCTATTGAAGCAAGTTGTGAAAAATTGTAACTCGAAATCTACCTTGTAAACCCTTATTACCTATGCAAAACTTATCTAGTAGAGTAAGATTCTAGTAGATACCCATGTGACAGATTACTTGTTCACTCCTAATAGTGATGCATTGATATATTATGTTTTAATTTGTTTTAAATCATTACATATTCTCTCCCTCCCTATTAGATATTCCTCTGTTTACTATCCTCCGCCTAAATTTCCTCCTTGACGAACCATGTAATTGTAAAAACAAATATTTAAATAAACAAATTTACGTCTTCAAAAGTAACTTCCGAGCAAAAGTTTCGTTTTTTTTTTTTTTTTTTCTCTCTATGTTCTTAATAAGAATTTAAAATCTTGGCCTTTTATTAATAATTTCTCCGATCGCTACTTTTGATGATTGACTTCATTTGAATATTTTGGTTATCTATACGTCCATGGAGTTCACACAAAAATATTATTACTGCTACCATGTGAGGTTTATTAGATCAGGGTTTCCAATTATGAAGTTTTCACTCCCCACATCAAGACTCCATCCAACTCATCACAGAAATTGAGTTTGTATCTCCAATTATTCCAACCAGCAAGCACTTCATGAGCATCGAACCATTGAGAAGTTCACGACTATTTTCCATTTTTATTTCTCATGATCAATTAGTCTTAAAAATATTTTCATCTTGCTTTTTTTTTTATTTAATTTTGTTTTCGTTTGTACATTTATCCTTTCAGAGCATAATAAGTAAAAAAAATAATTAGAGTTTATTGTTCACTTTAATTTGATTAGTTTTTTGCATCATAATTTGATTTCCATTAGACAAGAGCATTTTGCACGGTAGTTTTATAATTTAATTTTTTACCAATCATTGGTAACCATAAGTATGTGATTAGTTTTAAAATTTCTAACTATGAGCTGCATCATTCAATTGGTTTTACTTTATTTCAAGTTTAAGATTTTATAAGGACTTCGATAATTAGGAAGCATGAAAAAAAATCACATCGATCATGGTGGGTGTTCATTGTGATTTGAGATTTATGATGTACTATTTTAATTTTGCATAAGTGTAAATACAAACATGCACTTATCTCACATATGCAAAAATTAAGTATAACAGTATCATAAAATTCAAAGAATTAGAATTAAAATATACGTGACTAACGATTGAAGAAAAAAATTGCATAAGCGGTGACAAAAATGCATAAAGAAAGAAAAGAAGTGAATAATTGCATCAATACATTATAAATACATTTGTTGATATAGATGGAAATTGTTTAAATCACATTTAATTTGGTTTACCAAAGAAAAGTCACGACGTGCCCATAGAGATATTAATTAGGGAATTGATGTGTACCAAACTAAATAGTCTAATGTTTAACGTTCATAAAAGAAAACGTTATCAACAATCTAAATAAACCACCTTGAGTTTAATTTATTTTGCATTATGTAGATTCGTAAAAAATTTTAATGTTGTAGGTTTTTTTAAAGTTGTAACAATAAAAGAAAAAAAAAACCTTCTACATATGATATATAAAACCATATTTTCTTCATATTTATATTTTTTTTAATTATTACAAATTAAAAGAAAAAACTCATCTTTAATTACGCACGTAACACTGGTGCTCCATCTGTTTTATATATATATATATATATATATATATATATCTTTATTGCAGCATTCCAATTTTTACTGCACGAAAGCTTCATATATTATTTGGAATTTTTTTAAGAGAGGCAAATGATCGAGTACTTATTGTAGCATTCTGATTTTTACTGCACGATGGCTTCATATATTATTAGAAATTTTTTTAAGAGAGGCTGATGATCGAGTACACATATCACAACCAAGAAAGATCAACTCTCCCGCTTCACTTCAAAGAGAGCCATTTTGTTGTTTAGGATTGGGGTGGGAGAGTGTAGGATGAATATGGTATTAGGCCTATCTATATCCTATTTTATAGATATAGGTTTTTAAACTTTTAGATCCGAAATTTATTTTATGATAATTTAGAATTATCTTATATCTTGTTGTACTTTATATCCTGTATAGGTATAGAGTATTTTGTGAAACCAGTATCTTTATTTTTTCTTTTTCTTCCTTCAAAATTTTATGTTGAATACATAATCAATATCAAAATTATAATTATACTAATGTTATACTTGTTAATAATAATTTGTATAGATCACAATACATGTTAAATTGAGATAACAAAAAATTTTGGTAGGTAAATTAGAGAATATTTCTACAGTTAAAAATGCTCAAATCTTTGGTCGAATCATTGTCGAATTTATTTTATCTTTTTTTTTCTAGAAATTTTTTATCAAATCATAAAATTATTATATGTAGGATATTAAAAACTATTACAAGTAATTCCCATATAATATATTGAATAATAAGTTAAAAATTGAAATATTTTTAAGAAGTTACTAAATTAGAGTTAGTAGATAGTAAAAACAGAGAGAAGTTTCTACACATAACTAAAGAAAAAAGAAGGAAGATAGTAAACATAAGTAGAGTATGGCTTTATGGTTTTATAAACTGGGCTTTTTTTATTTTCTTTAACACTAAAAAAATTATATTAATTTTTTATTTATTAATATTATTATTTTATTTATTATTATAAGGTTGGTACAAAGTATCCTACAACATACATTATGTATACTTTATAATACGGGTTTCAAGATAAAACGGAGTATCCCGACTTTATACTTATATCCTATCTTACAAAGTATATTTTAGGAAATTGTTATCCAAAATCTATCATGTGCTCTAATTACCTACTTGCAATTTACCTAATGGAGCATGGTTTGGATGGATACTATGTACGATAAGATTATCTACTCAATCTTAGTTTAGGCCAATAGATATTGCTTCATATAACTGAATATGATAATAATGTACTCATATTTTGACATATTTTCATATTAAACCCATTAAGTGATAATAAGTTTCATTGAAATTATATATTCTTAAGTTCAATAAAGTGATGTAAAGAGTTTGCTTGATTGCCCCTTGTGGCCTTGTGTTGGCATCACTTTATTAAGGATATAATCTAAATTTAGGTAAAAAAAAAATTTGTCATCTAAATTATTGGTGTCAATCACAAAACACACACGGGTTAAATAAGTAGAAAAAATAAGAATATTACACATAAGATTCAACATGAATATGTCAAAACAACTAAGAGTGAAAAACTACAACTAAGACAGCAAAATGTCTAAGTCCATAAGTACACGATATGATATAACGTTTTCACTCTAGAGGAATGATTCTACATTTAATTCCTTTACCATTTATATGGCTCTTTAAACTTACTCTATTGATGCATATAATAGGATATAGGACACCCTAAAACCATAACCAAATAAAGGAAATAACTCAAAAACAAAGAAAATATAAAATAGAAAATTACTCAAGCCTTTATGCAACATGCCAATTGACTATAGACAAATTTGGTCAGTCATTTCATCTGGATGGTTGACCTTGATCTATTAACTATGTGCATAGATTGGTTGATTGCCTATTGCATCTTGTGTTAGCTTCACCTTTTCTCATTTCTTTGCTTATCTAAGCTTCAAATCTCGAGTCTATAAAAACTGAAGACAAAAATTTAATAAGTTTACATCTTGGAACAAATCTTACATCCATCACATGTATGTATACTCAAGCTTCTCTTAAAATAAGCTCCTTTGTTCCATTCTCGCCATCCTACTTGCCTCCATTCTATTGAGATAATATACTCACTTATAAACTTCCTATCACCTTCAGCCCTTAAGAGTTGTCTATTTACTCCCAAAACATGTGCCTATTTATGGAACCTCTCTTTCTTAATACCAGCTAGCATAAATATGAGTCATAAAGTACTTTATAAACCTCCAAGATCTACCTTTCTCTAGATTTTTTATCAAGCCAATGGGTACTCCATTAACCTTTTAGACTCCCACTTCCTCTACGCTCATTTACTTAGGGCCTTACTCTATGCAAATCCTAAGTGAAGTGAAACGAGCCATTTTATCTCTTTGTTAAACTAGATATTTTCTACATAACCAACTACACCTACTCTAGCATCCTCTATCCAATTTATCATCTATGAAGCCATATGGAGTCACCAATCTCTTGTTGAGGAACATGTCATAGATCTTACACTCTCATCGTAATCATAGTTTAACTTAAACTCCTCCACTAACAATTTCCAACTTCATCATTACCTACTTGTAGAAAGAATAATAGATAGGTGGACAAGAGGTCTACCTAATTTTAACATCAAACTTCATTAAGGATAAAACATATAAGAAATGAGGCTTACATATGGCAATACATATGGGTTCGCTTTATTATTGGGCACATATCCTATGGAGGGTGTTCTTAAAATAAGTTGATCACTTATTTACCTATTTTTTGCCCTATAGAAAACATCTATATAGTCCCTCAGGCTTAAAGCTAATATGTACAACATACATGGAATGTACTTGTATAACCATTCCATTTGCCAAAAATAAGTATCAGCCTATGGTCTTTCAATTTAGTTATTACTAAATCGCCAATTTCTTTACTCTTACCATCTTGTATTTGAAATTGGTTTTGCAATAGTTGATGATATGTCACATTAAGAATTGATAAGAGTGGCAATATCGAAGGTCAATAGGAAGCTATTGAAGGAATGAAAATAGTATGAGTTTTGTGAGATTTTTAGCAAATCTGTGAGCTATTTAATTGGATATGATACACCAATCAAATATTACATAGTCTAATAATCTCTTTAATATAAAGCACAAAGTAATAATTAGGGCTGTATGCTATAATCCTTATTAAAAAGATTGATAAAGGTTGAAAGAAAAGAGCTTTCACAAGGAAAAACTCAAAATGTATTCATTAATCTCATATGTCTATCCAAAACCCTACAAACAATCTATTTATACATTATGGTAATTTCCTAAGTAAAATAAAACATGGGAATGGCATTCCTATAAGTAATTAATAAATACAACATTAAATAGAATGGCAAAGTGATGGGTTAGGAGCTAATGAGGTGATGAGCTGATTTAGAGACTTGACATCCTAATAACTTAAGCTGACTCAACGACCTCACCTAGGGCTAACTTGATGACCTAATCTGGGACCAAATTATCAACCCAACTTGGTCAACTTTCAACTTGACCTAAATTGAACGAGTTGAGCTAATCCTTAAAGAGCAGCTTAAGAGAAAGTCTTCTTATGAGTTCACAAATAGGTCTCAGCAAGAAGATTTCAAGAGCAGGTCTTCATAAGATGAGCTCAAGAGGCAGGTACTCATAACGTGAATAACTCTTAAGTAAGTCTCCACTACTGCTCGAAACTTGGCAATTGGTTACTTTAGAGTTCATAATTGTTTAGTTAATACCCTAATCCCTATTGGCTAACTTCCTGCTTGCAATATAAGTGAAACATGGACATCTATATTTCACTTTAGCTAACCAAACGGATACCAATTGACCAATAACAATTAAATTGTCTTTAAGTATACTACCTCTAGATTTAATTATAGTCTAATTGAACCTATTCAAAGTTATCTCTACAACATATAGATTAAAGACACAAGAACCACATCATGATTGGATATTTTTACAATAACACTAGCAATATAGAGTTACTATAACATTGACTAAGATAACTTGTTATAAAAGATTAGCCAGTTACCTTTTCTCATTTAATTAATTATTCGTAAAAGCCATTGATATGTTATTTAGGTAATAGGTTAGCTAATTTTAATAGGATAGAAAACATATATTAAGTTTTATTAAATTAATAGTTTAGATTGGCCAGTATTACAGTAACACAATTTTGCTAACATTATCTTAAAAAACCCCCATTATGATTATATCTACTGTTGTCTCCACTAATATTACCAGTACAATATTAAGACTCAAAATCAGTAATATTTTATCTAGAGCATTCATAAGTCTAATGTATTGAGATTGCACTTGTAATAACCAAAACTATATTTCCATCAAATTTCTCAACTTCATACTTCACTAATGTTAATGTAGAGACCTTAAATCCTTAATCTTCTCAAGCCACTATTAGCTCTTAGTATATGCCAACAACTAAGGCCCTGTTGCACCACTATAAGGCTTAAGCTAATTTGCTACCTCGATTCTAACCACATACTATAGTAGCTTAATCTTCTTAGGCTCTACAAGCCTTAGCTCTAATTATAGTTTGTTTAGATTATACACAACCTTAACACCACTTTGTTAAGGATTTAATTTGTGTGTTTCATTGTAAATTACATAATGCATTTAAGAAGTAAACAATTTATAAAAAGAACAAAAAAGAAAAGAGAAGAGAAGAGAATATGAATATATGAATTCACACGAAAAATCCCAATATAACTAAGGTGAAAAACATGGGGAAATAGTGTAAATATTCCATTAGTGAAATTGCATCATATAGTTGTTCTCATAACTACTTCCAAGTAGCTCTACCTTATCTTGCTCTATTGTGAGTTTAGATGGCTCTCTCAAACTTTACTATACATGATACACATGGCTTATATATAGAGAGAGATATAAGAGGACCTAAGGTCCTAAGTCAATAAAAGAATTGACTTGGGCCCAAAAAAAAACAAAAACGTATACATAGACAAAAAAAGCATACTACTCAAGCATTTACATGACCCCATGATCTAATAACCACGATCTCTCGATAACCAATCACCACATAGTGTGCACTTAGTAGTCGATTGCCCATTGTTGCATTTTACATTCTACTTCACATTTCGTTGATTTGTTTTTCTTTTTTTTTTCAACATCGTTTTGTTGATTTGTTTACCTACTTATAATTTAAAATTCAAATCTTATGTAAATTTAGGACATAAATTCAACTAGATTCAACATTGCATTATGTATATAAAGCTTGTCATATTTATATATAAAAAATTATACAAAAAAAATCAGTATAGTGTTTAATGAGATGTAAAAATCATAAAGGGAAATTGTAAAAATAAAAATTTAGTAGAAAAGAGCATTTTCTCTAGCTAAACTTCGCTAATGAAACTTTAACATTGGTTTTTGTAAACAAACAATTGGGATTGATGTTATCAAAATACACTAAAAGGCATAATTTTCACTCTTCTTGTATGGTGCTATTTTGATTATTTGGTAACCTATACTTGCAACCGAAATTGCCTCATGCAAATGAAGTGTATCTTATCTTGATAAGAAGACTAAATTATATTATACATAAACATTGAATGAAATAATTAAAACATCCAATCTTAATGCTATTGCCCATTCACATGACAACAAAGTATAGTAGTAAATACCTTCTTGATAGGAAATTATATTATAGGTAAAGTTTTTTAAAACCCGATCATAAATTGTAGGACATTTGATATGTATATTAGCTATTATGATTTGAATTTTATTCCAAGTTTGATTACTTACCATGTATTGTATAACTTTTTACTAGATTTACAAACATCTAATTCACACAATTATTTTCCTCAAATGTGGCCAAACATGTAAAAAGTAGTAAATGTTTTGAAATTAAGATAACAATTGCCACGCCCCGAAGCGGCAAAGTCGTAACAGCCCTACCGTGTAAACCATCCTAAAATAGAAGTTGGCCTTACAACCGCTATCTTAGACCCGATCTACACAAGACATCCACGATTAACCCGTTTTGAAATAAACAATTTGTAATTTAAATAAATTATTTACCTAAGAAAGTGAGAATATATATATATATATATACACTATAATTCAGTTATTACATTATTCAAAAATGAAAAATTCTAAAATAAAAACTTAGACCTTAAGAATAAATGTTTGTTTTTCAAATAATTTTCCTCACTCCCTAGGATCTAGCAGTTGCTAGCGTCAGAGTAGTTGTTTGCCGCTTCTTAGCCAGCACCTGCACGACGTCTATAGGGATGTGAGCAACCACAGGTTAGTAAGTTAGGATGGAAGACTTAAAATTATACCATAAACACAACAAGGTTATCGATCAACTTATTAGGTGCAATGCATGTTCAAGTAAATGCCATTGCCTGACGTTATACGGCCCGTTGTGAGATTAGAGAAATTGCGCCTCCTCTAATCCGGGTTGAGGAGTTGCCATTAATGCAACAGTTCACGATCAAACCTAGGCTTGTGCTATGGAGACATGGCTCCTCCCGCGACTACCTTCGAACCATTGACTTCACCCTCGTCGCGACCTCCTCTCCTGTCACTTAGTTCAACTGAGGATGAAGAAGGGACTGTTTTGTAATCCTGCGCTATTCCTTTCGAAGGAGTCGGTATTTGGCCGGAGAGTCTTAAGTTCCCCTAATGGGTTGCTATGTAAATCCGATTATGATTATAGGTCGTATATTTGATTAGGTCCAGTTTAGAGTGATCGATCATTTCATACAAACCATACAATATAAACCAGGACAACAGACAGAATTATAGCATCATTCATAATCAAGCACATGCGCACATCCAACTATTTAACAAGCATAACCAAGCATAACCAAGCATAATCTTAAGCCTCCAAAATACAGCAACGTATTAATCCCAACTTACCTCAACTCCTCACTCACTCACTCGAGGTCCGACTTGCTTAGGCCATTGCCGATCATCTCTATAACACAAACGTAGTTTCAGTTTTTCATATAACTATTATAGGTTCGTTTTATCTTATAACGCTTATTGTTATGTTTTGTTTAGGGTTTAATATGCATAATTATTTGGGTCTTACGTCTTTTACAATTGTTCTAGGTTTGGGGTTAGGTTCGGGTTCGATTTCGGCATCGATTTCTAAATTAAGTTTTAGTTCGATTTTTCAGTATTGTTTTATATTCGAACCCTAGAAATTCGTTTCAACTCATAATGTGAAATTGATCGCATTACTTCCCGATCTCCTAAATACCATCATTACCTCTAATTAGTATTTTATTCCACCCGGTACACTTAAATTCTTATTAGTGTACCGAATTTACTCTTGATGTGAGAAATTTTTACATTTTTCCTCTAATTACATAAATTCAAGTTTCCTATCAGATTTATTATACATTTTTATTATTATCATAATATCAATTTTTATTATAATATTTTCTATTTATTATATTTCTAATAATTGTGTATCATGTACTATTACTTATTATGTACATAATACACATCTAATATTTCTATTACTCTAATTACCGTCTCCTAACATCGATTATCATTTCAAAATGTCTATATTTATTCTAAATCAGATTTTACACCTAATTACCCTAATTTACAAAATTAACTTAAAATATACTTTTTTTCCATATTACTTCTTTACTACATAATTAACCTAATAAGTACATCTAACACCCTAAATGCTTCAAGTATCATACTTCATCAAATTTTAACATCTTAAAACATGTAATTATTCACTAAATCAGTAATTAACCATTAAATTACTTAATTAGCCCTAAATTACCCATTTTATGCCTCATTTTAAGGCCTAAAAATTATCTAAAAATTTCAAAAATTAATTTTTGAAAACGGGCTTCATAGCACTGTTCTATATCATCTAAGTAGTCTACACAAAAATTTTGGGTTCAAAACTACACTCCTAAGATCATTTATTTATAATTCTAATCATGCTCGGTTTTGCATGATTTTTTAAGGAACATATATCATGGGATATATTTTCATCAAAATAATATTTTTCCTAAAAACTACATACAAAAATATTTCAGAACAACAAGTTTCATAATTTTCTAAGAATATTTACTATTTTTACAAAATTACACAAAATCAGGCTAGAAATCGAACTCACCAATTTGGGTAGCTCTGGGCACCGTCAGTGGCCATGGGTGTGTTAGCCCACCTGGGCGTTACCACCACCGTGTGGTGGTGGTGGCCGTCCACTCTCAGCTGCTCGTCAGGTCTGGGTTCTCCTTTGTGGCCCTAACTGTACAGTTTTCCTTTTCTTTTTTTTTTCTCTAGTTTTTCCCTTGAATTTTCAAGTCTCTCTATTTTTATCACTCTCCAAAGTAACCAAATAAGCTTCTAAATTTTTCTTGCTATTTATAGAGCTTTAAGGAAATTATTGTGCATTAATTTGATTAGACAATTGCCTTATCTTCTTCCAATTTACCTTTTGTGTTGTTCTAATTTAATTGGTTAATTTTTTTTCTTATTTTTCCCAGCTGCCATGACCTATATCTAGATCATTCCTTATTTTTCCTGATTTTTCTTTATTTTTTCTTAATTAATTATGAATTTTTTTAATTATTTAGTATTATTTTAGCACATTACGTGTATTTTAAGTAATTACACGGATTTCTCTATACATGTAAATTCATATATAGTATAAATAAATATTTCTAAATATTATTTAGGTTATTTTATGTTTTTTAGTATACATATAATTTGTCACGCCTCGAAGCGGCAGAGTCGTAACAGCCCCGCAGTGTAAACTATCCTAAGATAGAAGTTGGCCTTACAACCGCTATCTTAGACCTAATCTACACAAAGCATCCAAGACTAACCCGCTTTGAAGTAAACAGTTTATAATTTAAATAATTAATTTACCTAAGAAAGTGAGAAAAGTTATATATAATCACTATAATTCAGTTATTACATTATTCAGAAATAAAAAGTAATAACATATGTATTGATTCTTCAATGTTTTTCCTCACTCCCCAAGATTCAGCAGCTGCTAGCTTCAGAGTAGTTGTTGCCGCTTCTTAACCAGCACCTGCACGACGTCTATAGGAATGTGAGCAACCACAACTCAGTAAGTTAGGACGGAGGACTTAAAACTATAATATACACACAACAAGGTTTTCAATCACTTATTAGGTGCCATGCATGTACAAGCAAATGCCATCGCACGACGTTGTCCGGCCCGTCGTGAGATTAGAGAAATTGCGCCCGCTCTAATCCGGGTTGAGGAGTTGCCGTTAATGCAACAACTCACGACCAAACCCAGGCTTATATAATGGAGACCTTGCTCCTCCCGCGATTACCTTCGAACCACTGTCTTCACCCTCGCCGCGACCTTCTCTCCTGTCACTTAGTTCGACTGAAGATAAAGAAGGGACCATTTTGCAATCCTGCGCTATCCCTTTCGAAGGGGTCGGTATTTGGCCGGAGAGTTCTAAGTTCCCCTAACGGGTTGCCATGCATGTCCGATTATGATTACTGGTCATATATTTGCTTAAGTCCAGTTTTGGGTATTCAATCATTTCATGCAAATCATACAATACATGCTAGAGCAACAAACAGAATCATAGCATTACCCATAATCAAGCACATGCACACATCCAACTATCTAACAAGCACAACCAAGCATAATCTTAAGCCTCCAAAATACAGCATCATATTAATCCTAACTTACCTCGACTCCTCGCTCACTCACTCGAGGTCCGATTTGCTCAGGCCATCACCGATCATCCCTATAACACAAACGTGGTTTCAGTTTTTCATAAAACTATTATAGGTTCGTTTTATCCTATAACGCTTATTGTTATATTTTATTTAGGGTTTAAGATACCTAATTATCTAGGTCTTAAGTCTTTTACAATTATTCTAGGTTTAGGATTAGGTTCGAGTTCGGTTTCTGCATTGATTTCTAAATTAGGTTTTAGTTCGATTTTCTAAGTAGCGTTTTATATTTTAACCCTAGAAATTCGTTTCAACCCATAATGTGAAATTAATCACATTATTTCCCGATCTCCTAAGTACCATCATTACCTATAGTCAGTATTTTATTTCACTTGGTACACTTATATCCTTATTAGTGTACCGAATTCACTCCTAATGTGAGAAATTTTTACATTTTTCATATAATTGCATAAATTCAAATTTCTTATCAGATTTATTGTACATTTTTATTATTATCGGAATATCAATTTTTATTATAATATTTCCTATTTATTATATTTCCAATAATTACCTATTATGTATTATTACCTTTTATGTATATATTACACTTCTAATATTTATATCACTCTAATTATCATCTCTAAATATCAATTATCATTTCAAAATGTCTAAATTCATCTTAAATTAGATTTTACTCCTAATTTACAAAATTAACTTAAAATGTACTATTTTTCCATATTCCTTATTTACTACATAATTAACATAATAATTACATCTAACACCCTAAATGCTACAAGTATCATTCTCCATCAGATTTCAACATCCTAAACATCTACTTATTCACTAAGTCAGTAATTAATAATTTAATTACTTAATTAACCTTAAATTACCCATTTTATGCCTCATTTTAATGCCTAAAAATTATCTAAAAATTTCGAAAATTAATTTTTGAAAGTGGGCTTCATAGTACTATTCCATATCATCTAAGTAATCTACACAAACATTTTAGGCTTGAAACTACACTCCTAAGGTCATTTATTCCTAAATCGAAACATGTTCGGTTTTGCATGATTTCTTAGGGACCATATATTACGGGGCATGTTTTCATCAAAATAATATTTTTCCTACAAACTACATACAAAAATATCCCACAATAACAAAATTCATAATTTTCTAATAATATTTACTACTTTTACAAAATTACACAAGAATCGGGTTGGAAATCAGATTCACCGATCTGGGTGGCTCCGGCCGCCATGGCCTTGTCGGCTGGACTGGGCGTTGCCACCACCGTATGGTGGTGGTGGCCGTCCACTTCCAGCTGCTCGTCTAGTGGGGGTTCCCTTCAAAAGCCTTAACTGTACAGTTTTTTTTTTTTTTCTAACTCGAATTTTTCTCTCAATTTTTGCCTCTCTCTATTTTTTTTTACTTTCCAAACTGCCCAAATGAGCTTTGTGATTTTTCCTACTATTTATAGGGATTTAGAGGATTTATTGTGTATTAAATGGGACAAGACAATTGCCTTATCCCTTAATTTTTGGCTTTTGTGTTGTTTTAATTTAATTGGCCGAATTTTTTCTTATTTTTCCTAGCTGTCACGACCTAATTCTGGATCATTCATGATTTTTTATGATTTTTCTTTATTTTTCCTTAATTAATTATGAATTTTATTTAAGTATTTAATATTATTTTAGCACATTTCGAGTGTTTTATGTAATTACGCGTATTTATACGTACATATAAATTGATATATAGTACAAATAAGTATTCATAAATATTATTTACGTCATTTTATGATTTTTAATATACATATAATTTATCTCTAGTGATTCGTCAATTATCGAAATGCATTTTACGCATTTTCGATAAATGACGCGTTATACACTTAAAATTTGAAATTTTTATAATCTTTTATTTTATTACTTATTTTCTTAAATTCAAGTTTACGAGGTCATTTTTACTAATATTTCTCTCAATAGTTTATAATTTAGAGTTTGATCGGATTTCTTAACCGATCGTCCAAAACTTAAGTTCTACGGTCAATTGGCTTAGCTTTGGGGCTTACATAATTTATCTCTAACGATTCATTAATTATTGGAATGTATTTTACGCATTTTCGATAAATAACGAGTTATATACTTAAAATTTGAAATTTTTATAATCTTTTATTTTATTACTTATTTTCTTAAATTCAAACTTATGGGATCATTTTACTAATATTTATAGCTTTACTTTATAATTTAGGCTCGATCAAGTCTTTTAACCAATCAAAATCTCGAATTGCTAATTTTGAGCCTTACAACAATAACTAATCCTTTTCAAAGGTGTATCTCATAGCAAGATATTATTTTATTTTATTTACTTTCTGCTGCAAAATTTCAAAGCATGATTTGTCTATTTTCACACAATACACACCTATTAGTCATATCTCATCATGAATGGAGTGCCCACCACAAAAGGCAAGTCATGACAGATTTGCTGCAATGGAAATTTCCCACATAAATAAAGTAGATATAAGAAACATCCTTGAGTTTTTCACACGGCCTTAATAGCCTAACCTCATTCATTGAATCACGGAGTCAATGCCAAAGGTAGTGTAACCAACCTTATAAACAAAAGTAATAATTATTCTCATCCGATAAAGAAGTACATATGTAAATCTTTAATTAAATTTTGTATGTTTCTCGACTTGTCATATATAGGACAAATAGTACATTCACTTTGCGTTATTACTTTGTTTTCCTCTTATGCTATCTTTACCCATATATTTATTTAACAATTAAAAGATTCAAATCCAACAGTTTTGTCTCTTGTGATGAAGCTACTTTCAATAGAGTTTGTTTACATTCCTTGAGATTGAAGAACTAGTTACCTAATTTAGAGAAAATTATAAATACATCCTATTGCTCATAAACTGGTAAATATAACTTCACTTTTCCATAACTTTTTAAATATACATATACCATCTAAATTGTTATGAAAAGCATTGGATGTCATTATTTGTAGCCTTTTTAGCAACTTCTTAAGGAGATTTAACAATGATTTGACAATCGCTTGAATGTTTTCGAAGTTTTAAGGATGTAAAGTCAAGAAATAGAAGTTTAGTTGAATCCATACTTTTGAGATCGAATTTTCAATTATCATTTAATTTAATTTAATGCTTTTATTATTCATTGATGGATTATTCTAAATGCTTTTTAATTAGAGAAACAATTTTGCTATCTACCTTTAATATTTTAGGAGCTAGGAATAAGATACTCCTACATCTATTGTGCTTGATTAAGAATTAGAGGAATAAGTATTCACAGTACTGTGTCCCATACGATGAAAATGTTAACTTGACCAAGAATACAAGTATTTTAAAATAATAATTTGTGGCTTTTCCTTTACAAAAAGTATGTTTACCAAATAAAAAAAAAGGAAAAATAAAAATTATGAATAACTCTTTTTTTAGTATTAAAAGTTATATATTATAGATGGTATGAAGTAAATAAAAAGTATCGATCTGAAGTCAAGATAAATTAAAATAATATAAAAATTTTAACTTGTGATCACAATTTACATGAAACATGTGAAAATTAAATGTGATAAATTCACTTTTAGTTTTATCCTTTAAATAAAATAATCTTAAAAGGGTATAAATAGGAAATTTCATTTTCTAGGCGAAATTAAAGCACGAATAAGTGGAGATATTACAGAATAAAACAGCACATAGCAGTGCCACGTGACGACATCCAAAATGGGGACATGTAATATACTGTAGCTAGTTGGGGTATTGTTATTGTACCTCGTCAACACGGAAGCGTAATTGTACTGTATCCCCCAGTAGGCATAGTGAACCCGCCCCCACCTGATTCGCTCTCCTTTCGTCAACTAAACAGCGGTTTCGCCGTCGGTGCCGCCTACATTAAAAGTAGGGCCCACCTCTCTCTTATATTCGAACCACAATAATTTTCTTAACCGTGCGCGTCCACACGAATGTGACTTTATCTCTGTAGTCCTAACTGCCGTCAGATTTAAGTGCCAGCCTCGAGATCCGTGTATAAGGGGACAAAACAAAAATGCGCGAATCACGAGGCCTCTGTGGCTGCATAGACCTAAAAATAGCAGTTTCAACTTTCAACTGGTTTTTCACTCAATTAAATATATAAATTATATGATAAAATTTTTAATAAAAGACTGAATACCAGCAGCACGCTTCTTGAGTTTAACTATAAACTAAAACAATTTAATTCTCGTTTTAAAAATCATGTATATAAGAAATTAAAATTTTCTTTACTATATATCGAAAACCCAATTATATTTACATTGTTTGAATAGAATGGATTAGAAGAGATAAATATATATATATAAATATTAGAGAAAGAAAATGAATGGAGAAAATTATAATTTAATATATTTGAATGGAAAAGGAACTTAAAAAACATGAAAGTGGAAAAAGATAAAAGACATAAATTTATATTTTTATAAATGCACCATAAGAGTCTCATAATTCAAAATACTTGTTCATTTTTAACAATAAAATAGTATTTTACTTACATTCTTGACAAGTATACATAGATAAAGCAAAAATTCTTAAGGGGATAGATTCTTATTAATTGTTATGTACTCTGAAAAATATTATTTTACCTATTATAAAACCAAAATTGTTATATTTTAATCGTATGAATATTTTTAATGAGATAAATCTAATTCGATTCTCCTATCTAAAATTACAATTATACTAATTAAAGAGAAAAAAAAAATCATTATGAATAACAAGGTTTAATCTCCATTGTTTAAATTCTTATAAATACTTTAACAAAATGATAAACCAAATAATCTCATCAAATTTACAGATATAAAAAACTTTATTCATTTAGAGTTTTAATTATTTTTATATCTACTCCCCTCTTTTTCTTTACCCTTATCATCAAACCAAAAACACCGGTAGCTAATTCAAACTTTTACTTTTCCCTTTTCCTTTATCTAGAAGTGGATAAAAAAATTATGAACTATTAATTGAATCGAAAAACTAATCGAATCGAATAAAAAATTCAATTTTCTTTATGCGATTCGGTTATTGATACAATTTGGTGTTAGTCTTTCGAGTTGCAACGGTTATTGATACGATTTGGTATTAGCCTTTCGAGTTGCAATTCAATTTGCTATGCCGAACTACATCAATTTCAGTAAAAGAAAGAAACAAAGAAAAGAGGACATTGACATGCATGTTGATCTCTTACACCCTAGGTCCCTGTAATCGATTGTAGTGGGAGGATGAGAGCCCTGGCTCGGTAAAATTTTATGCATTGGCTGTAGTACCACAAAATCCTTGCTCCGATTGACAATGAAAATCCAACTAAATTTGAAAGGCTTATTGATGAAATTCATGATCCTATGCCGTGCCTTCTTAAGTAGTAGTTTGTTATTCTCAGATTTATCAAATTTTTCTCTCTTTACTTCGATGTATTTTATTACTACATGTTTTAATATTCATGGGGTATATGCAGGATGTGTGTTTGGTCCAATAAACTTTCTTTAGTTGTGCTATGGCTATGGTTGTGCCCTTTAATCTTTTCAAAACTAACTTTTACCTATAATTTATAGGACATCGGTGGATACCAAGATTACGGCGGATATAATTTTGAAAACCGATGGTCGAATTT
Source organism: Lumnitzera racemosa (assembly GCA_024138005.1). Lineage (NCBI taxonomy): Eukaryota > Viridiplantae > Streptophyta > Magnoliopsida > Myrtales > Combretaceae > Lumnitzera > Lumnitzera racemosa. Next base: position 7,630,319 of record JAMXBC010000010.1, read on the forward strand.
ATAATATTTTATTTTAGCTTGATATCCAACCGTTTTATTCAGGTTTTCTTAAAATCTTATCCATATATACCTTTTAAATTTAAATTATTAAATAAATTATAAATTTAATAATTTTAATTTTAAAAATAACAATAAATAATAAAATAAAAAATAAAATTAATCCAGTCAAAACAGAAAATGAAATGATAGCATCTTTCCATTTATTTCCAGGTCCCAAAAATTTACCAACCATTAATTTTTTAAAAAACAAACTGTACGGAACCGATTCGATAGAAAAATAAACTGTACCGAATCGCTCGTAGCCATACCTCTCTCTGTACATATCATCAAACAAAACCAAACCGTAACTAATTGAAAATTTTGGGAGGAAAAAAGTGTAATCTCAATACAAGACAGGGATGGACACGTTGCGTAACAACCAAGGAAGTGTGCACACGATGGCAACTTTCACCTAAAATAGAAAAGTTTCAAAAATATAAGAGACATAGGTTATCATGTAGCTGCAATGCCGGAGACATGTCTTTTGACCTGCTGCTTAAGCGATATTTAATTAGCTAGATGCTTAAAAATTAAACAACTGATTTTGTACACTTAATTAATTACTTGATATTATTTGACAGAGAATTCTCTGCTACAATCCACCTTCAAAAATGGTTATAAGAGCTATATTTTAAATAATCCGTTAAGCCAAATTAAGGCCAAAAAGGTCCGTGAACAAACCATGCCCATTATTAATTGATTAAACTAAACGATAGTAGCGGTATGCATGAAATACGTGATTGAATAAGAATTGGGACAAGGAAGATGATGAATTTTGATATTTAATTCATTTCCACGGTGAAAATTAACATGACAACGATGAGAAGCTGCTTTTTTTTTTTTTTTCCGAGTTTTCTCAGTTGCTAAAAAGGGAACATGAGTTAACTTTTTCTATATACATATGTGAACTAGGTCACGATTAACAACATTATCGTCGTTAGTCGGCATCATCATCATCGGCCCATAGATTTGAAGTCAGGCTGCTGTAAAATTCTCTGTCTAACGGGGAAATTTAAATATTACGATCCACAAAATGGACAGACGAAACCGACACGCAAAAATCATCTGAATCCTCGGAGTGTAGATCTGGAAAAAACGAAAAAAAAAAAAAAAAATTAGATCATGCGACCTCGGGGGGTGGCAGGTTAAGATCCAGATTGAGGAAGGATTTGGCAGCGCGTGGAGTGTTTTCATAGTCCACAGCAGAGGAGGCGGCTGTATCGGATTCGGTTTTTACCGCCAGACCCATCGCGGGCCGGAAATCAGACACTACAGGACGGTCATAACGACACATCTCAATAGGGGTGCCGCTCACGCTCCCCACGCGCGCGAAAGCATCGAAGAAGTATACCGGACGTGAAGTAGGGACCACCGGGATGCAGATGGGATGCCCCCCGCTGCCACCGGAGAAGTAAGCTCCGGCGGTAGGAGAATGGGTTCCGAGCGTTAGGTCTAACGGTGGAAGTTGCTGTGCAGCGACGGCTGAAGACGGCTGTGGAGAGGATGAGTCTATGGTGCTACTCTCGCTGGGGCTCCCAGATGCGTTGAGCTCCACGGCGGTGGGAAAATTGGTCTTGGCCTTGGGTCCACGGAACTCACGCGCCGCCGTGTCGTATGCACGCGCTGCCTCCTCAGCAGTGTCAAAAGTGCCAAGCCATACACGGGTTTTCTTCCCGGGGTCCCTAATCTCCGCAGCATATCGGCCCCACGGCCTCTTCCTCACTCCACGGTAACGAACTTCCTTGCCACCGGAAGGGATTGGAACGGCTGAGGTGGGCCTATCCCTCGGAGCCATTATACGGTGGGGGTTGTTGGGTGGTGAGAGTAAAATGTTGGAGATGTGGGGAGCAGAAAAGGATGAGAATGGGTTTGGGTTTGAGAAAATAGAAGGAGAAATGGGTGGGTTTATATAGATGGAGTTAAGAGAGAGAAAATAGGTAAGAGTGTAACAGATACGCTCCTTTTGGGCGCTTGTTGTGTACAGTCCAAGCAGGATGTGTTGGCTTGATGCTTCGATCGCAAGAACCAACTCTTCTCAACTTCCCAAGAAATAATAAAAAAATAACAAAAGGGTTTTATCTCATTTGCACTTTGAGCCTCAGTTCCCCATGTTCATTTGCACTTAGGTCCTCTTGGTGTGAGCAATTTTTCCACTTGTCCACCGTTTAAACTGCCATGGATAAAATTGTGATATATATTTTCTATTATCGAGATAGTTGCACTTGAAAAGCTTATGTTTTCGATGGTTTGTTTTTTCTCTTCTCTTTCATGGTTTATGTCTATAAATATATATATATATATATATAACAATATTCACGTTTTACAAATGAGTGAAAAAAAAATTGTCAATAGTGCATCTCAATTTGAAAAAAACTTTTGAAATCCTAAAATAGTGTTTAAATGCTGGTATGTGTTCATAAAAACTACTAAAATAAATCATATATAACGATTATTAGAGAAATTAAAAGTTGAGTTTGATCTATCTTTTTAAAAAATCCACATTCATACAATTAAGTAGTTATCGAGTGATGTTTCCTCATTGACCTTTGTATTCTTATCAATTATCGTGATTTTAGTGAAATCGCTTCTTGAGCCTTTGGGAGTCTACATTAAAGTTTATTAGCACATGATATTTCATCTCGTATTTATGCTTAATATTAAGAACCATTTTGGACACGAAAGCAATTTGATTCCATTTTAGTGAGTGATATCTAGCATCGTCTACATCCATATCCATCTAATTTAACAAAACATATCCAAAAAACCTAAGAGCTCTCAAGTCATATACATTGATTACTTCAATTCCTATGCTCATCACATACTACATTCTTATCATACTGTTGGGGTCTAAAAAAATTCATTTAAGCCCATGTTTATAGAGACAACATCACAAACTTCTTGTCTATTTATCTCCAATGACTAAAAAAAATCTTAACTCACTTATGCACATAAACCTATCACGATTATTAAACAAACAAATCCTATTTGGTTAAGGAGGTACTATAGCTTGGAGTACAAACTTCTTCATAGGACATCATTGGCAAAACCTCCCTTATCCATAACCAATTTAAAAGTCTTACCTAATACCAAATAATGTTTATGGAATGGATTCTCCTATTACTTTAGATTTTCACCATTTCATGTATACAAAAGTTTTTCGGACTATTAAGGATGAGCCATTATCAACATAAACTACTTTTGGCCATCTCCTTCATCATTGTTGCTTTATCTTTCTTTCTTTCTTTTAATTTGTTTTACGGTTTTTCTTAACACTATAAAATCTACATACTCATTCTTAATTTTGTCCTCAGTTTATCTGAAGTCTCTCTTTTATAGGCCTTCCTACTTTGCTTAGGTCTTTTTGGTTGCACCTCCTTTGCCTCCAGGAATTTCTCAATTTTAATTATAGTTTTAAATTTTCAACAACTTCAAATTTAATGGCTATAACAATGCCCTTGGGAACTTTCACAACTTTAGATCCTCTACATCAACCCTTTCATATTCATCTTTATCCTTTGTTGTGACTCTCTCAACTCTACACTTAGACTTCTTAAGATTTGCAATAGTTGAAGAAGATTTCTTCACTTTCGATGGGGCTCTCAACCGATCAATAATACGACAACAATAATGCAATCTCAAGACTCCATATTCCACAACAAACATAGCAACAATACTTATAGCAGTTTAAATTGTAAGCGATCCAACTACAAATTCTAGTGAACAAAGATCGTGAAACTTCCAAACTTATCAAACAAGCTTATCATATTTTGTACTCTTTATAAAATTATGGTGTGCTTAGATCATGGATTGATGTTAAGCAAAAGTTAAAGTTTGAACTAAGCATCACGCAAGAGTTAGAAAGTTTGTGTATTTGGTCCTTTTATGGGTAAATGATGCAAGGGAATATGAACTAAATAATATTAGATATAGCACTTTAGTATCATAAACAGGTTAGATTTGCAATTGGAACAACAATTAATTTGACTCACAATTATCAAACTAATCACGGCTTGTTAAAAGATTAGATAAAGTCACAAAAACCAATAATAGATGATTTTACCATAATTGCTTTAGAGATTGATATGAACACAGGAGAGTTAAAAAGGATAGGAATCACTCAATAATTCATAGATGACTTAATAGAGTTCTTAATAAAAATACAAAGACGAAGGTTGTCTAATGAAATAATTGGTGACTCCTTAAAATTCTAAGGGTAAAACTATAGCGTAACAGAAGTTCTATAAAAGAAAACGTCCTAAAAATTCATTCGGCCTTCACCTACAATATTTTGGTGTTTGGACTCCTGACTCTGCCAATCGAACAACACCGTATACATTTTAATTTCAGTTTTATTTCTATCATATTTTATTCTATCAACCAAACACATAAACTAATTACCTTCTATTCCTTAGTTATTATTTATAAGAATTATATTTTGATGAGTATCTCTTGGTACTTATTAAGAATCTTATAATTTTTTCTTTCTTTTAATCCACTTAATTTCCGTGTGAGATTTAATAAAGTCAAAAGGTTTCATATCATAGATAAATAAAACCTTGACTTATAAGACTTTTTGAAAAGTGTCCTTAGAAGGGAAAAAAAGTATAACTCTATATCAAACATTATATAAACATGCATTGTATTTTATTTCTAAATTATTAATATAAATTTGATATAACTTTTGAGATGATGCTAGTAAAAAATTTATTATAGAAATTGTCATAACTACAAATTAATTAATCATATAACTAGCAATTAGGGATCCAATTAAGTCAAGTCAAACTAGTATAGTATTAATATTAAGCTTGAACTCAACTTAAAAATTCAAAACTTAAGCTCGACTCAAATTTAATTGAACTTTAATGTTTGAGCTTGGGCTTCATTCAATAATATATTTAATAAGTTTGAGTTTGATTTGATTAAGTTTAAAATTTTTATAAATTTTCATAAAATAAATTAAACTCGCTTATATTTAAAAAATTAAAAATTATACCAAACTTGATTAGATTCATAAGTTTGACAGGGTTAATATTTTAAAGTTCGCTCAATTAAATTTACTATTAGAATGGCCTGAGCAGGCTTAGATTGCACTTGATTAGACTATTATCGAGTTAAATTAGAATAAAACTCGAATAATTTGTAAACAGATTTAGTTTACTTATATCCCTATTAGTAGTTGATTTTATACATATATATATATATATATTGGTATCAAAACAATAAAAAGTAAAAAAATAAAATAAAATAAAATAACATTAAAATTTTAAAAAGTCCATATAAAATTAAGAGTATAATGATCATCTAGGGATCTAAATATACTTTTTTTTAAAGCCAAAATACTGTCTTTTAAATAGTATAAAGTCATAAATTTAAAATAAAAAGGCCAAATGCATTCCAGAAAAATGAAAAAAAGAAGAAGCATATTTGCAAGTTAAACTTTTAAAAATCAGAAGATAAGCGTTGGAAGCTCACTGACAGGTCCGGACATGACTTGTTACGCGCCGCATTTGTAGGCTTGTAGTCTTGCTTAGGGAAAAATCCAAACCCTGAGTCCAGACTGCGTGGATGGTCGCCACGTTGACATTGGCATGCCCGTTTCCACGAGTCTCTCACACAAAGGACCAATCGCCAGCGTCGGTTCACGCGACCCACGTGCCTCCGGCGTCTAACAAGGCAAGGGCAATAACAATAATAATAATCACGAAACAAAACAGCAACAACGTTAGTCTTTGGAACAGCGTAGCGTAACGTAACGTTGGCCCGGTCAACTAAAGCTTTGACCGTACACGCTACCATATTGATTTAATTTATCATTAAATCATTCCACAGTCTCTCGCCGCTCCTGTCATTAATAACTGGTATTTATTTATTTTTTCTGACGATGTCATTAATTAATCGCTAAATTAATTTATTTTGGGAATAGGAAAAGAGAGTGTACTACATACTCTTCTCGTCGTCTTTATCTCATGAAAGTGAAACGTTTTTTTTTTTTTTTTCCCTTTCAATAACGGCTATTGTATTATAATTTTAGGAAAAGTGAATAAACCTGACAAGGTGAATCACTTTTTTTTTGAATTTTTTTTTTTATTATTGAAGTTTTTTATGGTAAATTTTTATTTGATCTTTTTTTATAACTTATTTATCATTATTTGTATAATTCCATTCATTCTCACGTTGAACCTTTTGTTTTTTTACATTAATTTGATCTTAAATTTGAAAATTTAAAGAATTTTTATTTTTTAAAAAAATAGTTATAACCAAATACGCATAAATCTTTTTTCTTCCTTGACCATATGGTGTAAGATGACTTAAAATATAGTCGGAATATATAAAGAAAAAAAACTTCTTTTATCTCATTTTTCCTCGAGGGAAGTGGAAGTGGAAGTATCCTGTTTATGAATGAGTTTATCAAGATGGAGAAAGAAGGCAGCAGAAAATTTGGGTTCGGGGGTGGGAGAGAGAGAGAATAGGTGCCTCGAGAGCGTCACGTGGCACGCGGCTACAATAGCAGCAGACAAGAGAAGGGCGGCGCTCTGTAACGGCGGTTAATACGGACGCAACCTTCGCTTTAATTTGCGTGTTGTCTTGTCTTTGTGCTTCCCATAAACGGCAGGCATGACGGCAGTTTTTGGACTTCTTTATTCCCTCCCCTTCCCTTCCATACCTTTATTTAATTTTTGTTGCTTTTTCTTTAGGAGAAAAAAAAAAGAATTAAGGAATGATAACTACGCATTATTTTTTAAGCTCTATTCTACCAGACAAGCGTTGCTGCAACTAATAATTCTATAATATCTCGATAAAAAAGAACAGTATAATTGCTAATGGATAAGACTATACACCATTGATACAGTATTTCAAGCTAAATTTTCAATATCGTTCATTGGAAAATTTTTCCCTTTTAAATTGAAACCAACAAAATTATCTAACGTCTTTATTATTTAGCTGAGATCGATTAAATTAGTATTTTTATAGAATTATGTATCTTTTGAAAGGAGAAACATATTTTGATATCGTATGTCTTTGTAATATAACGTTTGAATTTAAATTTGACCAATAGGCCTGAAAGGTCTAGGGAAAAGAGAAAACCAAAATTAAAAAAGTTTGAGCGTACTTCAATGGGTAGAGGTACTATTTGTCGCATTAGGGATAGGGTATAGTCCTCTTAAGGCCCAAATTTTTAATATATTTAAAATATAAAAAGTATATCAAGTTGTGAAGCTTAATTTTTTTTTTCTAGAATTTGATTTAAACTAAAATATATACCTATTTAATTTAAACCCTCGACTAAAATTAAGAAAATCAAGTTTCTTATTTATTTATTTTTTAAAAAATTAGAGCCACCACTCAATAAAACTGGAAAATTAGAACTAATTAGACGAATTGCTTCTATTGATAGGATATTTTAGATATAAGCTCTTTAGGCTTGTGTCAAATTGACAAAGCCTACATCCTAGGATGCGCCTCTAGAAGATTTGACATTCTCCTTGCTATCGACCTCAACCTAAGCCCATCACACGATTTTCACAAATACATTGATCGGCAATAGCTAAAAGAGCTCATATAAGGCTAAAGATTAAGTCAAACGATTGGTTTCTATACCTATAGAATTACATTGGACATGGTAACCCTACTTTCCAATACTTATAGATATGATTTTGCCCACTAATTCTTCTCTAATTGTTAGCTTTACTTCTTTATAAATATAAGATCATCACTCAATAATAAACCATTGGACACTTTACATACTTGGGCTTACATATTGTTTTTAGTATTTTTACTTTCTCTAAATACTTGCTTAACTTAAATATTGGAGTTATTACATCGGACAATACCTCAACTCTTTCTCATTATGCTCTCTTTTGCAAGCTCATTTGGTCCTGTGAAGTGCAATATCTCTTAAATCCATACTAGTAAATATTCTGAGACGACTAACTTTAATTTAGCCATTCGTTTGTGTTTTAAAATATTTTTTCAAGGAATCGAATTTTCTTAAGTTTAGGGGCTATAATATTAAATCCAAATAGGTACTATTTTAACCTTTGAATTTAAATAAGTTATTTACAAAAGGGGGAAAGTATTTTTTTTTTCATAGTTTAAGTTATTTTGTAAGTGCTTACGTACCCGCTAGTTAGGATCGTACTATTGTAGTTCATTCTGAAAAATTTTAATGGATTAGTTTACTTTATTTTGAAAAGCATTCCATTTTAAGTATTTATATGTTGATCGGTTCATAAAAATATTTTTTCTTTTATGCCCAAATTTTTAAAAAATTGGGAAATCTTTGGTTCTTTTAAATGTAGGTCTACTTAGATTTTTATTTACGACAAACATTTTTCTAAGGTGGAAAATTTTTTATTAGAAAAAAAAACACTTTTTATTATAAAGAAACCCATTGAAGATACATATGGTAAATAAGTCACATAAAGTACTTAATAAAAATTGATACAATTTTTATATAATCACAAATATGGCATGTTTATTACCTATATACAAAATTTGTTTGTGATGAAATTTCAAATCAAACATCCATTCTATATTAAACCAACATAATTAATCAAAATAACTAATTTCATAATTATATGTCAAACATCTATTCAATAATTTATATGTTCAGACATTTATTCCATAATTTACCTGTTTAGACATCTATTCTATAATTTACTTGTTAAGACATCTATTTTATATTGTGCAAACATGATTTATGGTAAATAATCACTTAATCACATATTCAAACATGATTCATAATAAACATTCCACAAGTTACTAAATCAAAATACTTAATTTAAACAATCATGAACTATGAATACCACATGATCATTATATTATAGAAACAACAAATCTTATTAATTATATTATAAAAAGTTACACCAAACAAGTGTTTTACATTCCTAAAAACATAATTTCTCAATTATTTAATACACAACATATATCAAATACACAAAAAAAAAAAGAACAAGTAAGGATTCTAAGAGCTTATATCGTACAGTAACAAACTAATGGCCAGTTTAGTAAGTTTTTTGAGTAGCTTCTAGCAAGGTGATGCTATATTTAGAGAGAAAATTCATGCCTTAGAGATTGCCTGGTTTGAGTATGTTTGAGTGAATTTCGAATCGTCACCTATGCATAAAGTAAAGCATTGCACCTTATTTATACTAGTGGAATCTAGATTTAATTCAGGAAAACGTAAAAATTGAAGATCACAGATATGATGGTCTAATATGTTTTTGCTTAATTCAATCCCGAATTTTGAGGAAAGTGTTAGTTTGAGATATGGAAATGGGTAAGAACACATTAATAATCAATGTCTACGCCTTTGATTCAGAGGAAACTACCTAAAGAATGGAGTTTTGCAAATTTCATGTAAGTTGTTAATATATATTTTTTCCTTTTGCAAGTCCAAATTAATCCACGATTTAGAAAAATTAGAATGTATTTTTTTATCCCAATTTGGAATATTCTATGTATAGTTTCCAAAAACACAAAATTTAGATTAATTTTGTAAGATTTAGATTTGGAACACTGATTGAAAGTGGGGGATCTGAAATAGGGAAGCTATCTTTTTAATTTGGAAACTTAATTCGCAGGTAGATGAAATTGAAAAGCAAAGAGAAAAAGTAGATAGTGGTGTATGTCACGCGGGGGTACGTAACATACATGTACTACATGTACGGGAAAGAAAAAATATCGTAGGCACTAACGCGCTGGTATGTTTGAAATACTATCGAGGCTTCGATCCTAATTGAAATTCGTAGATTGTGTTTAAAACCTAGTTTAGTTTAATATACGTTTTTATAAATAAATAAAATCAAATAAAATAACACTACACTTAGGCCCAACTTAAATTGTATAAATCATGTACGTGCTAAAATAATAATTTTTTGAAAACACACCTAAAATTAAAGTAAAATAAAATAACTAAAAAAGGAAGAAGGACTATTTAGGTGTTTTACAATAATACTAAAAATTTGAGATAAGAATTAAAAATGCGAGGGGGAAAAATGTGGTGTCTATATTTATTCCTTTTTGTGGTGAAGTTTTAATAAAACTCCATCACAAAGATAAAAAAGACACCATTTTGCCCTGAAGGTGAATTTGTCTTAAAAAGCGTTATAACTAATTAGCTATCCTATGTCTGATTAATTGGGGATTTAGTGAAGGAAGATGTCGCTCTTAGAGATGGCAAGAGGCTCAAAGTAATACAAGGATCATGGTTAAAACCCTTAAAATTAGTTACACTTTGCAAGCAGGATAACTTAAATGGGAGCATCTCTAGAGGATTAGTAACCCTAAATGGAAGATTGAATTGAAACATGAACATGGTTGTACCCCTCTAAGTTGACAAACTTAGGCGGGAACATCTCTAAGGGATTTGCAACCTTAAATGGAAGATCAATTTAGAATTTGGTCATACTCTTTTGAGTCGACTAACCTAAGTAAGAGCATCTCTAAAGAACTAGCAACCCTGCTCCTTCGAGCTAACTAACCTAGGTGAAAGCATCTTTAAGGGATTAGCAACCCTAAATGAAAGACCGATTTAGGACCTGGTTATACTCTCCCGAGCTGATTAACCTAGATGGAAGCGTTTCTAAAAAACCAACAGCCCTAAGTAAAAGATTAATTTAGAACTTAAGCTCTTCAAAGCTGACTAACTTAGGTGGGAACATCTTTAAAGGACTAGCAACCTTAAATGGAAGTTCAATTTAGAACCTAGTTATATTTCTCTAAGCTGACTAACTTAAGTGGAAGCGTCTCTAAGGGACTAGCAACCTTAAATGGAAGATCAATTTAAAACTTGGTAGTACTCTTTTGAGTTGACTAATTTAGGCAGGAGTGTTTCGAAGAGATTTGTAACCTTAAATGGAAGATCTCCTCTAAGTTGAATAACTTAGGCAGGAGCATCTTTAAGGGATTAGCAACCCTAAATGGAAGATAGATTAAGAACCTAGTTGTATTCTTCTAAGCTAACTAATCTAAGTAGGAGCGTTTTTAAGGGACTAGCAACCATAAACGAAAATCGATGTAGAACTTGGTTATGCTCGTTTGAGATAACTAACCTAGGTGAGAACATCTTTAAGGGACTAGTAACCTTAAATGAAATATCGATTTAGAACTTGTTTATGCTCATTTGATCTAATTAACCTCGACATGAGCATCTTTAAGGGACTAAGAACCCCAAATGGAATATCAATTTAAAACCTGGTTGGCTCCTATGAACAAACTAACATAGGCAGGAGCATCTTTAAGGCACTAGCAACCCTAAATAAGAATCGATTTGAAACTCTTAATAATGCTTCTATGAGCTGACTAAGGCTAAGGTCAAATGCCCCATAGGCTCAAAAAGGGATGAAGGTTACGTGTCTTATGGGCGAGCTAACACTTTGATGCATCTTCGAGGTTAAACATACGGAGAGATACCATAATGAAGTGAACTAAAAGGAACAAAAGAAAAGCTAGTAAAATCTAGGTAACTATTGAATGAATATGACGCACCACTCGATCTTACTTAGCCTACAATTCGCCAGACATGACAAACTGGTCTGAACTGAAAGGTTACTCACCACCACTCTTTACTAAAGAGAATAGATAAGAGTTGAAGAAAAATGAGAACAGTAAGGTTGCTCAAAGGGAACGTGAATAATTTCTGTATTGATGAATGATTGTCTACATATAAGCAAGTGGTGGTTTATGTACTCGTCTACTAGGACTACTTTACATGTATGAAAAGATCAAAGGGTATTCTTACAATTAGGTTATATAAGATATTCTAGAAATGGTAAAAGAGACAAAGAATATTTAGTATGGAAAAACAAATAATCATTTTAGAATGTTGTGTCAGAAGACATGTGTCTTTTGGTGGTTAGACATTAGAAATATTATTTAAAATAGGCGGAAGTAGAAAAGTGTTATAGTCAAAGGTAAACTCGATCTAGATTAGGTCGGGAGCTAATCAGTCTTGTAAAGAGGTCAATTGAATTGGAGTCAGATGTTTATAGTCGGTTCAAGAGCTCGGCTTGGCTAGTCCTAGGTTGTCTTTTGGAATAAAGCATCATTGCTAGGCAAGAGCAGATCTGACATACATGAGGATTTGATAACCAGGTCAGCAGGACATCAGTTCAGAATAGAAATCCCTGTTTGATTATGGCTTCAAGCTGGTGTTCTCCATATAAGTCCTTAGAGTCATCTAGCTCAGCTACGTGTGATTAGTCTAAGAGGTTAATTCTTATCATCTGCCTAGGGGTCAAATCGGACACATTAAAGGTGGAAGAGACACTATAATCATCAGGTAACCCGATCTGGTAGGCATTGCTATTGATTTTCTTCAGGACCTTGAATAGACCATTAGCTTGAGGAGATAGTTTACTCTTCTCAAGAGTGGGAATCATTCTCGATTGAAGTAAATCAATACTAAGTCTCCTGGCTAGAAAGTGACAGTTCGGTAGCCTCGACTACTAATTTCATATTGTTTCTAATTAAATTTAGTGATCTTTCTGGTCATAAACTAGTGTAACGCTTGCAATTCTTAGGCTTGGTTAACTTCGAATTAACTCTCCTTAGCAGCTACAAGGTTGCTAATCATATCTAGGGGAATTGTTTGGTTAAAACCATAGACAACCTTAAATGGAGTCTGCCCAGTGGTGCTGTGGATAGTTCGGTTGTATGCAAACTCCACAATTGGTAGGCACAGATCCCAGTCTCCCAAGTTCTTTCCTATAATAGCTCTAAGTACTTTGCTTAGCGTCCTATTCGCTACTTCAGTCTAGCCATCAGTCTGAAGGTGGCTACTAGAGCTAAACATAAGTTTAGTTCAAGTCTTCTCCAAAGAGTCGTCCAAAAATAACTTAAGAATTTTGTGTCTCTATTTGAAATAATAGTCTTTAGTACTCCATATAGTCGAACAACTTTTTGGAAAAACAAATCAGCAATATATAAAGCATCATTAGTTCGATGGCACGAAATGAAGTGCACTATCTTACTAAAGCGGTCTATTACAATAAATATAGAATTTTCCCTCTGGATGTTCGGGACAAACCTAGAACAAAGTCTATATTGAGGTCAGCTCAAGGTAAGGTTGGCGTTAGCAAAGGCATGTATTCTTCATGAGGCTCCTTCTTCTCCTTAACTCGCTTATAAACTTTACAACTACCAACTACCTTATGGACATCCTTGGCTAAACCTAGCCAGTAAAAGTTATCCTTTAGTAGATTAGTCATCTTAGTCTCCCCAAATTGACCAAACAATCCACCGCTATGAACTTCCTTGATCAACAGCTCATGTATAAAACTGTTTGGTATGCAGAGCCTTCGGTCCTTGAACAGATAGCTTTCCTTAAAATAGTATCCCTTTACAACAAGTCCATCCTTGCATTGTTCTATGATAGGGTCGAAATGAGGGTCATGAGTATATTATTCAGTAATGAATGAGAATCTTAATAATTTTTTATGTAGAGTAGTTAGCAAAGTTTTTCGTCGTGACAAAGCGTGATACGTAACGAATCTCGAAAACCATGAATGAGGTACTTTGGGTTTGAATGAAAACAATGAATAGAAGGTAAAAAATGGGTTTTAACAATGAATGTGTATGGATATTACATAATATGACACAAACACAATCAGTGGCTAAACTTGAAATAGGGTTCGATCTGACTTACGAACATTAAATGTCACTCGGGTTTCCAAATGAGGGTTAGATGCAACTCACTAACTCGGCCAAATAAAGGGTTCACCATAATCCTAAGGTCGACATTGATAAGAACACAAGGAAGATTAAAGAGTTTAATCAGCACTCAATAATTTAGAGAGTAAGCTTTGAAAGCTTCGAGAATATCCTTTCTGAAAGGGAATGTTCAAGTGTATTCAATGTCTGAATATTCTTTATTATCCTTGCTAAAAATCTCTCTACTAATTACAGATGTTGTTATTTATAGCAAATCCTAAAAACCCTAATAGTTAAACTGTAAATAATGTATAAGACCTTAAACCTTAAAAAATGGACCCATAATTAAACTAAAGAAAATATTCACAAAAAAAAAATACTAAACTGTGCGTTTAACAAAAGAAGTCGACATACAATCATTTGGATTGTCCTAGAAAGAGTAAGACCCAAACTGGGCGAGGCCAGTAACTGGATGTCTGAGTCTAGGTAGGAACCCCTGAAGTCTTGCAGTACTTGGCCAAGATAGCTGAAAGGTTACCCTATAGTTGTTGAGTTCTATGGTTACTCGGCACTAATCTTTCTATGCCGTGCCGAGTGGATCTATGGCCTTGAGGCCTTGACTGTATGATCTTTCAGATTTTTGGTAGACGACGGACTTAATGTCAAGTGGCTCCATTTCTTCCTCTCGACTTTCTAGTGTCAGCTTGGCTTTGACAAAAGTTGATTAACCTTAGCTTAGAGATAATCACTGCCTTATTCCTATTACTACCATGAATCTGAAAAGAAGTCGTCTTCGACGCTAAACAATGAGCACGGATCAGGATGTAGAATAAACTTCTCTTCCCTTTTTTCTTCACCATGGTTGTTGAGTCGCTTTGGATTTTCCCAACACTCATGGGAGTCAAGCAATAGCTCTTCCCATCCTTCCAAATCGTGTAAGTGTTAAGGAAGCCATTATGGATCACTTTTCGGTCATACTCCCATGGTTGGCCAAGCAGTAAATTTGCTGCATTCATAGGTACTATGTCGAAGTCAATTTTATCCTTGTATTGCCCAGCCTTAAATGCTATTCGAGCTCTTTTATGCACATGGACCATACTCTTGTTGTTAAAGCACTTCAATCCATAAGGTCAGAGATGCAGGTAGGTCGGCATCTTCATCTTCTCTACTAGCTTGGCAAAAATGACATTTGTGCAACTTCCTCCATCAACAACCAGGGAACAGGTCTTCCTGTTTACCAAACATCGAATATGAAATGAATTTTCCCTTTATTCGAGATTTACTTTCAGGTTATCTCATTATGGTTAAAAGTTCATCTAGATTATCAATATAAACATTTTCTTCCATTGACTCGTCTTCAAACTCTTATCACTCTGACTCTCTAGTTAAGCTTCGGGTCCTTTACCCTTTAAGATCATAACCTTTTTATTCGGACATTGAGAAACAATATGTCTATAACCTAAGCACTTAAAACATTTAACTTCTTGAGCCTTAGTATCAAGTACCTTTTCCTTCTCTACCTTCTTTGTCTTAGCCTGATCAAGTTAGCTAAACTCACCTCTCTCCATCTTTTTCTTTAGCCTTCTCTCGACATACTTCTCAAGCTTAGGGTTGATTGGTTGAGGTCCATTAGTCTGCCTTTAGTACCTCCTCCTCCTTCGTCTTTCTACCCTTAAGGCTAGATTGATCAGCTCATCCAATGAGTTGAACAGTTGCAATTCCACTATGTCAACAATATCATCTCGGAGTTCACTCAGGAACTTAGCAATAGTGCTATCCTGTGGCTTAGCGATCTCACATTTTGTCATTAAGGTCTCAAACTCTTGCAAGTACTCTTCAACAGTATTTCAATCTTACCTCAAGTGTTGGAAGGCATAGAACATGTCTTACTTAAAATAGGTCAGCACAAAGCATTGGTTCATCAACCTCTTTATAAGCTTCTATGTTTTGATCAACTCTTCTCCTTCAGCGTCTCACTTAACGATAAATTTATGTCACTAAAGACTTGCAATTTTCAATAAGGGCTAACGAGGCCAGCTTAACCTTTGTCCAATCATCATACTCATAGCACTTAAACAACTTTTCGACTTGAGGAACCCAATCAAGGAACTCTTCATGTCGGCTGCTTCCACTAAAGGTCGGTAGTTTAAGTTTGATGTTATCAAGTCTTCAGCTATGTGCTCAAGGTTTATCCCTTGCATTCCAAGTTGGTTGGTTTACCTCAGATTGGCCACTTCTATTAGAGCTCTGCTTAGCCATATTTCTTCTCGGCTTTAACTCTCTTCTTCATGTACCTGGGTTCTCGGCATCGACATTTCTATCATTGCTGCTTCTTGGCTTAGGTTGGTTTTCTCATCTTCTTGGCTTGATAACTCTTCTCAGTTGTCATTCATCATTATCAAGCTCATTGGAGCCATTTTCTATTAGTAGGTGTTCGTTCCCTTCTTTCATCTTGACCAATACATCTACCGTTTTTGACTAAATTAGTAAGCTCCTGGATAAAATCAATGAGATTCTGAATATGATATTCTAAGTTATCAACACATTGCCTTAAGCTTTCGTGAAGACTATCTCTATTATTATTGATACTATCTTCAAACATTTTTGTCCGTACAACAATATTAAGAGAAAATTTAAACAACACGATTTACAACAAAACATAATTACAGTAACCCAGAAACGACTACTACTCAGCTTTTATAGCTACTATGACTGACAAACACTTCCACAGCAACTAGAATCAATTACTGAAATTACTATTACTTAACTCAACAGCAGTACAATACTATGATTACTAAGAACACGAACAATATATTATACTAATAGATGTTCAAGCAACGAAGCAAACATTGATGAACACTGTATGCATCTCCCAAAAGCTCTAATACCAAGATGATATGCAGTGAGTCTTAAAAACTACGAATGAGGTACTCCGGGTTTAAATGAAAACAATGAATAGAAGGTAAAAATAGGGTTTTGACGGTGAATATGTATGGATATGACGCACCAAGACATAGACACAGACATAGATATAATCAATGGTTGAACTTAAAATAGGGTTTATATAACTCACGAACACTAAATGTCACTCGGGTTCCCAATGAGGGTTAGATGCAACTCATTAACTCACCTAAATGAAGGGTTCACCACAATCCTAAGGTCAAGATTAATAAGATTGCCAAAAACTCTCTGCTAATTATAAATATTGCTATTTATAGTAAATCCTGAAAAACCTAGTGGCAAAATTGTAAATAATGTATAAGGCCTTAAACCCTAAAGAATAGGCGCATAATTAAAATGAAAAAAAAAATAAAAAATTGTACGTTTAACATAAGAAGTCAGCATGCAGTCATTCGGGTTGTCTTAGAAGGAGCAAGACTCGAACTAAACAAGGTCGGCAATTGGATGTCTGGGTTTGGGTAGGAACTCCTGAAGTCTTGTAGTACTTGGCCAAGATACCCAACAAGTCAACCCACAGTTATTGAGTTCTATGGTTATTCAATACAAATCTCTCCATGCCGAGTGGATCTATAGCCATGAGGCCTCAATTGTATGATCTCTCGACATTTCAGTAGAAGACAGACTTGATGTCGAGTAGCTCCATTTCTTCCTTTCGGCCTTTTAGTATCAGCTCAACCTTAGCAAGAGTTGATCGATCTCGGCTTGGACATAGTTGCAGGCCGATTCCTATCAGAGCGTTGGCGACTACATTTACGCTTCCCTTTTTGTGTCGAATGACGTACGAGAACCTTTCCATAAACTCTAAACACTTGGCTTATCTTTTCCAGAGTTTGTTCTAACTCCTAAGATTCTTTAGAGACTCATGATCTACATAAATAATAAACTCTCGTGGTAACAAATAGTGTTGCCAAACAGTAAGGGCTTGGTATAGAAAGTATAACTCCTTCTTATACACAGAATAGCTCAGGTAACACTATTAAGCTTTTCACTGTAATAAGCGATGGGTTATCACTCCTGCATTAGGACAATGCCAATTCCAACTCCTGATGCATCACATTTTAAGTTGAAGGACTTGTTAAAATTTGGTAGTGACAGGATAGGCTTAACTTCTTTATCAGCTTAGTTAAGGGGGTGGCTATTGTACTAAAGTCCTTAATAAATCGCCTATAGAAAGAAGTTAAGCCATGAAAACTTTGGACCTCAATGACATTCTTCGATGTTAGCTATTCCAATATGGCTCGGATCTTCTCTTCATTTGCTTGGATCCCCTCCCTTGACACTATAAACCCTAAAAAGATCACCTTACTTTGGTAGAATGTACAGTTCTTCATATTCCCATATAACTTCTTAGTTTGCAAAATGTCAAATATTTCGCAGAGATATTAAACATGGTCGTTCAGATTAGCACTGTATACTGGTATGTCATCAAAGTAAATGACCACACATCTTCTAATTAGAGGGTGCATCACATGGTTTATTAAATTTATGAATGTACTCAACGCATCAATAAGTCCGAACGGCATAACCAACCATTCGTAAAGACAATTATTACCTAGTCTCATAATAATTTGGTTGTAACCACTTCGTAAATCAATCTTTGAAAATATTTTGGCACCATGGAGCTCATCCAACATATTATCGAGCCTTGGTATTGGATATTTGTACTTGACAGTAATTCGGTTGATTGATCAACTGTCGATGTACATACGTTATGAACCATCTTTCTTTGGAACGAGCAAAGCTGGTATTGTGCAAGGGCTCATGCTCTCCCTTACATATCATTACTCTATGAGCTTATCCACTTGTCTATTCAGCTTAGCAGCCCGTTTAGGTTTCATTTTGTATGTAGGTTAGTTCAGTAGGGCAGCACTTGGCTATAAATTAATACAGTGCTCTATACCTCGAACTAGGGGGAGTCCTTTAGGTAATTCTTTAGGGAATAGATCGATGAACTCATCCAGTAGGCTACAGATTTCTTCTGGAACATTCTCTAAGGTTCTCACGTCCAATAATCTATTAACCAACAAGAACATAGGCCGTTCCGCCTTTTCAGCAGCTCAGAGATCTCTTCGACTCATAACTAAGGTTTTCTTCTTGCTGGTTTGGGTGAGCTGATAATGGGTCTCATTCACTTGGGATGGGGTCATGGGATGTAACACAATCTTCTTGCCATCCTTAACAAAGACATATGTGTTCTTATATCCGTCGTTGGTAACACGTTGGTTAAACAACCAAGGTTTTCTAAGTAACAGGTGTAAATCTCTCATGGGGACGACATCGCAAATTATTTCATCCCTATATATGTTCCCAACACTGAATGGTATGGTTACTTATTCAAACACATGCAAACCTCCTTTATTGTGAAGCTAATTTAGTTTGTAAGGTTGGGGATGTTTTATGGTTAGCTGATAGGAATCAGCCTATGATGATCCTTAAGCCGAAGATGACATGCTGAGATCTGAGGCTAACTAATAGGTATGTCAAGAGAAGGAGACCAGAGAACAAGATTGAGAAAGGTTAGTTTAGTCGACCTGATCAAGCTAAGACAACGAAGATAGAGAAAGAGAAAGTACCTGACACTAAGGCCTGAAAAGTTAAATGCTTCAAGTGCTTAAACTATGGGCATATTTCTTCTCAATATTCAAATAAAAGAGTCATGATCTTAAAGGATAAAGGACTCAAAGCTCAAGTAGAGAGTCAAAGTGACAATAGTTTAGGAGACGAGTTGATAGAAGAAAATGTCTATTTTGAAAATCTATATGAACTCTTAGCCATAACGAGCTGACCAGAAAGCAGATCTTGAATAAAGGGCAAAGTTCTTTCATATTCGATGCTTAGTAAATAGGAAGACCTGTTCCCTGGTTGTTGATGGAGGAAGCTGTACTGACATCGTTTCTGTTGAGCTAGTAGAGAAGATGAAGATGCCAACCTACTTGTATCCCTAACCTTATGGATTGAAGTGGTTTAATGATAAGGGTATAGTCCATGTACATAAAAGATCTCAAATAGCATTCAAGGTTAGGCAATACAAGGATTAGATTAACTTTGACATAGTGCCTATGAATGCAATAAATTTACTTCTCAGTCGACCTTGGGAATACAACCGGAAGGTGGTCCATGATGGCTTTCTTAACACTCATACAATTTACAAGGATAGAAAGAGCTATTACTTGACCCCTATAAGTGTTGAGGAAATCTAGAGACACTTGGCTCCATTGGTGAAGAGAAAAAGGAAGAGAAGTTTATTCTGTATCCAAGCCTGTACTCATTTTTTAACGTCTAGGATGACTTTTTTTTTTAACCCATGGCAATGATAGGAATCGGCTTATAATGATCCCCAGGTCGAGGATGACATGCTGGGATCTAAGGCCAACCAATAAGACGCCGAAGACTACTAATTCTTATAGAGGCCGTACTAATTGCAGAAGGCCGAGGGATATTGGTACCACTTAACAATCGGCCTATCATCTGCCGAGAAGCCACAACAATCGACTTATCATCTGCCGATAAGACAAGAGACTATACAGCTGAGATAGATCTAGTCGGCACAACATGTAGAGGTTAGTGTCAACTAATCATAGAACTTAGCAACAATGGGCTGACTTTTCAAGTATCTCGACCAAGCACTGCAGGACTACGGGGGTTCCTACTTATAAGACCCATAATTAATTACTTAGGGTTTAGTTTGTAGAATTTAAGGCAATTGAGCAAATTGTCCAATCCAGCCCAAATTTTACAATAAAACAATGATTATTAATAAAAGTATTCCTGTAAGTTTGAATTTAAGAAAATAAGTAATAAAATTATAGAATATTATAATATCAAATTTTAAGTAAATTACTTGTTATTTATCGGAAATGCATAAATTAATTCTAATAACTAATGAGTCGTTAGAAATAAATTATATGCATATTAAAAATCATAAAATAACTTAAATAATATTTAGGAGTATTTATTTATACTATATATGTAACTACTTGTAGGTAGAAATACGCATAATTACTTGTAGATAGAAATACACGTAATTACTTCAATTAAGCGAAATAAGCTAAAATAATGTTAAATAATTAAATAAAATGTATGAATAAATAAAGAAAAATCAAGAAAATTATGGAAATGTCTAGAAAAAGGTTATGGAAATTTGGAATCGAAGAAACAAAATTAACCAATTAAAATTCAATAAATAGAAAGTGGAAAAATTGATAAGATAAGGCCAATGTCACTTCAAAATCAACAAGTAAAATATCTATGTAGCACTATAAATACCCAAAAAATTTCAAAAGCTCATTTAGTCTTTTTGAAGAGCAAAAAAATTAGAGAGAACCGAAATAATGAGGATTAGGGTTTATGTACAAAAAATTACAAAAATCTGTATAATTAAGGCTTTAAAGAAGATCCGCGAACCGATGACCACCTGAGAGTGGATGGCTACTACCACCATGCGGTGGTGGTAGCGCCCAAACTAGTTGACAAGGCCACGGTGGCCGGAGCCACCAGTTTTGGTAAGTTCGATTTTCCTTTCGATTTTTCATATGTTGTTAAAAATACTAAATAGTTTTAAAAAATTATGAAATTTTTTATTCTAGGGTTTTTGAGTATATAGATTTAGGGAAAAAATTTATTTTGATAATTTTGTGTTTAGAAGTATATTGTTCTTAAGAAATCATGCAAACTCGAATTTTGTTCAATTTAGAAATAAATGATCTTAGGAGTATAGTTTTGAGTTCAAAATTTTTGTGTAGATTGCTTAAGAGTTATAGAATAGTGCTATTAAGCCCTTTTTCAAAAATTAATTTTCAAAATTTTTAGATAATTTTTAGGCCTTAAAATGATGCATAAAATCAGTAATTATTTTTAATTAGTAATTAAATTGTTAATTACTGATTTAGTATATAATTATATATTTTAGGATGTTGAAATCTGATGGAGTATGCTATTTGTAGCATTTAGAGTATTAAATGTAATTATTAAGATATTATGTAGTAAATATGTAATAGGTAAAAATAGTAAATTTTAAGTTAATTTAATAATTTAGGATAATTAGGTATAAAATATGATTTGGGATGAATTTAGATATTTTGAGATGTTATTTGATGTTGGGAGATGATATTTGAAGTGATAGAAATGTTAGATATATATATATATATATATTATGGACATATTAAGTGATAATGTGTAATATGTAGGTATAGGAAATTAATAAGTAGGAAAATATTATATTAAAATTGATATGGTAATAATAATAGGAATATGTATCTATAATCTGGTAAGAGACTTAAAATTAGGTGTTTATATAAAAAATATAAAATTTTCTTACATTAGGAGTTGATTTGGTGGTTAAATTACAAACATAGTGTATCGTACTAATCAAAATACTGATTAAGAGCTAAAACACAAATTTAGGATACTTAAGCATAATTAAATGAATCTCACAATTTAGTTTGAGAAGAATTCCTAAGGTTGATAAATAAAAAAACAATAATCAGAAGTTAAAACAAAATTGAATTCAGAGATTGATTCAGAAATTGAATCATAAATTAATTTGGTTATAAGATATATAGAATTTGGATAAATGCATAAAATTATAATCCCAAACTTAAAACCATTGATTTAAAGCTTATATGTACATATTCATATGTATAAGCAAATGTGTTAAATAAGGATTATTCATAGATCAGAATGTAATTTAAAAGTCGAAACTGTAATCGAAACAAGAAACAAATTCGAAACCTAGTTGAACAAGGGAAGTAATTCTAAAAGACTTAGACCTAAATCATTAAATGTAAGAACAACATAAACCAAAGACACCCATAATCTAAATTATATAACAAAACATATTTATGGTAGTTATGGGAAACTAAACCAACGCTTGTATTATAGGAATTTTTAGTGATGGCTAGTACGAATCGTACCTCGAGTGAGCAAGTAAGGAGTTCAGGTAAGTTGGGATTAATACGTTGCTGTATTTCGAAGTATTAATTCGTAGTACTCAAAGGTTTGAAATTATACTTGATTATGCTTGTTAATTAGTCAACTGTGCACATGTGTTTGTTTATGAGTTGATGATGTGAATTGGTTTATTGCTCTGGTTTGTATTGTATGATATGTATGAAATGATTGATCACCCTAAACAGGACTAATCAAACGTATGACTTGTAATCATAACCTGGACCTGCATAACAATCAATTAGGGGAACATTAGGATTCTTTAGTCAAATACCGACCCCTTTAAAAGGAACAGTGCTGAATAGCATAATTGGTCTATTTTTCATCTTTAGTCGAACTAAGTAACAGGTGAGGAGGTCATGGTAAGGGTAAAATCAATGGTTCGAAGGCAATCGCGGGAAGAGTAGTGTCTCCATTGTATAAGCCTAGGTTTGGTCGTGAGCTGTTACATTAATGAAACTCCTAAACCTAAATTAGAGTAGGTACAATTTCTCTAATCTCACGATGGGTCGAATAACGTCATGAGATAGCATTTGTTTGAACATGCATTGCATCTAATTAATTGGATCGATAACTCTGTTTGTGTTTGTTGTATGGTTTTAAGTCTTCGTCCTAACTTACTGAGTTATGGTTGTTTACATCCTTATAGACATTGTTGCAGGTGCTAGTTAGGAAGCGGCCATATAATTACCCCAAAGTTAACAACTATTGGATCTTGCGGGAGTGAGGAAATACATCTGGAGAATAGAGTTAGCCTTAAGGTCTTAGCTTTTATTTTAGAATTTTCCATTTTTAGATAATGTAATGCTTAGGAGATAAAGTATGATGAAAACTTGTAAATATTATTTGTAATATTTGAATCTTAGTATATATATATATATATTCTTACTTTCTTAGGTAAGTAACTTATTAAATTTTATGAGCTGTTTACTTCAAAACGGGTTAGTTATGGACGTATTGTGTAAATTAAGTCTAAAATGATAGCTGTATGGTTAGCATTTATTTTAGAATGATTTATACGGTAGGACTATTATGACTCTACTGCTTTGGGGCACAACACTACCCAAACCCGGACATTTAGTTGCTGACCTAACCTAGTTTGAATCCTGCTCCTTCTAAGATAGCCTAAATGACTGCATGTTGACTTCTTTTGCTAAATGGATAGTTTTGTATTCTTGTACATATTTTCTTTATTTTAATTATAGGGCCATTCTTTAGGATTTAAGACCTTGTATATTATTTACGATTTTACCATTAGGATTTTAGCATCCGCTATAAATAACAACATTTGTAAGCAGCCAAATAGGAAGAATATTCATATAGTAATTACACTTAGAACTTTCCTCTTTTAAGTGAGGTTATTCTTGAGCTCTTAGAGCTTGCATTTACTGGATTATTTAGTATTGATTAACTCTTAATCTTTCTTGTGTTTTTATTAGTCTTGACCTTAAGATTATGGTAAACCTCTCATTTGAGCCAATTAGTGAGTTGTATCAAACCTTCATTTGAATCTTAAGTGACGTTTAGTGTTAATGAGTTGTATTGAAGCTTATTTTGAGCTCAACCCTTAATTCTGTTTGTGTTTTGGTGCGTAACATCCATACAAATTCACTGTCAAAACCCTATTTTACTTCTTATTCTTCATACCCACTTGAACCCCTACTACCCATTATGGTTCCAACACACTAGATACACTCTGAGCTATAACATCGACTGTCCTAACTTCTGCATAAAGGACTATGCAACGACATTAATAGAATTCTCTCCATCTACTATAATAGTGCACAATTGTTCCTTTATGGTACATTTAGTATGGAACAAATTTTCCCTCTGATCTTCCTTAAAGCTCGACAGGGAACTTGATACTCGTTTCAAAACTAGGGTCATCACTTCTCTTTGGTTGACATAGACACACGTTTTCTCTTCTTCCTTAGCTTCTCCCTCTTGAACATCCCTCTCTTCCTTAGGTTTGCTTTTGTCGGTACCATCCACTACATCTCTTCGAAGCACTATGACATGTCAGTTTAAACACTTAGTAGCCATGTGTCCAAAGCCTAAGCATTTAAAGTACTTCACCTCGTTGGTCTTCTGTTCAGAGGTCTATCCCTTCTCATATATTCTTAGAGTTGGCCTAGCTAACCTGTTTGGCCCTATTGGCTTGATTAGCTTTCATCCAGTCGATCATTCCTATCCTCAGCTTGATATGGCCTCCTTAGCTCAACTTGAATAAGTCGGCGTGGAACCAGGGTCAAGGACAATGTTAGCCTAAGTTAGCTTGAAGCATTTCTCTTATGCTTTTCAACCCTCTGTACAATTTTGATTGCCTCTTCTAAGTTATAAAACCTTTGCACTTCTACCATGTTGCAAATCTCATACTTGAGTTTAGAAATGAACCTCAATATTGTGTAAGCCTCATGTTCTTCTATGTTGGCTTGGATCATAAGCATTTGGAACTCTTTTACATAGACATCAATAGATCGGCTTCCTTGGCGAAGTTCCTGCAATTTTGCAAACGTATCTCGTAAGTAGATCTTGGGTACAAATCTACCCCTTAATAACCTTTTCATCTCATCTTAGGTACTTACTCCTCATTATCCATCCCTTGTCCTGGGTACGTTCAAATTTTTCCACTACATTATGGCATATCCAATAAGCTCCAATGCAACAAGGCAGACTTTGACAGTATCCATATACCCAAACAGTCAAACACCTCCTCCACCTTCTCTTCTCATTCCAAGTATTTATCTACATTTTTACTTCTACTGGAAGGTAGGATTTAAACCTTGACATTGTCTAGCCCTCAAGGAGCTCGGCATCCTTGTCCATGTGCTTGGTAATATTTCGTTTTTTCTTCTTCTTCCCTAAGCCCTTCAACATCCAACTCCTCATCATGTTCCTCAATCTCCTCTAACTTTAGTCTTTGTCTAGTAGTTCGGTATGTTACTCCTTCAGCTTGAGAGGGTCGAACTAAGCGATAGGCTTAGCCACCTTAATCATAACCTCTCTCTTGGATATTTTCATGTGGGTCATGCGGCGATATACCTTGAGGTTGTTGGCTATTTACTTACATTACTGTGACTAGACTCTCAACAAGGTTGATGAGTTTGTCATGTTTATCATCGACTGACCCTAGGGTATTACTACCATTATGATCACGACCAGGTTATGCACCGTTACTCTGGTCACCAACACCTTGAACACTTGAATAAGACATGATATAATGTCTTTGAAACAAATTAACAATATGATATCTGGCAAGTGCACCTATCAGTTTTAATATAGCGGATGTGAGTCTAAATCGATCCCTCAAAGACTTCGAGTACTAATATTAACCTTAGTTTTATTATCTAACCGGGAAATTATGAAAGTTTGAATAATTAAAAATACTAAAATTAACAAGCTAACTTAATTATAAGACTTGATTAAGCAATTGAAAAAGCGATAAAATTAAGAACGACTTCAAGAAAGTAATAACATATTTAGGAATTATTTCCCCTAGAATTAATCATGTGATCGCTTAAAATATATTCAATTCGGTTTCTATTTTTCTTGACCGGTGGGATTCACAACTAAAGTTAATACCTTTCTCAAGCATATTAACCCTAATCCTAAATTATTCACCGGAATCTCTTTACTTAGTAATATAATTTAGAATTGCATTAATGTATAATGAATTCCCATACAAATAATTAACTTTCCGGAAGAAACATGTATCTTATCTTTAAGTATACATGTAATTCTCTCCAATTATGTAAAGATCTAATTATACATGTAATTTCTCAATCAACACGCATAATATCATATATTGATATTCTAGAAATATCAATCAACAATTAAACGACATAATTGAATCAAGCAAAGATAGAAACTTTATTGAAAATTCTAAATCAATCCAAGAATCACATGAAACCCTAGGTTCCATAATCCTAAATACACGAATTCTAAGCTATCATAATGAATCTAAAAACGAGTTCCATAAAAAACGTAAAATAAAACATGGAAAACCCCCTTGATTGATGAACAATCTCTCCGATCTTGAAGTCGGTGTTGTTCTCGCCTTCTCCTTCTCCTCAAGTCTTTTGTCTTCTCTAATGTCTCTTATGTCTTGTTAGTTTTTTCTAAACCCTCAGATATCCTTTTACATATGTATTATAAGGATTCTGTTTTCGTCACCAGACACGGCCTGGGACATGGCCGTGTCCCTTGCCCGTGTAACTTTCTGCCCCTGGCCAATTTTTTCTGCATGGACTGTGTAACTTCAAATCTTCATAACTTTTTCGTTTGAACTCCGAATTGAGTGAAATTTGATTCCTTTTCTTCGTTTTCAATCCTAGAATGCGTTTAAACCTAGAAATCAAAATTTTACTCAATTAAGTATCAATTTCTTTAAAGAAAACCAAAAATGTGAAGAAAATACTATAAAATCGCCATATGAAATATGTTTAAAATCAGAGTTATCACAACACAATACACAAAAAACAATGCTTTCGTATTTCTCAAACCCTCGATTAACACAAAAACAATCTTAATACCCAACAACAAGTTGAACGAAATATAAATGAACTTGCTCTTCTTTCGTGGTGAAAACAGGGCAAGAACAAAGTAACAATGAAATCACACTTAACAACACACAAATCTTCACTACACAACTCATAATCCTAAACTTATTCCATGTGAACACATTGCAGTAGCTATGAAAGGAATGCATTAGCCATTAACAACAAAATAAACCAAAAACTTTACTACAACTTCACATATTCCCTCTTGAAACCGTGCTTTGATACCGGTGAAGCTAATGTATCTCCGGGGCCAGACATATGGAAAGGCACCACAACGAAAGTGAACTAAAAAGAATAAAATAAAAGCTAGCAAAATCCGGGCATCTAGTAAATAGATATGATGTACCATTTGATCTTACTCGTCTTATAATTTACCGAATATAACACATCAGTCTAAATTAAAGGGTTACTCTCCACCACTTCTTGTTAAAGGGAATAGATAAGAGTTGAAGAATAATGAGAACACTAAGGTTGCTCAAAGGAGACGTGAATAATTTATGTATTGATGAATGATTGTCTATGTACAAGCAAGTAAGGGTTTATATACCCGTTCACTAGGGTCACTTTATATGTATGAAAAGACAAAAAGATATTCATATAATTAGGTGACATAGGATATTCCAAAAGGGGAAAAAGAGATAAAGAATATTCAATACGAAAAAAAAGAATCATTTTGGAATGTTATGTTAGAAGATATGCGTTGCTTGGTGGATGGACATTAAAAATATGATATAAAGTAGGCAGAAGTAGAAAAGCGTTGCAGTTAAGGGCTGACTTGATCTGGATCAGGTTGGGAACTAAAGAGTTTTCAAAGTTAAAAAACTGATTTTCTTCAAACCCTAGTTGGGGATCGATATTAAACAAATAGGGTTTAATATTGATCGATTTAAATAAGACTAATTTATAAAAAATTGGGAGGAAAAAAACAAGCTTGATAGTAGTTTCAACTTGAGCCTCCTTTTTCTTCTTCACTTCTTCCAGATCTTTCAACTTGTGTAGTTGTTAATATAGGAACTCT
The DNA here is from genome assembly GCA_024138005.1 of Lumnitzera racemosa. NCBI lineage: Eukaryota > Viridiplantae > Streptophyta > Magnoliopsida > Myrtales > Combretaceae > Lumnitzera > Lumnitzera racemosa. The sequence continues at coordinate 7,658,495 of JAMXBC010000010.1, forward strand.
TTGTGATGGGAATCGAGTTACTGGCCCTTTAACTTACAGCCAAGCCCGAGGACTAGAAGGCTTGACGAGATGAATTTTTCTACTTCAGTCGACTCCTGTTGATTCCAAGTATTTCCTTGCCGAGTTACTCTTTAAGCTATGCTGAATGATTACCAATCTCTCACGAATAGAACGCTGAGAAATGGATAGCTGAGACAACATCTAATCCACTCTCATGCTTGACCACTTACTTACTCAACACTATCCTTATCGCCATGCCAAGAGAAAGTCTCTGAACTACATAAGACGTCTTTGCTTGGACAAGCCTGCTAGCCGTACTGTATTGTTCGCATCTTCTAATGACCTCACAATTTAGCATCTCTACGTGTAGAATACGCCCTACTAATTATTACTTCTATGAATATTCATTTTTTCCCTTTTGTATTGTTGTACATTACTACTTTAGGGTAACACCTATTTTTGTCTTTTCCCCTTTTAGGCAAGTTGCCATAAATTCTTAGGTATAAATACCCTTGTATTTGTAAGCTACAGGTAGATAGATTATCATTAATACACTTGAATATTTTTCTTTTCCTAGTGTAAACACTTTGTTGTTTTATGCTTGGCATTACTCTTATCCTTTCTCTTAAGCTAGGTTAGGTGGTGAATAACCTCACTGGACCAATTTTTACGTCATATTGAATTGTGTCGTGAGTCTTTGGAAGTTTCATCGGTACATCACATCCTCTGGAGTTGTTGGTAGGTTTTGCTTAGCTTTCATTGGTTACTGTTCTCTCGCGCCTTTTCTGTATTACACCATTCGAGCTTTTTGCAAGCTTGGACTCATCTAGCAATTGGCCTTATCTGTTCTTGGTCACGGTTCACACCATCTTAGTATCGAAGAGGAGGTTTTGTTTGAGTTAACATGTGTTTTTGAAGTTCTAATATACTTTGTTTTGCATGGGTGAAACAGAGCAAGTTACTTTGTTCATTTGAGCGCTGTGTTGTCAACTGTTAATTTCTTGAAGTGTTTGTTTGAGCTTTAAATTTGTGAGAAAAAAGGATTGACCTAAGTATGGATGTTGGTATCGGCGACGACAGTGGAGTTGTTCACCATAGATGACAGTCTTAAGGAACTCTCAGAAGCATTGACAAGAGACTTGATGAGGTAATTAACCTTTTAGTAGATTTAACTCGAGTTGTTCATATGTTGTCTTATCGGCCTACTGACGCCGCGCAAAACACCCCACAAGTTGCTCAACCAGTTAGAGGTTAAAACCCAGCTTGACCCATTCAAGGTGGAGGAGTACGTAGACGAGTGAGGAAAAAAATTGATTTGGCAGACATGAGAGATGAGGAAGGAGAAGAGTATTTTGAGGAAGAGCGTATACAAATCCCTAGAGCATTTGACCATGTGAAGCTTTGGATTCTGAGTTTCAATGGATCTAGGAATGTTGATGAATATCTAGAGCGGGAAGAGAAGGTGAAACGTGTGTTTGTTATTATCAGTACAGGGATTATGAGAAAGTGAGAATTGTTATTGTTGAGTTCTCTTGATATGCCAACATATGGTGGAAGAATTTTTAAGTGATGAGGAGAACGAGATGGCTACCGAGAGATTAATACTTGGCTTGATATGAAGAGAATACTCAAAAATAGATTCGTACTAGAAACTTATCTTCAAGATACTTTTACTCGGATTTAGGACTTGAGACAAGGAGGCTGAACTATTGATGAGTATGTTCAAGAGTTTCAAATACTCATAATTTGTTGCAAGGTGGAGGAACCACCAGCTTGAACTATGTCAAGATTTATTACTGGACTGAGAGGTGATATTTGGGACACTGTGGAGCTTCAATGATTTACCATAATGGATGAAGCTGTTAAGATCACCAACGAGTAGAGAGGTAGAGAAAAGGCCGAGTGCCGACCAGAATGCCAACTAACCGACTCAGACAAGGAAGTCACCAAACTCTACCGAATACTGAGCCAAATAGAAAGGTTGATGCTGAGCTAAGTATAAAGGTCGATTTGATAATGAAGTGCCGAGTCAAAATTATGAGAAGGGGCAAGGGTCTGGAAGGAAGACAAGCCAGATCAAATGTTTCAAGTGCCAAGGGTTTAGACATATGGCTGCTCAGTACCCGAACTAAAGAACGATGGTTATCAAGGGAGACATTTTAAAGCTAGAAGTAGACAGTACTGATGAGAAACCTGAAGAAGAGAAGGTCTCTATTAAGAAAGAAAATGTAAAGAAAGAAATGATTGAGGAATATGTGTTTGTTGGGTACTTAGATCAGGTACTCATGGTTGTTCGATGCATTATGAATGTGGAACACTTACGAGAGGAGGAGCAGAGAGAGAATTTGTTTCATATAACCTATAAGATGAATGATCAGGTATGTACTCTCATTGTAGATAGTGGAAGCTACACCAATGTGGCATCAACCAATCTTATTTCAAAGCTGAAGTTGCCGATTGTTGCATATCCGAAGCCGTACAAGTTGCATTGGTTGAGTAAGAAAATAGCACTACATGTCACTAGGCAAATATTGTTGCCAATCACTATTAGGAACTACTTCGACTAGATTCTCTACGACGTACTACCCATGTGTGCTTCCCACATGTTGCTGATTATTTGATAGGAGAGTCATCTATGATGGCAACAAGAAGACATACATGTTCGAGAAGGATGACCGGAAGATCACACTAAACTCGATGTCGTTGAGAGAAGTTCATATGTTGTAGACAAAACTTGCTCGCGGATTGAAGAAAACTTTAGTGATAAGTAGAGCTGAGCTTCGAGAGGTCATCAAAGCCAATGAACTAACCCTTATGTTGGTCAAACGACTTTTAGAAATGAAGGACTAAGGCAAACTACCCCAAGAAATCAAAGAGTTGCTAAACGAGTATGACGACCTATTCCCGAAATAGTTACCTAAAAGATTGCCCCCGACTTGAGACATAGAGCACTGCATTGATTTAGTATTCAGTATTGCACTTCTGAATAAGCTTTCCTATCGAATGAATCCCGAACAGACTTTTGAGCTCCAATGCCAAGTCAATGAGTTTCTCAAGAGAGGATACATTGGAGAAAGTCAAAACCATTGTGCTATGCTGGCTCTTTTAGTACTGAAGAGGGATGGAACTTGGTGGACGTATGTAGACAGTCAAGCCGTAAACAAGATCATGATCAAATACAACTATTTGATCCCAAAGCTAGAAGACATGTTGGATGAATCGAGTGTAGCCAAGATTTTTAACAAGATGAATCTTAAGTCTGACTGCCATCAAATCTGCATGAGGTTAGGAGATGAGTGAAAGATTACGTTTAAGACTCGACATGGACTTTACGAATGGATGGTCATGCCCTTTGGCTTGTCAAATGACCCAAGCACTTTCATGAGACTAATGAATCATCTACTAAGACATCTTATAAGGAAGTGTATTGTGGTGTACTTTGACAACATCCTGGTTTATAGTGCTAACATGCCGAGTTACTTTAAACATCTCAAAGCAATCTTAAATATCCTTCGCATCGAGAGCCTATTCGGTAATTTGGAGAAATGTTGTTTTTATTAGGAGGAAGTGGTATTCTTAGGCTATGTAGTTAGTGGAGAAGGCTTGCGAGTCGATGATGAGAAGGTCTAAGCAATTTTTGAGTGGTTGACTCCTACTACTTGTGCCGATATGAGAAGTTTCCATGGACTGGCTTCATTCTATAGGTGGTTCATTAGAAATTTTAGTACTTTTGCCGCACCACTTATTATGCTAACACAGAAAAATACCGACTTTTAATGGGGAGAAAAGGTGGATAGGAGTTTTGCTGAGATAAAAGAAAGATTGACCTTCACCCCAGTGCTAGTGTTACCTGATTTCGATAAAATTTTCGCGCTGGAATGCAATGTGTCAAGCATTAGCATAGGCACTGTCTTAATGTAGGAAAGCCAGCCAAATGCATTTTGCAGTAAGAAGTTCCAAGGACCCCAGTTAAATTACTCCATGTATGACAAAGAACTTTTAGCATTGATCCAATCATTGCAAGTATGACAACACTATTTACTACCGAGAAATTTTGTCATATATACTGACCATAAATCGCTAAAGTTTTTCTAAAGTCAGATTAAGTTATTGAATTGGCATGTGAGATGAGTTGAATTTCTTGAAGGATTCAATTTTATAATAAAATATAAGCAGAGAAAGAGCAACAGAGTTGCGAATACTTTTTTGAGAAGGCATGCGCTTTTATTTAAACTATAGATCTAGCTGTTAGGGTTCGTAAGTATCAAAGAATAGTACTTCAAGGATTCACACTTTAGACCCATACTTGCGTAATGCATTGATGGAAGAGTAAAGGATAAGTATCATGTGAAGAATGGCTACTTGTTCCGAAGTAGGAAACTGTACGTTCCCTAAGGGAGTTATTGATCAGGAAAGCTCACAGTGGAGAAAATCTGGACATTTTAGAGAAAAGAGGACCTGTGAACTGTTGAATGGCCGATTTTTTTGGCTAAGAATGAGGAAAGATGTATACTTAGTTGTTAAAAGCTGTATCGTAGACGAGAACGCCAAGTGTCGAGCCGAGTAAGGGAGAGTAATGCCCCTACCTATTCCAATGAAGCTGCGGGTTGAATTGAGCATAGACTTTGTTCTCAAACTGCCGTGAACTACCCAAGGCAAAGATTCCGTAATAGTCATTATAGATAGGTTTAGTAAGATAGCACACTTCGTACTCTGTACCAAGACTAACGATACTTTGATTATTGCTTCTCTTTTCTTGCAGGAAATTATGCGGATAAATGGCATGCCGGGAAGTGTAATCTTTGACAGAGACCCAAAGTTCTTAAGCCATTTCTAGAGAACCTTGTGGCGTTGGTTGGAGACCATATTACTTTCAATACCTCATGTCACCCCCAAACTGACAATCAAACAAAGGTAGTCAATTATACTTTGGGAATACTGCTCCGAGCTGCAGTAGGTAAGAACTTAGCTAATTGGGACGTTTGCTCGCCAATGGTCAAGTTTTCCTACAATTGAGCAGTACATGACACCACTAAACAAACTCCCTTTCAGGTGGTCTATGGATTCAATCTCGAGTTGTCCTTCGACTACACCTCTGTACTAGTACCTATGCAAGAGGACCCTAACGGCTTGGTTACAGTATAATCCCTTCAGTACATAAACGACAAGGTCACTTGGCACATTAAGCTAGCTACTAGAAGAATACAAGAAAAGACCAAGGGTAGGACGGCTAAGCAATTCCAACTAGAAGACTTAGTATAGCTGCGCCTTAGTAAGGAATGGTTCCCAAGGAAGAGGAAGAACAAATTATTAGTACGAGTTAAAGGACCCTTCAGAATCCTCTAGAAGATTAATGACAATACCTATAGGTTGAAGTTGTCAAAGGATTATGAGGTTCCTTCCTCATGCCCAACCACTTACTTACTTGGCATCACCCTTGCCACCATGCCGAGAGAAAGACCCCGGACTACATAAGCTGTCCTTCCTCAGACAAGCCTGCTAGCTGTATGGCTTTGCTTACATCTTTTAACGACCTCACTAATATAACATCCCCACGTGTACAGAACTACGTGTAAAATCTACCCTACTAATTATTACTTCTATGAATATTCATTTTTACCCTTTTGTATTGTTGTACATTACTACTTTGGGGTAACACCCATTTTTATCTTTTCCCCTTTCAGGTAAGTTGCCCTAAATTCTTGGGTATAAATACCCTTGTATTTGTAAGCCGCAGGTAGACAAATCATCATTAATACACTTTAGTATTTTTCTTTTCCTAGTGTAAACACTCTACTGTTTTACTCCTAGCATTACTCTTATTTTTTTCCTTAAGCAAGGTGAGGTGGCGAGTAATCCCATCGAACCAATTCGTGTGTCATATCAAATTGTGCTATGTATCCTCAAAAGTTTTATTGGTGCATCACATCCTCTGAAGTTGTTCATTGGTTTTGCTTAGCTTTCATTTGTCACTGTTCTCTCGCGCCTTTTCCTCATTACTCCTTTTGAGCTTTCTACAAGCTTAAACCCATTTAGTGACTGATCTTGTCTGTTCTTGGTTATGGTTTGCACCACTTTAGTTGTTTAAGCCTTGTCGAGTATGCCCTTGATAGTAGGGATAGTCTTCCCCTTGCACCAAACAAACTTGATGCCTAAAAGTTTAGACACTTTGTCAAATACCAGAACATATGGGTCGTAATAGTCAAGCAAAATGGGTTCCAACAATGGCATTTGAATTATATTTTGAATAGGCCCATTAGTTGGAAAATACTTGATACAGATGTTGAAAATGATCAAGGGTACTACATTGAAGCCTTCACATTTTTTTATCATCTTGTCACTTAAGTACCATCTGGATGTCCAAAGTAATTCCTTAGCTTTCATGCTTTGAAAATATTGGATCAAATAACGAGTAACTATATTTACAGGCAACTAGATCCGTTCCTTAAAAGATTTGATGAGATCATACTGTTGCGTGAACTCGACTTAGTTAAAGTCAAGTTGATGGCTTCTCATATGACTAATGAACCATACCAAGATTAGAGCTATGTTGGTCATCAAATCCTTGTGCTTCTTTCTTTTGAGGTGATTCAATAAGTGAATCCACTTCATTAGGAGAGTAGGTATATATATCCCTTTAAGGAATTGGGCTACTATTTTTGCAGCTTTAAAATAAATACGGCATTTCTTGTCTAGAAATAGGATGGCATTGAAGATCACTAAAACATAGGCATTAACCTAGTGTTGTTCCCAAGTCTCTAGATTTGTACAAAAAATGTATCGCTTCTCTTTGTACCTTAACTCTGTAGAGATCCAAGTGATAGCGTCGTCTATCCGAATGGTCTTCTTCTGAACCAAGACGCGATTTATCTCAACTTTTCTGACTCTTAGTAGCTTATTAAAAGTTTTTAGTGCTGTAGCTTTAAGATCCAGGACAAAATATCATTAGTAATGGCTGGAGCCCAAAGCAACTGAGAATATTCCTTAATGGTTGGACTCAACTAGTGCGGGCTAAAATGAAATGCAATAGCCTCAAGCTCCCAAAAGTGTACTAAGGCTTGCATTAGAGTGATGATTGAAACAATAGCTTATAAAGATAGTATGAGCCTAATCTTACTCTTAATGAATTCTTACCTATTTAGGTTGAAGAGCTGAACTAAGTCTTGAATGATTTCTAGTGTTTATAAGGTAGGTGGACATGGCTCTCCTCAAAACCGATCTAAACTGAGCTAGTCATAGCTACAAAAGGTATGATTACAATGAAAGCCTATTCTGAATTTTTACATGTAATTTTTTTATATATATCTATTAGGAAAATTACAATAATTACAAAAAAAGAGCGAAAAATACAAGGAAATTATGACATCTTTGCAATTGCAATTTCTTTATTTTGGGCTTGTGGTATTACAAGTTCTTGCCAATCCTTTGAAAATGAGTTTTCGTGTAATGCAAAAGGGTGAGTTTTAAAGGTCCTCAAGTTTTATTACCTTACACGTTTTCGAGGAAACGGTTTCTTAGTTACATTGAAACTTAAGCGGGGTAATTTGATCGACCTCAGATGATGGTTATCTCATAACATCCAAAACTTACACAATGACTTTCCTCCTAAGATCCTAAAGTGGCTTGATTTTGATTGTGTCTACTGTACATTTATAGGGAAAAAAAAAACCCAAATAGAAACACAAAATAAAAAACTAGTATAATAATAAAACAAAAGATACATACAAGGGAAAATAAAAATAAATAAATAACTTAAGCTAAAAAAAAAAATAATGCAACAAGTATAAAAAATAATTATAATTTCGAAATGTTTTTAATGGCTAGCCTATTTGAGGCTTCCAGTGGAGTCACAAAGCTGTCGAGCTTGAAATTTTTCATTCTCTTTAGTTTGATTTAAACTAAATTCTATGCCTATTTAATTTAAACCCTCGACTAAAATTAAGAAAATCAGATTTCTTCTTATTATTATATTTTAAAAAAATTGGACTTACCACTTGGTAAAATTGGGAAAAGGTAAATAAATTAGAACTAAGAATCGATTAAGCAAATCAATTCTAATTTAGCCATTAGCATGTATTTTGAAAATTAAAAAAGAAATCAATTTTTTTTTAGGTTTGGAGGCTATTCTATTAAATCCAAATGGGTACTATTTTAAACTTCCGAATTTAAATTTTGTTTTTTCAAATTACCCATCTAAGAACAAAATTTATTCATAAACAGCAGATGAAATTACAAAAGAAAAAGAATAAAAAGTTATTTACAAAAGGGGGGAAAATATATATTTTTTTTCATATTTTAAGTAATGAAAAATTATTTTTACAAAAGGAGAAAAATAATTTTTTTTTCATATTTTAAGTCACCTCGTAAGTGTCTACGCATCCATTAATCAAGATTGGACTATCGTAATTCATTCCAAAAAATTTTAATGGGTTAATTTATATTATTTTGGAAAGCATTTCACTTGAAGTATTTATATGTTGATTAGTTCATAAAAATATATTTCATTTTTTCCTAAATTAAAAAAAAAACGAGGAGTCTTTGCTTCTTTTAAAAGTAGGTCCGTTTAGATTTTTATTTAAGAAAAATGTTTTTCTAAGTTGGTAAAATATTTTTTTTAGAAAAAAAAAGAAGAAGCACTTCTTATAAAAGAGAAACCTATTGAAGATACATATGTTAAATAAGTTACATAAAGCACTTAAATAAAATTTATATGATTCATATAATCACAAATATGGCATGTTTATTATTTATATACAAAAATTTGCTTGTCATGAAATTTCAAATCAAGAAATCCATTCTATATTACATCAACATGATTCATGAAAATAACTAATTTCATAATTAAATGTTAGACATTTATTCAATAATTTATATGTTCAAATATCTATTCTATAATTTACATGTTCAGATATTTATTCTATAATTTACTTGTTTAGACACCTATCCTATAATTTACTTGTTTAGACACCTATCCTATAATTTACCTATTCAAACATCTATTCTATACTACGTAAACATGATTTATGACAAATAACCTACAGTTTATTAATCAAAACGCCTGGTTCTATTAAAATAATCAAGAATAATCACATATTCAAACATGATTCATAATAGACATTCTACAAGTGATTAAATCAAAATACTTAATTTAAATAATCATGAACTATAAACACCACATGATCATTATATTATAGAAACAACAAATCCTATTAACTATGCTACAAAAATTGCATCAAACAAGTGTTTTACATTACTTAAAACATAATTTCTCAATTATCTAATGCATAACATACATAAAAAACACAACGAAAATAAGAACAAGTAAGGATTCTAGGAGCTTACCTGTACAGTAACGAACTGATGGCTAGTTTAGTGAGTTTTTGGGTAGCTTTCGTCAAGATGGTGCTATTTTTAGAGAGAGAAAATTTGTGCCTTAGAGAATACTTGGTTTGAGTGAGTTTCAAATCATTATTTATGCACAAAGTAAAGCATAACACCCTACTTATACTAGTGGAGTGTAAATTTAATTTGAGAAAGCGTAAAAATGGAAGATCATGGTTATGGTGGCCTAATATGTTCTTGCCCAATCCAGTTTTGAATTTTGAGGAAAGTATTAGTTTGAGTGATGGAAATGGGTAAGAACACATTAATAATCATTTTCTATACCTTTGATTAAGAGGAAATTGCTTAAAGAATAGAGTTTTGCAAATTTTTATGTAAGTTAATCTACAATTTAAGAAAATTAGAATGTGTTTTTTATCTTAATTTAAGGTATTCTACGTGCAGTTTTCAAGACACAAAATTTAGATTAATTTTACAAGATATGGATTTGGAACACGGATTGAAAATAAGGGGTTGGAAATAGGGAAGTTGTCTTTTTAATCTGGAAACTCAATTCAGAAGCAAATGAAATTGAAAAGGAAAGAGAAGGAGGTAGAGGCTTGCACTACGTGGGGGCACGTGTGTTTGCATGCACCGGAAAGAAAAATTATTGTAAGCTCTAACATGCCTGTATGTTTGAAATACTATTAAGGCTTCGGCCCTGATTGAAATTCATAGATTAAGTTCAAAACCTATCTACTTCAATATTTTTTTAATAAATAAAATAAATGAAAAAAAAATAAAATAACACCAAACTTAGGCTTAACTTGAATTGTATAAACCACATCCATGCTAAAATAATAATTTTTTGAAAACATATTTAAAATTAAAGTAAAATAAAATAACTAAAGAAAGGAAGAAGGCCTATTTGGGTGTATTCTAATGACGTTGAAAATTTGAGATAAGAACTAAAAATGCGATGGACAAAAATGAGGTGTTTATAGAAGTATATATTTTAAAGAGCAAAATATAATATAAAATTAAGCATAATTTAATGGTTAGGCACTTATTTTACAAACATAAGGTCTTGATTTCAAATCTCAATTTTATCATTTTACTTATTTTAAGATGCCTTCATTACTTGAATGACATTTTTATTTTTTTCATTTATTAAACTTTTTTTCTTCACAACCACCAATAATATTAAATTCAATAATTAAAAATAATATTTAACTAAATAAATGTTGTGAAATTGCTCTTTTTTTTATAAGTAATACATGATAAAAAATAATTATATTATATATATTACAAGTATTTTGATCTTATCACATAAACTATTAAAAAATAATATTAATTTTATGGATTTTTTTTTTTGGGTAACGAATATTATGAAAATGAGTGTAGATTATTAAACAATTCATTGCCTAATAATTTATATTTAAAATAATAATATTTTTTTTTTTGCATTTCTACTGAAACAATCATGAAAATAAATAGTACGATATGTTTGTCTCTATGAATTTATTCCTTTTACTTTACTTGTAATTTCCTGGTCAATTATTTTCTTCTAGTTTATTTTTGTAAAAAAAAATTATCACAAGTTAGATATTTAAAAAAGTTAATTGTTTTAACTTCATATTAAATATATTGATCACTTTTAATCATTTTTTAAAAGAATTTTTTCACCCTATTAACTTAAGGAATTGTCACCGATCAGGTCATTAATAATATATATATATATATATAAGATACAATATAATTACAATAAATAGATATTTTTCTTATGATAATTTTATTATTTGCTTCATTGAGGTAAGTCCTACACCCCACCCACTCCCCTTAACTCCCCTGCCAATTATATGATAATGGGTCCATCCTTATACCAATCTAACTTACTAGTTTTCATTTTTTACCACTACCTTTAGATTTTATTGTCAAAATCATTCCTATCATTTTTAATATATTAAAAATAAAATGAAAATAAGCCGAAACAATTGGGGATCATCAAAATCGCTCATTAACTTCGAATTTAAGATTTTGTTGTTTTCTTACGTCATATTTGGTATATAGGAATGTTTTGAAATGGAATGAGAATAGAGGATTAATAAATATTTTCTTATATTTGAAAATATGATAAAATGGAATGTGATTAAAGTTATATATAGAAGTATTTATTGAAAAATGTTATTAATTATTACATATCATAATTTTATTAAAGGTTGAATAAATAATTCCAAACATGAATGAGTGGTGAAATAGAAGCATAATTTTGACATTTTAAAGATGGAATCAACTATTAAAATCCAAATTTCTCGTAAAATTAGAATTATTGATTTTAACAAATAGCGATTTGGTTTTTAAAAAAACATTTCTAAACATGGAAAAATGAATTGAGCCCGAAATCGCAATTCCAATTAAATTTATTCATACATATCAAAACGTGATATTAGCAATTAGGGAAGAAAAAGAGGAAGAGGAAATATCAATTTTCTTGATATAATGACTTAACACTGCGGAATGGAATTGGAATCCCCCACTTTCACTGGCGTTATTGTTCAACTCCCAGCCACGTTGGTTGGAACTGGATAACCGAGTGCGTGAGCCCAACTGTACCCAGACAAAACACCGTGACGTCTGCGAATCTTTGCATTGTGAAAAAAAGATTATAATTATATGGTATATGGTCCCTTTCTTTTCTTTTCACTCCAACGCCCAACACTAACACAGTTCCTTTTTGAACCGGTCAAGATTCATCCGACGGTCCACACTAATCCGCTCCCTTTACTAGTTCAACGTGTCGTCCCAATATTATTGTCCGCTAAGGTGGGCCTTGTGGTCAATGTCTCTTGACACGTAGCAGAGGCACTACTGGCAATGTTGGAGTAAAAAGTCCTACGCAAAACGTTGTCCAGTACAGTCAATAGATTTACTCGTACGATTGAATCCAGATTAATTCGATCCTTTTATACAATCAATTCGATTTAAATATAATATAATTATCCATCTAATCCAATTTATCTTAAAAATTTTTTGTTTTCTCACGTAATCAAATAAACTATTTAAATCGAATTTAATGATACTAATATTATTCATATTTCTTTGAATTTTTTTATTCTATTTAATTGAGATGATTATAGAAATTAATTCTACAGTGATTCTCATTGTAGTCAAATGATTCACTGAATAGATAAATCGATGAGACCAACTCACGTTATTTGCTTTATTTATTTATATTATATTAATATTAATATCTAATGAAGAAAAAATTCATGTTAATGTGGGGATAATGGAGAAATGAATGGGTTAATCGGCCGCGCCCAATAATACGTGTCACCATTGGATGGAAATAATAGAGATCTCCACTTGTGTTGAATGTCCTTTTCAATGTTCACCATGAGGCCATATCATGTTCTACTCCATACATGCTAATAATTTGTGTGTAGGCTTGCCGGCTATGATAAATTGATATATGATAATGTATGTCACCTATTCTAGTATTGCTTACCGTTTTATAAGAAGTGACAATTAGATGTGTTTCCGATTATTACGTCATAAGGGATTTCGTCAACGCAATATTTATAAATATATGAGAAAGCTGCACATTTAGTTCCCCTTACACTATCAACAAACAGATATTAAAAATTATGTACCTCATCGGTTCCTATTTAAGTCCTTATTTATTTTTTCTTTATTTGAGTCATTAATGTTTAATAAATCACGTAAGGTATGCTTTTTCCCTAACATCTCTAACTTCTCCACCTGTATTTATCACGTGGTGACCTTTAATTTATCCACTTAATTAATTTAATTAAATAATATGATTATATATATTCATTAACAAAGATAGTAAAAAATTAAGAAAAATAAAAAAAAAAGTTTAGAAAATTAAAAAATAGCAATGACCATCCCAAGATTAGGCTAATGGGTTATTTGAGCCCCTCCAAGTAGAGGTGGGTGTTAAACCGGCTTAAAACAGTTGGTTTATGGACTTGGCTACGGTTAAACTGTGACTAGCCTGTAGGGATTGTTTCGGATCGATTCGGCTTTATAACTATTTTTTTTTAATATTTAATTTTTTTTATTAATTTCCTTTTTAAAATATATTAATAATTTCTAATAATGTGATTTTCTTTCTCTTTTTTTTTAAGTATACTAATTTATTAATAATTTACAATTTTTTATATTAATTTTTGGCTTAATGTGATTCCGAATTTTTTATTTTTTTTCTCAAATTTTATTTTTTCCTCATATTCAAATCGTTAACATTTAACAAGTTTTACAAAAAAAGACTTTTGTTAATTGAAATTGAATTTTTTATGTATTCTTAACATATAATTAACTTATGATTAGTCATTTATTATTAATTTAATGATACTATTTTTAAAAAATTGTCATTCACCATCGTAAATAAAGTAGTTTTGACATGCAATGACTTACTAGATATTATCTAATTTTTTTTCTGACTTAGTGGCCTCCCTTTTCTCTTTCTTTTTCTTTTTTTTTTTTTAAGGGGGTGAACCGACTAAGTTAACCCATCGGTTCAATTGTGGGTTGGCCTGATGGTTAACGACCTATTTGGATAAGGAGACGGTTTAATCCCGGCTTCCTATAGGTCAAGCCAGTTCATGGTTCGGAATCGGCCTTTACCTAGGTCAATCCACAAGTAGTAGTTAGCTACATTCCTACCTTAGCATGGCATTCTATCTCTTTAGTTTTATGAATTTTTATTTTTTGATTAATTTACTTAATTTGTCTATATTTAATTATATTATCTATATAAATTAACTATAGGTGTTGCCGTATATATATTTGCTAATAGAAAAGTCAACAATGTTAAAATATAGTTATCATTTCTAAGGTGAGCGAATATTGAGAAATCTAATAGGAAAGAAAAAAGGCTTTACTTCTAAAATAAGAAAGGAGTCAAATATTGAGAATTAAGTGTACTTTAACTTATAATATAAAAAATAAAAAAGAGTCACATTTCTAGAAAATTTAATTTTTCAACCTTATTAAGTATGGTTTGCAAAGAGGCTAAGAAGTAATTCATTGTTCCATACATTTACTTTTTAAATGTGTAAAAGTAAAAATCCGTCTTTGACTCTCAAGCCATATTGATTAAATCATGACATGGCTTCCTTCTTTTTTTTTTCCTTTATGCCAACGATCGCAATAAAGTTTTCATTTACTTTTAGAAATCAACATCCTTTTTTTTTTTTTTTTGCATGTTATGGTTATAAAAACATTTATGTCATGTAGTTGAGGGTAGGGTGGAGGGATGTTCTTCTCATATATTGTATAGAATAGATAATACCATACCAGTTGACAAAACATGTAATAGCTATTGTATAAGAAATCTCTTTTGCATAAAGTGCCTCAAAGTAATTCATCTTCAACCCCAACTTGATTGTTCATAACTTATTTTCCTTCATGCTCTTCTCATGTAATGGTCCACACAAATGAATCCATTACCTCGCCTAACCACTTCATTGAACCATAGATCAATCATTACTATACCTTATGTTACACCCCGAACAAGAAGAGTCATAACAGTCCCGCCGTATAAACTAATCTAAGATAGAAGCTGACCTTACAGCTGTTATCGTAGATGCAGTTTACACAAGGCGCATAACTCAACCAGCTTGAAACGTCTGTTCTGACACTTGTTAATATCCGAATCTATGGTAGAGCTTTTACAAAATACTTGTTCTATACAACCTGCTATTTAGTATTACAACAGTATTTAAACAAACATTTCACGTCCAAGGGTAAAATTTACAATCAGAGTTTATTAAAAACCACAGGTTTTGCGTTCTATATACAATAAGTTAGAAAACTAGTGGGCTCCCAGAGAATTCCCATTTAGTTTTCCTTAAAACTTAAAGACAAAACTAAAAGCTCGGGTTCAATTAAATTCTTCGATCCTCACTTTTCCACACAGCAGCACACTAACTTGGGAACGGTGGTACCTAAACATCTTGCCTTCACTCAACACCTGCAAAAGATTCTATAGGGATGTGAGCACAACTAGCTCAGTAAGTAGGACGGAGTCAGAAGAGTACTATACAATCACGAATAAGGTTAATAATCATGATGAAATGCAATACAATCACTCAAATGAAAAGATCGCACAATGTTAACCGGTCCACTGTGAGGTTGGAGAAATTTCATCCGCTCCAACCCGGATTGAGGAGTTTCATCGCGACTCAAGTCATACCAAACCCGAGCTTGTGCAATGGAGAACACCTCCCTTCCATGACCGCCTTTGAACCACGGCCTCCAACCTTACCGCGACCTCCTCGCTTGTCACTTAGTTCGACTAAGGATGAGGAAAGGACCATTTCAGCTATCCTCATCGAAGGAAGTCGGTGTTTGGCCTAACACTCTTAATCGTTTCCCCTAACGGGTGATTATGCATGTCCAATTACATTTTAGTCAAATAACTGTTAGTGTTAATCAGGGGTGACCAACAAGTTCACACAATACATAATCCATGCAAATATGTAGAACAGCACACCAAGGAGTTAAACTCCTATCACACCCGAGTATCATTCACACACACAACATACACGTAATCATCTAATTACAAACACAACCAGATGTACTCTTGGGTCCCCGGATACTTTAAATAGTACCCAAACAGCGGTGAAACTACAATCCCAACTTACTTGTTTAGATGTTCGCTCTTTCTGACTTGAATTGTCAACCATCTTTGGAAGGTCCTAATTATACAAAAGGTCCAAATTTAGTTTTCGTAATAATTACGAAAACATTAGGGTTTATATAATGGTTATATATATATATATTATTTTCATAATATACAGTCATGTTATTACTGTATATTGAATTAAGTTATTAATTATTGATATTGTACATCATATATACTATTACGTATTATATATCGTTTTGATCGTATTGAAACGTACTTTTTATTTATTAATTTACGTTTTGATTCCGGTAAGGTTACTGAAATGTGTATATTCTTGAATATGATATAGTTATAGGCTAGATTACTTAAGGTTATCTGATTTCAACAAAATTAGTTGCATTGAGCTCGTATAGACCTAACGACATGTTTTACGAGTCCTGTTTCTAGAGATGGATTTTAACGGGTAGTTTGAATTTTTAATGCAATTATACATAATTATATAAAAACGGCCGTATTATGCGTAATTTACAGATTTAACTTATATTTTATCCAATTTGTCCTTATATTGTAACAATATAAGTATTATTCAGTTCTAATACACCTAAAGTGTATCCCGATTAGAAAATATTAATAATTATAATAAAAATTTCCATTAATCCCATCTGATCAGCGATCTTTTATATAGCTTTTGGTTAATTCGTTTTAGCCTATTAATATTACAAATACACCCCAACTTGTAATTTAAGCTATTTTACTTGATAAATTCGTAATAAATAGTTCGGGTTACTAAATAATTCCTCGAAAATTTCTATGGACTTCAAAAAATATAGGGAATTCAGTTATCACTTGGTTTCAAGTTTCCGACCTATTGCCTATATTTTCATATTGACGATTTTACGCCTAAATTTGATAAATTATCCAATTATAATTCTTTTAGCATCCAATTAATTTCAATCTGACTCATTACTATTACTATTCATAATAGATCAGTACATATCCATTTCATAATTTCCTATTAAATTCATATTTTTGAGCTAATTTCAGGCCTAAAAATTCAATAAATATTTAAATTATTCAAATCAAAATTCGGGCTACATAGCAATTACCTACATCTCATGCATATCCTACACAAAAATTTTCAGCTAGAAACAACATTATTTAGTACATTTATTTTTCAATTATATATTCGAATGAACAGTAGATTTCTTAATAAAGTATATTAAATATTACGAATTTTTCAAAAATAAAAATATCACATAAAAGAATGTTTAAAATAACCTAATTACAATTTTTTTCATAATTTTCTGGATGGATTTACTAATTTTTAAAAATTCTTGAAAAACAGAGCAAGAATTTGACCTCGCTGTTCTTAGGTGCTCCGGTGGCCGTGGGGTAGTGGGGTTGTGTCGGAAAGCCAAGACGCTGGGGGTACTCCTTGGTGGTGGAGTGGCGTAATAGCAGATCAAATGAAACCCTAAGAACTAACCTTGCTCGGTAATTGTTCTGTTTTCTTCTTCTTCTTTTTTTATTTTCTACAATTTTTTCTGATTTTTCTCTCTGCTGTTTTTGGTTCTAAATTGCTAAACATTGTCATTTAGCTGCTAGGATAATTTTTATAGGATCCTTTCACTGCCTATGGATTTTTCTTTTGTTTTTTTTCTAATTTCATTAAGCATGAGGTGTCATTTTGTTGATGAATTGCTTTTTGAATCAGCAGTTCTTCTCCTATTCTCCTGCCACGCCTCTTTCCAGCAATCTCTAATGTTATTTAATTAATTTTCCTTTTTTTTATTAAATAATTACTTAAATATAGATTTTATATGTTAGAATTAGTTATTTAATTAATTTACAAGTTTATACCCTATGTAAATAACATGTAAAATATATAAATTTACTCACATAATTAAGTTTCTAGCATATCTTTTATTTTTAGGATACATTTTAAAGTCAATTCCATGAATTCAACACAATAAATATATAATTACACTATTTAGGGTTAATTTACGGGTATAATTATTATTTATACCGAGTATACTCGAAAAATTACGTGTATTTTTTTATAGTAAATTATCGTACATTATCTCATTTATAGCTCAATTAACTTATTTTTAAGTTTTCGTTGCAATCTAAGTTCAATTTTAGGAGTTCCAAATATTTTAGTGCTTTATTAAATATTCTAATTTCTAAGGGAAAAATTGGGGTTTCGGGTCATTATTACTAAATCTAACTTCACTGTAATATCTCAACTAACTTTTTCATTCTAGTCGCAAAGTTTGGGCTCAATTGGATAAGTTACCCTAAAAGCCCTAAATCTGAGCTCGGTTGTCTTAAACTCAATTTTGGGAGCTTACACCCTACCACTATAGCAAACCCAGATCTATCTTTTACTATGATGACTTTCTGCAACAAAACTGTCATGCCCTAAAGCAGCAGAGTCGTAATAGCCCCGCCTTGTAACCGCTATCTTAGACCTGATCTATACAAGACATCCACGACTAACCAGTTTTGAAGTAATCGGTTTATAATTTATTACCTAAGAAAGTGAGGATATATATATATATATATAATAGAATTCAATTATTATAATTAGCGTTTTCAACGATAATATCTTAAACCTTAAAAATATATGTTTGTTCTCCAAATGTTTTTCCTCACTCCCCAGGATCCAGCAGTTGCTAGCTTCAGAGTAATTGTTTGCCGCTTCTTAGCTAGCACTTGCACGACGTCTATAGGGATATGAGCAACCACAGCTCAGTAAGTTAGGATGGAAGACTTAAAACTATACCACAAACACAATAAGGTCATCAATCAACTTATTAAGTGCAATGCATGTTCAAGCAAATGCCATCGTATGACATTGTCCGGTCCGTCATGAGATTAGAGAAATTGCGCCCGCTCTATTCCGGGTTGAGGAGTTTCCATTAATGCAACAGATCACGACCAAACCCAGGCTTGTGCAATAGAGACCTCGCTCCTCCCGCGACTACCTTCGAACCATTGACTTCACCCTTGTCGCAACTTCCTCTCCTGTCACTTAGTTCAATTAAGGATGAAGAAGGGACCAATTGCAATCCTGCGCTATCCCTTTCAAAGGGATCGGCATTTGGCCGGAGAGTTCTAAGTTCCCCTAATGGGTTGCAATGTAGGTTCGATTATGATTGTAGGTCGTATTCGATTTGGTCCAGTTTAGGGTGATTAATCATTTCATACAAACAATACAATACAAGCTAGGACAACAGATAGAATCATAGTATCACTTATAATCAAGCACATGCACACATCCGACTATCTAACAAGTATAACCAAGCATAATCTTAAGCCTCCAAAATACAGCAACGTATTAATCCCCACTTACCTCGACTCCTCACTCACTCACTTGAGGTTCGATTTGCTCAGGCCATCACCGATCATCCTTATAACACAAACGTGGTTTCCGTTTTTCATATAACTATTATAGGTTCATTTTATTCTATAACGCTTATTGTTATGTTTTGTTTAGAGTTTAATATGCCTAATTATCTAGGTCTTAAGTCTTTTACAATTATTCTAGGTTTAGGGTTAGGTTCGAGTTCGATTTCCGTATCGATTTATAAATTAGGTTCTAGTTCGATTTCTAAGTATTATTTTATACTTGAATCCTAGAAATTCGTTTTAACCCATAATGTGCAATTAATCACATTACTTCCCGATTTCTTAAATATTATCATTACTCCTAGTCAGTATTTTATTTCACCTGGTACACTTAAATTCGTTTTAGTGTACCGAATTCACTCCTGATGTGAAATTTTTTTTACATTTTTCATATAATTACATAAATTTAAGTTTCCTATCAGATTTATTGTATATTTTTATTCTTATCGTAATATCAATTTTTATTCTAATATTTTCTATTTATTATATCTCTAATAATTATATATTATCACCTATTATGTATATAATATACATCTAATATTTTTATTACTCTAATTACTATCTCCCTACATCAATTATCATTTCAAAATGTCTAAATTCATCCTAAATCAAATTTTACACCTAATTACCCTAATTTACAAAATTAACTTAAAATGTATTATTTTTCCATATTACTTATTTACTACATAATTGACCACCCTAAATGCTACAAGTATCATACTCCATTAGATTTCAACATCCTAAAACATATACTTATTCACTAAATCGGTAATTAACTATTTAATTACTTAAGTAACCCTAAATTACCCATTTTATGCCTCATTTTAGGGCCTAAAAATTTCAAAAATTAATTTTTAAAAACGGGCTTCATACACTATTCTATATCATCTAAGTAATCTATACAAAATTTTAGGGTTCAGAACTACACCCCTAAGGTCATTTATTTCTAAACCGAAACATGCTCGATTTTATACGATTTCTTAAGGACCCTATATCATGAGACATATTTTCATCAAAATAATATTTTTCCTAAAAACTACATACAAAAATATTCTAGAATAACAAAATTCATAATTTTATAATAATATTTATTATTTTTACAAAATTACACAAAATCGGGTTGGAAATTAAACTCACCGATTTGGGTGGCTCCGGCCACTATCGATGGCCATGAGTGTATTAGCCCACCTGGGTGTTGCTACCACCGTGTGGTGGTGGTGGCTATCCACTCCTAGCTACCCGTCAGATCTGGGTTCTTTTTTATGGCCCTAACTGCACAGTTTTCCTTTTCTTTTTTTTTTCTTTGGTTTTTCTCTTAATTTTCGCCTCTTCCTAATTTTCTATGATTTCTAACTATCTAAATGAGCTTTCGATTTTTTTCCCCTATTTATAGAGCTTTAGGAAATTTATTGTACATTGAATTGGATAAGACAATTGCCTTATCCCTTAATTTTTAGCTTTTGTGTTGTCTTAATTTAATTGACCGATTTTTTTTCTTATTTTTCCCAGCTGCCACGACCTATATTTGGATTTTCCTGATTTTTTTCTTTATTTTTCCTTAATTAATTATGAATTTTCTTTAATCATTTAATATGATTTTAACACATTACGCGTATTTTAAGTAATTAGGCGTATTTCTACATACATGTAAATTCATATATAGTACAAATAAATATTCCTAAATATTATTTAGGTTATTTTATGATTTTTAGTTTACATATAATTTATCTCCAGTGATTCATTAATTATCGGAATGTATTTTCCGCATTTTCGATAAATAACAAGTTATACACTTAAAATTTAGAATTTTTATATTCTTTTATTTTATTAAATTTAAATTTACGGGATCATTTTACTAATATTTCAAGCTTTACTTTATAATTTAGGCTCGATCGGGTTTTTCAACCGATCAAAACCTCGAATGGCTAATTTTGGGGCTTATAAAAATCACCCCACCACTACCACTATCTATGAGCCAAATTAACTAAGCTCTCTCTTTTTCTTCTCTCTCTCTCTCTTTTTTTTTTCTTTAGCTAGTGCTCTAACTAACTCAAACATTAATTAAAGTAGCTTAACTTAGTTTGGTGAAGGTTATAGGTAGCTAAGGTTTGGTTACTATTTGTTAGTAATGCGGTTGATATAAAAAGGTAGAAGAAATGACACTTGGTTTTTAGAGTTAAACAAATAATGGTTTCATATTTTGTGAGCATTAATTGAAAAATTGTTGTTTAGACCAATAGTGCTTTGTTTAGTCATGTGCAGAGGACCATTTCAGTAACCTAATTTAATATCGTGGATCGATATCTCAAGCTAGTGATAAAAGTGTAAGGAATTCGCTTGATCATGCATGTATTAGGGAAATTTAGTTTGGTAAGCTCAGAATAAGAACCATTAGACTAGATTTTTTACTCTTTACCTTACTCGATATCTTGCACACAAAAAGTAAACTTGAAAATAACCTTTTTTGAGCTCATTTAGGCTTCATTTGACTTTAATGAGCCTTAAGGGAGTTTATGTATGCTCTAAGCTTATTTATAACAATAATAAGATTCTTTTACTTATTATAAGCCCTTAGATAAATCTAAGCCTATAGAGGAAAAATGAGAGGATAAGCTTTAATGTTCGGGCTTAATCTTAGCTATTCATCTTTAAGCCATTTGACGGATAAGATTCTATTCTCATTCAATTCATTTAGAATATTAGCAAACTTGACACAAACACTGAAACTCTACTGAAATTATTCCTCTAAAGATCAAACGGACAATTTATCAAGAATAATTCAAGAAAGACCAAGAACACTAAGTTCGATTTACGGTCATGCGTGAACTTGAGAAATTGAGTTTACCGATTCTTCCTTCTATGCCTCTTTCTAGTGATATCTCTCTTCGTGCCATTAATTCAAGATATCTCCTTAGTCGATCGGTATACTTTTTGCATGTGATGGACTAACTACAACAACCTTACCACACATCTTGCATGTAGTCTTTTTCCTCATATTCTTTTGGCATTTCCGAGAAAATTATGTGTGACCACGCTTTTTTTGCTTATTGTTTTTCTTATTTATCGTCTGTTATATAATACGTAAGATAAAATCTAGATCTAGTCTAAACAAATTGATACAAAAGTGAGGCAAAGAGATTGGGAATTTTAAGAGTTTAAAGTTTATACACCAAAGAGATGACTGCTAAATACAATACAAGAAATTTAATATTTGCATGAAACTTCAGTTAAGGTAAGTACAAAAGCAAAAGGCATCATGATGCAATTAGGCATGGAGAAGGCATTGGATAAGCATCCGGAAGCTATGGTAGATAAGAATTGTGTGTGACAAGAAGGCCTTGATAGCATTTCAATTAAGTTGAATGAACAATGTATTGCAAGAGTATCTAGTTAAGAAGATGGCTACATGACTTTGCAAACAATTAGAAGGAATGTACATGACCAAGTATCTTATGAAGCAACTAGTGTTGAAGCTAAGATTCTATGCTTTTCATGTATGGAGGGTCAACGTTAAGATGATACTGGCTTTGTGTAAATCACATTAGATATGATACACTAGTGACTAGAATTGTCGATTGAAATTACTCATAATTTTTGAAACTCTTAGGGGTTGTTAACTAGAAATTGATATTACTTACATGTTCTACATAAAAAGTTTCACCACAATCATAAAACGATTTATAAGAACTTAATGATTAAGGGATAAAATCACTCAACAATTAATGTTCAAGATGGTTCCTAACATTATAGATGAATACATGTGAAGGCTACTAAAAGTAAAATCCTAAGGCCTTATTTAATGTCCTTGTACACTATAATGGAAAAATAGTAAATAGAATGTAAGCTTATAAAACAAATGAAGAAACAATATGTTGTATTAGAGCTTAAGAGTAAAGGCTGGACGGATGGATGGATAGGAGAGTCAATTGGATGGTCAATGGGAAAATTGTGTAGGTCGACTGATTGTGAAGCTTCAACTGGTTGACTGATTGTGAAGATAAGGATTAATCACTGTTTGGATAGGAGAATGTAACTCAATCCAACTTATCACTAAGATGACAATTGTTCAGTATGCTCCTTAGGCTGATGAATGGGGAACTAAATGCAATTAGACCTGTGAAAGGATTGATTCTGAATCATGAACTAACTCAACTCTATCATGAGCGGGCTTAACTTGTATGTTGAACCACCAGACCCTAAGGGTTTCGACGGTTCAACATGAAGAACTTAGTGGGTTGGCTAAGCCTCAAACTAGTTAGTCGAACCAATAGTTCAACCCGTCAGTTCAGGGTTAAACCGATCCTAAAATTAAAATATATATATATATAATATACTATACTATACATATATACCATATATATAATGCAAATATATTATGTATTACTATAATAATATATAATATACTGTACATAAATATAATGTAATGCAAACAAGTATATATTATATATAATATACTATATATAATATGCTATATATAGTGTTAATATATATTATGTATCGAGGGAAATTTGATTCACGAGAACGATAGTCTATATGAAGTTTTAGATTTAGTTAGGATAAACAAAGGACATAAATGAATAGGCCACAAATTATTTATAATAACCGAGGGAAATTAAGAAAAAAAAAAAAGAAAGAAAGAAAAACCATTGTTTAAGGGCAACGAAATAAGCTCTGTTCATTCTCTTACTAACCCGTGGACTGACGGTTCAGAACCAGGTCCAACCAACGCATGGATCTAAATGCAATTGAATGGGTGTAATTTGAGTCCTAATTCCTTAGCTTTTTGCAATTTTGATGGTTACCACAATTGCATTTCGAGCTTGGTGCAATCCTTGGCTCTTTGGTAGATGCTTCGGGCCAATGATCCCATCATCGTCTCGGGTTGGTTGAAGATTTTGGCCCAGATCTTGTTGATTGAGCACTTCTGTTCCATCTTAATCAAATGTAAACTTGCGATTGCTACCCTATAGGCACTAATATTCAATTGTGCAAATATATTCATCAAGTTTATAACTTGAATTTAAGCAAGATTTAGATTTAGGAGATTGTTTGAGCAAAGACACAGGCAAAAGAGAAAGCCACGACACGATTCGATGGAATGGTGGCGAACTAGGGATGCCATTATCAACTAGTAGCAGAGGAGCCATAACCAACTAAGCTATTTGTAGTACACCACTGCATGAGGGATATGTTGCATTCGTCCCTTCGTTGATCACAAGGGTCATTATATGCTTTGTGACTTTCTCTCTTGTGCTTTATTGGCATCTAATTTATTTTCTATCATATATTAAAGTTGAACTTCCTGGAACACTCTATATATTTTTATATATTTGGGCAGATTAAATGGAAGAGTAGAAAATACTAATGACTTGGTTAAAGGAAACATGGACCAAAAATTTCATTGTAATTGTACATGCAATAGTGGTCTATTTGGAATAAAACATTCAATAGTATTAATACATTACGTAAAACGATAAGCGACATCATTTTTATCCATATTTTTTTTATATTTTTCATGAAAATTAGATAAGCTGTATACCTCTTTTTATTTTACATTTCTTATTCATTGTGTTTTGTGTGATCTGTAATCTACAGTGTTAGATCCGGTCCTAATATTAAACTGAGGGGCCAAACCGTATGAAATCCTGAAAGGTCGTTGAGTAGAGCTTGTTTTTCAATTTTTGTTAATATCACTTAAACTAATACTTGAACTAGATATTTAAGTACGGCTTATATTCATTTTCACATCTAAGCAGACACTGTGCTTGTGGTTGCTAGGAAACACAGAAAAAATGTAGTGAATATTCCGGAACCAAAAGCCGATTTTCGATTAAACAACTGGAAGCATTTGGTCGTAGCACGCGGCATGTTACACAACATGGGCACTGTCTCTATGTCTGTGTTTGTGGAGACTCCACAACAACGTCAATTATTTCAAACAACGTTGGCCAGGAAAATAAAATAAAGGTATATTCTAAATACAACCCTTAATTATTTCAAATGGAGGTAGACATTAAAAATTTTTAAAGCGTGATCTTATGTTTTAAAAGTATAAATATAAGTCCTTGTAATTGACGTATCTTCATGACTTTTTCGGTCCTAATCCCATCGATAAATCTCCTTGACTTTTTAGGTCCTTGTAATTGTTCCGAACTTATTTACATATCTTCAAATGCTTAGAAATCATGCAGTAAAAGTTTAATAGGTCTATTCACGTTTGATCAATAATTTAGTTATATATTTACAATTATCTCAAAAATTAAGAGAGTTTTTATGTTCTTGTTTTTATTTTTTTGGGGAATGATCTAGTCTTTCATTATATATTTAATTTTGTATCAATTAGATCTGAATTATTGAAAACATAATTATTTTAATGGTTTAGATTTAATAAATATAAAATATAAGGTGAAATAAGAGTTGAATCAGTTTTATAAAAAAACAAGAACAGAAAGGTAGGAAAAACGAAAAAAATTAAATACAACAAAATTTGCAGACCCCTGCTGCTACCAAACAAACAAACGCAGACGACTCCTTTCGACATAAATAATTAAACTAGGAATCTTCCGATCCTACTATACAAAACTAGTTTTCTACATGCTAGTGACGTCTTCAAATAATGGCTCGATTAAGTGAACCTAGTACGTATTTTACAACATATAAAAACATAGTTTAATTAGTGCTTGTCTTTTCCAGGATAGCTCGGTGGGGGCATCGTGAAATCACTAAATACGTAGCGAGAAATTGAAAATTTAATTACGAACTCGACCTAGGAAGTGAAACATGATGTAATAGGATGTGGATGTTAGTGTAATGATTGTCCGGCAAAAGGGATTATCTATATAAAACATCTAATAATCAGACGAATTGATTGCATAATTCTATGAAATAAGATTTCTAGAAGGTTAAATTAAATTTAATAAAATATGGGCTAAATATTTGGGTTTGATCTATTTCAGGAGTCAAAGAGTTAGGCCTTTGTTTCAAAGTGAGTTGGAGAGATTTGCCTTATAGACTTGAAACAAACAGGAATCGTTGGATAAATTCCTTTGCCCTCAAAAACAAACTCATACACTTTGAGAAGCTTTGTACAAGATTGGAATCAAAAGGAGTTTATAGATCAATTCATCAAGATGACTGATCTCGATCATTATTGCCAATGCAATTTGGCAGGTGTTGTTAACAACCAAACTCTAAATAATAAAGAATTTCTTCCCATATATACCCAATTGAGACATTAGATAACAAACAATTGCTTAGATGAAGATTAAGCTCAACTACTCAAGATTAGAAGGTCAAGACCAAAGTAAATTCGATTGTTGTTTTTGTATTTGAACCTTAAGATCATCTGTTTCTCTTCCTTTTCATTTTCTTCAAGTCATCCTTTTATATATCATTTTTGTATTACTTATTTGAGATCATATGAAGTGTAAGATGCAAAATATGCACACGTGATAACACCAACTGAATGTCCTTACAGGATTTCATTAATCCAATTTATTCTTAGCTACAATCGGTATTACTACTATTCACCATCTCTACAACACCTTCTACTCTTTGCAACCACTAGGTTATGATCATACGCAACATGAGTCTACTTGGGTCATGTCATTCAAGACCTACCAATTAGACCATCACTCACTAGAAGCAAAACCCTCTTTTGAGTTCCTATCAATGACCATCTACCATTTGGGTTTACTAAAAACCTACTAAGGTCACCATGCACCAAAGGTAACCCTCTTCTAGATTGCCATCAGTGACCTTCTACCATTTTAGCCACAAAGTCAAACATCTAGATTATGTTGAACGCCACCAAAGTTTGTATTGCAAAAATGAGATAGCACTTTGCTTAAAAAAACCTCTTTTATTGGTGTTGATTAATAGTTTGTTGTGTCTAAAAGAAGGAGAAATGATTCACTGGTAATATACATCACGTGTTATGTACATGTAGTGTGTAAATACTAATAAAATATTGATATATATGTAGTGTGAAAATAATGCGTGATAATAGATTGGGAAACTATTTCTACTATTAATATTCGTGTCAACATTTTATTAGAGAAGATATGACGTATAACAACTATTGAATCTTTTTTCTTAAGGATGTGCATGAAATACGAGTCATTTATTTATTGCATCTCAAATCTCATAGTACTCTAATAAGTATAAGTTTGTCCAAATTGAAGGAATATATGCATATTCTCCGAACTATTTGTTCTACTATGGAATGGATGAATAATCTACGCTGCTATAGTAGAATTCTAATGGCTAGTTAGCTTATGAAAAAATAAAAAAGAAGAAAATTCAAGAAGTTGAAAGCTATATCTAGAGTTTTTAATTTTTACCCCCACATCCTAACATGCCCATCTTAGAAATGGAAACTAATGAGATTTTATACAATCTTAATGCATTATAATTAACTAATGAGGACATAATCTTTGCTGAATATGATTAAGTTAAGGACTTGTGGTTTAGGATCAAGATAGTCGCAACACATAGATTCTTCTCTATGGCGAGAGAGAGAATTAATGTTCAAAATCAATGGATGCCAACCTTGTTTTTTTGTCTATGTCAGCCATAGAAAAAAGGATTTATTGGATAATACATGTCATGTCATGTATAACGTGCATGTTGTGTTACTTTCAATCGTATTTCAACATGTGATAATGACAGTGGTTAATTTTTTTTTTCAAAAAAACAAGCCATATCGTTACATGTTCAATTTCAATTCGTAACTACTTACCACATACACATACGTGATGGGTAATATCTATTGAATCTTTTTCCTGATGATAAAGTGTGTAAGAATCTTGTAGTAGATATTTGAAAAAATTAATCATTAATATGAAATCAATAATCACCACTTAAACTTTTTAACTTTATAGAAGAATATTAAGAACCTGAAGTCATATATATAATTAAAGATAAAGGATTTCTATTTTTATTAACTTCATCAGCATACTAAAAGCATTATTTATTTACTTTTTTCCCTACTAGCTATCATATTATATAGTTGATGGGAGATTTTGGATATGGGTTCCTAGGCCTACGCCGACTTAATATGGTTGTAGGCTGACCTGTCTAAGCACAAACTTGAAGTGATATCTCCTTGACCAACTTAGCTGACTCTATGGTTGATCTACTTAGCCTCACATCCTGGTAGTATGAGGGCTCAACAAGCTTTAGGACGGGAATTGCATTGTTCCCAACTTAGCTCAGGTTGGATACCATTAGATAAGGTTTGACTCGATCAATAACCAAATCCCTAAACTTATACGATATGATCGTCGGCATAACCCCTACTCTCCAAGCTTAGTGGATACCTAAACATGCAAATGTGCTCCTAAATTCTCTCTAACTCCCCTGTACAAATAGCAGAATGCCACCAACAATAAACCACCTTCACTTACATTGTAACTCCTAGGCTCTCTAGCTCTATTGCATCCTTTCCTTCCCTCAAATACTAACTAAATTAAGTATTAGAGTGGTCATGATAGACAATACCTTGATTTCTCTTACTGTGTTTTGTTTTGCAAGCCCATAACCAGCTTTACCAATACCCAATATACTTTGATTTATTGGCAAAATCCAATTGATGACATCGTTTATTACAACTTCAAGGGAAATGAAAAGGTTAAACATGATTTATACTATCAAAAAATTAATAGTAATATTACTAGATTATAGCCTTTTGTTAAAAAAAAAAATAAAATTAACTAGGTTATGATTTTCATACATTCAAAATATCGATTACTTTGTTTGGTCGGTTTTGACACCTTTTAGTATGGTACTTGATATATATGAGTTGTATTCATTTTTGTATCATAGGTCTAAAAAAGCAATAAATAACAAGTGACGCAATACAAATGCTAATTAATTGACATATTGCTATGCTAATAAATTAGAATATTTATAAGTTAGTGAAGAATGCTGACTTATTGATTATTTATTTATTTTTTTTTTTGCAGAAGAGCATCAAATTGCTATTATAATCAATTTCTAAGAGAAAAACTATGAAAATATTTAATAGAAGATGGGCCAAACATGGAAATGGGGACCTAGTGGCTTATGCTTGTCGTCCTAACTAGTCTTGCAAACATAAGAGTCCAAGTCCAAGACATTTTTGGTACCTCACGTAGGTTTTTTTCTTTTTCTTTTTTCTTATTCCTCCTTGGATAACTTTTATGTCATGATTAGAGTACTGAAATTGGAAATGGCTATGAGATACAATGAAATAGAATGCATATATAATAATATTCACTAAATAAACACTTTTAACTATCGGATGTAATAGTTGGTTCAAATGTTAAACAAGTAATTTAATTAACAATAACTAATGAGAATGGAATAAAATGGCGATTATGCAACTAAAAACCCTCAATTGCGGAATCAAAATCCTATTTAAGTCAAAATTTTCAATTCTATGAAATGGCGATTCTACCTTCTAAAGACACATCTGAATTTAAACATGGAAATAGGAATGGAGTTAAGAATTATGATTCTATTCCATATTCGTCCTTCTTGTAGATTAAGTGCATATGCTCAAATTTGAGCTTGACTTGAAAAGTTCAAATATTGAAATTAGAATTATGTGCCTATGCTCATGGAAAGGTGTTAATTATGAACTCAAGTTTAATTGGATTAGACTCCTTTTATATAAAAAGTATTTCCCTCTTAACTGAAATAATATTGATATCTACTAAAATTGAACTCCATTTATACATAACCTCAATACAAGCTTAAGTACCCTCCTAACTTCATCAAACCATTCATCATAAAGCTTAACAAAGAGAGTATGTGAGGATCTTGTGGTATATATTTTAGAGAATTAACTATCGATATTGAATCAATAATTTCCACTTAAACCTTTTATATTTACATACAAAAATTAAGAATGACAAGTCACAGATGTAAATAGAGGAATTTTCTTTAATGGATGCTTCAAAGACATCGATTAGTTTGTTTGATGGTTTCAACATCATTTATTGCTCAAGTGGACCTTTTTTCACACATGTCAAAATATAAGAAAAATAATAAGGATTTTTCTCTAATGAGACATTTAATAAGGCTTATGTAGGCACTCTGTAGTGAAAAAAGATTCAATGGGTAGTACATATCATATGTGTGTAGACGTAGCCTATAATTACCAATCGTAGTTAAACATATGTATTAGTGGTGGATTCTTAGGTAACTATAGATGGCTATCCCCACGTGTTTGAATTTGATTGATAGTTACATATTTTGTTTATTTACTCATGACGTGTACTACCTAATGAATTATTTCTCCCCGATAGTAAGTGTTATAGGTAATCATTCGCGGTTAGAGACGCGCTTAAAGTTCTTAGCTTGAAGGTTGTAGCGAAGCATTTATGGGTGCTCATTAGTGGCTTGAGAGTTATGGTGGTAATGGAATACTTAGCAATGTTTATTGGCTGCTAGGCACTCAAGTAAAGCCTAGAGGCTTGGGTGCTATGATAGTGTATTGCTGTTAACATGGCAATTGTCTTTAGTAATGTGTTTTGTGTGACATGTAAGATAGTGACACTTGTGTAGTTGTGTCACATGCAGTTCATGTTGCTAACCTAAGTGTGGTTGATATAGTCATGGTTGTGAAATCAATAGTAGTGCTTTGACGTAGTGATTGGTGTAATACCTTGTGTCTAGATTATGTTTTAATGTGTTTTAGTAAGTGAATCCTTTCATTCCATTTTATTTCTTGATTTAGCAATATTCTCCTATGGCTTACGAGTTGTTAAAGCAATCGATTTGTGAATTCATTGATTGGATGAGAATTACTCTAGAGTATCAAAATAAAAAATATCAAGTTTTAGGAGATTATTCAGAAGGTGCAATGAGTGGTAATACATTATTGAAACGTAGGATTGTCTCAATTGAACCTATAAGTGTTAAACTAAGGAAAAGGGTAGGGAGATAGGATTTGAGATGTGAAAAATATTTAAGGCATGGGATGCATTCTAATGTCCCCATAAGTTTGCAATAGTGATCATAAATGGTATTCCTATAGCTATTGAGAAGGGAAAACAAATGAATGGGAAGCTTTGGTAGTTTTTCATGGACATGTTATTGAAGGTTTGAATGATATTGGGAAGGTTCCAGTAGCTATCAATGTAGAGAGAGAGGTAAAAGATGTGGAGGAAGTTGTTGATATAAGGGACAACTTAGAAAAAGTAAAGATTGTAGATGATATAATTGAAATAGAGCATATGAAGATAATTGAGATAAGGGATATAGAAGTAGCAAAGGAGAAGCCATAGATGTGAGAATCATCATCTGAAGCTAAAATTATAGGTATTAATCTAGTATATTTAATGTACTTGATCTTGAAAAGTCAAGAGAAGTTCAGATACAATATGTGGTGGATCTAGTTGACAACAATGCTTAATTATGGGAGTTGAACACTCATCATTAAGTTCATCAGAGTTTGGTTAACGAGGCTCATGATGTGTAGCATAAATAATTTGGAGCTAGTAGTAGAGAGCTTTTGCTTGTTGGTATGATTGATGGTGTTAGAATGTTGAGAGTTCCTAAAATTAATGCCAAGATGCTATAGGGATTATTGGTTTAAGGGGATCTACGGAGCGTGTCTTAGGGAATATGAGGTTGGAAGCAATTCATGAACCTAAGAAGGCTAGGTCAAGGTGTTTTTATGTACCTATTTTTGAGTTATACATGTTTGTTTTTTATTTAGGTAATTACAGTTGAAAAATTGAAAGCAAATTTTCTTAAGTTTGAAAATAATGATGGGGATCAAATTATTTTGTCCATTTACCTAATTTCCTTTAGCAAGCTATTGGAAATAGAAAGTTTTTCCTATGGATTTTCCAATTATGATATCACCTTTTTGCATTGAATGATATCAACTTTGCACGAAGTTGATGTTTGTATGAGAAAGTGTTAATTTGCAAGGATGTTGCATTACATGGGGAAAATCTAAGATACATTCTTTGGCTTTTATTGAACAAAGAATTGTTAAGAAATTACAAGGTTGGAAAAGGAATTTGTTGTCTATAGGTATAAGTGGTAAAGAGGTTATGATAAAATCAATAGCTTATGCAATACCAACATATTCCATGAGCATTTTCTGTTTCCCATTAAATGGTGCATAGAAGTAGATGGTGTTATTTCTAATTTTTGGTGGGGTGAAGTAGAGCATGGTAACAAAATCCATTGGAAGAAGTGGTCAGATTCAATTAAGTCAAAGACTATAGGTGGTTTAGGATTTAGATATCTTCATTCCTTTAACTTAGTTTTATTAGGCAAATTAGCTTGGCGCACTTTGAAGTACTTGGATGACTTTTGGGTTTGACTTTTAAAGAGCATTTATTTTCCAAATGAAAATTTTATGTGTGCTTTGAAGGGAGGACGAGCATCTCGGGTATGACATAGTATTTTATAAGGAAGAGAAGTTATATCTAAACGACTAATTTGACGGTTTGGGGATAGTAGATCAGTTAATTTTTAGAGTGATCCATGGATTCTTAGCTTGCCTAGCTTTATTTTATCACCTAGAGATCTATAATCATATTTATTAGACATCAAGGTTCATAATGTTATGGATGTACATAATCATATTTGGAATCTTCATTTGGTGGATGAACATTTGTCTAATTTGGATAGATTAGCAATTCAACAAATCCTTGTGACCAACACATGTCTAAGTGATAAGATAGTTTGGTCAGTTGAGAGAACTAGTGAACAATCTATTAAAAGTTGTTATCATGTTGTGCATGTTGATGGGGAAGGCAATCCGTGTAGCTCTTCTTCAATGTCACATGATATTGATAAAAGGGTATGGAAAATAATATGGCATTTTGAATGCTAGCTCAAGTATAAAAAACCTATTATGGAGAATTTGTTATAATGCTTTGGTTACTAACTCAAATCTTTTTTGTTGGAAAATCAAAGATAGTCCACTTTGTCATTTTTTAATTACATCAAGACCATTGAACATTTATTTTTTCATTGTCATTGAGTTCAACCAATTTGGTTTACTGTCTTGTTGTGTAGAATTGCTTATCTTAATATTCAAAGCTTTCGTAGTTGGGTAGAAGACCTTATGCATAAGCAAACACAATCTTCTCGACTAGTACATGAAGTCTTCGCTCGGATTGATATGATCATCTAGCATATCTAGATCCATTAAAATCACTCTATCTTCAATTGTCCACATCCAAATCCTCATATTGCTACATCGTTGGCCTTACATGTTATTAAGTTATTAGGTATAGCTACTGTTGTGGATAGATATATACATCCGATGGCTAAGGCTTTAAATCACTATGATGCATCTTCGGTTGAAACAACAACAACTTTATTACAGGATATTTAGTCTCATTATTCATTACAAGGTGTATAGGAAATTTACATGAATATCTCATCACCGGATAGGGTAGATTCAATGTTATGAGTTAGGTCTCCCTTACTTACAGGCATGATTAAATTTGCATGGGAGAAGAGGAAGTATTGGTGTTGTGTAGAGATTCTTTAGGCATACAAAAACAAACTACAGCTGTTACTATTCCATCATGCTATAGTGAAATAAATGAAGCCTATGCATTAAGGGGAGGTTTGTTAATTAGGAAGGATGGCGGCATATTCTTGTTGAAACTAATT
The DNA here is from genome assembly GCA_024138005.1 of Lumnitzera racemosa. Classification (NCBI taxonomy): domain Eukaryota; kingdom Viridiplantae; phylum Streptophyta; class Magnoliopsida; order Myrtales; family Combretaceae; genus Lumnitzera; species Lumnitzera racemosa. Next base: position 7,692,507 of record JAMXBC010000010.1, read on the forward strand.
CTCAACAACTTGTTAAAGCTATTCATTTGCCCACAATAGCTGCTAGGAAAATGGCAAGCATTGTTCATGATACTCGAATGTTACGATCATCTTTTACCAATTGTTTAGTTTCCTTTATCTTTCGTAAAGCAAACATATATGCTCACTAAGTTGCTACCTAAGCAAAAATTGGGATGAGCTGTTGTTTTCGGGTTGATCGAACCCCTTCTCTATTTCTTTGTCTATTTTTTATAGATTTGGCCTCTAGGCCACCAAATGTATAACTTCCTTATGCATTTCAATGAATTATGTTGTGTTTGAAAAAAAAAAAAACAAAACACCATTAAGTCAACAAACAGGTTTCTCGAGAATGAAACCCAAATAAATGAGTTATTTAAGTGCGGGCACATGAACTTTTAAGCTAAGCGGGAATAAGAGTATATTTGTAGAAAGTGCCATCTTTGGATGATAAGAATCAATCCTCTAGACTGATCACATGAAGCCAAGCTAGAAGACTCCAAGGACTCACGCGAAGAAAACTAGCTTGAAGCCATATTCGATATGAGGATTCCTATTCCGAATTGATCTCCTGCTAACTTGACTGTCAGATCTTCATGTGTGCCAAACCTGCTCCTTCCCAGTAGTTGTGCTATAACAAGACATCCTAGAAGACGAATCTAAGACTATTCAAACCGATCTCTTCAGTTGACTACAAGCATCATCCCCAAACTTAAGTTGATTGCTCTGTAGCAGGACTAACTAGGCCCCAACCTGGTCTAGATCAAGTTGGCCCTTGATTGCAAACGCTTTTCTATTTTCGCTTACTTACACCATATTTCTAATGTTCAGCCACCAAGTAACACGTGTCTTCTAGTACAACATTCCAGAATAATTCTTACTTTTCCATGCTAAATATTCTTTGTCTTTTTTATCCCTTTTAGTATGTTTTGTGTAACCTAATTGTAAAAATACTCTTTTGTCTTTTCATATATGTAAAGTAATCCTAGTGAATGAGTATATAAACTCGTACTTGTACGTAGACAATTAATCATCAATAAAGAAATTATTCATGTTTTCTTTAAGTAACCTTAGTGTTCTCATTATCCTTTAACTCTTATATATTCCCTTTAGCAAGGAGTAGTGGCGAGTAACCCTTCAATTCAGACCGATGAGTTACATCCGACGGATTATAGGCCGAGCAGGATCGAGTGGTGCATCATATCCATTCAGTAGTTACCCGAACTTTGCTAGCTTTTCTTTTGTTTCTTTTGATTCGCTTTATTGTAGTATTTATTGGTATGTCCGACCCCGGAGATACGTCAGGAAGACTTGTCTAGTGCCTAGGTGGATTCGACTCTCGAAATGGGGAATCACTTGAGCTCGCTTATTCGGTAGGTAAGTCATCATCTATTTAAGTTGATGTCTTTCTTTGCTGATAATGTTTTTGACGTTGATCACAGTATGTTTGTTTCATCACAGTACTACGGGCAAGTACTACTCTCATTGCTTAATGAGGTAAAGGATCTTCATAAGGAAGTGCTAAGTGCAAACAAGGGCTTAATGGAAGCAGATCCTCCTCTAACTGTTTTTATGACATGTTTAGTAAGGCTAATTGGCGGCTGCTTTAATCTCATGTGTAGATGACCATGCTTAAGGTAAAGCTGCAAGTGGAGAAACATGGTCAAATCAATGTACAGAAGGTCGCCAAATAGGCCAATGAACTCAAGATTCAGCTAGAGGATGGGTAGAGGACCAAGGCTAAACTCTCTAAGAAGCTGGATAGAGAAAGGAAGGCCAAAGAGGAGCTTAACCAGTACAATATTGAGCTTAAGGCATTGATCTTAAAACTTCAAACTAAGTTGGCAATGAAGGCAGCTGAGTGTGAAATTGCCAAACAACTTTATTAAAGTTAGTTAGTCAAAAGGTTGGGCTAAGGTAAAAGATCTAGGAGGTCCAAGGTGAGACTAAAAAGATGAAGGAGGTCATCTCTAAGCTGGAGAGTGAGGAGGTCCTTAGCAAGGTAGCCAAGAAGAAGGCTATGGAGAAGTTCTTCAAAACTCCCTAGTGGATTGAGAGTTACAAGATATCTCCATTGAATGCAGCCGGGGCATCAAGACGAACATGCTCGAGCACCATCTCAACCTCAACTTGAGCTTCTTGGACTAGCTAGACAATCCAACACACAGGGAGGAGAGGGTAGCCTAAGTAAAGGAAAGGGCTCTCAAGTAGCCGATGCAGTCCAGGGCGTTCCTCCTGTTGTCGGGCATGCCTATGATGTTCATCTACTTCTATCACTCCTTGAAGCAGCAAAATCGTAATGGTCCGGTCATACAAACTATTTTAAGATAAAAGCTAGCCATACAACTGCTATCTTAGACCTGATTTACATAAACGTCTATGACTAATGCACTTTGAAATAAACAATTCATAAATTAAATAAATTGTTTACTTATGAACTTAAGAAAAATAAATATTCACATTAAAATAATTTGAGTGTATTTACAAGATTTAGTAACCTAACATAATCTATTTGAGTAATTTGTAAAGTAATACTAAAAGCTTTAAAGATAAATCTAAACTCGAGAGTGTATCTGTTCTTCAGTTTATATCATCACTCTCCCAGGATCCAGCAATTGCTAGCTTTAAGGTAATTATAAGTCGCTTCATTGCTAATACCTACAACATTTATAGGGATGTCAATATCCATAGCTCAGTAAGTTAGGACGGAGACTTAAAACTATATAACAAACACAAACAAGGTTATCAATCAAATCAATTAGATGCAATGCATCTCCAAACAAATGCCATCGCATGACATTATCCAACCCGTCGTGAGATTAGAGAAATTGCACTCATTTTAATTCGGGTTGAGGAGTTTCCGTTAACGCAATAGCTCATGACCAAACCTAGGCTTGTGCAATGGAGACACCGCTCCTCCTATAACTACCTTCAAACCATTGACTTCACCTTTGTTGTGACCTCCTCACCTATTACTTAGTTCGAAAGGATCGGTATTTGAGTGAAGAATCTTAATGTTCCCCTAATGGGTTTCTATGTAGGTCCAATTTAAATTTATGAGTCAAATTTTCAGTTAAATTTGGTTTAAGGTGTTTAAACATTTCAAACAAATCACATAAATGCTAGCCAATAGCAAATCATAATCATATCAGCAACTTAGAGCAAACACATACACGTAACAAACAATCTAATAAGCACAATAAGTATAATTCCAACCTCCAGGTATTATAATTTAGTATTCCGAAATACAACAACGTATTAATCCTAACTTACCTGAACTCCCCGCTTGCTCACTCGAGGTGCAACTTGTATTAGCCATCGCCAAAAATCCCTATAATATAAATCTTGTTTCAATTTTCCATATAACGGTTATAGATTAGTTTTATCCTATAACGTTTATTGTTATCTTTGGTTTAGGGTTTAATATACCTAATTATCTAGGTTTTCAAATCTTTTACAATTATTCTTGAAATTAGGTTAAGTTCTGGTTCAGTTTTTGTATCGATTTTTAAATTAGGTTTTTAACTCAGTTTTTTATTAGGGATTTTATATGAAAACCCTAAGAATTCGTTCAACCCATAATGTGAAATTAATCACATTATTTTTAGATATCCTAAATATCGTTTTTGGTCTCTAACCAATATTTTAGTCTATGCGGTACTTCATAATCCTAATTTAATTATCGAATTTACTCTCGATATGATAAAATTTTACATATTTCCTATAAACACCTAAATTTGAGTTTCCTAACAGATTTTGTACATATTCCTATTATTATTATTATAATATCAATTTTAATATAATATTTTCCTATTTATTAATTTCTTATACCTACATGTTACATATTATTACCTAATATGTCTATAATGTAGACATCTAATATTCCCATCACCTCAAATATCATTCCTTAACATCAACTAACATCTTAAAAAATCTAAATTCATCCTACATCTAAATTTACACCTAATTACCCTAAATTACAACATTAACTTAAATTTACTATTTTTACCTATTACATATATACTATATAATACCCTAATAATTATATCTAACACCCTAAAGGATATAAATATCATACTTCATCATATTTTAACATTCTAAAACATATAATTATGCACTAAATCTATAATTATCTATTTAATTACCTAATTAACTTAAAATTATCTGTTTTATGCATTATTTTAAGGCCTAAAAATTATCTAAAAATTTTAAAAATTAATTTTTGAAAAAGGACTTCATAGCATTACTCTATAACTCCTAAGTAGTTTACACAAAAATTTTGAGTCCAAAACTGTATTCCTATGCCTATTTATTTCTAATTCGAAATACGCTTAGTTTTATATGATTTCTTAATCACCCTATATTACAGGATATATTTTTATCTAAATAATATTTTTCCTAAAAACTACATGTAAAAATATTCCAGAATTCCAAGTTTCATAACTTTCTAAGTATATTTAGTATTTTTAACAAAATATGTAAAATCGAAAAGAACATCAGACTCACCGGAATTAGTGGCTATAGCCATAGCCAATTGCCTTGACCTTTTTGGCCAATCTAAGCACTGCCACTACCATGTGGTGGTGGTAGCCATTCACTCCCAAGTTGCCATTGGACGGTGATTCCATTCTAAGGCTCTAATTGCACAGATCTTTGTAATTTTTTGCAATTAAACCCTAACCCTAATTATTCGATTCTCTCTAATTTTTTTGCTCTCCAAATAGACCAAATGAGCTTTTGAAATTTTTTTGGGTATTTATAGAGCTTCCTTTTTCTCCCAATTTCTAGTTGCTAAATGTCTTTATCCTCTTTTAAATTTACTTTTTGTTTGTCTTAATTTAATTGGTTGCTTCTATTTACTCGATTCTAAGTTGCTACACCTCAAATTTGGATCATTCCCCATTTTTTTAATTTTTCCTTAATTAATTATGAATTTTCTTTAATTAATTAACCTTATTTTGATATATTTCGCGTATTTTAAGTAATTTCATATATTTTTACCTGCATGTAAATTTATATATGGTACAAATAAACATTCATAAATATTATTTAAGTTATTTTATGATTTTTAGTATGTATATAATTTATTTTTATTGATTTTTCAATTATCAGAATCCGTTTTAAGCATTTATGATAAATAACAGATAATATACATATAATTCAATATTATAATAACTAATTATTTTATTTTTTATTTTCTTAAATCCAAACTCACATATCACTTTCACTTTTGCTCGATCACTCTAAATTTTACGAACCAAACCTTGAACACTTGATTGCGAGACTTATAACTTCCACCTTAGTAGCTCAATAGGAGGTAACTTCTAAAAGTGCCTCCAAGGAAGGATAGGGTCAGGGTGATTGTCCTATTAACCAAAGCCAACAGACCTCCACTCCTCCTTCTACAGCCCAAGACGATGCATCTTAAGAGTAGGCATTTTAGGCGGATTAATCCTTCAAGTGGATCGATGCATTACACTTTTCAAAACTTCCAAAATTGGCTAATTCGAAATGATAAGCCATTATCCCCCCCTTTTTTCCTACTTTTACTTATTTATTTTCCTTTTTTGACATAAGAGAAATTCTTTTAACTGGTTAGTATTCCAGCTTTTTACCTTGTAAATGTGCTGAAGAAAATGAAATTCTACTTTTCTTTTCTTTGATTCTCTTGGTCTGTTGATACTTCCATTGCATTGCTTAACTTTTCTCACTTACTTACTAGTGTAGCTTAATACTTAACTGTTGTATATGGGTGCTTGACTACTTGCTGAATAGAGTGCCAAGGTGGCTCATAGCTTAAGACATGTAAGGGTTACTCTATTATGCAAGGGGCATTTCCTTTTGCCAGGGTTGCTTAAGGAGGTGAGGGGTAGGGTTAGGTTGGTGGCATTCTGACTTAATTAATCATAGGAGTTCCTCAATTGTGCAAAGAATGTTTCCCCTTGCTGAGGCTACCTAAGGGGGTCAGGTCAATGACAGTCTAACCTACTCAAGTAGTAGGAGTCCCTCAGCTATGCAAGGGGTGTTTTCCCTTGTCGATGTTACTTGAAGGCGTTAGGTTGGCAGCATGCCTACTTGCCCAAGTAATGGGAGTACCTTAGTTAACAAGTGTTTCCCTTTGTCGAGGTTATTCAAGGGGGTCAAGTCAATGGTATTTCGACCTACCCAGGTAATGGAAGTCCTTTAGTTGTGCAAGGAGTGTTTCCCCTTATTGAGGCTACCTCAAGGGGTCGAGTTGGTGGCATTCCAACCTAACCATGCTAAATGAGGCGCATAAGTTAGAAGTCTGTTCACCTTCTAAGGATAGGACATAGTACGAAAATAAAAGAGGGAGAAAGATGAAAAATGCTCAATATTCTTGGGGAATAGAACCTTCATTGATATTAACAAGAGCATTTACAAGAGACTTTTCATTAATCAAAGTAGAGTTAAAGATTGTCAACATTCCAAGTGCACAAGATGAGATCTCCATCTAATCTCTCTAGTTGATTCGCTCCGTTCCCCAAGCTCTCTTTAACCTTGATTGGATCTTCCTAATTAGGGGCTAGCTTCCCTTTTCCTTCAGTCAAGCTAATGGCTTTAAGTTTTCAGCAAACCAGGTTACCGACCTTGAATTCCTTTAGTTTAGCCTTTTGATAATAGTACTTAGTTGTTTGGCACTAGTAGGCTGCCACCTAAGTTGTAGCGAAGTCTCTGATTTCTTTAATGGTATCTACACTAGCCTAGAGTAAGGATTCGTTTAAAGTCGCGTTGAAAGATTGAGTCTTGATGTTAGGAATTTCTAACTCAATAAGGAGGGCAACCTTTGAGCCGAAGGCTAGGCAGAATGGGGTCTTGCCTGTAGAAGTGTAGTGGGTAGTCCTATACCCCAAAAAAATGTTGGTAACTAGTATGCCCACCTTCCTTAAGCTCGATCGACTATCTTTTTAAGTCTCTCCAAGATGATCCAATTAGTAACCTCGACCTGTCTGTTAGACTAGGGATAGGAAACCGAGGTGAAATGAGGTGTAATGTGGTGCTTAGTGCAAAACTCCCTAAACTTGGAGTTGTCGAACTACCTCCCATTATCTATGATGAGGGCGTAAGGAACCTTAAATCTAGATAAGATGTTGTCTCATATAAATGATTCGATGCTCCTCTCGGTGATTTTGGTTGGCTTCGATCTTGACTTACTTTATAAAGTAATCAACGGCTATCATGATGTATTGTCGTCCTCTCGAGGCCTTAGGGAAAGCGCTAAGGATACCGATGCCCTATTGGGCAAATGGCCATGGATTAGTTAGGGGTTAGAGATTACTACTGTAGATACCTCATTTTTGCCATTTTTCATTTTTATTTTAGTTGAGCCAGGTTAATAAAAATAAGAAATAATAAATATAACAAAAAATAAAACAAAACTTAAAAAGAAAAAAAATAAAAAATAAACAAGATAGTCGATTTGTATCTTATCGAGTCAAGTTAACTCGAATCATATCAAGTCAAGTCAAGTCGAACTGTATCGGGTCAAACTGCGTCAAGTCGAGTATAATCGAATCGAGTCTAGTTGGATCGTTTAGTATCGAATCGGATAATAATGTGTGATTAATTTAATAAATTATTAAGTCATTTGAGAGTTGGGCTTCATTAAAATAGTTCTGGCTCAGTCCGATTTAAAGAAGATTTTTATCTAATTTATATTGGGCCAAAATAAACTTAAGATTTATTAGATAAGTTGTTAGGCTATATTAGATTAGATCGGATCGAACCCGGTAAATAGAAAGCTTAAATAGGATTTCTGGAAGTTAGGTCAAATCTTTAAAGAATCGTAATAGTAATCGTATCTTCTATATCTTGGTTTGATTATAATAGAATATATATTTAAAACAATACAAAAGATTCAATTTTGAGGTTTATAAATTGGCAAGTGACGTTGACGATAGTTTTTCTTAATGACAGAACACATATTCATTATTTTAATAATAGCCCCAATTCTATAATATCACTCCATCGCTTAAACATTCATGGCCTGCTTCACAAGTCACTACTCGCACAACTTCAATAACCAAATCATACAATTTAACACAATAATCCCACATCAAAATCACACTGATCAGCAATAGTACGTCACCAACGCCAGCATCACCGACCGAACAAGCTTGAACAGCAATTCATGTCTTCAACCAATACGCAATACAACAGCAGCCGCAGCCTTTAGACAGCTCCCACGACCCCAACGCATTACCCTAAACAGCAGCTAATACGTCAACATAAATTCCATGAAGCAACTAACTATAGCCCTTGATGCCTGACATAAACCGAACATGATACAGCCAACACAACTTTGCACGCCAACCCTTAATTACGTACAACATGTATAGCATAATTCATAGCTAAAGTCCAGCACTCCACAACATCCTGTCTAATAGCCTGCCATGTTCACACCTAAAAGAGGCACTCATACGAAGGCCCTCTACTCTACTAACATACAAGGATACGTATACTGACAGACACGAGTTGAAAGCACACAACATAAGCAGTACATCTCCTTCATCGAGACCCACTATATGTCCTTGATTTTCGTAGTCCTATACGCTGTACACAAATACACATGCTCCAATGCACACAACTTACACACACAAACATACGACCATAGCATTAACGCACCAATCGATACGCTGTGATCAGTGGAGACAGCAACCGACATGCCTTTGATCATGCTCGTAATCACGTAAACAATAACCAACATGCCTTCAATCATGCCTATAACCATTTGAAAATAGTGTTCGACTACCCTCTAATCACACGTGACTTGACTCTAGGTAAAAAATTTTTTATTTTATTTTATTAGTTACTTTAATTATTTTTACTAACTTATTTATTTATTTTTTAATGCAGGTTTTTATTATTTTCATATTGCGTATTTTTTTAGATAATTTCAATTTTTAATAAGTTTCACTTTTAGTAAAATCGTGTATTTTGGAAAATAAGTGTATCTATACCGTATCTTAATGTATCTTGCGGTTGATATTTTGAAAAGATATGTGTCTAGTTGTTATAATTTATAAAAGATACGTATCGAGATACGTGTTTAGTGGTTATGATTTAGAAAAGATATGTATCGAGATTGAAGCTAAGATTTAGAAAAAATACTTTTTGACACATTGTAGTTTTAAAAATAAAATTAAAAAAATCTTAACCAGGTTTTTAAAAAGATTTAGTTAGTTAGGGTTTTCTTTAAATTCGTGAAATTAGATTTCTTAGATTTTTTCTTAAAAAATAATAAACTGATAAATAAACGTAAACTTGACTTGGTTTTCAAAATAAAATAACCTACCCACTAAATATTTTACAAAAATAGAACTACGGCCGGTTTGATCCCGACTAGCAGGTATATAAGCACCTTTGGGGCAACTGTATAAAAAAAATAAAAATATTTTTTTTCCCTTTTCATAGAAATTCATAATATAAAAATAATAAAAAAAATCACTTTAGTTAACTTTTGCTTATTTAGGCATATTTTTTATTATTTTTGGAAAATTATAAAAATAAAAGCCTATCAATTTTTTTTTTAATTTTTACATGGCAATTTAGTCTTAATAGATTAGCCCTCAAACTTAATTTTATTTGGTTTAATATTCTAAAAATCAATTTTTTATAATATCTACAGACTAGTAACCAAATTAGGATTTTCCTACCCGAAAACCCTAATTTCATTTTTTACTAGTTGAACTGGTTGATAAATCTAATTTTTAAATTTTTAAGAAAAATATTTCCTTAGTTTAATGTTTAGTAATTTATATTAAGCAGGCTATGCTTGATATAAATTAAATTAAGGAAACCGAAATAGGGCTCGACAACTGTTAAGGGTATGGATGATTAGGGCATGCTTCTAGCATTAGAGGCACTTTTAAGCTATGGCCTTGGCTTCCTACCTCATGGTAAGCAAATAATATCTAAGCTAAAGAGCTTAGATGTAAAGGGCCTATGATTGAATGTGGTTGTTGCACAATCTAGCATGCAGCTCTTCTAAGATGTATAGCCCCTTGTCTGTTTAGAGGCATCTAAGCAAGGGAAGCTCAACTCCCCTTTGGTATAGGACATTATCGATTAGGGTATAGTTGGTAATGTGGTACCTTGGCTTCTTAGCCTCCTTCCTGTCGTCTGGGAGCATAGCCTACTCCAAGTAACTCCGGATCAGTCCATCCAGCTTGGCTTTTAAGGTTGCTGCTATGAGCTCTAGGACCTTAGCTATACCTGGAGTTATACTCTTTTCGGGCAAGTATTCTATGGAAAATTTTCTGGCCTTTACCTTAAGCTTCTGTATACTAGTAGAGGCGAGCTTGGATAGCCAATCTACTCTTGAGTTCTCCATTTAAGGGATCTTCGTAATGTTCCATAAGGGAAACTCAACTAGGAGACTCCTTACTTTCTTTAAGTATCTTACTATGGTGTCATCCCTAGCCTCATACTCACCTTAAACCTACTAGATGACAAGCATTGAGTTCGAGAATACCTTAAGGTGCTTTGCGCCGATCTCCTTGGCCAGCTTGAGATCGACGATTAGGGCCTCGTCTTCAGATTCGTTGTTACTTAAGGACATAACAAACAATAATCTTGTATGGCTTTTATAAATCTTCATTAGTATGTAAACCGATTGTATACCACTACTGATAAACACCAGAATAAGTGATATTCATTGGGCTAAGAGCACCCACTAGACCGATTGGCTAAAATGAGGATCCCAAATTGCATGAACAATAGGTCTTACATGTAAAAGATCCTGGATCAAGCCTCAAAATTTCCTTGCCAAGCTACATGAAAGAGATTTCCAAAAAGTCCATAGAAAAATTATTACTAATTGCCCGAAATGAGAAGCAAAAATATTTTGATAAAGACATCCCTTAGTAATGTCATCATGAATCTCAAAGTCAAGTACGGTTGCAATACCAAACCAAATATGATGAGTAGTAGGGTCCTGAGCTAAGCTTTGGTTAAACCTTGGAAATATAATGTGATAATGCCTTTTAAATCCTCCTAGCCATTATCCTATGGCAATAATTCTTACTAAGAAGAATGTCCATGTTATGGCAATTTTACCCAAAAGGTAAGCACTAAGCCCATGCCTCTACCACCGAGGTGTATGAACCATCAACATAGGGAGTTCGCATCGACTAGTCATCTCTGGGTAGTGCTTCCTCCTACTCTATGTATTCCACCACGAAGTCGGCCAGCACTTGTGCTTTGTAGGTCATTTATGGTTAATATTGGATACTGTACACACTCAGCTCTATCGCGTACTTGACCATCTAACCAAATGCGTTAGGCTTTTGCAGTAAGGTGAATAAGGGCTATTCTGTTAGCACGAATATCTGGTGCGCTTAAAAGTAAGGTCTTAGCTGATGTATCGAGATAATGATAACCAGGGTAAATTGTTCGACTTTGGAGTACCTGACCTCGGGCTCCTGAAGGATATGATCAATGTAGTATACGAGCTTATGGTCTTTCCCTTCCTCCTTGACTAATATAGGAGAGAGTGCTTTGTCACTAATGGCTAAATACAAATATAGGTCCTCGCTTGGAACAAGCTTCGAGAAGACTGGAGGATGCTCAAGGAATTCTTGTGGCTTAGTAACGGTTGCTTCATACTGTGGAATCCATTTAAAACCCTTAGGATTTTTAAGAATTTTAAAGAACTCTGTGCATCTACTTATGCTTCTTAAGAGGAATTTGCTCAATGTAGCTACCACGCTGGTGAGCTTCTGGACTTCTTTGATCGAGGTGAGGAGCTTCATGTCAGCCTTGATCTTCTCTGGATTGGCCTCTACGTCGCGTTAGGGATTCAACTTCATGTTGTGCTCCTTTATCCAATCGAATGCTTCCTTCAAGTCCTTGATATGGTTAATAGGATGCTTACTTTTGACAATCTTGTTGTCAATGTAGACCTCCATGTTCCGCCCAAGCTAGGGCTTAAACAGGGTGGTCACCATCCATTAGTATGCCGCCCTAGCATTCTTAAGGTTAAAGTGCATAATGGTGCAACAATAATGTCACATCTTGGCTTAGCATGGAATGTACCATTACACAGGAATAATTGTTAAAAATTTGACTCAACTTGCTCATTTATTAAATGACAACTTTATTTATAGATAATGGAGGTACTACAACGGAGTTCACCTGGATATTTGGCTACAATTATATGTATAGTTAACTATTTACATTAAAACATAAACCATTATTTTTTTCTTCATCTTTAAAATAGTAGGACTTTTGACTTATACAAGTTCCTTCCAAAAGTTGCTGACTTCGACTAATGCTCTTAGAATAAATTCCTCTTAGTTTTAGACCCTTTAAGATCCTGTTAGCCTAAAGACAAAACATTTTATCCCCTTAGTTACTAAAGCTGAGTGAGAGTGGATAACAAACAATACAATGTAAACAATATCATAACTCAAACATTTTAATCATATCTAGCAAGTTTACCTTCACGCATACATTAGCCTAACTAGGCATTTATTGCTAATAATGCTACATGCTATGGTCATGCACGTAGCATGCATCGGTATTGATATCTTATTCAATTTCAATATACTCATTCGGTTAATCAACATATTCGAGCATCTAGATACCACATCCAGAAACTTAGAGGCAATAAGGAGCTACTTGGGGGTAGGACCCTTAACTTTGCATTTACCAAATTCGACCACAAAAAGTTGTTAGCCTATGCCTAGAGACAATAAGGAGCTGCCTAGGAGTAGGACCCTCAACTTTGTTTTATGAAATTATACTACAAAATGTAGTTTACTAAATCAAACCACCAAAGTAATCAAGTTACTTAGGCAATGAGAACCTATATGCTTCAAAAAACTAAGTTTATAAAGCCATGGTTTTTCTTGATTACTTGAAAATCTCTTTTTTTGAAAATTCTAACCCATAGGTCCTTTTTTATGCCATGTCATACCATGCTATGTAATAGCAACTCGAATTTATCATTCAACATAATCGATCTTTAGGTTTTATTCAATCTAGTTATCAAAGTCTAGTTTTCAATTTCTCTTTATTGGAAATCTAATATCTCACTTAGGGTTCACTTAGGTGAACACCTAGAAGATTGGGTTAGTAATCACTTAACTTACCACATTAACACCCAATATAGTAGTATAACAATTTAACCATGATATAGTTACCATAATTCAAAATCACCACATTAGCATCCATTACAGTAGCATATCAATTCACTTAAGATATAGCTATATTCAATCAACATAGCATCAAACAGCATATAGTATTATGAGTAGCAATATATTTACTTCAAGCATAGGTTAAATCCACTTACCTAAGCTTAATAGTAGTGCAAAATCCTAAACTTTGTGACATAGTTTTTCCTTACTTATCACACCTAGAAAAATATAAATACAATCTCCAAATCAATTGCGAGTCGAACCCAAACTCTTATAAGCTTTCATTACCACGTTTTTAAACTTCATTTGACTATATCTTACTCATTTCTTATATGATTTTAGTAAAATTTATATTGTCACAATTATTGTTTCGAGTATTGTTAATATATCTTAGGAAACAAGATTGATCAATGTAGTTATAAGTCTAAACATACCCCTTTCTAGCTACCAATTCGATCGTACCTTAACGTAACTTCATAATTGACCTAAATAAGCTTTAGTTCTAAACTAAAAATCCTAACAATTACACTTTTCAAACTTAAACAACATCTATTTTATTCCTAAAATACTAATATTACATTATCTTATCAATTATCATAATAGTACTATTTACTATTTTACATATTAGGTTAATATATAAGCTTACATTAAGAAAATACGTAATAAATAATATACGAGCCTGATTAATTCCACAAAAAAATCCTATAGACTAAAAAAAATATGTAGTTTAATTATTAATCATCAATTACACTAAACTAACTATTATGTATTTTTATCAAAATACCAGTTTTAACTCCAAATTATGGAAAATTAGGAAAAATAAAAAATTTTAGGTGTGAGACAAAAACTAAGTGTCCCAAATATCCTCATAAACTTTCAAAAGTCAAAACATGTGGGGTTATTCATTAATTTACTTAAAAACTAATTATTTTAACAATTTAATAAAACTGACAATTTTATCCAAAATAATTATGAAAAAATAGTAAACAGGTTTATTTTCAAAAATTCTTATTACTACAACTAAATATATATATTAAGTGTATTATTTACAAAAATTGGGCTTGAAACAATATCATCTAATATTTCTAAAATTTAATTTAATTTTTACCCAAACAAGGTAATTTCTTAAACACCCTATATTTTCACCATTTATTTAATTAAAATAAAATTATTAATCTATACCTAAAATAATCCTAAGAAACAATTTTTCATAATTAATTAATAACATGTAATATTTTTAGAAAATTAAATAAGATACAGGCAAAATTTTGGTTTACCTAAACTATTGACCTTAAGTTACCCAACCTTATTAGAATGCCTCTTTGCATAGAGGACCTTCAAACTTCAAAGTGTATCAATGTCAACTTATGGTTTGGTTTGTGAACCACACGTAACCAGCCATTCCCTAGTTTTTTGCTCTGTTTTTTATTTTATTTTTCTAGTTTTTTCTTTATTTTTCTTGAACGATTTTCTTGTGTTTTCAATTTTCTAAAATGTTGTTGTTGAAGTGTAGATGGCCTATTTATAGAGCTAGGTTTGGTTTCGTTAGGATAAAATAGCAACATGTGGCGTATAGATGTCAATTCCTTGGAAATTCTAAGCTTGAGGTGGCATTTTACTTTATCTAAGTGACAACTCATGCTTTTCCTTTAATTCCCATGCTATCACATCATTTGGTGACTCACCCATTTGTATTTTAATTAATTTTCCATTATTTTGTATTAATTTACCTTATTTTTATAATTTATTATTATATGTATATATTTAATACATATAATATATATTATATGTAAATACATGTATATGATATGAATACATGTATATGATATATAATTCAACTTCATTTACTATTTTTATAAGTTAAATAATTTATCTTTAATATCTCACTATATCTCAAAGTTCAAATTGCACATTTTTTTTATAATTATTGACTTTATCGATAAATTGACATTTTTTTAAATCAATTCTTTTATATAACTTATTTTGAGAAATTGACTTTATTAGGATATTTCTTCTCACTTCTTTAGCTTTACTGTGAAAATGGGATTAAAACAGATAATGTTGTCAAACGTCCTAAATTTAGGAGCTCGAAACCTAAGGTTATCCATTGGCTTGGAACCTTAGGGTATTACAAATAAGTACCAAAGTTAGTGACGAAAAAGGTATGAACTTCGTTGTTCGGGTTCATTTTGATCTAGGTATACCTTGAGAAGGCATCTATGAAACTGAGCAAAGTATATCTCGATGTAGAGTTGACCAACCGATCTATCCTTGGGAGAGGAAAACAGTTTTTGGGATAGGCTTTATTGAGGTAGGTGCAATTGACACACATACATCACTTCCCATTTTTCTTCTTGACTAGCACCACATTAGGTACTTCTCTTCCCATATGAAGCCTGCCTTTAGCAGCCTTTGTACTTCCTCTTTGATGGCGGCCGACCTTTCTAAGGTAAAATGCCGTTTCATTTGCTTGACAAGCAGGGTGCTTCCATTGATGTTGAGGCTATGGGTTGCCAGACCGATGGAGATTCTGGGCATATCAAATGCTAACCAAGCGAACCTATCTGAGTTGGCTCGCAGGGGGTCAACAATGGCCTCCTTTACTTCTAGAGATGTCTCTACCCTAACCTTAGTAGTCTAATCAAGGCTGATGCCAATATGCACTTCCTTTGTCTTTTCCTCCAACTCACCTCTCTCAACCGACTTCTCTTATAGGCTTGATCCTAAGGCAAAAACACCCTTGGCTCAAGCTGCCTTAACATAAAGCTCTTTGAAGAGCTTTTGATCATACTACAAACTCCTACCTCAGTGGGAGTTGGGAACTTCACCTTAAGGTACAAAGGCGATGTGATAAATTTAAAGTTATTAAGGCTCAATCATCCCAATAAGGCATTATAGGGGGAAAGGCAATTTACCACCACAAACTTAATTGGATGTCTAGCAACATTCTCTTCATCGCCAAGCTCCACGTCTAGTATGATGATGCCCTTTGGTCAGACTGTTCCCCCATCAAAGTCGATTAGGTCATGATGATATGGCTTCATCTTTACAGGTAGCTTCTTTCTCTTTTGGTCATAAGTGTATTTAAAGAGGATGTCGATGGGGTTACCTGTGTTCACCATAATCTTAAGGACCTCAAAGCCTGAGATCCATATTTCTATTACTAAGGCATCCTAGTAAGGAGTACCGACTCCCTCTAGATCTTCATCAGAGAAGGAGATAGTAGTGTCGCGCTTCTACCTCTTTTCCTTAACTTTCATTTCCTCTATTGGGGCGTTGGCTAAGTTGCTATAGCTCAAATGGCTCTTAACTATGATATTTATGACTCCGTTGGGGGCTCAATTGTTGTGATAGTCATCATTCTACTTTACTTGAGGTTCCTTGGTTTGTCGCAACCGAAATGCCCCATCCTCGTCGTCATCAATCTGATCAATGTTCCTGTACTTGGCTGCGTACTCACCGAAGTAGCCCCATTGAATAGCATATTCAATTGCATTTTGAATTGAAAGCATTTGTCCATAGTATGGCTATGGTCTTCATAAAACTAACAATATTTTTCCAAGTTCTAATTGTTAAGATTCTCACTCATCTTTGGGGGCTTCTAGAGCTAGCTCGATGCCCTGCCACCAAGGCGATCTCTCAAGGCCAATCTTTCTTTGTCCATTTTTCCACCTAACCTTTCTCAGTCAGCATCGTGCCTGGTGCGGATGTCATCTTCAACATGCTCTTCACAATTGATTATAAGAAGTTCTGAGAGGGTTTGATGCTAAGCTGTGCGGTATGTATAGCTGCTCCTTCATCCAACCGAGGGATCTCAACTACAACATTGTTAAACCAGGTCACATACTCTCATAGAGTCTCTCATTTGCTCTACCTAATCAAATATAAGGATGAAGTGTCCTTAGATGGGGGCTTACTAGCCTTGAAGTGGAGACTAAATCTATGAGTTAGCTCATTAAAGGAGCCAATAAAGTTCTCGCCTAGGTGGTTAAACTATGTTTGAGTTGCTTTCCTTAAAGTGTCTGGGAAAGCTTTGCATATGATCACATCCCCATGACCATAGAGGTTCATGAGGGTACAAAAATGGAGAAGATAATCATTAGGATCACTAATACCGATGTCTTGGTCTAGGGTAGGAAGCTTACTATTTGGAGGTAAGACCTCATCTTAGATGCCCCTAGTGAAGGGAATCTTGTTGTTGGAGACCAACTAGCGTCATTAGCCGCTTTACTCCCCCACTATTCGGAGTGCCTCCTTACAATCACGTGGAGCTTATTCAGGTTGACATTACTTGTCGGGTGAGCTCGGCGCACCATATAGTGTATCGGTGCTCCATGTGAGTAGAGCACCTGCTCCAACAAAGGCACGATCAGGGGTAGTCGTAGAGTAAGTCTGCTATTCCTATACTGGGTGATTACACAATTGATCCTACCATTCTACTACTGCTAGTGGTTATTGTACCTAGTACGAACGTCAGAAGCCTCGTTGCTTATTTACTATGTTATTTGGTTTTGCCAAGCTTAGCTTGAAGCTCTTCGTTGTGAGTAGTGAACTCCTTAAGCAACTACTGTGATATCCCATAAATTAGTAATCCAAACATGAACATCTGAGTATTAGGATAAAGCTATGTCCTTGTACGGTTAGGGTCAATAGTTGATTTAAGGCATCCGGGAAAGAAAACCAATTAAGCTAGAAACTTACAAGAAACATGATAACCCTAAACGAAAGTTCTTGTAGGTTTAAAAATCTATAATATAATAAGAATATCAAGAATACAATCAAAATACTGAAAACTTATTCTATATGAGACCTTAAAATCAAATTTAGGGCAATTATACCTAAATTTAGAGCCTTCGGGAAAAGTTATTCGATTGAACTCAAACTTTATGACTGTCACAGGAAAGTTAGTCAAAGTGACTAGGTGAAGTAAGATTTTGAAAATAACTACCCGAAATCCTAATTTTTTCCTTAGAAGTATGATTACTTAATATAGTCCAAAATTGCTTGAAACCCCTAAAACTAAGCTCGGAATGCAACGAGGACTTAGAAATAAAATAATTAGGCAACAAAAGAAAATAATATAGCATGATATACTATATGAGTATACATGTATTTTTATGAGTATACCTGATATATATAATAAATATACGCGTAAATTAACCTGAAATAATATAATTATGCATAATGAGTGATAGAATCGCAACATTAAATAGGGAAAAGTATCTTAAAAATAAAAGATATGTTAGAAACATGATTACACGTATATAATTACTCATTACATGTACGATATATATAGGATATATACCCATATATTAACAAAAATCATTAAATACTAAAATAAAATACCAAAATACCCTAAAATATTACCTAAAAATTATAACAAAAATAAAAAATGGCCTAAAATATGATTGGATTAAATGTTGAGCAACTTAAAAAGTTATAAAAAATTGATACCTCTTACTACGCGTTTTTCGAGGAAAATATTAAAATAAATTACTTAATAATTAAGAAAAAATTCAACCAACCTAAACTACTATAAATAGGATCCTAGGACTTAGATTTAACATTTTGGTAACTAAGAAAACCTAAGAAAAATTTGAAAAAAAAAATTAGGAAAATTTGACAAAAAATAGGAAAAAACAGAGCAAGGACCGAACCTAGCTAGTTCCTTGACCATTCGATAACCTGACGTGGAGCCCCATCGTCACCTAGTAGAGCTACCACCGATTAGGCCGGCCAACAACCTCTCTTCGGCCGATGGTGGCCAGAGCTCCGATGAACTCAGGTACTGAGTTTCTACCCTGTTTTTTTCTATTTTTGAAAAATTATTAAATTAATTATGAAAAATGTAAAAAAAATTAATTCTTAGGTTATTTTATATGTCATTTCATTTAGTAAATTTATTTTTACAAAATTAGGAGTATTTAATGTACTTACTTAATAAATGTACTATTCATTCGAAATTTGAAATTTAAATAAATACACTAAATGATGTAGTTTCAGCTCAAAATTTTTGTGTAAGATACTTATGATATATAGATAATTTCTATGTAGCCGATTTTTTATTTGAAAATTTTTAATATTTATTGTGTTTTTTAGCCTAAAAATAACTCAAAAATAGGCTGAAATTGTGAAATAAATAGAAAATTATGAAATTAAATGATGAAATGGACATATACTGATTTCTAGTGAATAATAATAATGTTGGGATAGGTTGAAATCAATTTTGTGCAAAAAGGATATTAATTAGGTAATTTAGGATAATTCAAGGGTAAAATCGTAAATATAAATATATAAGCAATAGATTGAAAACTTGAAACCAAGTACTAGATGTAATTTTTAGGAGTCTATATAAATTTTCAAGGAATTATTTGGTAACTCGAGCTATTTATTATGAATTTATATAGTAAAATAGCTTAAATAACGAACCAATACCCAATTCTAGTAATAATAGGTTAAAATATGATAAATAGGTGAATAAAAACTATCTATTTGTGTACATGTTAGATTGGATAAAAATTATTTATTTTAATATATTTAATGATATTTTAATGACCAAGATACGTTATAGAAGTATTTGGGTTAGATAATACCTATATTATGGGCTATATTAACAAATCGGGTAAAATATAGTTTAATAACATAAATTACATGTAATATGATAATATTTGATTAGATACGTATAACTATGTTAAAAACTCGAATTACTCGTTAAAAGTTATCTCTAGAAATTAAGACTTGTAATACGTATTGTTCTGTCTGTACGAGCCTAACGATACTATTTTTACTAAAATCATATAAATCTAGATAATATAACCTATATCTCTACAATATTACTGATTTATGTACTATTATAATTCTACCGTAATTGAAACGTGATTTAAACAACTAAAAGTACGTTTTGATATAATCGGAATGATATATTACACGTAATAGTATAATTGCGTATATTATTAATACTTAGTAACTTAATTCGATCAATATAATGAAACTATATATTATTATATAATAAAAATGATAATATACTTTATATATATATATATATATAGATACTTTAAATAAGACCCTAATATTTTTATAACCATTATGAAAATTGAATTTAAGTTATATATATATAGGGCCTCCCAATGATCAAACCATTGACGACACAAGTTTTTCTAAGTGAGCATCGGGATAAGTAAGTAGGATCAATGCTTTATCACATTTTGGGATATTATTTTAGAATATCTTGGGACTTTGGTATGTATTAGCTTGTGAATGTAATTAGCTATTTGTGCATATGCAATGCTTGTGGTTAGGTTTCGATTTGCTGTAATGGGAGTTGAGCTCCATGATATGATTATTATTTAAATATTATTATTGAATTTTTTGAGCTTGGTTGATTACCCTAAAAAGATGAACTAACTTAAACTTGGCTTAATATCTAATTTGATATGCATCACAACCCATTAAGGGTAACGACTAGAATTCTCAGGCCAAACACGGATTCTCTTCAATGAGGATAGCTGAAATAGTCCTTGCTCCACCCTTAGCTGAACAAAGTAATAGAGGAGGAGGTCATGGTAAGGTTGGGGGCCGTGGTTCGAATGTGGTTATGGGAGGAGAGTGTTCTCTATTGCATAAGCCCCCGGTTTGGTTTCGATCCATGAGTGTGTGACGTCAATCTCCTCAACCCGGATTAGAGTGGGTGGAATTTCTCTGATCTCACAATAAACCGGATAACATCGTACAATGGTATTTACTTGTACATACATTGTATCTGACCAACTTGATTGAAAACCCTGGTTGTGATATGCTGAATGTATACTTCTATCTCCATCCTCACTAACTAAGCAAGTTGTCACTCATTTCTTTATAGTTTGTTTTGCAGGTTCCAAATGGCTTATAAGTGCTTCCCTAACACCAGAACCATAGTAAATTGGGACGGGGAGCAAGATACAACAAGAAATGACCGGTTATTGCTCTTAGTATTAACTTTTTACCTTTTAAGGAAAATTACACAAGAATCCTCAAAAGGCTTAGTAGTTTTCAATATTTTTGTCTGTATTTGAAATTATAGATACCTGTGGGATTTACTACTATTTTTTTTATAAGGTTAAATAATAAGTTTATTATTACAAATTATTTCACAGGATTACTCTACAAGTTTATATCAAATAGGTATCGAATTGGACGCTTCAACGGGATAGAGTTGAGTACGCCTTATGTGAACTAACTCTAAGATGGTAGCTATGAGGACAATTTTTCTCTTAGGATGGTTTACACGGCGGGACTATTATGACTTCACCTTTTCAGGACGTAATAGCTACTTTACTCGAGCCAAGTGCTACTTCGATGTTTCCCCAATTAGGGGTTAGTTGTTGTTGGTAGTTAATGTAAAAATAAAAATCGCGTTTAGGTGAGTATTTAGTGTATGTGTTAGGGTAAGAAATGAGGTCTGATTCTCATAGGCGGTGCCAAATATCGTTTTTAGGTTTTGCCTAGTAAAGATTAAAAGTAATCTAAGCTTTGCATTATTGGTCAAGTATGTAAGATAAGAACCAATGAAAAGCGTTAGGAAGAGATTACGTATGTAAAGAGAGCAAGCATGCTAAAGAGTAAGATAAAGCTTACGTACACAAAGTGTCAAGTGATTTACCACTGGGAAGAGATTACGTATTTATAGAGGAGGGCAACTGGCAGTTGGAAGGCTGTTAATTAATGGAAGATATGTCTATAAGTTATGGGTAATGGAGACGTATAGGCTGATATGGTCCTGAATCGTAAGAAGTGGTTGTTGACTAGGTCTTCGAGTCTTATTCTTATCTTTCAGCCGTTAAATTCTATAGTACATAGGCAAGTTATCTAGTGGGCTTAGGCAGAGGTAGACTAGATAAGCAAGGAGGCCGAACCTAGTTAGAAAGGAGTTGGGTCATGAGTGTGGGCAAGTCACATTGGCCTAAAGTGTTTTAAGCCTGAGATATCCTATCAACAGAAAGAAGATGGAAATTAAAAACTACTAGTAGATGACACACTCGTTATGCATGTGCCAAAAAAAAAAAAACGAACTACTTAATACTATTTATTATGACATTCGATGAAGGTATTAAATATAAGCTTGACGATAATAATTTATAAACTAACATACACATTGTTTGGAAGATATGAGAAAAAAATTCATTTTAATTTTAATATTTACACATGGAAGAAGCCTTTATACAGCTTTAGCTCCTAATTCTTAACATATTGATCTAATTCAACCATATTTTAAATTTAGGAAATAAAT
Organism: Lumnitzera racemosa; assembly: GCA_024138005.1. Taxonomy (NCBI): domain Eukaryota; kingdom Viridiplantae; phylum Streptophyta; class Magnoliopsida; order Myrtales; family Combretaceae; genus Lumnitzera; species Lumnitzera racemosa. The sequence continues at coordinate 7,714,926 of JAMXBC010000010.1, forward strand.
AATATCGAATCAAATTATAATATATATAATTTTCTTAACTTAATAAAATTATAACTATAAAAAAGGTTTCAATAGACCCGGGTAAGGGCCAGTTTCCCCTATCCCCTATCCCCTATCCCCTACCCCCTACTCCCTACCCCTTTTTCCCTTTTAGCGTATGCAATTCAAATTTTGATGGAATTAAAATATTTGAAAATTTGAATTTTCAAAATTCAAACGACGCGTTCACATATTCCTCAGTCCTTATAAATTGAATGGTGCCGATATGTAGCAACTATTACTTTACAAACTAATTAAATTGCTTTAACTCCAATTATTCTACCTTCGAATTTTTTCAATTGTGAAACGTTGTCATAAACATATTTCCTTTTATTAACCACCAATATATGTGCATAATTATCCATTCCACTACACTAAACAAATAACACTGACATTTACATACCTACAATATAATTTTCACTTTGTTTTGTCTTACATATTATTTCTGTCTTTCATTCATAAATCTTTATTGTAGAAAATAAGAGAAAAAAAAATATTAGCATCTATGGAAAGATTTTTGCGTCATACCTTCTCCAATAAGAAGGACAGTTCATCATCTAGTGGAAAAAGTAAGGGTAAGGATACTAGAAGTTTCAATACATCGTCTGAGCCACAACGATTCAAGGACGTTCAGTTATACTCGGATAACGAGTACAACCTGAATAAGTAAAGGGCATATGATATAGTTAAGAACGTAGAATAACAAGTTACCCTACCTCTAGGCTTTAATGTAGAACATCATCGCACGAGTAATTACAGCATACCACCACCTGGAGGGCACACCACCTCCTAGTTTTGAACCTCTACGCATGACTATTCCTAAACATCTTACTAGATTCAAAGCTCCTCGTATAAGTATCCTTGCATGACCCGCAGGATTTGAACCCTTACGGATGAGTTACCCCATAAGTATGTTTAAAGATGAGAAGGATAAGATGGAAATTATTCCTAAAACAAAAGAGCAACATATGGGACAATATGGGTTTGGTAGTTCAAGACATTCTAGCTCAGGTAAGCCCCCTAAACCCAGTAAGTCTATTATTTTCACTACGTATTCGTAAAGGTACAAATGAAAAGGGAGAACTCGAGGGCATTCTACAATTATTGTAACGCATGTTACTCATGGAAAACAGGAGAGGGATATGATACCCTTAACAGGCACTTAAGGTCGAAGCATCCCAAGGAGGTGGGAATAGATAGTACGCAGTAATAAATTGCCCATAAGGATGGTTCATCTGGTCAATTGCTAATGAGGTATGATGAAGAGAAGCATAAATATAACCTAACACAATACCTGGTGAACAGGCACCTGTCACTCAACGCGGGTACATCAGAGTGGTAGAATCAATATAAGGGGGATACGTTCAACCCCGGCTCGCAACAACTTAACCATAAAATGTTAACCTAAGCTATGCAAAGCCTCTACCATAAAGATAAGAGAGAGCTCACAAGTAAGTTCACTTTCCTCGATACGCATGTGTCCATATGTACAAACATATGGACAGATCCTTTTCGTAATAATTCTTATATGTGTGTTATTGTTCACTGGATAGACGATAATTGGCAACTTAGTAAACGACTATTAGCTTTAAAGGTATGTAATGAGCGACACATGGTGCAAAACAACTATAAAATTAGTAGAGAAATCCTAAATGAGTATGGATTAATGAGGAAAAGCTTTTCTATTGGTTTTGATAATGCAAGTCCCAATACTACATCAATATCTGATTTGTAAAATTACTGTCAACTAGCATTGGAGAAGGGGAGGGGAGGTTTCTGCATACGTTATGTATGTCATATTCTTAACTTGTGTATCAAGGATGACATTACAGTTTTGCACGACAGTACAGCTCCAATCAAGAACATAATCAAGACAATAATAAAGAGACTGTCCCTTTACAAAAAGTCACAAAAGTGGAGGAACTTTAACATGGAGCGCGGGAAGAGGCTCCAAAAGTTTAAGATGGATATGTAACACCGTTGGAAATCGACTTACGAGTTGTTACAAAGCATAGTTCCTTACAATGAACCGATGTGTGACTTTACAATGTATAACATGTAGGAAGTTGACATTTTCCCAAATAACTAGGATATATGTATATAGTTGTTAAAAATTTGGAAAGTTTTTCATGATATTATTAAGACTTTCTCACAGGTTTATAGGCTTAGTGTACACTTGTTTATTATGTTAGCTGTTAGTATACTTAGCATGCTACGTCAATTTAGCGAAGACCCAAACCTATATGCATGTGTATACGATATGATATTGAATTGTTTAACTTATTAAAAGACATTCCTTATATTTATCTTATAACAATTATTTCAGATCCTCATTGTAAACCTCACAACTAACCATTCGAGGTTTCGATCAATTGAAAGACTCGATCGAACCTAAATTATAAAGTAAATCTAGAAATATTAATAAAAAAACCCCGTAAACTTGAATTTAAGAAAATAAGCAATAAAATAAAAGAATATAAAAATTCCAAATTTTAATTATATAACTCGTTATTTATCGAAAATACGGAAAATGCATTCCGATAATTAACGAATCGCTAAAGATAAATTATATGTATACTAAAAATCATAAAATAACCTAAATAATATTTAGGAATATTTATTTGTACTATATATGAATTTACATGTATGTAGAAATACGCGTAATTACTTAAAATACGCGTAATGTGCTAAAATCATACTAAATAATTAAAGAAAATTCATAATTAATTAAGGAAAAATAAATAAAAATAAGGAATGATCCAGATATAGGTCGTGGCAGCTGGGAAAAATAAGAAAAAAAATCGGCCAATTAAATTAAGACAACACAAAAGCCAAAAATTAAGGAATAAGGCAATTGTTTTATCCAATTTAATGCACAATAATTATACTAAAGCTCTATAAATAGCAAGAAAAATTCAGAAGCTCATTTGGACAGTTAGAAATCATAGAAAATTAGGGAGAGTCGAAAATTGAGAGAAAAACCAAAGAAAAAAAAAAGGAAAACTGTGGAGTTAAGGCCACAAAGGAGAACCCAGATCTGACGGGTAGTTGGGAGTGGATGGCCACCACCACCACACGGTGATGGCAACGCCTAGGTGGGCCGACACACCCATGGCCACCGAAGTGGCCGAAGCCACCCAAATCGGTGAGTTCGATTTCCAGCCAGATTTTGTGTAATTTTTAAAAAATAGTAAATATTCTTAAAAAATTATGAAACTTGTTATTCTGAAATATTTTTGTATATAGTTTTTAGGAAAAATATTATTTTGATGAAACTATGTCTTGTGTTATAGGGTCCTTAAGAAATCGTGCAAAACCGAGCATGTTTCGGTTTAGAAATAAATGACCTTAGGAGTGTAGTTTTGAACCCAAAATTTTTGTGTAGATTACTTAAATGATATAGAACAGTGCTATGAAGCCCGTTTTCAAAAATTAATTTTTTAAATTTTTAGATAATTTTTAGGCCGTAATTTAGGGTTAATTAAGTAATTAAATGGTTAATTACTGATTTAGTGAATAAGTATGTGTTTTAGGATGTTGAAATCTGATGGAGTACGATACTTGTAGCATTTAGGGTGTTAGATGTAATTATTAGGTTAATTATGTAGTAAATAAGTAATAGGGAAAAATAGTAAATTTTAAGTTAATTTTGGAAATTAGGGTAATTAGGAGTAAAATCTGATTTAGGATGAATTTAGACATTTTGAAATGATAATTGGTGTTTAGAGATGATAATTAGAGTGATAAAAATATTAGAAGTGTATTATGTACATAAAAGGTAATAATACATAATATGTAATTATTAGAATATAATAAATAGAAAATATTATAATAAAAATTGATATTTTGATAATAATAAAAATGTACAATAAATCTGATACGAAACTTGAATTTATGTAATTATATGAAAAATATAAAAATTTCTCACATTAGGAGTGAATTCGATACACTAATAAGGATTTAAATGTACCGAGTGGAATAAAATACTAATTTGAGGTAACGATGATACTTAGGAGATCGAGAAGTAATGTGATTAATTTCACATTATGAGTTGAAACGAATTTCTAGGATTCAAGTATAAAATAATACTCAGAAATCGACTTAGAATCTAATTTAGAAATTAATGCGAAAATCGAACCTGAACCTAACCCCAAACCTAAAATAATTGTAAAAGACTTAAGGCCTAGATAATTAGGCATATTAAACCCTAAACAAAACATAACATAACAATAAGCGTTATAAAATAAAATTAACCTATAATAGTTATATGAAAAACTGAAATCACGTTTATGTTATAGGGATGATCGGCGATGACCTGAGCAAGTCGGACCTTAAGTGAGTGAGCGAGGAGTCGAGGTAAGTTGGGATTAATACGATGCTATATATTGGAGGTTTAAGATTATGCTTGTTTGTGCTTGCTAGATAGTTGAATGTGTGCATGTGCTTGATTATGGGTGATGCTATGATTATGTTTGTTGCTCTGGCATGTATTGTATGATTTGTATGAAATGATTGATCAGCCTAAACTGGACTTAATCAAATATATGATCAATAATTGTAATCGGACATGCATGGCCACCCATTAGGGGAACTTAGACTCTCCGGCCAAATACCGACCCTTTCGAAAGGGATAGCGTAAGATTGCAATTGGTCCCTTCTTCATCCTTAGCCAAACTAAGTAACAGGAGAGGAGGTCGTAGCGAGGGTGAAGTCAGTGGTTCGAAGGTAGTCACGGGAATAGCGAGGTCTCCATTGCATAAGCCTGGGTTTGGTAGTGAGTTGTTGCATTAATGGCAACTCCTCAATCCGGATTAGAGCGGGCGCAATTTCTTTAATCTCACGACAGGCCAGACAACGTCGTACGATGGCATTTGCTTGCATATGTATTGCACCTAATAAGTTGATTGAAAACCTTGTTGTGTTTGTGGTATAGTTTTAAGTCCTCCATCCTAACTTACTGAGCTGTGGTTGCTCGCATCCCTATAGACGTCGTGCAGGTGCTGGCTAAGAAGCGGCAACAACTACTCTAAAGCTAGTAACTTCTGGATCCTGGGGAGTAAGGAAAAACATTGAAGAATCAACACATATTTTATTACTTTTCATTTTTGAATAATGTATAACTAGGAAATATGTTATAGAGAATTATTATAAACTTTAATTTCAATAATTGAATTATAGTGTATATACATATATATATTTCCTTACTTTCTTAGGTAAATGATTTATTTAAATTACAAACTATTTACTTCAAAACGGGTTAGTCGTGGACGCCTTGTGTAGATCAGGTCTAAGATAGCGGTTGTAAGGCCAACTTCTATCTTAGGATAGTTTATACGGCGGGGCTGTTACGACTCTGCCGCTTCGGGACGTGACACTCATTGTAAAGCGGAATTATTACTAATGTATTTGAAAACTTATTACGGTTACATTCAAGATCTAAAGAATTCTTTAGACGTGTACAACTTGGAAGCACAGTAGGAAGTATCGGCAACAACGACTGACATAGAGGAGATGCTCAACCACTACCAAAATCAGTACGGTGGCCAATCATCAATCTCTCATTCGTTACCTATTAAGGAACGGCATTACTCATTTATGTATGCGTAGTTACTAGTGCAAAAATTGAAGAGGCAACGGTCTGATGGTTCAATGTTTGAGATATAACATAACACCAATACAAGTTCCGAGTTTTTTGAGAATATCTTTATCAAGGACTTAGATATTTTAGAGTGGTGGCAAAAGCACAGAAGGGACTACTTACTCTTATCTTGTATTGCTTGTGAAGTACTCGCTGCTTTTGCCTCAAGGGTCGCCGTTGAGCAAGCGTTTAGTACAACAAGTATGATCGTCGATAAATGCCGAGCCTCCTTATTTGTTGTCAAGAAAAAAAAAAAGCTCTTAATCTGCCAAGCTTATAAAACTGGTAATTCAAGACCAATTCAGCCCTTCGTCTAGGTTCCTAAACCCCTTTCTAATTTGATTACAAAAACTTCCTTGTTATTTTGTGGGCCAAAAAATTTCCTCGAAGATGTTAAATAATTAATTGAAAACTATGTCCATTTAACAAACAAGAAACCGGAACTCCTGCAGCAATTTGGTTACCGTGAAATTAAGGGCAGAGAAAATTAAATACAACAACTCCTACTATATAAAACTAGTTTTCTACATGCTGGTGACGTTTTCAAGTAATGGCTTGATTAACCGAACCTATTACATAGTTTACAACATATAAAAACATAGCTTAATTAGTGCTTGTCTTTACCAGGATAGTTCGTTGGGGGCATCGAGAAATTATTAAACACGCAGTGAGAAATTGAAAATTTAATTACGAACTCGACCTAGGAAGTGAAACATGATGTGATAGGATATGGATGTTAGTGTAATGATTGCTCGGCAAATGGGAGATTATATATATATATAACATCAAATGATCATACGAGTTGATTGCATAATTCTATAGAATAAGATTTCTAGAAAGTTAAATTAACTTTATCAAAATAATCCTTTGGTATTTGGGTTTAATCTATTAAAGAGTCAAAGAGTAAGGTCTATGCTTTGGAGTAGTTAAGAGAGATTGGCATCATAGATATGAAGTCCAAACCTTTTTGGATAAATTCATATATTTAAAAAAATTCTATATTGGATTGGAATAAAAAAGAGTTTATAATAAATAAAATTATTTCGAGTCAAAAGTTATTCTCGTTTTATCTATAATAAAAAAAAAATGGTTCATTTTCGACTTAATTTCATTTTTCATCCATCCACATTATAATTTATACCGTTTATAGTGCAATTCTAATGGCTAGTTAGCTCATGAAAAAAAGAAAAAAATATTCAAGAAATTGAAAGCTATATTTACGGTTTTTAATTTTTACCCTCACATCCTTAACATTTTCACCTTAAAATAGAAACTAATCGGATTTTAATTATGATATCTTAGTGCATAACACAGCCCGCAGCCCACAGATTCTTGCTCTACGGCAAGTGAGATATTTAATGTTAAAATTCAATGGATGCCAACCTTGTTTTCTATCAATGTCAACGACTAAAGAAGGGCCTATGTGTATGTACAACATGTAATTTCTAATTACATTCAAATATATGGTAGCCAGAGTAGGTAGTTTTAAGAAAATTATATGTTCAAATATAATTAATGGTTATGCATCATTTGTACATACATGTGATGAATAATACTAATTGAATCTTTTTCTCAATTATAGAGTGTGTACAAATCTTGCAGTAGATATTTTAAAAAATTGATTATTAATATTGAATCAATAATTAGTAATTGAACCTTTTAGGTTTATATAAGAATATTAGCAACTTAAAGTTATAGATATAGATAGTCAAAATTATTATAATCTAGTAATATCACTATTAATCTTCCAACCTAAACTTAATACATTAGGATTCAAATTCTCCTTTTTCTAGGAGAAAAAAAAAAGAAGAAAAAGAAGTCATAGATATTAAGGATATTTAATGTGTTATTTATTAATTTTTTTTTCTACCAATTATTAGAAAAATGAGAGAACCTAACCAGATAGATACTATTAAAAGGACAATATTCATGTTGTTTGATTATAAAAAATTTATTTAAGAAAAAAGAATTAGCTAATTTATGCTCTTTGTACCTTCAAAATATCAATCGCTTTATTTTGTCGGTTTTGAGACCTTTCCAAATGGTACTCAGATATATATGAGTCGTATTCATTTTTGGTATAGTAAGTCTGAGATAGCAACAAATTAACAAGTGACGTAATATCGGACGCTAATTAACTGACATATTGCAATGCCAATAAATTAGAATATTTATAAGTTACTGAAGACTGCTGACTTATTGATTTATATTTTGGAAGCATCAAATTGCTATTGTTATCGACTTCTAAGAGTAAAATTGAGAAAAAGATTTGACAGAAGACGAGTGAAATATGGAAAAGGGGCCTACTGACTTACGCTTATCGGCCCAACGATATAGTCTTGCGGACATAGAAGTCCAAGTCCAAGACATTTTTGCTGGCCCATGCCGTGTTTTTATAACTTACTTTTTATAATAAAATGAAAAAGGGATAAAATAAGGATGATAAATTTCTTTTGTGTTTAGAAATGGCTATGAGATATAATGAAATGGAATGCATTATATAATAATATTCATTAAATTTTAATTATCTGATGTCATAGTTGATTTGAATGTTAAATAAATAATTTAATTAATAATAACTAATAAGAATGGAATGGTGATTATGCAATTCCATTCTCTTAAATGTAGAATTGAATTTCCTTTCAAGTTGAAATTTTCGATTCGAAGAAATTGTGATTCTATATTTTAAAGACACCATCAAATTTAAACTTAAAAATAGTAATAGAGTTAGGAATTATGATTCTAAACTGGGTTCATCCTTCCTGTAGATCAAGTGCGTAAGCTCAAATTTGAGCATAACTTAAAAAATTCAAATATTGAAATTAGAGTTTTGTGCGTATGTCTATTGGGGGGTATTAATTTACAAACTCAAGTTTAATTGGATTAGATTCTTTTCATCTCCTTTTATATAAAAAGTATTTCCCTCTTAACTGAAATAATATTGATATATACTAAAATTGGACTCGTTTTATACATAACCTTAATTCAAGTTTAAGTAGCCTCTTAACTTTATCAAACCATTCATCATAAAGCATGACAATGAGAATGTGTGAGGATCTTATGGTATATATTTCAAAGAATTAACTATGGATATTAAATCAATAATTTCCACTTAAACTTTCTAGATTTATATACAAAAATAAAAAATCCAAAATCACTATAGACACTTAATTTTTTGTCTCTAATCATTATGGTTTTTTTTTTTTTTTAAATAATAAAAATATGGAAATGAGAAAAAAAAATTACAAAGATTTTTTAGATTTTTTAGGAAGTAAATTATTTTAGGATTTATAGTTTTAGTTTTACCGTAGTTCAAATAATTATTTTAAAAAATCACATGTTTTAAATATAATTCAATCGTACTAAAAATTAAAGTATATGTCGATAACTTAACGGATAAAATATTAAAATATTTGATATGAAATTAGTTTAAAGTTAAAAGTTTAAATTACGGGAAGTGAGCTTTTTTTTTTTTTTTTTTCAGCTTTAACGCATCCCAATTACAATCACACACTCTCGAAATAAACCGAAAATCCTTCATTAATCAAACTGAAGACAATCCCCGATGCATATCCATCAACAAGAAAGTAACCCCTACGAGCGATTCATCATCAGCCAGATCCCACAACCGCTTACGCCCAAAAACTTCGTCGACCAATTTCAGTCCGTACGATCACGAATCCAAGGCCAATACCACCACGTCTCCCCCTCAATTGCGCAAATCCCCCAACCGCCGACAGCAAAATACTCTGGCATCTGTGTAGCATCCAACATAGCACAGTTGCGCTACACTCACCACCGCGCGGACACGCTCGCATTGCATTTACCCTCGCCTGACTTTCACGGCCATCCACGATTGTACCGCGACTCCAACATCTACGAATACTGCATGGCCAATAATACAGCAATTTGCGATCGGCACTAGCCCATCCACGTCCGGCTAGTCCTCGCCACGCTCAACACACTATACTGCTGCCACAGTAGAACACGAGCTGCACCACACTTCACAGAACACTGACCGACAGCAACTGCACAGATCACGCCGCAACACACTTGGCTTCGCCCCGATCAGCACTGACCACCACGTCTTCACTGCTAACAGCCACGCGATCACCCCACTGTCCTTCATCGCTGCAGCACTTCAGCAGAACACAGTGACAATACACGACCCCCCCTCTTTGCCGCAACTTGCAGTAGTCCACGGCACACCAAGATCCAACGACTCCGCTGTTAATGCAGTAACTAAATTCCATCCTTCATCATTATAGTCGCCCAAGCAAGCCGACGAGCATTGCCGCTGCTATACTCCACACAGGCCACGGCTACTGCTGTCCACGCCGCTACCGTCCACGTCCACTGCTGCTCACTGACTGAACTCGCTCATTGACCAATAGCAACCGCAACACAATCTCGACGAGCAGCTCCTCACCGAACAGCCGCTGCTGGACTCGCGTCTCCATTACTCCACCATTCACACGCACGCGGCCATCCATCCGCGACAGAACACGCGACGACACCGTGTAGCACACAATCGTCACCGAACAATCCTCCCGCGAACGCGTGATCACCGTCCACGCTGCTGTATTCATCTTCCGGCCGACGATCAAACAGAGTCTTGAAGAGCCGCACGTCCTTGATCTTTCTATAACAATAAGGTCCGGTTCAATCTTATTTTGTTTATTTATTTATTATTTATTATATTATATTATTATATGATATATATAGATATGTGTATAGAATAGGATATGTTTTTAGTATTAGTTTTCTAATATTATATAGATCGTAAATGGTTATTTAATAGCAGTTATCTAAATAAGGATGTGAATATTAGTTTAGGAACCATTAAAATTAGTTTTTATTATATATAGATCATTATATTTTACAAATTAATATAATATATAAATATATCAGTATAAGGGTTTCAATATTAATTCTTATATAAGCGTATTATATGGATTATTTTATTTTTGGTAGATAGTTATATATTAGTTTAGGAGTTATTAAGATTGGTTATTATTTTTTTTTTAGGATTTGGTCTTGTTTAAAAATCATTACGTAGAGAATCGTTTTTTTTATTTAAATAAAAATTAATAACGATTTTTTTTTTAAAAAAAAGATCATTAGAAAGTTTTTTATAAAATAACAACACTTAAGAGTTAGGACCCTTTTAGATTTTTTTAAATAAAATTGAATTGGTTAAACATATAAAATTAATAAAGACTTTTTTTTTTAAAAAAAGAGGATTGTTAAAGCGTTTTTTATCAAATAACAACACTCAGTTAGTACCTTTTTAGATTTTTTTGAATAAAATTGAATCAGTTAAACACATAAATTCGGTTGGTTTTCAAAATTAAAACCAACTAATACAATAAAATTTTCAGAAAAAACTACGATCGTCTGATCTGGGTTAACGAGTACGTAGACACTTTTGGAGCAACGATAAAATCTATAAAAACTTAGGTTCTTTTTCTTTTTCTTTTTATTTTTTCCTTAAAAATATTATAGTTTGAAAGATAAACCTAATTTCGGTAAATGGATTGTGGTACTTGTTATAATTTAATAGATTAGCCCCCGAATTCAAACTTTTCTGGTTTTTCATTCAAATTGAAATCAAAGACCGATAACTAAATCATAATCAATACACCCAATTGATTATGATTTCTTTTTTTCTCGACTTCGGTTGGGTGGCAACTCCAAAAGTTATATTTTAATAAAAAACTGAAATTTTCCAATTTCTCTAGTCGATGATTAATATTAAATAGGTTTGGGTTTAGTATTAATCGAAAAGTGAGAAATTAAATTAAAATGAAAGAAACTAAAAATTTAGGTTCGACAGTCACACATTAAGATAGAGGAATTCTCTTTAACTGGTGCTTCAAAGGCATCAATTAGTTTATTTTCATGGTTTCGACATTAGTTATTGCTCAAATCGATCTTTTTCACATCAATTAGTTTATTTTCACGGTTTTAGCTTATGCGGGCACTTACTAATGAAAAACAATTCAGTGAGTAGTATATGTCATATGTATTTACACATAGCCTATAACTACCAATTATACCTAGACATGTGACAATATTAGTAATGAATTCTTAGGTGTTCAAATTCGATTGGTAGTTACATATTACGTATATTTATATGTGACTTGTACTATCAATGAATCCTTTCTCCTTAATAGTAGGTGTTATAGGCAACCATTTGTGGTCAAAGATGCACTTAAAAGTTGTTAGTTTGGGAGTTATAGCGAAGCATTTATGGGTGCTCATTAGGTGCTTTAAAGTTATGGTGGTAATGCAATTCTTAGCTATGTATGCTGGTTGTTACTAAGCGCTCAAGTAAAGACTAGGGGCTTAGATGCCATGGTAGTGTATTGTTGCTAACATGGCAATTGTCTTTAGTAATGTGTTTTGTGTGACATGTAGGGTAGTGACACATGTATATTTATGTCATGTACAGCTCGTATTGCTAACATGAGTATAGCTAGCATTATCGTGGTTAGGACATCAATAGTGGTGCTTTGACATTGTGATTGGTGTAGTGCTTCATGTCTAGATTACGTTTTAATGTGTTTTGGTAAGTGAATCTTTTCGTTCCATTTTACTTCTTGATTTAGTAATATTCTCCTATGGTTTACAAGTTATTAAAGTAATTGATGAGTGAGTTCATTGATTAGATGAGAATTACTATGGAGTATTAAAATAAAAAATATCAAGTTTGAGGAGATTGTTCAGAGGGTGCAATGAGTGGTAACATATTGTTGACAAGTAGGATTGTCTTAGTTGAAACTACATGTGTTAAACTACTAAAAAGGGTAAGGAGATGGGATTTAAAATGTGAAAAATGTTTGAGGCATAGGTTGCATTCTAATGTCCCTATAAGTTTGTAATAGCGATCATAAATGGTATTCTTGTAGCTATTGAGAAGGGAAAACAAATGAGCAAGAGGCTTAGTAGTTTTTCATGGACATGTTATTGAAGGCTTAAATGATACTAAGAGGGTTTTGATAGCTATTAGTTTTGAGAGAGAGGTAGAAGATATGGAGGAAGTTGTTGATATAAGGGATAACTTGGAAAAAGCAAAGATTTTAGATGATACAATTGAAATAGAACTTATGAAGATAGTTGAGATAAAGGATATGGAAGTAGTAGCAGAGAAGCCATAGATGTGAGAATCATCATCTAAAGCCAAAATTATAGGTATTAATCTAATGTAATTAATGCACTTGATTTTGAAAGGCTAAGACAAGTTAAGATATCATATGTAGTAGATTTAATCGACAACAATGCTCAATTACAAAAGTTGAACACTCATCATTGGGTCCATTAGAGTTTGGTTAACAAGGCTCATGATGTGTGGCACAAATAATTTGAGGCTAGTAGTGGAGAGCTTTTACTTATTGGTATGATTGATGATCGATGGTGTTAGAATGTTGAGTGTTCCTAAAATTAATGCTAAGATGCTATGGGGATTGTTTGTTCAAGGGGGATCTAAGGAGCATATATTAAGGAATATGAGGTTGGAGGCAATTCATGAACGTAGGAGGGCTACGTCAGGTGTTTTTATGTATCAATTTTTGAGTTATATAGGTTTGTTTTTTATTTAGGTCATTACAGTTGAAATTTTGAAAGTAATTTTTCTTGAGTTTGGAAGTAATGATGGGGATCAGATTATTTGTTCCACTTACCTAATTTCATTTAGCAAACTATTGGAAATGGATGGTTTTGCTTATGGATTTTCCAATTATGATATCACCTTTTTACATGGAATGGTATAAACTTTGCACAAAGTTAATGTTTGTATGAGAAGTTGTTAGCTTGCATGGATATTGCAGATAGCCATCTTTAGAAGATGGTATGGAAGTTCGATGATTTACTATTAGCTAATTAGTTATCAACTATTTTAGTTGTTTTATTTCAAGATTGAGTCGGGCCAATCCGAGTCAGGTCAATCCAAGTCATATTAGTTGAACCAATCCAAGTTTGACAATATCGATGATAAATAAAACTGAAGACTGCAACTAAGTTATTGAGAATGTACGATCGGGAGTGTAGATGAGAGGGAATCTTGAAGTGTTACATGTATCACATTGAATATGAGTAAGTTAATCAAAAAACTGACATGTGCTATGTTCAAGGAAATAGAAATAAGCTCTTAGCAAGTTTTTTAGATATTTTAAAGTATGTAGAGAAAGAATACCAAAAGTTTAGGAGGGTTGTTGCCTAGGTTTGTAAATGAGAGGTTTTCACATGAAGATAGATCATTACCTATTAAAAACCCTAACAAATTCGGTGGAATGATTTTTGTCCAACAACAACAGATAAAAGGGTAGTTCCTAAATATATATAAGATAGTGGGTGTCAATAGGGATACCACATACGCATTAAACTAGAGAAATATAGGTAAGAAGATCTAATTCTCGTAACTTTTCATTTAAGGATTCATCTTGTGATGGAAATCAATTTCCTTTGCCCAGTTTTATAAGATTTGTGCATGAAACTTTGCTAAAAATTTATTATTTTTTAGTATTTTAGGCTTTTACGTATTTTTATATATTATTATCCTTTTTAGTCATTTCTTTTGAGGGTTTATTATTTTTAGCCAATTACTTTTTAATGCCAGTAATTAACGCTCTATTTCCTATTTTGCCTTGGGATATCAGGATTTCAAATAAATATTTTTGTTATTAGTTTTATTTAGTTAGTTAATTAATATTACATAAATTTAAAGAAGCCTTTGCTATTTTATTCAGTTATCCTCATGAACTCATGAATTCTATTGAGAATTATGACATTTAAACCAATACTATTTAATTTTGATTCATGGCCATGGACTTTTTGAATTGGCCATAAATCAAAATTAAACAAACTTTTTATTTGTTTTAATTGTAGTGCTCATAGATTGGATTAACTAAATTAAACAAAAACCCAACTCGAATAATTTAAGGGGAAATTGCATAAACCTTTCTAAACCTTAACTTATATGTGGATTGTCCTTTTAAACTTTTAAAGTGTGATTTTTTGCCCCTAATTTTTCATAAATTGGCAAACAATCCCTTAGTAGTTATTTACTAATTTATAAAAATTTAGGTGATAAAAAAACAACATTTTGAAAGTTTAAAGGGAAAAACCATACCTAAGTCAAAGTTTAAGGGAGATTTTATGCATTTTTCCCTCAATTTAATTATGGCACTGCAGACTTATTGATTAAATTAATTGTTCACTATTAGAAATGCCACAAATATATGCTAACTTGGCATTCTATTTGGATTCTTTTTTTTTTCTAAACTCAAATACTTAAATGGAAAAAAATAATAAACAAATAGGTCTTAGAGCAACAAAAATAAAGAAAATTCATACTTGTCTAATCTATTCTTGCCATAAACATAAAAAATGGATAAATAAAATACTCTACATTGAGAGAATCGAACTCCTAGAATTAAGGATTTAAACTTTTCAATATATTTTTCATATGAGAGTACTCAATTTTAATGATATTCTCTTAACCATTAGATTAACAAATAGGTTTATTGAAAATGAAATCTAGATAAATGAGTTATTTAAGTGTGGGCACGTAAAGTAAGGGAGCAATGCAAATGCATAAAAGGAGAATACAAACGTTTATCATATTCATATTTATAACCTATTCATCCTTTTTATTTTCAATAAGATTCTATAATTGCTTTAAATGTATCTTATTGGTTAGACAAAAACAAAAACCAAATACAAACCCTTTTGTTAAGAGTTACATGTGGAGATTTTATCTAAATCATAAGTTATATAGGAAAAATCCGAATACTATGGTTAAAAACATTTAAGCCAAGTGGGAATAAGAGTATATTGGTGGAAAGAAAATGAAAATTAGAAGCTACTAGCAAATGCACACTCACTATGCATGTGTCAAGCAAATGAATTATTTAATACTATTTCTTATAAGATTCAATGAAAGTATTAAATATAAACTTAATAATAATAGTTTATAAATCGACTCACAAGTTATTTAGAAGATATAAGAAAAAAAATTCATTTGAATTTTAATAATTACACATGGAAGAAGGCTTTGTACAATTTTAATTCATGATTCTTAACACATTGTTTTAATTCATCTGTACTTTAAATTTGGAGGAAAAAATTTAAATAATATTGGTTTTTTATTAGAAAAAATAATAATTTTACAGCTTTTCAAAAATAATTATGTTAATTGTTTGTTACTTTTTGATTAATCAAAGATAATAACTTATTACAATACTTTCAAGGATTGGAATATAAGAAATTAGCATTTCTCTATATAATTTTTTGAGGTAACAAAAAAAAAAACACTTAAAAATCAGTAAAATAGTCAATATATGCAAATGTAGCTAGAAAAAGAATATAAACAATTTAGAAATTTAACAAATTTGTCTAATATACACTTTCATTCACAATTAGTTTGTCAATTTCAATACATACTTTCATATATTAAATGAATAATTTATGAAATAGTATTAGTACGTTAAAGTACAAAAAAAGGGGGTAGGGGGTGGGGGGATGGGGAATTTAATAACAAAAGAGCATATCCGTAGGAGCACAAATACTGAAGCAATAAAGAAAAAAACACATATTTTTCTTATTGAGAAATGAAATTATAAAATAGAAACGAAATGGCGAGAGACAATTCTAAGCAATAATTTTATTAGAAGGTGATATTGATAATATGTAAATTTGGTTTCATAATAACCATAATGAAAATCTATAACATTCCTAAAAAGTAACGCCGAGGTGTAATTACCATCCAGGATTGAGTTTTCAATATTACTCTTTTGTAAAATGTTATTTTTATAAGAAAAGGTTCAATATAAGATTTTTATTATAATTTGGCATTCAAAAAATTCTTATAAACATTAAAGGCACTAAAATGATGTTTTTGATTTTAATATTATAGCTATGGATAGGTATAATATTTATTTGTATTTAGTTAGGAAGAGTAGAAATAGAAGAAAATTCATAAAATATTTATTTTTTCATTAGATAGTTACCTAATCTCGATTAATCTGGGGGGTTAGGAGATGGAAGTTTCTGTATTTTAAATTGAGCTTTTCTTTATGGTTCAAGGACCACCATTCAGATGCTTCTTTTCTAATGGTTTCCTATAAGGCCTCTTCTTCTTCTCTTTTCTGTCTGAAGATTTTGTTGTTTCTTGACTTCCAAATATGCTTTAAGGAAAATAAAATGATGACTTGTCTTGGTACATCTACTTACTTCCAATCTGGTTTTGGTCTTTTTGTGTTTATCTCAACTTAGTTTGTTAGGTCCTCAAAGGTAGACTATTGATGTTGCCAAGTTATGTTTAATCCATTCCATATTTGTTTTACCTGTCTACAATTCATGAAAGCATGCTATAAAATTTTTGTACCTCTATCACAGAAAGAGCAGTTGGTGTTTACTAGGACTCTATGCTTTTGAAGATTGTCCCCTGATGTAAGGCCATTATGAAAAATACACCATTCTAATAATTGTACTCTTGGACTGGTTGGTAGTTTCCATATCTACTCCCATTATTTCCCCGATACATCTAAGTTTACATCCTTCATAAGCTATGAATAAATTGATCACGTGATTAGCTCTCCATCGATTTTGCATGGCTAAACTACTTTATCCTCTTCCATTGAGTGACTAATGCTATACCAGACTCCCAGCCTTTGTCTTATATTTTCGTCCAGAGGGTAACCAATAATATCTTCTTTCCATCCTTCAATATCACCCCAAACTTGAGGAATGGTTAAGGACTCATCATATTTGTTCAATGGTCCTTGTAACCAGGATGTAACAGCCTCCCATTATCACCAAGTGTCTCTCCAGAATATTATTGATTCCCCATTTTTTACCTTCATGTGGATCTTTTGTTTTTGCCAAACAGTAGCTTTTCCTAGCTCTAGGAGGAATGCTGATCCCTCTAGCTTCCGTCGTCCACTGAGTTTCAATTTGTACTTTTGGTTAATTAGTGTTGTTTATAGGAGTTTCTTCCTTTTCAAGTTTTAGGCTAGATTTATAAAATTCACCTAGTCTCTCTTCTTTAGGTCCATGATCCTTAACCTTAACCTTCCTTTTTCTCTTAGGGTCTTAAACTTTTCCCAGTTGATCCAATGAACCTTTCGTTGTGTCTCCGTATCCCCCCAAATGAAGTCTTGATTGATTTTCTCCAATTCAACAGTTAAATTCTTCTTCATTGGTAAAACTTGGGAGTAGTAGTTTACTATCCCTTCTAAAGCCGATGTTGCTAGAACTTTTTAGCTAGCCATGCTTAGAAGGTTCGCTTTCCACCTATTCAATTTTCTTCTCATCTTCTCTAGGATAAAGTTAAAATCAGAGCTATTAAATTTACCATTCTCATGGATAAGGATACCAAGGTACTTACTTAGGTCTGCATTTAATTGAATGCCAAAGATATCTGTAATGCTCTGTTTTAGCTCCCTTGAGGTGTTACGAGAGAAAAGAATACACAATTTAGAATAGTTGACTTTTTGTCCCGATACATCCCCAAATCCCTGTATGACTTCCATGATTAATCTTACATTATCTACTGATGTTTCCCCCATGAGTAGGATATCATCAGTAAATAACAGGTATGAAAGGAATATGTCCAATCCTCTAAGACTTAGAGGTTTCCAATTTCCCATTGACACCATTTTGGTTATAATTCTGCTCAATATTTCCATACCAAAGATGAAGAGGTATGGTGACAAAAGGTCACCCTGTTGAAGACCTTTCCTGGTTGAAAAAGGTTATATCATAAAACCATTAAATATGAGGCGATATGAAACATACGATATACATTGGCCGATTAGATTGACCCAAGATGGAGGGAAATTGAGCGATTAGAGAGCGAACCTGATACAGTCCCATTATATGCGGTTATATGCCTTCTCTAGGTTCAATTTTATTAGCATCCATTGCTTACATTCGAATTTTTTACTCATTGATCGTTGGATTCCCTTAAACATAATGGCATTATCCCTTGCTGCACGACCTGGGCTCTGGGCTTATCAAGTTCATCAACAGGGGCCTTATTCTATTCATAAGGCATTTACTGATTATCTTGTACATGGTGGTACAAAGATTGATAGGTCGAAAGTCCTTAACTTTATTTGTCCCTATGATCTTCAGGATTAAGGTGATAAGGGTTTCATTCACCTGATGCGAAATGATTCTTGATTCAAAGATGTTTTGGGTTAATTCATAAGCCGTAGGTCCAACAATGTCCTAACATTTTTTATAGAACTCAACATAGAAACCATCTATTCCTAGTGATTTATGATTACTAATGCACCATAAAGCCTTCCTAATCTCAATGTCGGTCCAAGGTTGAGTAAGGTAGTCAAAGTCCTCATTGCTTAAAATCATCTGATTGCTTCTCCAATGACTCATCTCCTTCTATACAAATAGGCATTCGATTATGTAAAGAGATTTGAAGAAATTCACGAATAGGTTTTTTACCTTCGATATGTCACTGAACTAGTTCCCTATTGAGTCAAAGATGCCAAAAATGTTTAATTTAGTTCTTTGGGCAATCACGCTACTATGGAAGAATCTGGTGTTTCACTCCCCATTAATGATCCAATTGGACCTTGCTTTTGCTGCCTATAACAGTTCTTCTTATCTAGCTATCTATAAGAGTTCTTCTTGGAGGTTACACTAACGATCAACAATATCTTGCGTCAAATTATGAAAAAGCTGTTGGCAGATATAATTTAATTTCTCAACCATTTTTCTCTTTCTCACCAAAGTTAGCCTAAATATTTCTTTGTTCCACCTTCTGATATAAGCAATGAAATCATTCAACTCCTCTTAGTTAAAGGATGGGCAGTTCCAAAAGTTTGCTACCACATCTTTGAAGTGGGGGTGATCCAACCACATTGGTTGAAACCTAAAAGGTCGTGAACTTTTCTCAGCATCCTTCAACGAGGACCATGTATTAAGGAGAATAGGTAAATGGTCGAATTGGTTTGAGCAGAGGTGAAAAAGTTTCGCTTTTAGGAAGATGCTGCACCACTCATAGGTAGCTCACGCTCTATCAAATCTTGTTTGTATGAGGTCCAACAGATTCTTTGATCTTTTTAACCATGTGTATCTCAATCCTAGAAACCCAATATTTGCCATACGACATGATATCATGCAGTTTTGATATTCCCATGCACACCCTTGGTTTATTTCACCACTACCCCATTTTTCCTCTCTACTTAGAATTTCGTTAAAGTCTCCCATAAGAACCCACGACCTAGTGATTTTCTCTGCCTAAATGGTGAGGTCATTCCATAATAAACATCGTATATTTCTATCCGGACTAGCATAAATAGCAAAAAAAATAAAAAAAAAAAACAGGAAAAGGGAGAATTACATACCTTGATTTCCATGAAGACGTGTTGTTGTGAAAAATGGTGAGACTGAATAGAAGTTGTCTTAGCATTCCATATTACGATGATTCCACCTTGCATTCCCTTTGCTTACACACAAAGCATCCAGTTATACTCTAATAAGTCACAGAGAGCAGAGGTAGCTTGATGCACCATCTTAGTCTTTGTGACAATAAAGTCTCGAGGCTCATACTGCTTCTTTAAATCAAGAATTGTACGGCAACGATTTTCAAAATTTTCCCCCTAGCATTCTAGGCAAGGACCTTGAATGATACATGAACCATATTGGAAGAAAGAGTATCGGATTCTTCGGTTGTCATCATCATGGCTGTCATCGTGTACCAATATTGAGCAGTATATTTTTTATTAGAGTAATCAACCCTCATTTTTTATTGGCATGGCTGAAAGGTTGCATAGAACATCACTGTCTGCATTCCCCATGCAGTAATCCTCACTTATTTGTTTCCTTCCTCCATCACTGGAATGGCAAACAGGATATGCTGAATCTTTAACGAAATGATCTCTTGAAGATATGCTCTCTCCATTAGGGTTTTGCATGTCTGTTCCATCATTCGCAAGATGTCCCTGCCCATAAGATCCTCTTAGAAAATTGGCATCTTGACTATCACAAAGTATAGATGTGTTACCTGTATTACTTTTGTCCCTTGATTGAAGGTTCTTGGTCTGCGCACAACTGACTTGAACACTCTTTCCGGTGCCTGTGTTCTCCTCCATTGAACTTGATGTAGTGTTAACACTTGGATTTCGGTCCATAGCAACCTTAAATGTCCATTCCTTTGGATCTCCTAAATTCGACTCTTGGAATGTTGGTTCAATTTTTTTGAACCCTTGCGTAGTAGCTGCATTTGTATTTCTTCTTCCAATATGTTGACCATATTGGCGTGCAAGTTTTTTCAATGATGTTCTGGGGGGGCTTTTGCTTGTTTGTGGGAGTAAGAGGTTTGGTGGCTAATTTTAAAGGCTCCTTACCTTTGGTAAAGTTTGGGGCATTTCTCAAGGTGTTTGCCTTAAATACTTTTTGTACATTCAGGTCTTCTGGTATAAGTAATCGAGATTGCATCCCTTCAGTGTTCACTTGTCACGTCTCTTCACTAGTCTTTGGAAACTCATTTAATATACTAAATGATAAACCATGTCTATTGTTCATATTTTCAATTAGAGGATGAGGGGTTTTTCCTTCCTATGATTTAGGAGCCACTTTTTTGTATTGTACTTTTACCTTTGGTTTGGCTGATCCAATCATTGTGCTTTGCTTCTCCCTTATGGTAGTCACTTCGATGTTCACGTTTTGATCTGGCATCTTATTTTCTCTATCCTTTTCAACAATTTTCTTTTGTGAGGCATTTGATTGTAATTGTTGCTTTTCTCCATTACTTTCAGCCTCTAACATCTAATCTTCAACATTAATGTTCCCATTAATGGCTTCGCTGATATCAGTGTTCCCTTGGAAATTAACTTTTGGGCATGTTGTTTTGTTATGACTTATGCAACTGCAGGTTTAACATAATCTAGGCAAACCTTCATATTATACCACATGGTTCTTACCACGAATCACTATCAAGTGTTTCAACGGTGTATTCATATCAACTTGGACACAAAATCTTGCAAACCTTCCCCTTTCTAATCTAACCGTATATGAATCATATCGAAACACTGAACCAATTCTTTCCCTTATTTTCTTTATAGCAAGGTGAGAATAGAATTCAACTGGGAGTCCTATAATGTGCACCTAAACTGTTAACACCTTGAAATATGATTGGCTTATTTGGAAATCAGGTTCCCATCTCTTTAGGGTAAGATAATGACCATTAATGAATCATGGTCCATTTTTTATTACCCATTGGTAGTTTAGGCTATTGTTAAGGAATATGAAATAAATCTCTAAACTTGCATGGATCAATTTAAATTCACTTAATCTTCGTCACATTCTTTTTAGTATATCCAACATGACTTTATATTCAGGATTTTATCCCATAACTTTTGCTATCAATGTATTTTGCCATGAAGCATATAGAATATTCTTTTCTGATTTCGAGAAAGAGATATGGTAAATCCCCAAATTATCACCATCATCGACATGATCCTCTTTATTGTTTGTATCATTATTGTCATGTTCCACGGTGATCTTCTTTTGAATAAGACAATATCACTCGTATGCTTTTAGGATATTCATGACCACCGTATCCCTGAAGGAGAGCTTTTGATTCTCTCCTTCCATCCGTTGATTCAAATTCACCTCCAATGTCGTAGGCAATGATTCTTCATTTCCCGCCGCTAGTCTTTTCGACTAAGTTGGGTCCGATTGCTATTAGTATCTTTCGAAACAAAGAGGTTTTAGCTAAAGTTTTCCATTTTTTTTTTTTTTATCTCTTTTCTCTAACTTCTTTCAATAAATAATTTAACTTACTCCTAATCTTCTCTCGTTTCTATATATAATATATATATATATATATATTTTAAGATTACTTTTATAACTTCTCAATTTTTATTCAAATTATAAACACATAATTTCCTATAATTTCGACACATGATTTCTATTTCATTTGAAGCCTTACCAACACGGTATAAATTCTGACGATCAGTCACTGCCAAAATCGGCAAAAGGAAAATCCAACATGCACTGGAGAATCCAGACAACTAGAACAATTTCCCAAGTCATTATGCAACGAATCCTTGTGAAATTTCACCACTCAGTCATAAATCCAACATACTGCAGATTTTCCTCCCTCTCTGCAGTCGTCCAAGAACCCAACAATTCAACTTTTGGAAAACCTAATGAACTCGAATTTCACACTCCAACATGCGTAAAAGGAGTTATGTTTGCTCTTCCATCTTCAAATTCAAAGAGGACAGACCGGTTTGACAGTTACCCAGATAAAAACTCTGTAGAGTCAATACAAGGTCTTTTGAAAAATTTGAGGAACAGCTCAAAAGATGAAGTTGACAGGATACTTAGTAGATACAATTCCACTTTGGATAAAGATGAAATCTTGAGTGTGATAACGCGGAATGGTTCAGATTGGAAACTGGCCTATGTGTTTTTCGAATGGGTATGTAGAACAAACCAGGATAACCAGGATTCAATTGGGTCCACGGTATATAATGCAGTTCTCGATGTTCTGGGCAAAATGCATCGGTTTCAAGAAGTGCGTCAAGTATTCGATGAAATGTCTAAAAGAAAAGGTCTTGTTGATGAGGACACTTATAGGGTTTTAGTTAATAGGTATGCGGCTGCGCGTAAAGTCGATGAAGCAATCGAGGTGTTTTACAAGAGGGAGGAGTTCGGACTGAGAAAAGATTCGAGTTCTTTTCGAATACTATTAATTTGGTTGTGTAGATATAAACATGTTGAGGCAGCGGAAACACTGTTCTATTCGAAGAAGGATGAGTTTGGTGTCGATATTGGGATGCTAAATGTGATTCTCAATGGATGGTGCGTTCTGAATGATGTGCGCGAGGCGAAGAGGTTTTGGAAGGACATTATCGCGTCGAAATGTGCTCCAGATAAGTTCACCTATGGTACATTTATCAAGGCCTTGACAAAGAAGGGAAAGTTGGGATCAGCGTTGAAGCTGTTTCGAGCCATGTGGGAAAAGGGGTGTAATCCGGATGCGGTAATATGCAATTGTATTATTGATGCACTTTGTTTCAAGAAGAGGATTCCTGAAGCATTGGAAGTTTTTAAAGAGATGAAGGAGCGAGGATGTACTCCTAATGCTTCTACTTACAACTCGCTCATTAAGTACATGTGCAAGATAAGGAGGATGGACAAAGTTGACGAGTTAATGAACGAAATGGAATTTAACGGGGGAAGTTGTTTGCCTAATGCAATGACGTATACTTACTTGCTCAAGTCCTCGAAGAAGCCAGAAGAAGTTCCTAGGATTCTTGAGAAAATGGAGATTAATGGCTTGGAGATGACTGCTGACTTGTATAATCTAATTCTGAAGCTGTACATGGAGTGGGGATGTGAGGAAAGTGTGAGACACACCTGGAAAGATATGGAAAGAAACGGGATGGGTCCAGATAGACGATCATTCACTATAATGATTCATGGCCTCGGTCGTAGGGGGAGATCAGAGGATGCTCTGCGTTATTTTAATGAGATGTTGTCCAGAGGAATAGTGCCTGAACCAATAACTCAAAAACTGGTCAATACCATCTACCTTGACAAGAGATGGAAGGGAAGATGACGACATGGTAGAGAATTGAAGTGAAAATAAGAAAGGATCATACAGGAGATGAAGACAAGGCAGGAATGCTGAGCAAGCAGGCTGATTGGGCTTGTCATACAAGCCCAACGCAATGGTTCAAGTCATTATTTCTTGTCTGTGACCTCAAAATCCAGCATGAGGAATGTGGCGAGTTCAAGTATGGCATGACACATGGGAGAAAGAGTCAATATATGAAAAAAGATGGATTATTGGCTGGATGGAAAGGTTCCATCCTTCTGGCTATCGCAACATGACTGGGAATCAACGAAAAAGAGAAAGGTTCAAGTTTTTGTTCATTTTGGATATGCAAGCTCGCCAATTGATCGGTCATACTGAAATGTGGACTTCAGATTCCAAATGTGTCAGTTGGTGCAACGATTTCTAAATGAATGGGGGTGTCTTCTGCTCATTTTTACTGCAGCCTTGCCTGCAAGTCATAGTGGATGACATTGGACTTGATCAGAAACTATGACTATTTTGTCGTAAATCTCAGAAGAAACAGCTTGTGGTGAGAAAAAAACCCTGCAACTGTTCACGCATAAACAACGCTTTCTACATCGGCAAAATTTTGTAGTAGTTCATGTAGCTTCCAAGAAAACGATTGAGGTTACACATTATACAACAGCTACTAACAACAAAAACAAAGCCGTAATTTCAGGTCAGTTATATGAATTCTCTATCGCATTGGGCTAATCAGAAGTATTAATGGGTTTCCATCGTTACTCTTTAAACAGAACATGATGTTTCACACAAGGGTCATATTTCCTGATCACTAGTTTGTCCTTGCTTGCTATGTTCTTTCTTTTTTGCATATGAAAATCCAGTCCTAGCTATTGAAACAAGGTGGATCACTTTTCCAGTTTTCTTGCCTCTCTTGCTCTTCCTCTTAACCTTTCTCTTCTTGCTTGGATCACCCCCTCTTTTCCTTGCCTTCTTCTGCAGATCCAGAAATTACAAGTTTAGCAGATAAAAGTACTCAAGATATGGAAAAGACCCCCAACTGATAATATTCTAGGATTAACTGCTGGGCAGACCTTCAATTGATTGAAGGAATGAAAGAGTTTTTTTTTTTTTTTTTTCCTCAATGAATGAAATAGGTTTTTGATAAGGGTTTAAGTGAACCAAATAATATTTAGCTTAAGTAAAACTTGCAAATTTTATGGATAAAAAATTTTTGAGTTTAAGCTTGTGTGGAACTCGGCTTGATTACTTAAAAAATTATATTTCTAATAATTAAATTTGTATCGAAACTATAAGGTAAATCAATATTAATAAAACCCGTATTTATAATTAGACTAGATTTAATTTGTAAGCTCGTTGAACCAAATAAGTTTAAAATCAAGTTTAACTCAATAAGTCCCGAACTTGACTTGTCTATAATCTAAACAAATTTGAGCAAATATCGAGTTAAACTCAAACTAACTTGTAAACTTAGTATGAATCCTTTATATCCCTATTTTATGCATTTCGACCTACGGGCCCGGATGATTCCGGCTCTTCAATCCCCCTTACTTTGGATTACAACCGATTATCCTTTCCTGAAACACATGCTTAGTGTGGAGTAAATGCGGAAATCGTGTTTTACTATTTTGATGGAAAATGCCATGATTGACGAAAGCGAATACCTTTCTCAGTGCAGAGTCAGGGGCATATCTATATGCCATACAAATGACAGGAAGCAGAAGATTTGGCTTCTGCTTACTGGTCAGTGACAAGCATCCTGAAATAAACAAATAAATAAATAAAAACCCACTCATGCGTGATGGTTTGTGGAGTTTGTACCTTGGTTTCCCATATCAGAGGGAAGGGAAGCAAGTTAAAAAAAATAAAATCAATAAGAAAAATTAAAAACAGCACATGGCAAATCGTGTAGGGTTCAATTTTCACTTTGAAAGTATCGCGTGCCCAACCAATTCCAGTAACTCATTGTTGTGCTTTTCTGGTAACCCATGGACAGGAACATATGATTTAAAAAAGGGAAAAAACAAAAAAAACAAAAATTTCTCAGCAACCATGAAGTTTTTGCTCTTAGTCTGACATGGTTAAGAAAAAACAAAATAAGCTGCTTGTTTTTTTAAAAGTAGGGAATTTGGACGATCCGGGACCGTCCCGTCTATTGTCCAACGTTAAAATGTTTATTGGGAGATCAAATGATGAACTGGACGATTTTATCAACGTGATCATAGAATAACGTGGAAAAAAAAAAAAAAAAAAACACAAACAAAAGGAAAAATATCACCTTTTGGCAAGGGACGGCGTGATAAGTTGATGGAGAAACTGAGCGAGCTGATAGGGGACAGAGCTGGAGTTTTCACAGGTACTTTCGTCGAGTTGTACGATGTACATGTACATGCACTTGATAGCAACGAAAGAGCCATCAACTTTTGTTGAAAATTTCAACTCTTTAAACACCCTGACTTTTTACGGTGTGCTAGATGATCGAAGAAGAAACCTAATATTAAGTTTAATAACAACTCTCTCACTGTCATAAATTATATAGTTTAGGGCTCTACATCTGGAAAAAAAAAAGGATTCATATACCCCTGCCATATTCTATATTCTACATCTGGGGCTTGGCCTTCCTTATATTCTATATGCACTTTTCCATATAGCCCTGCCAGAAAGTAGAAGCGAGTTAAGGCCCGTTTGTTTCATACGTCAGTACTGAATAAAAAATTTGTACTCTCATAATAACTCAAGTTGAATGATTAGCCTATCTTGGTGTTTTGCTATCAATCCCGAAGAGAGATCGTTCCAAGGTCAACTCAAAATCAACCCAACCTCTTCATGGTTACGCCCCTTTTTCGACGCCCTTGATCAGTTGGGAAGGGGCTTCTGATACTTTGTTGGTGGACTTTCATCTAAAAATATGCTGAATTTTTGTTTTTTCAAGTATTTGACACATGAATATTGTGTAACTTGTAATTACACCACCATAATAAATTAATATCAGCATATTATTATAAATAAAAATGTCAGATATTTTACTTAAAAAGTAAAAGTATAATATGTAATGATTTGTATTATACATTGTCACAAAAACTTTAATCTTTAGTTGAATTTTATAATTTTTAATGAGTATTTAATTTATTTTCACCCTTTAAATTCTTTTCATCTTAAAAAATATAAACTATTGATCAATTATTAGAAAATTATATAAATATCATCATCCTCGAGTAAGAATGCTTGTGGAGACTAATTCGGAAAACAATATTCTGTCTTAAGAAGAATAATTTGTTTTCCTTTCTTTTTGGTTGAAAAAAGTTTCTTCTACAATTAAAAATGTTTTCAATTTCAAGGATCATTTCCAGTATATGAGACAAGGGAAAAGCAAAGAAAATACTTGCTGAAAAATATTTTTCTTCAAATAAACGAGGCCTTATATGACCCAAACCACAATAAATATTAAGGTTCATTACCATACCAATTGAACCGCATACCGACAGTTGAATGCAGTATAATCAAAATTTCAATATGGTTACGTTGGTTTGCGGTTCAAGTCAATTTTCTCGTCCACTTTGATATAGGATGGTAGAGGATTTTGGTTTAGTTCATGGTCCAAACAGAAAACAAACTATGAGAGTTACGTTTCGATTTGATCCTGTGAATCTAACTATGAATAAAGCCAGCTAATGCAAAAAAGGGGGAAAAAAAAAAGAGAGGATTTTTTGTTTGTTTCATTTCAGTCGTTTTTTCTTTTTCTTTCTTTTTTCTTTTCAATTTTTCATCCACTCTTAGTGTAATACATCGTGCAATTCAGGGTTTAAACCAAACTATGAACCTACCGGACGATAAAACCAAAATGCCAGTTCAATGCTTGGTTTTGTGTCCGTCCCTAATTTAGTCTGAAATACGGGAATTGTCCAGAATTTTTTACAGGCTTTTACGGTGGTAATATAATAAAATCAAGTGTACATGTGCGCACCAGCATTACAAGGATTCTACTAAGACCTCCCCGATAATATAGGGCAAGTGTATCCTACATAAAACTTAAGGAATCAATAATTCGTGCTCTTACCTTTTCTCCCTCGAGGAGGTTTGGACGAAAAAATAAATAAACAAAGAAACCTGCAATTGTTATTTTTCCCCCAAGACTTCTCGTCTTTTGTAATACGTTCCAATCCCGAAATAATGAATTGAGTTTATATGCACATTATAAAAGTTAAAACGCGAATTGTGCCAGTCTGCGTAATTGAAAAATTCAATACGTCACTTCAAAGTTCATCCGATTCTATGAATGCATTAAACTCTTGCCTAAGAAAGATATTATTACTGCAAGTGGTCTGTAGTCTGATTGGTGCTACTGCTACATACCAGATTCATTTGGGGCAATCCTCTGTATCGGTTGTTGAAGCTATCGGATAGATTACTGTTTATTGAAGCTGTTATTTTATATGGGTCTGTTGCAAAACAAGACTCATGCAATCAATGATACTGGTGAAAATAACATTCACCGCTCCATTATAGAAACCAGAAAGCTTCCACTTTGGTGGATATGCAAGAGTTTTGTTCAGTGATCTTAATCAATTAACCATCAAAACAAATTGAAACTATTCCACGCAGAAACATATTATCAAATGTTGCACAATGTTTTTTTAGTCAGTTTCCACAAGAAGATTCATCAAGGCAAATGCAAACATGGGCATACTAATGTCAGCCATTAAATACTGCAGGTAATCACATTGTATAGTGGGTAAGAAACCATGTCTTTCAGCTTTTAGAAATTGTCAGAGTCAGCATAAGGCAAATGTTTGCCCTAAAAAATATGCAAATCTTCATTTGTAAACCATAGGCTTTAAAATAGAGGATTACAATGTATGTTACAAAATGAGAGAGCATTCATCCTCAAGATGTTGTTTCCACAAACTCTCCCGCTTCTCAATCTGATCTACAAGAATGTAACAATTATTAATTAAACACTTACGGCTGGGGCAGGGACATACCAGCCATGGTGGATTTCCACGGCCTTCTTTCTTCTGGCAAGCCGAGACTTCCTGCGTGCTCCAGTGCTCCTGTGCAATGTTCTGACCTTTACAGCTTTGTCTATTACAGAGTAAGCCTCTGCAATCAACTTTTCAATTGGAAGGATTTCTTCAGCTTGTGCATCAGGTTTTTTCCTAAGCCCATCAAGTGCTTCCAGAACCTGAAGATGAACATCACAGAGGTATCAAAATGTCAAAAGAGATAATGGAATTCACTTTCCAGGAAAGAACACCCACACTTTCCACTGCTATACCTAGGTTGATTTGCACTCACTATGTCAAAGAGCATCATCTGCTAGAGAGGCATAAGACAAGACCAAAGTAGGATACCGGAAGTAAAACATGGGTGAATATATATATATAGACACCAAGTACAGGCGCTTGTTCCCAAGAACCTGACAACCAAAATGAAGCAGTCGTCCAAGGACCAGAAAAAAAATTTCCCAGGTGCAAGCAACATACTTTGTTGCATTAAAAATCACATAATTGAACATTCAATAACATTATTCAGCTCTGAATCTTAATTATGCCTAGCCTACTAATTGCTCTTACTTCCACTCCTCCATATTTCTACATTGAAAAAATTCAGGAAAATAAACATCCTAGAATCTAAACAGCTTAACACACAACCGAATAGATCATGATTCATCATTGAATGCAAAAAGAACCAGAAGCACCAATGCCCGAGAGATTTGTTAGCAATGACTTATTTCAATCTTCATCTAGTTTTCCTGATCTTCTGAAAATTCAAGTGACTTCCCTACAAAGTTGTACACTACCTCACAAGTCAAAACTCAAAACTCCAATTGATAACACATGAAAGTTCAAGTCCAATCACAATTGCAAAATTGTCTTTTCTTATTCATAAGTAACAATTGCAAAGCCTCGATTATACCAACATTGAAAAAGCATCGAAAATGATTATTACGAAACATACACACCCTAAGTAACTTTATATACTATACGCATCATTCACATTAAATGAATTTACGTGGATTAAAAGATACCTTCTTCATCCTTGTCTTGATTTCAGACTTCCTAGCTTTGTTATAAATCCGTCTTTTCTCCGCCTGGCGAGCTCTCTTCACCGCAGAATCCGCTTTCTTTTTTGGAGCCGCTTCGCACACAACTGAAAACCGAAGTGGCTTCTGGTTTACACTCATCAACAAATGCCCTAAACCCACACGCACAAAATTATTTTGAATACAATAACAGATCAGTTAACGACAATGCGATAATCATACAAGAGTAATGAAACAAATTTATTAGGTTCGAGATAGGGTTCCCGCATGTAGTTTACGTACCTTTTGAGAAGACATCGCGAGAGAGGCTTGTGGAAAAACTGAGGGAATTGGAGGCGAGACGAGTCTGAGGAGGAAAAGACGAAAAAGAAGAAGATGAAGATGAAGGAGAATCTGAATTTAGGGTTAGGGTTTTGAATTTGGAGGGAAGAGCTAAGCAAGAAGATAAGAGAGCCATTTTTTCCTGTATTGTGTTTACTCACTCTTACTGTTCTTGTGCTGCTGCGCGTTATCTATTTCAGAATCTCGGACTCAATAAGCGAAGACGACAGTGATCGTTTTACTTATTTGCCCTTTTGGATAAATTTATTTTTATTTTTTTTTGCTAAGTCAGGATTTTAATCTAGCGAGTACTGAGTAGCTTCTTTGATATTCTACTTTAATTTTAATTGCAAAATACTATTCTAACCATCTATCATTCTAGAATCTAGACGGTCCTACTCTATCCATCTATAGGTCACTATTTATATGATATTATCATTTTATGACTCTTTAATTTTATCTATTGCATTGTAATTTTTCTTTCCTTTAAATTTATTGATATTTAGATTTTTTTTTTTCATTTTTACTATACATGCCAGCGGTGCTGACACTATAATCTGTTTATATAATAATTAGAAAAAAGATTAATAATGAATTTCTTAAAAACAACGAGCTTTCGATAGCAGAGAATATGAGCCTATTACAATTTCTACGCTGGAGATCATTGTTAACCGATGGTATTCGCATTTCTACTCCGTATTAGATTTATATTATGATAAAACACATAAAATTAAATAAAAATCATAAATAATTGAATTATAATATAATCATATTTATTCCTATTATTATTTTCTTTCTAAAACGGTGCTCATCACCAAACGAAATAAAACACGGCCCACTAATCGAAGCCCAAAACTATAACGGTTAGTTTCACTTACTCACACCGGGACACGAACCCATCACAATTGCCACGCGCCTTTCCTTTACAAGAAGCAAACAATTGAATTGTCTCCAGGCCCTCTCTCCTCTAGTTTCTTTCACCCTTCCACTTCAGTTTCTCAACTCTCTGACTGAATAAGAAAATGGAAGAAGAGCTCTCGCTCGACGATCCAACCCAGTTACTCGAAGCAGCCTCCGATTTTGCCTATTATCCTGGTAACTGACAATAAAACTGTACTAATCTCTCTCATCGTTCCACCTCTCTCTCTTTCTTTCTCTCTCTCACACCGTTTCGCTTCATTTGCTTCTTTTAATGCTTTATCCAGGTGCTCACAATGATGAAGCTGCAAAGGAGTTTCTTGATCGGTTTTCTCTCCCACTGATTATCCAGTAACTTTCTTTTACATTATCTCTTTCCTATTTCATGGATTGCAAAAACTGCAATTAAGTTCCAAGTATTTGTATATCTTCCATGAATATGAAGTAGTCGAGTTCTTGTTTATGGCATTCAATTAGGTATTACTACATTCAGTTTCTATAGTCCTTTGTCTTGTTTAGGGCATAGAAGACAAGTTTTATTAGCCTATTTTATGAGAATTTTCAAATATATGTAATTATTCGATAATTATTTTGCCTTGTACAGTTGTAAAGCATTGTCTTGGGCACTCAGTTTTGGAACTGTATTGACTATTATGCTTACACTGTTGATAAAAGTCCATAGTGATCCACGGGGCATTGTTTGTGGAGCTAAATTCAACAATTGTTATTATAAGTAGGCTGCCAAATGCAAACAAGTCGATGTTTGATGTATTTGATTATGTGCTATCGAAATTAGTGGTATTTAGAGATGGGTATTCAGGGACAATAGATTTGGTTGCACTTTCTTTTTTAATTCTTCCTTCATTATTAGGCTGATATCTGATTCAGAAGTGATATAATCATCTTGTTTTTTAATGTATGGAAACACAATATGTCAATTGATTCTAGCAAAGCAATCCACAGAGCTTGCTCCTGATAATCTCCAGAATTTGCATATAAGGTTCCTGGAAGATGCTAAATTGTTGTTCTATTGAATTTTGTATAGCTTATTACAGTAAAATAATTTAATTTCCATTAAAATAAAAGCAATTTCATATGATTCTCTTTCATTCAAATTGTTCCATACGAAACAAGAGTAGAGAAAGAAATTGCAGAACTAGAGAGACTTATTCTTTGGTGGTTTCAATGCAAGCTTTGATAAATTATTTAGTTCATGTGCATGTAATTATTCAGTAAGGCTTGTAGGTTAGTCACTGAAATCAATATTTTTCCCATTATGCAGTTGTTTGCAAACTAAATCAGATGTGCCAGGATTAGAAAATACATTGGTGAACTGTTTGGAAAGATTATTCAAGACAAGATATGGGACATCCCTCATTCCTCAATATTTGGTATTGCTCTTGGTTTTTTTCTTTTTATCAATTAGACCATATTGACACTCTTTTTCATGATATAATCCCCTCACCAAGTGGGCGTTGTGAATCATAACCATGTTTATGAACTCTCTTTTGGAATGAGTGTTCACCTCTGGAAATGAATCATTGATGGCATATGTCTATGTACAACTTAAATCATTCTTACTCCTAGTTATTTATCCATATGTACCCTGATATCATCTCATTTATATCCTCATCCTTTCCTATGATAGTATGCTCATTTATATCCTCAAACTCTAAGTAGCATTTCTAAAAGCACCATTTGGGATCTTCTACTCAAATGTCTGACCACATTACTCTGATTTGATCCTTTTCTTTTCTAATGTACAATTACCTTGAAAAGATAATATTCATGTTATTGAATGTCATCTAGCCTCAAATGGAACAGAATGCGTGTAAATGATGATTTTGCATCTTGCTTACGCCTTTTATGTTTTCTTCAGGCTTTTTTGCAAGTTGGTCTGCAAGCACCTTCTCAACCTATCAGGTGTTTAGCTTGCAAAATAGTAAGTATGTGTGCAAATTCATGTGATTCTTAAGTATGATAGTTCAAAATGCAATACAGTTTATATTGCTTGTTTAGTAGGAATAAGTTGTCTGTAGGTTTACAATGGAGTTGGATATATCCTTCTGATTATGAGAATGAGAATTGAAAGTTGATGCACCTAGTTTGACTGCAATGTTAAAGATAGTGCAATAAATGTCCATTATTGCCAAGCATTTGTCTACTAGGCATAGCTAAAAGGATTAGCAAAGGACTACATCTCCTATTCCAGTCTCTGTTTAAAATTCATCATGTTTTCTCTATTTCAAAGCAGCATGAGGATTCTTTTTTCCTGCTTTCACAGTAACTCTTTTGTAGGTTGCTTTCCTTTTGGAGAGTGCAGATCAAAGCATTGTTGCTGCAAAGATTGTTATTGACAATAATGTACACCCTCTTCTACTTGATTGTCTTATCAATGGGTAAGTTTATATCTGACTGTTTCAAGAACAAATACATTCCTTTTTTTTCTCTATTGGAGAATGAAACCGTCAAATCTTTGATGAGCCTTTTAATGAGACTAGTGCTGTACCATACTCCCTTTGTTTGATGTGGGTGGACTAAGTTGGGTTCAAAACTCATTCCAATTTGAGGATATATTGTAAGCACATATGAACTTATGTAATGGTGAGCAACAGGAACCCTCAGGTTTTTCTGGTTGGTCAATTGTCTAGCTCACTTTAGCTAAATCTCTGTATCGATGGAGCAGAAAACAAGTAAGAGTTACCTGTGGAATATGTCGTGTACAGATACTGTGGCTGACCTAAAAATGGTTGTTCCTCTCTGTGGAGCCCTGACATGTAGAATATCAAGTTTGTCTTAGCTAGTGGATACACATCTTTACCAGGAGGTAGTGTAATCCAGTGACAAAATGCTGCAAGTTTGTATTTAGAGTTCTTAGGTACAAGGGTGATTGCTCTTCTAATAATTTGTGGATGAAGTGGTTGAAGGAAAAGTAATGGAGCATGGGGATACAGAGTCTTAGCTAAATGTTGGTTTTTTTTTTTTTTGTGTTTTTTGTTTTCTGTTTTTTGGGTTTTGGAGTGGGATGGAGGGCCTTTTTTTTGGATCACGTCCCTCGATCTTAGCTTTAGAGAAGGAATATTGGGACTTTCAAAAGCTAGGATGAATATTAAGGTAATTAGAATTATAGTGTGATTCTGATACAGAGAAAGGTAACTCTTGAATGTTTTGGGGTTTTAATGAACTATCAATGTGTTAACTCTTAGTTGATTTAGTTTTAGGGAAGAAAACATTGGGAGTTTCAAAAGCTAGGATGAATATTAAGGTAATTCGAATTGTAGTATGGTTCTAATATAGAGAAAGGTAACTTGTGAATGTTTTTGGGTTTTAATGGACTATCAACATGTTAACTCTTAGTTGATTTGGCACTTTTTACTTACATGGTTGAGTGATTTTTATATTGTCTTGCAATGATGCACTTCTTATGTGATGAGATTTCCATATGGCTTTTTGCTTAGTTTACACTTGAGTTTACTTTATGTTGACAAGCTAGCAGTTCCTGTTTCTGCAAGTGTGATTCAACAGTTTACTTTACAGGAACGAAGAAGTTGCTGCAGCTGCAATGTATACAATAAAGGCTTTGGTGCGCTTTAAGGAAGGCATGGTAATTATATTGGTTCCGGTTTCAATTATTTCCTGCATGCATTAATCTACCAGAGATTAATGTCATTTTTTTTGGCCAATGGAGGTTAATGTCATTTATTTGGAATATTTGTCCAGGAGATAGTTTTTCCTGAAAACAGTAATGAGGCCACACACCTCCGCAATCTTGCATCTCGATGTCCTTCACTGGTATGGCAGCTGATGTGTTATTATCCGGCCAGCTATTGTAAATGTTATTGGATTGAAAATCTTCCTTCACTTTGGTTTTCTTGCGTGATGCCTCTCGGTGTGGGATTGCAAACTTTAGATCTGTTTGATCTGGGGAATACCTATTAGTTGATCCATCTGGTGATGTCGCATTTTTTATTACTGTGGTAGCATTTTTTAAAAGATCTTGTCAATCAGTTGGCATGACATAATTGGTGTTAATGAGGCATATAAAATCCTTCCAAGTCTATCAATTTAAGCTTTTAAATA
Source organism: Lumnitzera racemosa (assembly GCA_024138005.1). Taxonomy (NCBI): domain Eukaryota; kingdom Viridiplantae; phylum Streptophyta; class Magnoliopsida; order Myrtales; family Combretaceae; genus Lumnitzera; species Lumnitzera racemosa. The sequence continues at coordinate 7,750,545 of JAMXBC010000010.1, forward strand.
AGGCTGATGTTGATATGATTTGAAAATTGTCAGATCACGATGTCGTGAGTCAAAAATCCCCATGCAATCATTTATCCCTATATAATTAAGTAATCAACTTAACGAGCTTCAATCAAGGTTCTAACATGTAACTGGGAGAGGTAATTGATAATAAATATAGAACTATAACAGATTTATCAATTTAAATGCTTACACAGATGGTTTTGGATTTAAATTGTTAGTTGGTCATCATCCTTTTTCTTCCATATTCTTGAGATAAAAGTCTGTTTGCTAGTCCTTCTTACTTGAATGACATGTTTCAGGGACATGTTCGGGTTTTATCTTTGATAGTGAAACTGTTCTCCGTTTCAAGCTCTGTAGCCTCAGCAATTTACAGTTCTAGTTTGATTACTTTATTGGAGGAGGAATTTCGCAGCTCAAATGATACCCTAGTGAGACTAAATATATTGGAACTCTTTTATGAGGTACATGGATGATCCTTGTGTCTTATCTTCTCCCCCTTGTTATCTCTTGCAAGACTATATCAAGGAAGCGTGCAAAGTTTGTTGATTTTTAGCATTGTAGGTCTCTATCAGAAACCTTGCATCAAAAGTGAAAAGAATTGGCAGTTCTATGTTGTTTATCATTTAACCCATTACTCTATTGAAGGCTCAGTTTTTTTCCTCCTACACAAAGAGTGTGGGAAAATTTGAACTGGACTTTTATATATGTATTTTGTTTGCTACCATGCTCTCGCATTGTGAACCCCTATGCATCCTGACTTTAGTCTCATGGTCTATGGATGAAGTTGGCTGAAATTCCCCATGCAGCAGAAATTTTATCCAAGACCACTCTTCTTCAGCTGCTCGGTTCAATCATAAGGTACTTGACCTAAAAAAATGTTATCATATGAATTATTACTACTACTTCTACAAGATGAGAAACATCTTTATCCTTCTTGTCTCTCTAAGTGATGCATCAGGGGAATCAATTTTAAGAACAAGGGCAATAATGATAAGTGGAAGGCTTCTGTCTGGGGACAAAATTAAAATGTTTGGTGAAGAATCTTGTAAGTTCTACCCATCTTCATTTTACTTTCAAGAGTTCCCTCTCTGAACAGCTTTGCTTAGACATATAGTTTGTGTAAAAGGCAGTGGGAATCTCAATGAAGGTTTAGTTACTTTCTTTACTATGCTGTGATTCAAATCAAGCATCTCAATGACTTACCTTACCTTGTTTAACATGGGGTTAACCCAGCACGAAAAAATATCTGTAGATAGTGATGAGAATTTAAATGTGAAAACCTACGTTTATCTATGAGCTGAAGTCTATGGATGAGTTAGTTACAACTCTTAATATGGTGCTGGAAGGATGTCCTGTATTTGGGTGATTACATTGCTGTTTTGCTCTTGGTTATTTGCTCCACACAATGGGCTTTGATGTTTTAGCCCATGAAGGAAATATTAAAATATAAACATTAACAAGTTCATGGTTTTGGATGAGTTGGGTGTAGTAGTCTCAATTGTTAACCATTATCTAACTTTTAGCTTTTGAATGCAGACGTCAGGGCTGTAATCTCAGCCATCGATGGTAGATTGAACTCTATGGATGACCAAGATATTGATGAACATGAATCAGCTCTGGAAGCATTGGGTCAGATAGGGTCATGTACGTAGTGGATGACCTATTTGTTACAATTAATTAGGCTGATCCCTGGAAAAAAACAACATACTTCTTAGTTATGAGCTTCATATTATTGAGATATTGCCATTTGCATTTGAATCTATAGAATATAGTGTTGGCAGATCAAGGAACATTTCATATGTTTTTGGTCCTCATGGGAAATGATCAATTAGCATATTTAAATAAGAAGTCTCCAAATTTCAGTGGAAAAGATTGTCCTCCATGTAACTTGAAATAGTTGCTACAATTGTAAATGGGATTTTTTGGGGTAGTGTGAAGTCAGACCTTCTAGATCATGAGTTTAATTCAATATCCTCAACTAATTTTTTCCCCCTCTTTTGCTTCACATGTTAATAGTTTTTTTTTTCTGTAATTCTATCGTTGACATGTAATCTCTATGTCCCTTTTTATTCCCCTTTTCTTTTAGCAATTGAAGGAGCAATGTTGTTACTGTCGGGTTCAGATCCAGTGGCGAGACATTTAGCTCATGCTGCTTTTGATAAACATGCACGTGGCAGACAGCTGGTTAGCCTTTTTCCTTCCAGGGTCTAATCTCACTACATCTGTGGCTATTGTACAATCAAGTTTCATTTAAATTTCCTATTGGGTGTTTTAAAAATTGCCGGTAAATCTTTCCTTGATGACATGCAATTTAGTAGGGTGAACAACATTGACCAGACAGCATATTGTTGTCACAGGAGGAGGGAGACTTATCTTAATTTTCAAACAATGGGCAATAAAAGCTTGCAGTCATCAATCTCAAATTAAATTTATTTGTATAAATGAACCGGATTGATAATTAAATGGTTATGATTTCACATGCTTTGATGCTTTTGGCTTTTCATAAAACTTGATTAAGATAATGACACCAAAACTGCTGTGGATTTGGTGTCCTTATAATGTCCTTGATTTTAAATCAGTTTGGAAGTGTGTGCACTGTTGCAGATGTTCTGTTAGCAGTTGATGCAAATTCCTTTGTCTGTAAACAAAAAATGACTTGTTATAGCAAAATTGGATAAATTATACTGTGTCACCAGTTCATCGATTCAAGTAGTTTTCTTAAGAAAGTTTGTATACAGTTTAATGTCCCAAACTTGTTCCTAATAACTGCTTTTTGATTCTAAGGTATCCAGTGATCATGTAAAATTCCCATCACTTAGAATTTTGTCCATTTTAATCTTTTTGGGGGTTGGGGGGAGGTGTTTCTTGTTAAAGTGGTTTCAGATGGATTACACAGGCCGCGCTGCATTCTCTTGGAAACTTGGCTGGAGAGATTCGCCCTGAGGACAGCTTAATACTAGTTGCTGCAGCAGAAGAAAGCCTTCGCTGCTTGATATATGACACAGCTTCCAAAAGCCCCAAATATACACCTTCTGTAAGATATCAGGTTCCTCAGTTTATTCTCCATTTATTTATAATTTTTATTGTATCAGTTAGTGAAGTAGGAAAACCAAAAAAAGCCTGGTAGTTATTAAGCAATGGAAGTTCCCATATCATCATCACATGCAGAAAGCATGACAAAACAGGTCTTTTAACCTCTGAAAGTAGACAAATTAGAAGCAAAGATGAAGGTTGATGAAACAGATAATGCTATTTGTCCACTTGTCCACTAGGTGTACCAGCCTCTTCCATCGAGCTTGAAAAAAAAATCTTCCATTGGGTCTGCTTCTTGCTCTGCTCTGATTTATGGACTAACTAACTTGACTATATGAAACCGGCAGATGTGTTTTCTTAAGTTAAAGTCATGAATGGGAAGTCATATTATCTTATGTTTTGAAGAGTATGGCTTCCACATGTTAGTGGGGTGAACTATTGACTAAAGTTACAAGTTTTGTTGGAATTTCCCTGAATTTATGATATTAGATAAAATTATCCTTCTTAGAAGTTGTCCCTGTGGAGGGTTTGTCATTAGGAGATAAACTTGTCATGGGTTTGAGCACTTTAGATTAACTTTGATTTCACTGGACAACTGAGACATTTTGATATGAGCAAGTTCTATATTTGAATCATGTAACAAAAATCCTCACTTGTGACTAAGGATTTTGAATCACCCTTTAGATAATTACTTGAAGTGGTACACTTAAGTTCGAATAGATGATTATGAAATTGGCAATATGGACTAATATTACATATAATCCAACAATTTAAGAATGTTAATATACCGATATGAGGGCACGGTATAAAGATATTCCGAATAGAAGAGTCATCACATTGAAATAAGAGATACAATCTCTCAACAATTCGTAAAGAGTTTTCAAAGTTAAAGAAACATGATGGATCCTCCAAATAAGTCTTAAATACCAAACCATACCCTAATGGCTTTGATGTAAATAAATAAGAAGTAAAATAAAAGATACAATCTCTCAACAATTCTTAAAAAGTCTTTAAAGTTAAAGAAACATGATGAATCCTCCAAATAAGTCTTAAATACCAAACCATACCCTAATGGCATGGATGTAAATAAATAAGAAGTAAAATAAATTTGTAAGAAGTAGCTATCATGAAATGGTTGGGTTCACTAGGTGTAAACTTACCCATAGTCTTCTTGGGTCACATGCACTACTTCCTTTGTTCAGTATGGTTGTGATTCACATACGGGTAAATGTGTGCTATTCGTGCCTAAGTTCACAAGCGTTATCTAGGCCGTAATCTCCTTGGTTAGCTCCAAATCTTGAGTTTTTTCATTCATTCAATCTCATTCTGATCTTCGATCCTTTTTGGAGGTTGGGGAGTTTCTTAGAACCCTAATCCTTATCGTTACCTCAAGGGTAGTAAAGATTTACCCTTGTAGACTTATACCAAAAGTTTTCTTGTGTTTTGACACTTGTATATGATTTATCAAAATTTTTATTCTCATTCAGCTTCACTGGTAAAAGTCGTCTTACCTTTTTGCTTTAAGCCACTTACGCTACAATTTTCGTTTCAAGAATGGAATGCAAATAAACTAAGCTTGTACTTCCCATCCTGTACCTGTACTTATTGTTTCTTCTAAAGCTCTTCGTTTGTCATTGGCGATAACGTAATCAACTTATAATCCTTAATGAAGGTGTTAGTAGTAGTTCTCTCATTATACTTGCCATCCCTATCAAGTTAGTAGGGTCAATCTAAAAGGATACAAGCCATGTCGATGGGCATAATGTCATGAATCACTTTATCTACATACTTGCCAATTACAAAAGACAGCATAACTTGTCTTGCAACTTAAATAGCTCCCTTTCCGCTAAACCAATGTAAATTATGAGGATTAAGATGAGCAACATATTTCAATCCTCATATCTAAACAAAGGTACTAGACACCAAGTTAATATTTTCTACTGCCATCCACTATCAAAGAGCACACATATCCTTCCATTTACCAAGCACTGAGTATGGAATAAATTGTCCCTCTGCTCTGAATCCATTTTATTTGTAAAATGTGCAACTAATGTATGTGCCCTGCATAAGATCGTTATACCCTTCAACCCTGTCTTCTCTAAGACACTTATTTTCCATAATAGTAACGTTAGGAGCCTTAACCAATTCTCACTTCTTCTCAACCTTAATTCCCTTTCCTTTATGCCCTACCTTTGACATAGAGTTTTCAAGTTAGCGTATCTTCTTTGTTGGATCACTTACAATTCTAGTAACCTTATCCACAGCTTTAATGTCTTCAGCTTCATCCTCAACTTTAGGTTCTAACTCTTGAATTCTACACGAGTTTTCTGCAACTTCATTTTTAGGTGAATTAATTGGTTGTGGTTGCTTTAATTTCTCCTTTCTCACTTCCATAGCCTTCTCTATAGTGGCTTTCTAAATCTCTTGTTCAAATTTTGGTTAAGACTTGGCTAGAGATTTAAGATCAACTCGCTTTGACATCTTCTCCCTACTTTCCACCATAATCTTTCTAGTTTTTCTTATGAATCAGCGAGTTTCTTCATAAGGGTTTCTCTAATGTTTCTAGATTTTCTCCTAAACTCCACCCTAGATTTATAACGCTAACCTCTTCCTTGAGCTCTCTCTGTCAAACATGGTACCAATTCACTCAATACTCACAATTTCCCTTCTAGCTTATACCATCTCATCGCACTAATATCTAATTTTTTCAAACCACCACGATGATTCCTTGACCTTCTCCTATAATCATTGCTTATGCTTTCATACTACATTTTATTTTATCAAAATCGATATCAAACCAATCAAGTCAACCCAATAAACAAGCCAACACCTCCAAACTTCACAAACCCAAATTTTCCTCAAAACCTTAGATATTCAGCACCAACAATTCATAACTTGCAAAAATTTGAAACGCTCAAACTACATGCTCTGATACCAAAATGATACAAGTTTCGTATTTAAATCTCGCAACAAAAATCCTCACTCGTGATTAAGGATTTCAAATCATCTTCTAAATAATTATTTGAATAGGTATACTTAAGTTTAAGTAGGTGATTATGAAATTGGCAATATGGATTGATATTACTAAAAATCCAATAATTTAAGAATATCAATATACTAATATGAGGCACAATATAAAAATGTTCTAAATAGAAGAATCGCCATAATCCATTGCTAACTAATAGACTAACAAGACTAAAACAAAGAGATAATATCTCAATAATTCTTAAAGAGCTTTTACAGTGAAACAAACTCAAGAAATCCTCTAAAACAATGAAATAAATCTTAAATACTAAACCATACTTAATAACATTGATGTAAATAAAATAAGAAGTAAAATAAATTCGTAAGGAGTTGCTGCCATGGACACAATTAGGTTTACGTGAACTTGCCTATGGTCCTCCTTAAGTCGAACGATACCACTTCCTTTATCTAGCTAGGTTGTGATTCACCTAAGAGTAAATGCGATGCTATTCATGCCTGAGTTCACAAGTGTGATTTGAGCCATGATCTCCTCGACTAGCTCTAAGAGCTAGTCTTGAGTTCTTCCATCCCTTTGATCCTATTTTGATCCTTCGATCTTTCCTATAGGTTGGAGGGTATTTCTTAGAACCCCAATCCCTGCCACATTTTGTCTCTCTATTAGTCTCCTTAGATTTGCTTCTGGATTCCCTATCATCAACAAATAACATATGTGAGCCTGAATGCCATGTTATGACAATGCATATACTCAATAAGATCTAATTTTATTAAGTTTAATTAAGGGTACAGAAGTTTCCCCTTATTATTTAAATGAGGAACTAACTACCCTAGCCATGTTTTTGCAACTTGAAGTGTGATATTGGTGACATTTATGTTAATAAGATGGTCAGGAGGATGAAGATTGCTGTGCATTTTTTCTAAGGAAACGTTGGTAGGTCTTTAACTAGACATAATAATGTAGGTTGTTGCTTCTAACTTACCTAGGTCAATAATGAAAATCCACAGGTAACTCGTTGTGGGTTAATATTAGTCAATAAATCCTAGGTCCAGGCTTAACAGGATAGAAGGGGCTGTAAAAAAAAAAAAAAAAAAATCCATTTATTAATTCATATAGGATCTCTAGGAAGCCCTCTTACTTGAATCGATTATTAATATAGTTATTACATATATCAACTCTCTGAAACTTATTCTTATTGACCTGTTGTGTATAATATGAAATTAGTCAAATCAAGGGATTTTTCAGGGTTTACATTTTCTGACTAACAGTAAAATATAATAGGATATTAATGGTATCAGAGAATTTACTGCTTACATCACTTGCAAATGGGTTTTCCCCCTTCTTTATAATATCCGCCAGTGTGACATATTTCATCTGCTTATAACAAGAAAAGATACGAGAATAGGAAATCTTAGTTTCCTGCACTTTATTTGGTTCTTCCTCATTCCATTTGCAGATATTATAGTTAACATTTCATGCCTAGGCCATCAATGACATGTATGTTAAAATTTAAAGATCTGTACCTAGAGTAAATGAAAAGCCTTTCTGTGTGCACGCATGGGCTTGCTTATTGGTTGTCACTGTTTTCTTTTGTGTTCTGTGATGTTTTGTGAATCTAGTGTTTTTATTTTCCTTTATTTTTGGGTCAGATTTTTATGTACATCTTATCTGAGGTTTTGAGATTCTTAATAACAGTAAAAGTTGAAAGTTCGCTAATGTAATGGTGGGATGACAGGGTCTTCTTCTATCAGTTCTTCAGCAGGATGCAGAGATACGCTTAGCGGTTAGACTTTTCTATCATACTTGTTGGTGATCCTGCCTGTTCTTTTTTTGTTTTAGGTTAATGGTTCTCCGGTTATTTTGTTGGTTCCTTATCAGCAAATGCTGTTGCTTCATTGTTTCTTTGTAATTCTCCTACCTGTTTAAGGTGAGAGCCTCAGTAATGCTAACTAGATCAATAACTGATCAACTCAAAAGTCAAGAAGCAATAATTAAAGGAACAATCTTATTAGGGTTTATGGGTTTAATAAGATTAACTCTCAAGGTTACAGCTCACCACCTTATTAGGGTTTAAGGGTTTAATAAGATTAACTCTCAAGGTTACAGCTCACCAAGAGAATTAAAATAATGTTCTCTTAATTCAATATGGCTCGAATAAGAAAATGGGGGTTAGCCACAATTGTTGGATCAATAAGAACAAGGGTTTTGAAAGAGGAATTAACTCGGTCAAGAAAAGTGTAATAATGTTCTAATAATATGTCTTAGATAAATATAACCCTTTTAATAGTCTTTAGGTTAATTAAGGGAAAATGGTAATAAAAATAAAATCAAAATAAAGTAAATTGGAGCCATGCTATGACCATCTGGGTACCAACAAGCACACCTCTGAATGGTTATGCATAAGTAGGGGTTCAGCAGAATGCCTGGGAAGGCCATCCAGCTGACTTGCTACTGTTGGGGCATCCAAATGAACTGATCAAATTCTCTGGAATTAGTGATTTCTCTTACTCCATCTGAATGCTCTGCTTTGGTGTTTGAATTGGACCCCTTGCACCCTGCCATACTGCTTCTGGTAACTCAGATCCTTGACAATTCACACTTAAAACAACCTGATGAATTGGTATGAAATAAGATCATGTCATGAAAAAATTTTAATGCCTCAGAACTGAATAATGTAAAAAAATTTTAAACAGGATTGCTGAGATGCCCTGGCTTGAGTTATGGGACTGATAGGTCCTTCAGTTTTCACCATGTCCCCTTCCTCCTCTCGGTCAGGTCAACCTAGGATTTAGAAAAAAAGAGTACCGGAGGATTGAAAAAGGAGCGAGAGGAGCATAAGGTGGAGTGTGTTGGTTTTTTTATTGTCTACCATGCTTTTATTCTCTGGTTCTAATGAAAATGATGAACTAATGACCAAAAATGAAATTGAAGAAAATAAAATTGAAGAAAATAAAATAAAAGCATTAGAAAATTGAAGAGAAGAGGGCAATGCAAGATGTTTGTTGTTGCTTACTGCCATTAGTATATTCTTCAGTTCCACTGAAGGTGAAGATAAAATCTTTCTATTTGACTTCCATTAGAAGCTTAACCATGTGTTTGCTAGATATAGACTAAAAACTCTTTGCCAAATGGAATTGGATAGGCAATTTGCTTACTTGGCATATGTGAACCTTTGTCAGGGCTATAGAACAATTGCAGCATTGGCAGCTCGTCCTTGGTGCCTCATGGAGATTATTGCAAAAGCGGAGATATTAGAGATGGTGACTAATCCAACAACTGAAACCACAAAGATAGGTATGTTTTACTTCCATTCCAACTGCTTGAAAAATGCAAGTAATCTTTCTGTTTTCATGTCTTTTTCCTGTTTTAGAGTCGTTCAATTGGATTCATATGCTTACACAAGGCTTAAAAAAAGAATATCCTACACTGTATAATGCCAACATGCTCCATCAATATTTACAAAGGTAGTGGCTGTTAATTGAAGATTCTGGGCTCTGTTATTGTCCTTAAGTTCCTTGAAGTTTTTTATTGCCAATTGCCACCTAATTCTTCTTTTGATAGTATTTATAGGATAAGCGGTGGTTAGTGTTTTCATCTCTGAATCTTTTGTTGCTAATAGTTTCAAGTTCTCATTTGTCTGAACTGTTCTTTTAAGGTATGGAAGCTAGATACAATTGCTGCAAGGCAATTTATAAAGCTTTCACATCATCGACTAAGCTGCTGGGAGACCCTGCGCTTGCAGGAATAGCTACAAAGGTTAGATATGCAACTCAAGCACATCTGAGAGCAGGACTTATGTGTGTTGGTGATACTATCTTTTGTCTCCATGAGCTTGTGAATGTTGGATATGCATGTGTGCCTATGGCAGTGTGTAGGATTGAGTGCATGCATTTGAAAACTCCAATGCTATTACTCTTGGCCACGTTCCTTTGTTTGCCAGTTATCTCACCTGATGCTCTTCGGTTTCGAATCTTGTGTGACTATTTTCTGGATTTGTAAGCAGTTGCAGGAATCTGTTAGAAGGGGTCCCTACATTGCGAAAACACACCCAGAAGCCATACCTGTTGTGATGACGGCTGAGCGATTCTGAATCTTTTCCTCGTAGCCACGATTCATGTTCAGCTAGTCGACCAGTTCATGAAGGCATCACCTCCTTGTAACTTGAGCATTGCTGCGGGGAAGAGGGATTCTCGTGCTCATTCCCTAAGTATGCTATTAGTAAGAGAAAGGAAAGCATTTCGACTCATCAAATAATACATCAGATATGTGATTTAGGTTAATCGATGACTCCGGTATGTTGTTGTCTGTTTAGGAGCTTATTACAGATGTAATGGACATCCTAGGTTAGTGACGATGTCGGCAGCATTTCATAAACAAGTTAAGTTGGAATATGTTAGTTACGACTCCTTTAGCCACTACATCATTACATGAAGAGCGAGTTACAGTGACTGTGTAGTTCCTTAATGAAGATGAACTTGCAAATTACAGTGGTGATTGTGGATTTGCTGTTTCGAGTAATAAAAACTATTGGTCTGGTCAAACGCTTATCGATTGTGGTGTGGTATTCATTTCTGCAGTTGTGGTAAATGGTCTTGGTGAACAATTAGGTCTCTAAATGAGTCGGGACGAGCGAGTATAGATACCGGTTCGGATTTAATTGAGTTTACAATTTTGTGTTTTCAATAATATCGATAGCTAAACTTGACACGGTCTCCACTGAAATTTAAGTTTTGATTCAGGCTCCATTAATAGGGCGGCCAAGCTAAATGTTAATTTTATACTCAGATATTTTAACTTGTCAAATAGCGTGAGATTTGATTTGTCGAACCGAATCAAACTCTTGGTGTCATGTGGATTCACGTGGGTTGAGAAACAAACTGGATGTTTACATTTTCTCCATGAATGAATAGCGGGAATATAAGGAAACAAAGGGAGGAAAGGACAGAGAGAATATTTGTTAAAAGAGGAAGGAAAGAGCAAGGAAAGGTGGTAAATGGAAACGGTGTTCGTATATTATATATATTTAGAGAGAGAGTATTTATAAAGGGCTAAATTTGAATCTAGGTCTTAAGACTTAATAATCGAAATGAATTTAACTCTTTGAGTTAAGATGATAAAATTCGGAGAGTCGAGTCTATAAGAATTCAAGATGATCAAATAAAATTTGACATGATGAACTTAGAGTAGAGCTTGTTGGATTGATCCATCCAATTTAATATTTCTTAATTTGACTCACACTAATAAAATAAAGCTATTTGAGCTTAAATTTATGAAAATAGTCCACTTGAAATCTATTTGTAAAAAAAATTCAATCCTAACTATTAATCAATATCATGATCTAACGAATTGAATCAATTACTATTTTCTATAAATATCCCATTCCTTTTCTCATTTAAGAAGAGAGAAACTCCAACTAATATCGTTATTCTACTGAAATCTAGTCTCAAATATCAAACACTCAAACATTTCAAGAACACTACCCTATTTTCATCCAATGTGGAGTATAATACTATGCACTCCTTCACCTATCATCATATATGTTAGAGCCTTATCAAGACTGTTTACTCCTTCTCCCCATCCTACCTCTCCTAATCATCTCATACGTATAAGTCAAGTTATTTCCTTAGTCATGTGTAACGCGATTTAACACACAACATAATCCGACACGCAGCATACATGTGACCTTTATAACTCACTAAATCTACAGTATTCATGTATATATGTATGTATATCTATATTATTGAAGGAGCTACACTATTTTTAGTATCTTTATAGTTCTAATTATTTTTTATATTATAATAAAATTTAAATGTGATTAGCCCATTTTGTGTGTTACCTACTACCATGATATAGAGGATATTCACATTAATTGCTCAACTAATCGTATGTACATATTAGTTGACAATTAGTATACGTTAGTTATCGATTAGTTAGGATTGTTACTGATGTATAAATAGAAGTAACACTCAGTTGAAACGATTATCAAGAATACACATTCTGCAAACTCTCTCATTCATACTCTACATTTCTCTCTTCTCCCTTCTATGTTTCTTTTTCCTTCTTTACAATTAAATGCCAAATTTCATGTTATGGTATTAGCTATAGGATGGCAAGAGAAGAGGACACTCCATTAAGTCCATATTATCTCCATCCAAATGAAAATCCCTCATTGACATTAGGGTCATCTGTTTTAACCAGGTTGAACAGTTACTCATGGAGTAGGGCCATGAAAATGACACTTCTTTCTAAAGACAAGTTGAAATTTGTCAACAGTAATATCACTCCACCAAACAAATCGAATCCTCTTTATCTATCTTGGAACGTTGTGACACAATGGTGTTGTCGTAGATAATACATTTGTTGTTGAAATCCATTGCACAAAGTATTATATAAATTGATACAACACATGAAGTATGGAAAGATCTTCAAAATCGATTTTCTCAAGGTGATTCTCTTATAATTTCAGAGCTACAGGAAAAGATTTATGATTGCAAACAAGGTATACTCTCTGCTATAGAATATTTCACTCAATTGAAGATCTTGTGGGATGGAATAAATGTGTTACGTCATTTTCCTTCATGTAAGTCTCAAGCTAATTGCAATGTAATTGCTAAAATGAAACAATATCAAGATAATGATCAAGTAATGCGTTTGATTAAATGATTGTTTCATGATTGTAAAAGACTTTCTCACCAGTAATTCAACAAGCAAGGTAACTTAAATCTAGAATTGCTCAAAATCTTGGAGATTTTGCGGTGTTTGTAGTTAAATCTACAGGACAATCAAATGATACTTCTCCATTCATAAGAAAGAAATGGAAATCTAATAGAAACAAGAAGCCGATACGTTCTTTCTTATCATGCATTTACAGGTTATACTATTGATAAATTCTACAACAAGCATAGTTATCCTCCAAATTACAAGGGAACAAAATCTTATGCATCTTGAAGAATAAATCAAGTTAAGGAAATGCACAAAGAAGAGGATATAAAGTTTGTTCAAGAAGGCTTTACAAAAACCAAGAAGGAACAATTTTCCTTCATGAAAGAACAGTATTTGAATATCATGTAGTTGATAGAAGAACATTCATCAATTAGAAAACATGAACCACAAGTGAATGTCTTAATTGCAAGGTTTGAAAATTCACCAGATAAAGCAGAAATGGGAGGTATAAAACACTTTTCTTTTAGTTATTTAACTAAGGAGGTAAATAAACAAAAATGGATTCTTAATACTAGGGCAAGTGATCATACATGCTTGTTAAGTGATTTTGAATCATATATATTAATCCATGATGTACATGTTCGTCTACTAAATGAAGCACAAGTTCAAGTTACACATGTTAGAAGAGCAAAGCTAAATTCTTTTCCGATATTAGAAGAAGTACTATATGTTCTACAATTTAAATTCAACTTGATCTTAGCTAGCAAATTGACTTCACACATTAACTAGTTGTATCATTTTTACATCAACCAAGTGCTTCGTTCAAGATATTCAAAGATGGAAATTTATTGGATGTGCTAAACTAGTGAATGGCTTGTATTAATTGGATTTGGGATATAACTTTGATGGAGACTCTATTAAATATAAAGGGAATCTGATGTATGGATGCAATACATATAAATCTAGTAAAGTTGATCATCTTTGGCATTATAGGAAGGGGTACATAACTTTTTCGAGATTAAAAGTACTTACTCATATGGATTCGAATGTTGTAGCATTAGATGAGATAGATCACTGTGATGTTATCACTATGCAAAACAGAAGAGACTTCCTTTTCCTAATAGCAATTCATTTACTTCTCGTTGTTTTGAGTTGATACATGTAGACATATGGAGTTTATGTAAGTGCCACCTATCAATAATCAACATTATTTCTTAACCATGGTAGATGATTTTAGTAGACTTACGTGGGTGTTCTTAATGAGATACAAATCTAAAGCTAGAGATTTGTTGATTGCTTTTGTGAATCTTGGCTAAACTCAATTTGGAGTAATGGTTAAATGCATAAGGTCAAATAACGAACAAGAGTTCAATGTTCCTGAGTTTTTTGCATCAAAAGGAATTGTACATCAAACTTCGTGTATAAAAACACCTCAAGAAAATAGTGTATTTAAGAGAAAACACCAGCATATACTACAAGTAGCAAGGACTTTGAGGTTGTAAGCTGGTTTACCCCTCAAATTTTAGGGCAAGTGTGTTTGTCATACAGCTTACTCGATCAATCGCACACCATCTTTGGTCATTACTAACTCAACCCCTTACTAAATTATGTTCAACAAGTTACCTACATAGAGGAATATCAAGATTTTTTGTTGTCTTTTTTATGCTTTTAAACATGACAAGAAGAAAACAAAACTTAATTCTCGAGCAACAAAGGGCATTTTTGTTGGCTTTTCTTTTAGGGTGAAAGATTATAAACTTTATGATTTGGATCAACAACGGATTTTCTTATTAAGGGATGTTGAATTTCATGAGAAAATTTTTCCATTTCTTTTTTATCCTTATCCTTAGTCCTCTGTAATATATTCGAATGTCATTTATCCAACTTATCTCAATTACAGTTGGATGATTATGACCAGTCTACATTTTCTTTAAACCACATACAGCAAGAAAATTCTTCTTTGCATAATTCCTCTAGGCCTTCTTCATGTATTCTACTTAGAAGGTCAAATGGTGATAAGAGACCTCCTAGTTATTTACAAGAATACACTTGTTCTCTCTTGTCAAGACGGAGACATGATTCAAGTCCTCGTAATACAGCCACTGTATTTACATATTCTAATCTTGATTTAGTGCATCAAAGTTTTGCTTTAGTTATTGATTCTCTTCAAGAGCCAAAAACATATTAAGCTGTTAAAAAACAAGAGTGGAGAGATGCTATGAAAGCTAAAATCTTAACTCTAAAAGCTAATCAAACATGGGAGCTAGTCAATTTGCCTTTAAATAAACAACCTATTGGATGTAAATAGGTATATAAAATAAAATACACTGCAAACGGTTCTATAGAAAGATACGAAGCGAAGTTAATAGCAAAAGGATACACACAACAATTTAGAGTTAACCACTTAGACATATTAAGTCTAGTGGTAAAAATAACTACAATCTGATTATCGATTCCTATACAGTATCTCAAAATTGGTTTTACACCAATTTGATATAAATAATGCATTTTTACATAGGAACCTTAAGGAAAAAGTATATATGAAGTTACCTAATGGTCTTAAGACAAATCAATCTATTAAGTTTTACAAGCTATTAAAGTCATTGTATAGTATTAAATAAGCTAATAGACAATGGTATCATAAACTTTCTAATTCATTACTTTCATTTTGTTTTTGACAATCTTCGGTTAATCAAGGTCTATTTGTGCACTTTAATGAAGGTTAGTTTATGATTTTAGTAGTATATGTTAATGAAGCCATTATAGCTAGTAAATCTTACAATCCATTATATCAAACAACATTTGCATAATAATTCTCAAATCAAGGATTTAGGAGGACTTAAGTATTTCCTTAGTTTAGAGGTTGCCAGAATTGTCAATGGTATCAATTTTTCTTAGAAGGAAAACTAGCTTAATCTTCTTGATTGCAAACTTGTTGCAACTCTATTGTTACCAACCACTAAATTGATGAAATTAGATGGTATACCCCTCATATTAGATCCAACTAGTTATAGAAAGTTGATTGGTCGTCTTTTGTATGTTACTAATACACGAGTAAACATTACTTTTACTATTCAAAAACTTTCACAATTTTTAGATTGGCCGACTAAAACACATTTAAAAGCTACTCATCATGTTTTGCAGTACTCAAAGTCATCACCTAGACAAGGATCGTTTTTTCTTACTTCTTCTAATCTAAAGTTTAAGGCTCTCAATGATTTTGATTAGGCATCATGTCATGATACAAGGAAATCTATAACAGGATTTTGTATTTTTCTTGAGAAATCTCTTATCTTATGGAATTTGAAGAAATAATCCACTATGTTTAGGTCATCTTCTAAAGCTGAATATAGAGCAATGGCTTTGATTGTATGTGAGATTCAATGGATATTTTACCTCATGCACAATTTGGGATTACCACATCAAGGACCTACTCTTTTATTTTATGACCATCAATTTGCTATATATATAATGCTCAAAATCAAGCATTTCATCGGTGCATTAAACATATTGAATTGGATTGTCATGTCGTTAGAAAGAAGCTTCAAGTAGGTGTTATTACATTACTGCCAGTATCATCTTTGCATTAAACTGACTGACTACTTCACTAAACAACTTTCTAATTCTCTATTCAAGTAATCTATATAACCTAGTTGCACATCCAAGATTTGTATGCTCTAACTTGTGTGTGTGTGTGTGTGTGGGGGGGGGGGGGGGGGGGGAAACATGATGTAGGAGATATGATATAAAGGATATACGGTTAATTATTCAACTAATTATATATACATATTAGTTGACAATTAGTACAAGTTAGTTAGGATTGTTATTGATGTATAAATAAAAGTAATACTCACTTGAAACAATTAACAAGAATACACAATCTATGAACACTCATTCATATTCTACATTTCTCTCTTCTCCCTTTTGTGTTTCTTCTTCCTTCTTTACAATTTAGTTCTAGATTTCATGTTACCAACTACCAATATAAAAATTACCTCATTCTCATGTGCCTTAATGTGAGGAGTTACAGATACCTACTATTTTAGTAACTATTTCTATACTCCATTTGAAAACGTTTTTACTTGTTTTTATGTTAAATTTGCACTTGTAATGTAGGTATAGCGTTCACTAGTATATATTTAAATAGTCAAAATATCAAAATGCTCTTAAAATTTCAAATTATTTTTTTATTAAAAGAATCCTTAAGTAAATTTATAAATTTTCCATTTAGATTCTCTTCATATCAAGATATTGGTTTTTTTATGAGGCCACATGAGAATTTTGTATTATTAAAAATTTCTTCCATCTATTTTCTCATGTTTTTCTAAATAAGGGGAGGGAGCTTTTTTTTCCCAATTAAACCAGACACGGTGCTAATCTCCTAAATTTGCTTTGGATCTTTTCAACAATTAATTCATAAACAGCATGTCTTTCATCTGATGACAACACCGTTAAAAGTTTGCCTGAAGCAGGGTCCTATTTTAGGAACCCAGATAGCCATACCCCACGGGCTTCTTCCCGTGATTAGATAAGCCCAGCTAAACCAGAGATTCTAGGCCCATCCATACCCGAAAATCAATCCTCCGCCTACGCTTAAGAAGCCCTAATAAAGAGCCCAAAAAAATGAAATAATAACTATATCATAAGTTTTATATTCTCGATCTTTTTAATTAATCCTGAATTTTAAGGACATCCATTAAACATTAGGTATTCTTAAGTTGGCATGCCCCCTTTTCACCTGTGTGTTACACCCTTAACAATCCCGACTACAAAAATACATTTTAAGAAGTTTAAAATCAAAATTGATAAATTTTAAAAATTTAATCCCTAAATAAAAGTACTTATAAGATGGCCAAGATATTAAATAAAAGATTAAATGAGTGATGTTTTTTTTTTTAGAGAAATAGACTAGTGCATTCATTTGAACCTATTCTTATATACAACCTCCATCAATTTTTTAATTCTCATTTATTCATTTTGAGTTTGATTTGATACTAGTTAAGTTGTACTCAACCTCAAATTATTCAAATTGTTTATCATGTCAAACTCAAATTGAATGATATTCAACTTGATTAACTAACAAGTTGAATTGAACTTTGTCAAACTTCAATATGAGTCAAGTTCAAGTTAAATTTGAATGTTAATATTATTTAAATTAAAAGAAAAAAGATTATTATTTTTTTTTTAAGTAAAGATGAATCTAATTGAGTTTAATCGAATCGATGTTGAACTTATTGAGTGTTATACGAGTCAAGTTTAAACTTAAAATTGTAAAGGCAATTAAGTTAGAGTTGAGTTCAAGTTCTAAAATTCAAATCAAACTCAATTTTAATTTTAATACATTAATTTAACTTGATTAGTTGACAACCCTAATAAAAATTACATTCATTTTAGATTTTTCTACTATCTCATGTTTAACTTTTAGGAGACTAATCTCACTCTTTATCCTTCTATTAATTAATATCTTTAATATAAATTAGTGATAATATATAATTAAATAAAATTTGTAAAATAAAAAACAAAATGAATCCGATCAAATTTGAGTACGGACGGTAAAATCTCCCCAATCAATTTCTTGTACAAAAACAATGGCCATCCTTTTTTTTTTTTTGTTTTTTATCTTTTTTCTTTTACTTCTCTTCCCTTCGTATTTAATGCAAAATCGTCATGACCCCACGAAGTGAATTACTCAAGATAAAAGCATCCTACCAATTTATTAACCCTAGAACCAATAACAGTCTTTCTTTTTTTATTTTTTTTTAATCCTTATGATATGGAAAATATCCCTAGCTAATAATACAAAAAGGCAGCTTAGCTGCATAACACTCCCAGACTCAAATGGGGAACCCAAATGATTTCACTTCCTTGTATACCACCATTGGAGGCCCTATCTTTCAAATATTACCCACCCCCACCTGTTCTGTAGTGTTTTTGGCAGTTGGTGTTTGGATTTTTTGTGTTCTATTATGTTAGAATCCACAAAACAAAACATAATTTCATCATCAGATGAAACATTTTCAGAATAGGTACCTAAATTCAGGCAAAATAGCAGAAACCCCTGTTTGAAATTGAAAACAACCAAATTTTGCACCGATATGGTACTCCGCATGCAGTGCCATTTTGATGCCACAAATGTGGACCCTACTACTATTACATACATAGTCCTACAAAAGCATATTAAGAGCCAATGCCAACCTCTCTCTCCCCCCCCCCCCCCCCCCCACAAATATTACACACTACTCATTGCACTTGAAAAGCATGTCATACGGTTCGTTTCCATTTATTCAACGAATATGATGTCCGAGGTTCATCATCACGATGACAAAAGTTGTACTACGTTACGTACTAACCCTAGTTCCGACTTTCACACCCATTTTAATCTTTCATAGGAACAAAAACCAACTATGTACCACATACATGCTTTTTCAACTTGATTAGGGTCGTGGACTTATGAGTAGTTAAGTTATTAGCTGTATTTGGATTATCAAAAGATGTAACAGCAAGTCTAGCAAGAAATCGAAGTCCCAGATTTGTCGTCTTTGTTTAAAGAGCAGTTCATTTGCTCTTTTTGTTTTCGGTTATGGTTTTGGTTGCAACGTAATGGGAGTATATCGTTGTGCCTACTCGGATTCGATGTATATTGCCAGCCAAACTCGGTGGACGTGATTTAAGAAATATACTCTCTTTTTCTTTGTTTGGATGTACTCTTAAAAGCTTGAATAGTGATTCATTAGAGTAATCATTATTCTAATTTCAAAAGGGATTTCAATTTTAACTTTAAAATCTTAGAATCATGATTTTATTTTAGCTCATTTTATTTCATTTAATTGATTCTATTCTCTTTTCTTGTGTATGAATATACTTTTAAAAGTTAAAATAGCAATTTCTTTGAGTAATCACCGTTTCAATTCTAATTTTAAAAAGTTAAAATCACCGTTCTATTATAGCTCATTCCATCTAAATTGATTTCACTCCGTTCTATTTCATTTCATCTGATCAATTTTTACAGTATCAAAAAATGTATAAGAGTCTAAAGATTTTTATGTAATGATATTGGGATAAGTAATATGCTTATAATTAAAAATAAATCTCTAATTTAGACAATTAAATTAATTTATGAATTAATCTTTATCGTTAGATCTTCTTCCACAAGATTTCTTTAAAATCTACCGACTAACTGCTAATTTACCCAATTTAGTTTACCAAATGAAGTGTCTACCTTTAAATGGTTTAAGTACCAAACTTAAAATAAAAGGAAAAATGCACTTTTGGCTTATAAATTTGCTAAAACCATTTGGCACATTTAGCATAATCCATATACTTATAATAGCGATAGGTGAGACTTATTTTTGTAACCATCGCAATCTGGACTGTTTGTTTGAGAGTGCATCTCGTATATCTTGGGAGTTCTCCTCGATCGTAAACTACCAATTTATGTATTGGAATGCATGGGCACATTTTTCAAAAGTTGCATAAGATATAATTATACTTTTTTAGATTAGGAAATCTATTAAGTATAATTAATAGTTTAGAGATATATTCCTAGTTTATAAATTTATGATTTTATGAAATCATTTTTCATTAATACAGGCATAAAATTGTTTAAATACAAACTTTTGATAAGATTTTAAATTTTGATATACGATTTTATAAATTTATAATTTTATTGATTTTATGCTATATAATTACTCCGATTCTATATATTAAAATAAATAATATATTTATATTTATAATTTGCTAATCTTCTAGAATTTTGATTATTATGTTACATGTTTTTTAAATTTCTGTTGGGACTCTAAATTTGATTTTCAACTTAGGTCAAAAAAGTGTTAAATATATATATATATATATATATATATTAGGTAAAAAAATGAAAGGGGGTGGTTTTACGGTTGGCTTACCATCATGGAGATATAGATAGACGCAAGTATATATCTCCATTTTATATACTGGCACATTTATATCGATGACAAGCCTAGATAAATGAAGCAAAAATATTGATCAGCTAGCCGATATGAAGCTACAGCCCTTCCCATCCATCAATCACGTCAAACCGAGTTATCAAACATGAGCCAGTACTGATTCAGCAGTAGGAAAATGAACTACTCTGTGGAATTTAAAATTTGGTTAATTGTGGATACATTGCGTAAATTAAGGGTACGATGCCAATAATTTTACTTTTTTCTTGTTTCTTTTATCGATCACCAATCATCTTTTTAGCAAAAGTTTAAAGACTTTAGCAACGTCTTACAAATTATACACACGTACATACATAATATATATATATAAAGGAATCATATTACAGTTAATTCTCGAATAATTTCATCATAACTTATAGGACAATATTGTTGTCTCTACTCGAACTTTATATGTTTTCATAATTTTAAACAATAAATTTTAAATTATTTAATTAAAAATTTAATTATCGTTTTGACTATTTTATATTAACGATCATTAATTTAGTTACTATTAGAAACCAACCATATGTTGGTATGTGTAATTTTTATGTGATTAAATTTTGCATAAAATGGGTTTTAAATTTATTATTTTGTTTTAATATTTCTCTTTTGTTTATTTTAATTTTATTGCTTGATTTCATATTTTACTAATAATGTATATATTTTTCCTGATGTGGATGCATAACTTATAATTGAATAATTTAATTAGGAATTTCAAAGTTAGAGATTATGCATGTCACATCACTTTGATTGAATTAACGATCGTTGAGAATTCAGATGAGGTAAAGAAATAGTAATTAAATTTTTAATTAAATATATTATTTGATAACCTAAAACTCAAAATGTGAAAAATAATAAAAACATAAAAAGTTCAGATCCTCACGTTATATTTTCCCAAAAACTTGTCTATGCTACGGAGGATTTTCGTGCTTTGTTGTGAGAAAGCCTTGAAAAATAATAAGGAAAAAAAAATTCACCGAAAAATAATAGTAATAATAATAAGCAAAAAATTTAATACTAGGAGATGGTCCCCACCTTCTACTTCTTGAGGATTAAATATTGAATCTGACAAAGGAAAAAATACTAACGTTGCAGCAGAAGCCAGAAGGTAATAAATATGTCCCCCTCAACAAGTAGGGTTTAGGACTGCCCCTCTGCTAGAGAGCCTCTAGGCCTCCCAGTTCCCCCTTCTCTCCTAAACGCAGTGTACCCATGTGAAAGTGAACCGTCGTACAGTTACATTTTTGTACCTAATTCCAACTGCCTCTTTAATGCTTTCCACCTTCAATCAATCTGTTGGGACCCCGTTAATCCCATACAATGTGATATCTATGTGCTAAATCTAAGAATCTGAGCAAGCCTTATAATAAATATGTTGATTTTTTTTAAAAAAAAAAGCATGAAATAATGTTTACCTCATAGCTAACCTTATTTGATAAACTTAAGTGAATAATATGAAAATCTGGTTGTTTGTTGGATAATACAAGTTGAATGAATATACATATATGACTACTCTACTTTAGTTCAAGGAACTATTCATGGATTTCAAAATATATATAACACATTGTTTGAAAAACTCCATCAATCGGTGAGATTTGTCTCCTCTAGAGTGGATTTAGTTCCTTCTTTTAGATGAATTAGCTTGAGAGAAGGACAAAAAAACAAATATTATGTTTTTCAAATAAAAATAAAAAATCCTCATAAGGTTTTGAGTTAAGCTTTGCTATGCCTTAGGGTAAGCATAATTTATTTTAATACGGTTTGCCTTCTCTTACTAAATCGAATCTAATATAATGGATTTTTTTTTTAAGTCGAACCTAGTCATATAATTTAATTTATAAATTTTTCGAATTTAATTAAAACCAATTCGGTTTGATTTGATCCACAATTTAAATTATTCGTATCAAATTTTCACTAAACATTTTTATTTATAATAAATATGAAATTTCAAATAAAATCCACTCAATTTTTACAAATCACGAACTATTTATATATAACCGAATTGAACTATAAATCAAATGGTTTGCAAAAAAACACTAATTTTTTTATTCGATTTGGTTCTCGATTCAATCCACGGTTTTTTTTTTCCCAACTCTAGTATGTCTTACACAAGCTTGTGAGTTTAAGCCTTGACTTTGAATCATAAAGAATTCATAACCTTAAGTCGCAATTTTAAGTTTTAATGAAATCTAATCTTAAAATTACCATTTCATCATATTGATGCACTGTAGTTCTTCTTCCTCCTCTTCATTTCTCATAAGTAAATCATTTGCAAAATCAAACTCAAACTTCAACAAAGATTTGCATTCATTCATGCTCATCTTATGATGCTCAAATTTGTCATCATATTCCTCACCCAAACCCATCATCATGCGCCAATTCAAGTTGGTTCATGATAAGAAGCTCCATTGGAGAAAGTTGTGATTCCAACTAATGTAATTATTAGTAGTAATTGGTTTGAATTTGTAAGACATTTAGATTAACATTAAAACATATTGAGTTGAGTTGGTACATAGATAACTAGTTGATTAAAGAAGTTGATCGAGTATATTATTTTAAATCAATAGTTGTAGTTTGCACAGTACGATAGTTATGTGCTATAATGTAGAGGTTTGTTAAGATTCATGAAATCTAAGTTGCCTCCTTACGAGCATGACTATAGACCTAAGCCCAGTTGATGGTGGCCCCAATATAACTTAAGTGTACATCAAATTATGATGATTCTAAAACAAGCAATGATATTAGTTTCTATAAAACAAATCGATCAAAATTAATAGAGATATAGCATTGAAGTGGAAGCTCTTTAGATATGGTGTTGTAGTGAAAGCTCTTTAGGAGCCTTCTGACCAAATGATGAGGAGAGTGATGAAAACAATAGCGATAACACTCAAAACTAGTTTTAGATACTCAATAGCCACATGGTTCACAAAAAAGGAATGAATATTATCATTATTGATTCCCAATGATTTTAATGCTATTGAAAGTTCATAACATATCAGCTCTTCATAACGATTGTTGGTAGGTGACATGTATTATTTGAGGATGATCAACTCCTTTCTAATAGTGATTGGAATTTTAATGATGAATTTGAGGAGGATATGAGGTTTAAAAAGAATGAGCACATGATATTATACTATATAGTGTGTATAGATACTTTATATTTTGTTCATCAATGCAACTATAGATAAACCCACCAATCAATTGGAAACATTCACTTCTCTCTTCGAC
Organism: Lumnitzera racemosa; assembly: GCA_024138005.1. Lineage (NCBI taxonomy): Eukaryota > Viridiplantae > Streptophyta > Magnoliopsida > Myrtales > Combretaceae > Lumnitzera > Lumnitzera racemosa. The sequence goes on from JAMXBC010000010.1 coordinate 7,774,410, forward strand.
AATTACTTGAAGGATAAGATCAAGAGCATGATGTAAGTGTAGGCGTTTATGGAATAGAGATTACTCACTACCACCTACACCACTAGTAACACCTTTACCCTTAGCCCTAACACATAAGCATATGGATGAACAACGCCGATTTGCACATTAATCACAACTAGTGAAGATGCCTTTCTATGGAGCTCCATTGCACCTCTCTAGATTCTACTAACTCTAAAAAGATGCAGGCCAAAGGAGAGTCATAACCCAATTGTTGAAGGTGAATTTTTGTTTAATTAGATATTGGGCTACATTGGGCCTACAAATGCTTAAGATAGTTGCCATATAGTAAAGAATAGGAAGAAGCCAATACATGAGATAAGGTCAGTGTATAATCACCTTCTTTACAAGTGGTTGGATGTAGGTATTCATACTTCATGCTTGCTAAGTCTGGATTGGACGACTAAGCCTAAGGCCTAATAGGTTGCCGTCGAATAAGATAAAGGCCTAATTTGGCAGCTTAATGATGGGCATGATTTTGTCTTGCTCCATGGCTATCTCTTAAGATTTAATGTGTTGTATGGGTAATTCTAACAATGCATAGTGGCTAGATGTGTTGAGCACTCCTTAATCTGATTGAAGTGTTCTCCCTCCTTATTAAGCTTAGGGCTATCATGGTTTTGGACTTTGAATCCCAAGTCGAGAATTAGTTATCAGCACCAATTATGTTCCACCGCATGTAAGTCCCTTTTATCTAAACTATAAAGGTTGGGATGAGACATAGATCATAGAGTTGGATTTTGAACAATTAGTGTAGCCTTAATCAAATGCATAGCTAAAGAGTCAATAGATGATGGTATTTAGACAGAGGAGAAGAGAGAAGCTGACTTATTTGTATTTTTCTATCTTCCTTTTCTCTCACATATAAGTTTCATATCAATTGTATTAGGACAAACTTAATTGCTATAAATAAATCTTAAATTATTGTTGTTTTTCTTTAATATATTTATATGTGCTAGTAAATTTTAGCAAAACCTCTAGAACTTACATGTTTATGATATTTGAATTATGGAGTTTAAGTGATTCTATTTTCGTTGCAATTTGAATTCATGTGTTAGCTCTATAATTTAAGCAAACTCAAATATGTAGATTTTATCTATTTCATGTAAGGCATCCTCTTTTTCTTCTTTAACATAGAAGTGTTGTGCTTTATGTTTTTAAAAAAAGACTAGCAGACACTTACCTATGTTACATGTGCCAAAAAATAAATTCATTAGCATAATAAACAAAATTGTAATAAATTCTATTTAAATAACCATGGCCATATTTTTTGCCATGTAGGGGAGATGTTTCTAACTTTTGGGAAAAGGAAGTTGTGGTATTAGTGAGAAATTGAGGTTTGAGAAATATGTGAAGAAGATGTGCACAATATGGTTAACAATAAGAGAGAGAAATAATGTGGAGAGAGAAAGTGGTAATTGACAAATATATATTCTTATTAAATTAATTGGTAGTTAATACAAAAGTTGATTTTATTGTTATATATTATAAGCTTAAGGATTGAATAATAATTTTTTGAAATGATGGTTATTTATGGCTCTAACTTTAATAACATAGATATTTGAACTTTTTCTACAATTTGGTTAATAAATAATTTTTATAAGGAGATAGCAAAACAATACAACACAAGTTTTTCTAACAAATTTGATGCATTAACTACAATACAAGATTATTATACTTTTAATGTTGCCTGTTATTTGATTTTCACTAATTCTACACTATAATAAGTATTTAGATAATTACAATATTTATATATCTTTTTTTATATTAACTACATCTTTCATTCCTTCATCATCTTACCATCACTACTTGAGATGACTAAAGCATTCATCCTTCATAGTTTTATAATCACATAAAAATTGATCCTTTTGATTAAAAGCTTCATACAAAATTTCTCGTATTTTTTAAATTAATTATACACTTTAGAATAAAATGAGTACAGGAAATTTTTTTTTTATTAATTTAGCTTTTTTAGAAGTACACAAAATTGATTTCAACAAAAATAAAATCGTTATTAGTTAAAGGTAAGCGAGTGACTTTATGGCACAGGATACCCACATAAAACATACTCTATTAGGTAGGTTCCAATGCAGATAATGAGAGTCATAAAGTAGATTTCGTATAATAATCTCCTTGAACCTGCTCTCATATGATAAGAAATGAATATGAAGTTAGAATACTATCGCTTACCTGGAACTTATATATATTCTAAAGTATACAGAATATAACTTTTATAGTACCTTATATCTATTTTGTAATTTTAAGTAAATAATATTAATAAATGAAATAAAAATAGTGTTATGTTTTATTTTTTCGATCTTAATGAAATAATAATAAAAGTTCAACCCATAATAAAATTTTAAGATTATAGATACTCACGTCAATTATCTAGTCTCTTTTTCTTCTTCTTCTTCTTCTTCTTCTTAGTAAGAACCCTTCTCTTCTTTTACCATTTTTTTTTTTCCTTCTCCTTTCTCTCTTACTAACTCTAATCTAATGAAATCTTAAAAATATTTCAGTTCTTAACTTATTATCCAACATATTATATTAAAATTACTTGTACACGATTTTTTTATCCAACGTATAATAATCTTATGGTTTGATTAAAAGTTTATTTTAATGAATTAAAAAGAAAAGATAAAAGAAATTTAGCATGATTGAAGCAAGAGTTTGAACATTTTCAATTATAGAAATATTATCTATTTTACTTACAAAAGTTTTCTATTGTCTTAATTTAAAATATGTTACGACCTATACAAATTATTAATGATAGGTCTACTAATAGTTGTTATAATTTTGATATGATCATACATCTAACACAAAATTTCAAAAGAAACAAAATAAATAAATAAATAAATAAATAGGTTTCACACTATCTCCTATACCTAGTAGAATCAGTAGGGTACACTATCTTTTATACTTAGTAGAATCGGTAGGGTACATGATGATCAAAAGATAGGCTCTCAATATACATAGAATTGATAGGATACATGATGATCAAAAGGTATCAAAAGATAGGCTCTCAATATAGATACTTAAAAACATATGTTTATAAGATATGATACGAGTAAAGTTTTATATACTATTTTTCATATACCCAATCATCTCTACTATTAGTAAAATGAGTTTTTAGTTAACAAGTTTCTTAAAAGAAAAAAAAAATTTAAAAAGACAAATTACAAAAACGTTACAATGAAACAAGTACATAAATAGAAGACAATATTTTTTTTTTCTTTTATTTAGCTAAGTACAAGAGCAGAGCACCAAGACGCTTATGTAACATTTTTCTTAATAAATAGAACTAGATAACGTCATCTTCAGCACAGACCATGGAAGAAAATACGGTTCAAACACACCGTACTCTAATTTCTAGGTTAAGCAACTGCGATGACAAACATTAAATGGAATTATATCGTGCAAAATAACGAAAGGTCATTAAGGCACGTATGGGTTGATTATTGCATGTCAGTAAAAACTACAAGTCACACACCTCGTCCATCACTGTCCCTTGGATTTCATCTTTTAAACCTTCTGCTGCTTCCAGGGGTATTAATATCGATTAGGAGGAATCCGCAGTTGCAGGAGATGCAGGAAAAGCCCGAAATAGACACTGCACGTAAGAGTAATAGAATATGATCATTATATTATTGATATATACTAAAAACAAAACGCCAGGATTCCTTAGAGATTTGTATTATTGTTAAATCTCGTACAGTTAAATCCAATTCGATCTTATCAAGTCATGAAACAGTTATGATCTAATTTTCATCCCTACCCAAGTTGAACCGAAAATTAATCTTATCTCACCGTTTTAATTTTTAATATTCTTGTTTGCTCAAATCAACCATTCAAGCTGGATTTGACGATATTGATTATTATACACACATCGTCTTCTTGAAAAAATAAGTGAAAATGAGTAGAAATTGGTACTTGGTAGAAATGACGAAAAATAAAATAGCAAAATTTCCAAATTTATGTTAAGTAATAAGAAAATGGACATAATAATTTTCTTTCCTTCTTGTTATTAGAAATAAGAAAATCAAGAGAAAAGTAAGGAAATGCATAAAAATAGCCCTACGTTATTTTAGTGAATCAGAAAAGGAGTTTGAATAAATTACTCTTATTTCCTCCCATTTTTGTCCAATATCTAATGCAGAATAAATGAGTTTTATTTTTATTAAGTGAACTATATATGAGGATATAAACCCGAAGATGCATTCAGATCTAATTCAAAACTGATCTCAAACCACTGGTTCATGAATTTTCAAATGGAAGAATACGAATCGATCAATCTAAATCAATTCTAAATGGAGTCCTTAGATCTGTTGATTCTATCTTTACCTATAGATTCAGGTTTGACATTAGCTTGACTCGGATTATTAATCGATAAATTGATTGTAAGATGGTTGACGGTTGAAACCAAATTCATGATCCGGCCAGGATAAATATATCTCTTCTCAATTTTTCTCCTATGTTGCCGCCAATTTTATCCTAATTGAATTGTATGCGAAAGATAAAAAGAGTGCATACGTAGTAAAAATCAGGTGGCATTAAATAATGTCATCTTTTATGCAGAGATATTATCCAATATAAATCCACACGTGTGTAGATCTCGAACCATGACCACAAGAAGTCAAGCACCGACCCTACTTTGAAGAATGAAGATAAGCCTACAAACGACTTAGACGCGGGTTTTCCTTCGTGAAAACTAAGAAAACATTTACTAACAAGTAATATTTCAAAACCCTCCCCCCCCCCCCAAAAAAAAAAAAAATGAAGTAAATAAAAAATATCTTGTATTATTCATCCAGTGGATACGATCTTATGATAATTAACTTAATAATAAAATAACAATCTATTTTAAAAGATTTAACTTTTTGAATATTTTTTCATGTTTGGTATGTAATAAATGATTTGAATTAAAATTAAGATTCCATGTTTCCTTTCTTTTCTCTTTTTTTTTTTTCAACTAAATTACAATTTTTTGACATGTTTTTAGAACATAGAATTGACAATTCTACTTCGAAGAAAAAACTCAATTCTACTTTTTGAATCGTAATTCTATTCTATCAATTATTAATTGTTATAAATAAAAATTATTTATTTATACGTTCCACTCCGTTAGGCTTCCAAATACAGGAATAGTAATAGATGCATCATTTCGAATCAAGTCTGCTCCAAACAATGTCCTCATCGAACGCGCCACGAATTTGTGTGGATTTCATGACCATGTAAAATAAACTACTTTTTTGGTACAACTCGATTCAAAACGTACACGATTTCAGATATGTTTGGACATTAAACCTGTGGCTAATAGAGGCTTAAGCGAGTACAAATCCTTGTAACTCCATGTTGGCAATTTGTGTATAGAAATAGCAATTATTCTTTTTCATATGCTTAAGATTATGTTAGCCTATTAAAATTAAAATTGATCAGAGTTAAAATTTTCCTTTCGTAAAATTATGACATAGTTGGAAAAAGAAAATAAATATAAAGAGACTATGCTAGATGGGATTTCTAATTATTACATCAGATATAGACATTATCATTGTTACAGTGAAATTGTTTGTTGTTGCTCGTCTTCTATAGTTTTTTTTTTTTTTAATTAACATACGAGGCACGGTCTCACTTATCTAGTACTATTAGTTGATTCGATTTTTATCAGAGGCTAGAAGCAACGTCTAGAACCTAAATATATTTGTAATTTTTGCTACATCAAAAGAAAGTTTGACTTGAAAGTATTCCAAATATTTCTTATCAAGAGGCTAGAAGCAGCAATCTCCTTCAACGTTAAATTTCCACTCGTTTTCACCTATCCATCCATCACCTGGAGCATTTTACGGGGCATGAAAATTTTTATATTGAGGTTTAAATATTTTAATTTCCCATGACAAAATATTCAAATTCACTCTAAATAAAAATTAAAAACTTCAAATTCATTGACACCATGAGAAACTCGAGCCTACCACCACTTAAAAAGAGGAAAGGGCAATATTTACTTTACAACGTTCCGAATCAACATGACAATATCCTACAGGCACCTTTTTTGGAAGAAAAATGGCAGGGGATAGCAGCCAGGACGATGGTGCAGTAATCATTGTGGTGGATCTCGTTAACCCCCAGTATATACACCGTAGTATATTTTCTCTCTTTTTTTAATAGAAAGACGATTATACTTAATTGTGATTATTATTGACAAATACACGAGAGATGACAGAGAAAGTTAATGCAACGAAATATTTATATTGGTGAGAGCATGAAATAACACGCTTTTGACGCTACACAAACCCTACTTAATATCCAATGAAAATGCGTTGGATTTTAATTTTTTCCTCAATATTTATAGTGTTTAGTAAATAAAAAAAAAAAAAAAAAAAAAACACTTCAACGAACTTCCATTAACCTAGAAGCAACATAAATTGCTCGAGGAATAGACGCATTATAAATTACATCGACCTCCGCAACATTTAAGCAAATTAGACACGACGGTTTTGTTAATGAAGACGTGAATATAAGAGACACAACATACTAAGATACAACACCAAAGACCACCTAAAATCTGCAACATTCTGCTAAAGCATATGGAAATCACTCAACTAGGGTTTTAAAAAGGTCACATAAAAACATAATCTAAGTTTGCCCATCAGCAACAATTGAACCATCAGTAACTCCACATACAGTCAAGCTCTGACGTACCCATTGCTATCCTACTACCAACACCTGGCTTCGCTTCGTCCGGACCACCCTCCCCCCATCGGCCAGAAGAGCTGCTGCAACCATTCATCTCAACAATGCTGCCGTCCAGGTTGTGCTGGCTTCCCACAACAGGAGTGAAGAAGTAAGGCAGCTGGAGATTCTCTTGCAGGGACCTCAGACTCGGGAAAGCAGAAACACCGGCGCTGATAGCTGGTACTGGCTGTGGAAAATGGAAGCTCGGAGGAGTGGAGAAATTACTGGCTGCTGATGCAGCTGCAGCAGCTATTGTGGAGAAACAGGACACGTGCTCACGGGTGGCTGAACTATCGTACGAACTACTGTCACGGTCTGTGAATCCAGTGGCAGCGGAAGACGAAGTGTTGGTAGTATAAGGTGAGGAATCGAGAAGCGGCGGGAGAGAGACCGATGCCGGGGAGCTAGGTTCCGGGTACAGCGACATGTGCGAGGTCATTCGGGTCTTCTTGCCAAAGGGATTGCCAATGCTGCTACCACCGCCGCCACCGCCACAACTGATGCCAGACTTTTGGAAAACACGAGAGATAACCCACTCGTCCTGTAACAGCAGCAAAATGGAAACTACTCATGACAATCTGCCACTAGAAGCCAAATAATTAGGTTTACCATCAGATCACCATTCGAAGAGCAAGTAAACGATTGACCAAACCCTAAAAATCCGTCAACATCTTAATAATTGAATCAACGTGGCAACAAAATATACACATCTGCTACCACGTCTAATCAAAATTCTCTCCTCTAATACGACAAGTAAACGAATTCTTGTGACGTCGTCCGTTAGAAAACAACACTTTCACTGCATAAAATTGCTAATCAAGCAACTAACTTGATAATCACCTTATATGACATCCCCAAAATCAAATACCACTTTTATTAACATCACCAGAAACATTAATGTGCAAGTGAATGTATGGTAATGAAAGAACCAACGTATATCCACCAATATTTCAATTATGTACTCTCCAAGAGCAGCCTCATTCATGTCTAAGCACAGGAATAATTAGCAAAGAACATAAAAACATGGACAGAGAACTTTCATCGAGAAGTTTACTTTATGCGTGATATGGAAAAGCCAATAAAAAATTTAACATTTGTACTACCCTGCTAGGAAAACTACCGTGGCAATGACCGAAGCAATCACATGGTACATGTTCATTTGTCCGTGTCTATCCCTAAACAGTCGATGCGATAATACAGGTAAACCTTTTTTCCTGGACATGTCAATCAAACTAGTGCTTGATGCTAAGACGGAATACTTTCGAGTCCAAACAAGAGTCGAATCAACTAGAGTTTTTCCTATTTCTTTCTTTTTTGGCTTCATCTCATTTTGAGAAACCTACCTTGGAGCTCCTCGAGAGGTAATGGTAAGCAAACTTGCCCTCGAGGCGATACTCATGCATGACCCAGTTACTTTTTTCTCCTTTCGGTGCTCTTCCTCTGTAAAACACCAAAGTCTTCTTCATCCCAACGAGAGAGCATGTCTTCGAGCTATATATCTCTCTATCTTTGCCAGTGGCTTTCCAGTACCCAGCTTCAGTAGCCCTATTAGTTCTTAGCCCAGTAGGGTACTTCCTATCCCTTAGGCTGAAGAAGTACCACTCTTTCTCTCCCATCTTCGCTTTTCCTACACCACAACACAATCATTAGTAACAAGAAGTCATCACGAAGCTACAACTATGAGCAGTTAATACACCATTTAGAAAAATGCATTCCTATCGGAATGAAACAGATTTGATTCTTCAGTTTAGACTCCGAACCATACATGCTTAGCGCAAAGCATACTTTGTTTCATAAGAACATAATATGCTAGTTCTATTTCTGTCACATTGTAGTGATCTAGTACAAAATGTCTCATGCTGGCGTCTCCTTTGATATCAACGTCACATGAAACTTCTATAAGACAAAACGACATAAAATCTATGAACTAGTTAAGGTGAACTAGTTAAGGTCATGTGGGGGTTACCGGGGAGTTCCCATGGCTCGCACTTGTTAAGATCAACTTCGGCAATAGCACGGCCATTGAAGGTACCATCAAGGACTTTCTTGAGCAGGTAATAGGTAATGAGTTCCTCATCGGTGGGGTGGAACCGGAACCCCGGCGGAAGATGAGCGTCGCCGCCGTCCATCTGGCGGTGATGCAAGAAACTGTCCATATATGGGAAGGAAATGCAGCAGAGGATATATGTAACAAAAGCGAAGTGGCGAGGAAGTAAAAGTTGTGAGGAATATGTGATGTTGTGTTGTGTTTTTATACGGAGAGGGGCTTTTCATGGGGATTTGATGAATCGAAGTGTGGCAGAATTATGATAATTACTTTTTCATAAAGTAATTGTATCAAATGAAAGTGACGTATGGTGGCTGAAAAAAAAATTTAAAATTAAAGTTGAAAAAAAGAAAAAGAAATGGATGGTGATTTCTTTCTGGGTCTGAAATCTGTCCTTTATATCTGTGCTCTTGTCATATCCTTATTAGCTGTGACTGTAGACATAGAAAGAGAATGAGAGTATTTGTTTTTGGATTGATGATGAGGATGGGCTCAAACTCAAAATCCATTTTAATCTCTCTCACAATCTTTCACTTGTTTTTGAGTATGCGTGCGTGCGTGAAAAAATGTGCAGGTATTCCCTCTGTCAGTGAAGAAAATGAAAGCGTGGGAACAGAAAGTCGTTTTTAAGAGAGAGAGAGAGAGAGGAGAGGATGGGGAGGAGGGTGTCTGGCTATTCCATTCACATTTTAATATTATTTGTCTATACATAATAAAAATATAATCAAAATAAGATTTTTTTCGGTCCTTTCAACTATGTTTGGTTGTGGGCGAGGAAATTCAAACTTTCGAGAAAATTTCCATTGTTAGGAAAAGAAGAGGAAAAAAAGGAAAGGGATTTGTGAAAAAAAAAAGAGTTTTTTTTTTATCGAAGAAAATTATTCTCTTTACCCATCAAGAGATTTGAATGGAATTTTTATAAAATTACCATTATTCTCTTAAAATAAAAGTATATTTTAAAAGTATAAATTTTTTTATGTCATTTTAATACAATAAAAAATCATCCTATTACATTTTTTTTCTGCTTTCCATACTTCCTTAACTAAACAAGGAGATATATAATTCTTTTCTTTCACTTTTCTTCTCCTCCTGATTCCTTCCGTCTTCTTAGGCATAGTGTTCAGGTTTTCTTCCTTCTCCCATCGTTGTCAAACCCTATTTATCCCTATGATTCAATACAATTTGATCTCATTTGACTATAAAATTGAACAGCTTTAACCTTAGTATAACCCCGATTAAACCATAATTAAATTTGATTTTACCCTTTTAATTTTTAACCTCTCATATATCTGCATTAATCATTTGACTTAAGTCTAACGGCATTACCTTTCCCTAATGAAAGTAGATAGGCGATCAAGTGCTTTGGTATCTTAGATTCATAATTATAAGGTTACAATATAATCAAATTTACTTGTGAGTTATTAGAGTTTGATGTGATGTTTATTTAAGTTTAATTGATCAATAATTTAGTTAAGCTCAAGGCAAATGATATTTAGCTAGATTAATTTGCATGCCTGCTTAAGTGTGAGTAAATCTTAAATATTAGCTAAATCTGACTTTGATTTACATATAAATATTATTTTAATTAATATATAATGAATATTTTCTTTTCAATGATTAAGTCTAAAAGAGATTAATTAAGTTGAATTTGAACTTAAAACTTTAAATTCGATCAAATTTGAGTTTAAGATCAATATTATATTGTCATGACTTAATTCATTTGTAACCCTAAATTTTGGTTAGAGTTCATAAAAGAGAAGAGTTCCTTTATTAGTTATTCAATTGGCCGTGAGAATTTAACCTAAATTGCTTCAAGGATTAAATATTATGGAATTGCTCAAATTTTTAAAACTTTAAACAAAATAAATATTAATGATACAAGCTATCTGAATTCATACTCCACACTCACAAGCTTGTTACAAATGGACACTCGCATTGTACAACGAAATGCTTGTATAATTGCTCTTGGCATGTCAAAAATACTCCTACTTGTTGTTGATGGGTGTAAATTTACTTTACATACTTATTATCTATGTATTCATTTTTCATACTTCAAATACAAAGTGTTTCATCATTACTAGTGAAAGCAAAAGTGCAAATTTTTTACTAATTCATATTAATTAACCCAATAAAATATATTATCCAATGTACTTAATTCAATAATATAATAAAATCAATTAAAAATTATAAAAATATAATAAGGATAAAAAAAAAAGCAAAATTTTAAGGGGTTTATCCAGCCACTCTGAGGATAGAAAGCATCCAACCACCCCTAAACTTTATAATGGTCGAAAAATAGCTGTAATCATCTCGTGAGCCACAATCTACTACCGTAGATCATACAAGTTGACTATAAGCCTTGCAATTAGAAATTCAAAATCAATATGTAAAATTTAGGGTGATTTGATAAGTTGTCCAATCAAACCCTAATTTTATAATGAAACTATGAGTATTAGTAAAAGTAATCTCGTAAATTTGAATTTTAAAAAATAAGTAATAAAATAATTAAATATTATAATATCAAATTATAACATAAATAATATTTAAGAGTTTTTACTTATACTATATATATATTTACGTGTAGGTAAAAATACCTAAAATATGCCAAAATAATACTAAATAATTAAAGAAAGATCAAGAAAATTATAAAAAATTGTGGAATTGTCCAAAATCATGTTGTAGTATGTTGGGATAACAATAACATAATTAAACAATTAAATTTACCTAACTAAAAAGTAAAAAAGAAGAGAAGATAAGGGATACTTGGCCACCTAAAAATCAAAAGGAACCATAAACGCCTCTATAAAATCAGAAATCACTCACCATAATTCATTGTGGTTAGTTAGTCATCTAGGAAAAATAGAAAAACCAAAAAGAGTTATTAGAAAAAATAACAAAATTGTAGTGCAATTAAGGCTTTAGGAGAGAACCTATAACCAATAACCACTAACCACCTTGGGAAGGACGATCGGCACCATTAACCTTACCACCATCACCCCTCTCTGCCAACACACTTAAAGCTACTACTGGTGGCTAGAAGTTGATCAAATAGGTGAGTATAATTTCTAATCCGATTTTATTAAATTTATTAAAAATATTAAATGTGTTTATAAAATTATGAAATTTGATATTCTATAGTTTTTATGTATGTAAATTTAGAGAAAAATATCATTTTGATGAATTTAGATCTACGAATATACGGTGCTTAAGAAATCCTAAAACCCGAACTTGTCTTTAATTTATAAATAAATGATCTTAATAATATAGCTCTGAGCTCAAAATTTTTATGTATACTATTTAGAGTATTTAAAATAATCCTATGAAAAGATTTTTCAAAAGTTAACTTTCAAAATTTTTAGTTAATTTTTAGGGCCTTAAATCATATATAAAGAGTGATCTTGGGCTAATTTAGTAATGAAATGTATAAATACTGATTGAGTATGTAATTAGGTATTTTAGGATGTTAATTTCTAATGTAGTATGCTATTTTTAGTATTTAAGGTGTTACGTGTAATTAATATGTGTATTATGTAGTGATTATGTGTAAATTAATAATATATGAAGTTGGAAATGTAATAAGTAAAAAATATTAGGTTAAAATTAATAATATAATAATAATAATGTACAATAATTTTGATATGAAAGTTAAATATAGGTAATCATATGAAAAATGTAAATTTTTCTCATATCGGGAGCAAATTTATAGTTAAATTAGGAATAAGGTATACCATACAAACTAAAATACTGGTTAGAAGTTAAATTTGAGATTTAAGATATCTAAGTACGATGTAGTTAATTTCACATAATGATTCGAAAACGAGTTCTTAAGGTACACATGTAAAACTCGTAATGAAAACTTGAATTAGAACATAAATTAGAAATGGATTCAGGAACTAAATTTGAAATTAGTCTATAATAGATTAGTAATAAATAATATATATAACTAAGATAATTGAGAAAAATCATAATTTAAGTTTATATGTCATAAAGGTATAAATACTAAAATAATATTTATATTATATGACACACACGGACGATTTGACCTATAGCAAGCCGAGTGAGCAAATAAAAAATTTTAGGTAAGTTGGGTTTAATATATTGTTGTATTGTAGAGTACCATTTTAAAGTACTCAGAGGCTTATAATTGTGTATGATTAAGTTTGTAAATAGCCATATGTACATGTGCTTATGTATATTTGATTACTTGCTAAATACTAATGACGTATTATGATGGTTTGTCATGAATTGAGTGATGTGAGATTGTTTAGTCACTCTAAACTAACTTAGTTGTAATCAATCTAAATACCTCAATTAGGCATGCATTGCATTCCTTTAGGGGACAGTTAGAATTCTCTAACTAAATATCGATACATTCGAAAAGAGTAACACTAGATAGCATAATAGTCTTTTTTTCATTCTTAGCCGAATTAAGTAACAAGAGAGGAAGTTGTGATACGGATGAGGATAATGGTTTGAAGGATAATCATAAGGAGAACAGTATCTCCATTACATAAAGTGAGGTTTGGTTGTGAGTTGTTGTATAAATATTGAAACTCCTCAACCCAAATTAAAGCGGGTAAAATTATCCCGATTTCATAATGGACTAAAATACGTTATGCGATGGTATTTACGTATTGCATTGCATCTAATTAATTGTTTGAAACCTTGTTAGTGTTTATTATGCATTCTTAAATCTCTATCTTGACTTATTAAGCTGTTGGTTGCTTATGCCTTTATAGTTTTTTTTTTTTTATGTACTAACTGAGATGTCACGCTATAACTTTCTCGAGTGTAGTCTCTTTTTGAAGTGCCTTGGGGGAGTGAAAATCAAACTAGCTGAACACTTGAGTCTTTGGAGGTTTTCTTATTAACTCTTAGGTTTATGTGATGGTCATGTAATATTTGTTATCAGACTACTATGATATGTAAATATTTCCTAAGATCATAAGACAATATAGATATATCTATGTAAATATGACTTAAAGTTTTTTATCATATGTAAGCCCTAAATATAAGCCAAGTAATCGCAAGATCGAACTTAGTGCATAAAGTGTAGGACGATCGGTTAATAGATCCGATCAAACCTAAATTATAAACTAAAATTAGAAATATTAGTAAAAGTGATCATGTAAGTTTGAATTTAAGAAAATAAGTAATAAAATAAGAGAATACAAAATTTTCAAATTCTAGGTATATTACTTGTTATTTATCCAAAGTATGTAAAATATATTTCGATAACTAATAAATCACTAGAAATAAATTATATGTATACTAAATATCATTGAGTGACCTAAATAATATTTAGGAGTGTTTACTCATATCCCACATGTATTTACATATAGGTAGAAATACGCGAAATTATCTAAATTGCTCGAAATTAACTAAAAATTTACTAAATAATTAAAGAAAATTATAAAAAAATTAAGGAAAAATAAGAAAAAAAACAGGGAGATTGGGAATGATCTAGATCAAGTTGTGGTAGGTAGGGGGAAAAAAGAAAAAATTTGACCAATTAAATTAAAGCAACAAAAAAAGACAAATTGAAAGAGATATGGGTCTTATCTTGTCTTAATTAATGCACTATAATTGCTTTAAGGCCCTATAAATAACAAGAAAATTTTCAAAGCTCATTTGGTCAGTTGAGAGCTAGAAAAAATTGAGAGATTTGAAATTGAGAGGAAAATTAAGATTTTAGAAATTTTTTTCTCCCAAACCTGTGCAGTTAGGGCAAGTAAGCTAAACCTACACATCACCACCATCACCACCCCACTTCAAGCCAACCACCTGGACCAGCTGATACACCCAAACCGGTGTTAGAAGCCAAAAAGCTTGCGAATCAGGTGAGTCTCAAATCTCTTTCAATTTTATAAAATTCCTTAAAATTATTAATTATACCCAGAAAATTATAAAATTTATTATTCTAATGTTTCATTGTATGTAGATTTAGGGAAAAATAGTGATTAAGTTTAATCATGTCTATAAATATAAGGTTCTTAAGAAATTGGATAAAACCGAGCATGTTTAGAATTATAAATAAATAGGTTTAGGAGTGTAGTTTGGAGCTCATTTTTTTTTTTGTAGAATACTTAAGTGATGTAGAACAATGCTATGAAGCCATTTTTTTTTAAAATTAATTTTTGAAAATTTTAAGTTATTTTTTTAGCTCTAAAATGATTAAAAAAATGAGTAATTTTGGATTAATTAAGTGATTAAAATATTGATTATTGACTTAAAGGGTAATTAAATGTTTAAGGATATTAATCTCTGATGTGGAAACCTAATCCTAATATTTGGAATGTTAATTGTAATCAATATGGGAATTATGTGGTAATTGTAGGAAATTTAGTAATATATAAAGTTGGGATTTTAATAAATATGAAATAATAGGTTAAATTGGATAATATAATAATAATATCACTATAAAATAAATCTAGTGTGAAAATTAATTTTAGGTAATTGAATAAAAAATATAAGATTTTCTTGCACCGAAAGTAAAATTCGGTACCCTATTTAGGATTAAAGTGTACCGAATAAATTAGAATACTAAATTAAGACCTAGTATAATATTAGAATACTCGAGCTTAATGTGATTAATTGCATACTAAGATTTGAGCGTATTTAGTATTCCTTGTAGTTGAAAACAATTTAGTACCAAAACTACAATCTAATTTAGAAACCGAACCCCAAGCTAATATAGAATGAATCGTTAGTAAATAATAGGTATATAAAAAGAAGTGAGTTAAGTCATAACTTTGAAAATGTATCATCAAATTATAAATACTAAAAAGATGTATTTGTATTATAAGATACACAGAGACAAACCTACCTGCAATTGAGTGATTGAGCGACCGAAAATTCCAGGTAAGTTGAGTTTATTATTTCACTATATTTGGAGTACTATTTTAGGGTACTCGAAGACTTAGGATTCTGTATGATTGTGATTGTAAGTAGTTTTATGCATGTACTTACATATCTGACTTTGTGTTGGAATTTGTGTTGTAATTGATGACTATTATGACTGGATTGGTATGAAATTATCCGAACACCCTAAATTGAACCTAATCTTAATCAACCCTAATACCTTAAATTGTCATGTATTGCAACCCTTTAAGGAATCATTAGGATTCTTCAATCAAACACCGATACCTTCGAAAAAGATAGAGCTAGATAGCAATTTGGTCTTTTCCTCATCCTTAGCCAAACTAAGTGACAAGAGAAGAGATCGCGGTGAGGATAAGGGCATCGGTTTGAAGGATAGTCTTAGGAGAAGCAATATCTTCGCTGCACAAACCTGGGTTTGATTGTGAGTTGTTGCATAACATGAAAACTCCTCAACCTGAATTAGAGCGAGTGAAATTACTCTAATTTTGCAATGGATTGGACTACGTTGTGTAATAATACTTGCTTGTTGCATTGCATGAAAATAATTGCTTAATAATCTTATTTGTGTTTATATACATTTACGAGTCTCCAATTCAACTTACTGAGCTGTAGTTGCTTATACTCGTATAGATCCATTTGCAGGTCTTGACTTTTGATTACTCTGATTAACATGCTACCTTACAACTATCCGGAGGTTAGTTCTCTTTGAAGCTTAAGGGTATGAGGATCAATTTTCCTAATAGTTAATTTACATCTAAAGTCTCACTAATATATTTAAGATCGGAAGACTGATATTTGATATGTAAACTAGTTGACTGTTATGTTATGATATAGAATCACTTGGGAATTCTACAGTAATGTACATGTAATTATATATATTAACTTAAAATTTTAATACTTATTATAAGTTTAGTTAAATTTTTAATTGAACTGTTTACTTCAAAGTGAGGAGTCATTGATGCCTTATGTAGATCATATTTATGATAGGCACTATGAGGCTAGTTATTATCATATAATGGCTTACACAGTGGGATTATTATAACTCTGCGACTTCGAGGCATAACATTATATATATAAATTTTATTAGTAAACTTAAATGAATTATTTATTTCAAAGTGAGGAGTTAGAGAAGCCTTATGAAAATCGTATCTACGATAGTGACTACAAGGTCGATTACTATCATAAGTTGGTTTATACGATGAGACTATTGGGATTTTGTCGTTTTAGGGCGTAATAGTTCTCAATTAGTATCAAAGCGTATTTCTAGTATACTTACTTTGAAGAGTTGTAATTTAAAAGAAGTAGACATCATAAGAACAAAGTGAGAATAGGTTGTATTAAGTGGGCGGTAAAAGATTGTATTGAGCATACTAAAGTAGAAGTAAGTATAATATTTAGTGTATTGAGTGTTAATTGATCCTAAGTTTAATTTTAAGGTTAAAGGGGAAAGTTAATAATTAGTTAGGTGCATTTTAGTTGGAATGGAAAGAAGTCCCCCATTGATTGTAGGGTTAAGATGCAACAGTTGTTATTAGAGCTAGCTAATTGGAATATATTTAAGACTATTGACAAGATCGTTGATAAATTTTATGATAAAAAGTGTTATAGTTGACAAGATCAATGGGTATGGATGGCGATGAGTTCAAGGCCCTAATACAATAGATATATTGCTATAGTGGTCTTCGAGTAGAGATAGTTAGAGAGAAGGAATTATATATTTGATGATGCCTTTGAGATACTTTCCGACTAAGTTAGAAGAGGGGAGATCTTACCCAACTAACATCACACATATTCCTGCGAGAGTATTGCACGTTCCTATATATTATCCACTAGGGATTATTGATTGGTTTCCCTATTTTTGAAAACCAACTGAAGTAGAAATAGAGACACCCTTGGAACTAAATGAACCTAATATAGAACCCATGATGCTAAGACCTCCATAGGAAAATCCACCATCGATAGAACTACAAGAAGAAACCAATTTAGATATAGAGTAGTTATCAAGAGAATAAAGCTAATATTAAAAAGATTCAGAGGAGGAAGAACTTAAGGAAGAAGAACTTGAAGAGAAAGAACAAGAGATGGAAAGTGAGAATGAATCCGACATAGATATTCATGCTGTAGTCATGCAAGCTACAATTAATGTTGAGATAGCTAGGATAAGAAATGGACTAAGAGGACAGGTAAAGGCATGACCTATAAAAAATGAAGAAGTAGAACATGAGGGAATAGGAAATGGTTATACGGTTGAGGTGATTGTGATTCTTGACATCCTAAAATTAACATTAATAAGTTCTAAATTTGCAAGTGATGAAAAAGATAACATAGTAAGTAAATACATGGAGTGGGTTCACTAAGATAGTTCTTTTGACGAAGATTAGATACAATTGATTGACTTGTTTAGTTAAATCTTTAAGTGTGATCTAGTGGCAATTTTGGCTGAATTGATGTATCTTTCAGCTTCTGATGTATATTTTAACTTTTTGATGTATTTTGTAGCTCTTGGGCCATATTCAAATGCTGTAAATCGTAGATGTAATCAAGTCTAATGTAATATTTTATGTTGTACAATTGTTTTTATCGAGTCTGTACTAATTAATGTAATTAGTGCTGTAATCAAGTTTGTAAATTCTATGTATGTACTTAAAGGTCTATTGAGTTATACCTTTTGTTTGTAAAGTTGTAATCAATTACAATAATGTAAAGTAAGAATCAAGTAATGGTGAAAGTTATATCTAATATGCATATTAATTGAAATGATGTTATTATCATTATGTCATAAAAACACAAATCACAAGAATTCAATAATTGCTGAAATATTTATAGAAATAAGGAATTGGGTAACTTACAAATAAATATGTATGCAGTTTTTATAAGTTATAAATACTAAGTAAGTATTGCTGAAGATAGAGATGGGAGTTACAACGGAAGGACTGAGGGAAATCAAAACCTTTTACCGCTAATACCATTACCCTTAAGGGAACAATATAGACAAGATAAAACCCCTCCTCCTTAATAGGCTGTACTCATTGGGCAAATACTTGCCAGTATGCAAACGATGATGAGGCAGTAAGGAATGTTAATTTAAGATCTTATTATTAGAGATAATATGAGTAATAAAAGGCTACAAGGGTTTGAATAAAGAATGGAATGACTACAAGAGTTAAATAAGCTTTTCGAGTTTATAAAAGAAAATTATTACTTTGAAGGATAAATGGGTAAGCCAGCATTGGCTGACGATTGGCTAGCCTAGATTGAATGAAGTTTTGAGGCCTTTGAAATCTTGAAATCTCAAAAGTTAGCACATAACACCTTTATGTTAAAGTTAGCTACTCAAGTTTGGTAAGACTCGAAAGCAAGACAATTGAGGAGTAATATTACTTGGAAGAGGTTTAAAAAAGAATACTTCCCTCATAGTGCTCAAAACAAAATAATGAGAGATTTATTTGAACTAAGGAAGGTAGGTATGAGTGTGAATTAATATAAAAATGAGTTTAATAGGTTGTTGCAATCTACACCTGATTCGTATCGAGATAATGCTGAATTAAAAAAGGATTTGTTTCTTACTGGATTTCACTCTATAATGTGTTGCAAGCTGGAAGATTATGGCTTCTCCACTCATAGTGAAGTGGTAGATAAGGTAAGGCAACTAGAGAATAATTGCATAAGGATGCAAGTAATGTGGGGTCAAAAGATTAACAAAGGTTATCAACCCAGTTTGTCATTTAAAAGATCATATCTTAGTGCAACTAGTAGTTCTTGATAGAAGAGAGGGAAACCGGCAATTTTAGCTAGTAGTCTAGTGCAATTAATGCTCGATTTAAGTTTTTATGACAAAGATGGTGATGTTAAGTGCTAGAACGTAGCGCAAATCATTTCTAGAAAAATTGTGCTAAACTCAATGGGAAATGTTTTATATGTAGAGATTAGAACCATATGCTGCAAGCGTGCCCTGGAATAAAACTTGTTAAGTATAACAAATGTAGAAGATATGGGCATTTCTCCAAGTATTGTTCATAGTTTGGACAAGGAGCTAAGAAGACTGGAGCTTCGATAACACGATAGCACTTGCTCGTACGAGAAATTAAGAAGACGAAGGTTTTCTTGATTGGATGGAGAAGTATTATCATGACAATGCTAAGGAGATTATGGGAGTTGAAGAAGAAAACAACGAAGGACTCGTAACAGGTATGTGGTCAAACTATTTATTTTGATGATAATTTAAGTGTAAGTTAAATTGAAGTGCTTAAATTTTGAGATTTATGAATTTAAGTCTAGTTAGTAATCATAGTATTAGTATATTTCAGGAAATGTACTTATAAATGGACAACCTACTTTTACATTATTTGATATTGATGCATCTCATTCCTTTTGCAAGTTTAAAATTTGTGAATGAGAAAGTGATTAGTATGATTAAGATTAATACAACTTATAGAGTTAGAAATCTTACCGGGAAGAAGGTAATAACTCGAGAAGTGGTGGACAATGGTAGAATTAAGATTCAAGAGAAGGGGTACCCTATAAGCTTTGTAATATTACCTTTAGTGGGTTATGATATAATTGTAAGAATAAATTGGTTGTCTGAGCAAAAAGTGATAGTAGAATGTAGAAGTAAAACTATTACTCCAAATGATGGAGAAATGGTATTTCAAGGAAAAGTCGATGGAAGCAAATTGAGCTTAGCTTTGGTAGAGATATGTGATGAAATGTATGAAAAAAAGGTAGAAGAGACTAATTGGAAATTTTGTTAGGTATTTGCTACCAAAGTAAAGAAAGAGGTACCCAAAGTAGCAAATATACCGGTAATGTGTAAATTTTCAATTGTATTTCCAGAAGATTTACTAGATCTAGCTTTGCATCGAGAGTTAGACTTTACTATCAAGTTAGTCCTTTAAAACGAACCTATTTCTAAAGCTCCATATTGGATGTCACCCATAAATCTTGAAGAGCTATTAGACAAACAATTTATTCGTCTAAGTGTTTCACTATGGCAAGCACCGGTATTGTTTACGAATAAGAAAAATGGTATTATAAGATTGCGTAGAAATTATCAAGAAATAAATAAGGTTACCATTAAGAATAGGTATCTGCTATAAGTCCTACAATTAAAAATTCAGATTTGATACATAAAATTTAAGACAATCGAATAAAGTGTCTAATCGAGTCTAAATTATACGACAAAGTTAGAAGTATTAGTAAAAGGAACCCCGTAAATTTGAATTTAGGAAAATAAGCAATAAAATAATAAAATAATACATATCAGATTTGAATTTATTAGAAATGCTTAAAATAAGTTCCGATAATTAACGAGTCACTAGAGATAAATTATATACTTACTAAAAATTATAAAATAACATAAATAATATTTAGGATTATTTATTTATACTCTATATGTATTTACATGTAGGTAAAAATATACAAAATTACTTAAAATGTCCGAAATATACTAAATTAATGCTAAATAATTAAACAAAATTACAAAAAAAATCAAGAAAAATAAAAAAGTAAGGAATTATCTAGATCTAGGTCATGGCATGCTGGGATTAAGAAGAAAAAAATTAACCCATCAATTTAAGGTAAATAGAAAGTGAATTTGGAAGAGGATAAGATTATATGTCACTCAAAAATTGAAAAAAAAAAAATCAAGACAGCTCTATAAATACCCCAACCTTCAACTAAAGTTCATTTAGTTAGTTAGGAATCAAGGAAAATTCGAGAGAAATTAGAAAGGAAGGTTTAGTATATTTAGAAAAAAATAGAAAAAAAATTATCCATTTATGGCTTATAAAGCAAACCTACGACTTACAGCCACTTAGAGTTGAACCGCCACCACTAACACACCCTACAACCACTACTTAAACTGACTGACACCTTTAGGACCACTACTGATGGCCGAAATTCTATCGAACAAGTGAGTCCGATTTCATCCCAAATTTGTTTACTATATTTAAATAATCAAATTTATCTAGAAAATTATAAAATTTGATATTATGAGGTTTTTATGTATATAAATTTAGGGAAAAATTTTAATTTGTAAATTTATGTTTGGAAATATATTACACTTTGAGAAATATTGTAAACTTGAGTTTTATTCGATTTAGAAATAAATGACTTAAGGGTATAGTTTTAAGCTTAAAATTTTTGTGTAAATTATTTATAGGATGTAAAACAATACTATAAAGAGATTTTTCAAAAATGAATTTTTGAATTTTTTAGATGATTTTTAAGCCTTAAAATGATGTATAAAATATGTAATTTTGGGCTAATTAGGTAATTAAATGGATAATTACTAATTTAGTGTGTAATTAGGTGTTTAGGATGTTAATTTTTTATGTGATATGATAATTTTAGCATTTAGATTGTTAGATGTAATTATTAGGTGTAATATGTAGTGAATATGTGAAAAATAATAATATGTGAAATTGGATTTATAATAAATATAAAATATTAGGTTAAAATTGATAATATAATAATAATAGTATATATAATAAATCCGGTAGGAAAATTAATTTTAAGTAATTATACAAAAAATGTAAAATTTTTTCACATCGAGAGGAAATTCAATACATAAATGAGGATTAGAATGTACCATACAAGCTAGAATACTAATTATGACCTAAAAGTGATATTTATGATATCCAAACATAATGTGATTAATTTCACATTAAGGTTTGGAACGCATTATTAAGATTTACGTATAATACCTATAGTTGAAACTAAATTAGAACTTAAATCGAAATAGGATTCTAAAACTGATTCTAAAACTTATCTAGAACAAATCGGTAATAAATAATATATATATACATATATATATATGGAAAATTAAGTCAAATCACCACATAAAATTTATATATCATAAGGATAAAAATATTAAAATAGTATTTATATTACAAGACATATGGAGACGAGTGACTTGTGATAAGTCGAGCGAGCTAATTGAGGACTTCAATTAAGTTGGTTTAATACTTTAATGTATTTCGGAGTATTATTAGTTATAGATGCATGTGCTTGTGTGTATTTGACTCCATGTTGAAAATTTGTGTTGTGTTTTGGTGCTTGTTATAAATTGAATGCTGTGAGATTGTTTAATCTACCTAAAATAAACTTAATTATAACCGATATAAATACTCTAATTAGACATGCATTGTAACCTGTTAGGGGATTGTTAAGATTCTCTGACCAAACACCGACACATTCGAAAAAGATAATGTTGGATATCATAATGGTCATTTCTTTATCCTTATCCAAATTAAGTATTAGGAGAGAAGGTCGTTGTAAGTGTCGAACCTTATTTTGGTTCTCCTTAATTTAACATATATTAAACTTAGTTTACGTAATACAAATTATTTGATATTAAATTAAGGAAAAACATTTTTAAAAAATATTTGAAATCTCCAACCAACAAAATTAGTAAAAAGGTCAAAATTAGGGTTTTCGAGTGAAAAAACCCTAATTAACCACTAGTTTATAAATATTCTAAAAAATTAATTTTTTAGAAAATTAAACCAGAAAATTTAAAAACCTATTAAGACTAATTCACCATATAAAATAATAAAAAAAATTATTGACTTTTTATTTTTTTTAATGATTTTTCTAAAATGTTAAGCTTTATAAAGATATGCAAAACTGTAATTAAGATGAATTTTTTAATTTTTTTATTACGAATTTTCAAGAAAAAGAAAATTGTTAAAAAATTTTAATTATATGGTTGCACCAAAAGTGCTTACGTATCCTTTAATCGAAATCAAATCAACATGTTTTGTTTTTTAGAAAAGATTTAATGAGTTGATTTTTTTAAAACAAAAAAAAAAACTCAAGCCAAATTTATGTTAATTATTAAATTATTATTTAAAAAAAGAAACCTAAAAAGATCTAATTTCACAAATCTACTTTTTAAAAATAATAACCAACTAAATCTTTTTTAAAAAAGAAAACTCCAATTAAGATTTTTATTAAAAAAAAACTATTACGTGTCAAAAATTATTTTTGTAGTTCCTAAATGTAAGAAATACTAAGATATGTAATCAAGATACATATTTTCTCCAAAGATATGTAACTTTTTGAAAAATATGCAATTTTAACAAAAAAAGATGCAATATGCAATTCATCTAAAAGAATGAAATTTACACAAGTAAAAATTTACAAATTTATCTAACTAAGGCGCATCACATATAATTTATATTAAAATTATTAAATAACTTACACTAAAAAAAATTAGTAAAGATATTAATTAAAGAAAAAATAAATAAATAACAAAAAAAAATTTATGCAATTACTTAAGCGGTTAAATCGTATACGTGATTCGACTAAATTGTATAGTATGTTGATTGTGGACAGTGGGCGTATGCCGTTAGTTACCGTATAATCAGACGTGTGCGTTGCTTATATGATTTAGACGATGCTATGCTCGTGCGACTTGGTTGTATAGCGTACATATGTGAGCAAACTGGTCGTACAACATGCATGTGTGAGCAAACTAGTCATATAATGAACATATGTGAGTCTGTGCGTGGCTGTATATGTGATTGTGAATGGACATGAGTATAAGGTTAGTGGACAATGTAAGATAGTGATTAGTGAAGTGCATGTATATGTATGTTGCGGACATGTCAACGCGGTGATCGATGTGTGCTAAATGTGTTGTGAAGTATAGGGGCAGTAGATAGTGGAGTGTGTATAGAGACATGGACATATTAATGGGCAGTGGATGATGGAGTGTAATCATGGTGTGAGTTATGTTAAGTGTGTTTGTGAGTTTGGTATAATTGTGAAAATGTCTACATGAATATGTAATGATTATAAACCCTAAAGATAAGTCAAGTAACAGTAAGATCAAATTTAGTATACAAAGTTTAGAGTGATTGGTTAAAAGATCCGATCAATCTTAAATTATAAACTAAAGTTAAAAATATTTGGTAAAAGTGACCCTGTAAGTTTCAATTTAAAAAAATAAATAAGAAAATATAAAATTTTCAAATTTTAAGTATATTACTTATTATTTATCAAAAGTATGTAAAATACATTTCGATAACTAATAAATCACTAAAGATAAATTACATATATACTAAAAATCATAGGATAATCTAAATAATATTTAGGAGTGTTTACTTGTACTCCACATGTATTTACATGTAGGTAGAAATACCCGAAATTACCTAGATTGCCCGAAATTGATTAGAAAATTGCTAAATGATTAAAGAAAATTATAAAAAAAATCAATAAAAAATCAAAAAGGAAGAGAACAATTCAAAAAGTAATTGTAGCAGGTCAGGGAGTAAGATACAAATATTAACCAATAAAAAAAAAACACATAAAAAGGTAAAAAGGAAGGGATATGGGCCTTATCTTATCTTAATTAATACACAACAAATCCTACATGACCTTATAAATAGTAAGAAAATTTTTAGAGCCCATTTGGTCAGTTAAGAGCTGAAAGAAATTGAGAGGAAAAATTAGGGTTTTAAAAATTTTGTCCCAAATCTGTGCAAATAGGATAAGTAGGCCGAATCTACACACCACTACCACCTAGAACCGAACCACTACCATTACCCCACTCCAGACCGATCGCCTAAACCGATTGACATACTTGAATTTGTGTTGGAGGCTAAAAAGCTCTTGAACTAGGTGAGTCTCAAGTCTCCTCCAATTTTGCAAAATTCCTTAAAATTATTAATTATTCCTAGAAAATTATAAAATTTATTATTCTGATATTTTATTATATGTAGATTTAGGGAAAATAGTGATTAAGTTTAATCATGTCTATAAATATAGGGTTCTTAAAAAATTGAACAAAACCGAGTATGTTTAAAATTAGAAATAAATAGGCTTAAGAGTGTAGTTTGGAGCTCAAATTTTTTTTCTGTGGAATACTTAAGTGATGTAGAACAATGCTATCAAGCCATTTTTTTAAAATTAATTTTTTAAAATTTTAGCCATTTTTTTTACTTAATTAAGTAATTAAATGATTAATTACTAACTTCTAGAGTAATTAGTATTTAAGAATGTTAATCTCTGATGTGGAAACCTAATCCTAACATTTGGAATGTTAATTATAATTAATATGAGAATTATGTGGTAATTGTAGGAAATTTAGTAATATGTGAAGTTGGGATTTTAATAAATATGAAAAAAAATAGACTAAATTAGATAATATAATAATAAGATCAATACGAAATAAATCTGGTACAAAAATTAATTTTAGGTAATTGGACAAAAAATGTAAAATTTTCTCACATCTAAAATAAAATCCAGTATCCTAATTAGAATTAGAGTATACTGAATAGGTTAGAATACTAAATTAAAACCTAGTAAGATATTAGAATACTCGAGCTTAATGTGATTAATTTCACATTGGGATTTCTCCTAGTTGAAAACAATTTAGAACCAAAACTGGAATTTAATTCGGAAACTGAATCCTGAGCTAATATACAATGAATCATTAGTAAATAATAGGTATATATGTCGAAGTGAGTTAAATCATTACTTAATATATATATATATATATAATCAAATAATAAGTACTAAAAAGACGTATTTGTATTATAGGATACACGAAGGCGAACCAACCTGCAATTGAGTGATTAAGCGACTAAAAATTATAGGTAAGTTAGGTTTATTACTTCACCGTATTTGAACTACTATTTTAAGGTACTTGGAGACTTAGGATTGTGTATGATTGTGATTGTAAATAGTTTTATGCATATGCTTAAGTATCTGATTTCGTGTTAGAATTTGTGTTATGATTGATTATTGTTATGACTAGATTGATGTGAAATTGTCTGAACACCTTAAATTGAACTTAATCTAAATTGATCATAATACCCTAAATTGTCATGTATTACAACCCTTTAAGGAATCATTAGGATTCTCCAACCAAACACAAATACTTTTGAAAAAAATAGCGCTAGATAACAATTTGGTCTTTTCTTCATCCTTAGTCGAACTAAGTGACAAGAGAGGAGGTTGTAGTGAGGATTTGAGTATTGGTTCGAAGGATAGTCTTAGGAGGAGCAGTGTCTCCATTGCACAAATATGGATTTGGTTATGAGCTGTTGCATAATATAAAAACTCCTCAACCTAGATTAGAGTTGGTGAAATTACCCTGATTTTGCAACGAACCGAACTACATTATGTGATGACACTTGCTTGTTGCATTGCATAAAAATAATTGTTTAATAATGTTGTTTATATTTGTATACATTTACGAGTCTCCAATTCAACTTATTGAGTTGTAATTGCTCATACCTGTATAAATCCTTTTGCAAGTCCTGATTTCTGATTACTCTGACTAACATGCCACCCTACAACTATCCGGAGGTTAGTTCTCTTTAAAGCCTGGGGGGTATGAGGATCAATTTTCCTAATAGTTAATGCATATCTTGAGTCTCACTAGTATCTTTAAGACCGAAAGATTTATATTTGATATATAAACCAGCTGACTATTATGATACAATGTACAATCACCTGAGAATTCTACAGTAATGTACATGTAATTATATATATATTGACTTAAAGTTTGAATATTTACGGTAGCTCTAGATAAATTCTTAATTGAAATGTTTACTTTAAAGTGAGAAGTCTTCGACGCTTTGTGTGGATCGTATCTATGATAGGCACTGTAAGACTAGTTACTATCATAGAATGATTTACACGACGTGACTGTTGCGACTCTGTGACTTCGGGGCATAACAGTGATTTGTAGAGTTTGCGAGTAAAAACTTAAAAATTTTGCAACCGAAAACTATTATTTATAAACCATACACTTGAATTTTTTTTATCTTTTTGTTGTGAAGATTCAATCTTAACAAATTCAATATTCATAAAATACAATGATTCCTGGTTTGGATTTATTAAATTCATTGAAAATTTAATCCAGTTTCTAGAAACCCTATATTAATTTGAGCTTTCTATCTTGGGTCCGAGTCAGTTCATCTCAATTTAGCCCAATATACACTTTAACCTATTTAATAATTCTAAAGTCTATTTAACCCAATATAAATTAGATAAAAATTTGTTTTATATGGCGGGACTGTTGTGACTTGGCCACTTCGGAGCGCAACATCCGTTACCCTGCAATGATAATTTGTTTAATTAGCTACAAGGTGTAACTATGCTTTCTATAATTGACTTGAAATTACAATATCATCAATTACGAGTTAAGCCAAAAGATGTGCCTAAAACTACATTTAAAACACAATATGGTTATTATAAATTTTTTGTGATGCCTTTTGGTTTGATGGATACCCTGATTATGTTCATGGACTTAATGAATCGCATATATTAACCACACTTAGATAAATTTGTCATAGTATTTATTGATGATATTTTTATATATTCAAAAACGAAGGAAGAGCATGTAAAGCATTTACGGTTGGCATTATAGAAGCTAAGGGAAAATAAGTTATATAACAAGTTAAGTAAATATGATTTCTGATTGAATAAAGTTTCTTTTTTAGATCACATTATATTTGATAAAGGAATATTTGTAGACCTTGAAAAGGTAAAAGCAATAATGGAATGAAAGCAGCCAACCATTGTTTCAGAAGTAAGGAGTTTTCTAAGTATGATTGGATACTACCAACAATTTATAAAGGATTTCTCTGAGATTACTAGACCTTTGACTCGATTGACGTACAAAGATATAAAATTTGAATAGAGTAAGGAATGTGAATTAAGTTTTCAGGAGTTAAAGAAACGGTTGATTGCAACACCATTATTAACATTACCTGATTTAGATAAACCTTATAACGTGTATAGTAATGCTTCTTGGAATAGATTGGGTTATGTACTAATGTATGATGGAAAAGTTGTTGTACACATATCAAGACAGTTAAGGCCCCATGAAAGGAACTATCCAACCCATGATTTGAAATCAGCAATTGTAGTGTTTACTTAAAAAATTTGAAGACATGATTTATATAGACAACGATGTGAAATATACACTAGTCACAAGAGTCTGAAGTATTTCTTTACTTATAAAGAGTTGACTTAAGACAAAGGTGATGGTTGGAGCTAATGAAGGATTATGATTTGAATATAAATTATAATCATAGGAATGCCAATTTGGTGGTAGATGCTTTGAGTTGGAAGAATTATGGCATTACTGTTAACTACCTCACATAAATTAGTACGTAAATTTGAAAAGTTCAAAATTGGGCTTTGATAGCCTAATAGTCAAATAATGAATTTGGAACTACAACCTGCTTTATTAAAAAGAATTAAACGAAAGCAAGAGGAAGATAAAGATATAATGGAAATAAAAGAGAATTTGAGCAAAGGGAATAATTCTGATTTCAAAGTAGATGAAAGAGGCATATTAAATTTTAATGGAAGGATATGTATATCATAAGATCCCGACGTAAATAAGGAAATTTTAGATAAAGCACGCATTACGAGTTATACCATGTACTCAAAAGGAAATAAAATGTACCAAGATTTAAAATTAATATTTTGATGAAATGGAATAAAAACAAATGTGGCACAGTACGTAATAGAACGCATTACATACTAACAAGTTAAAGCAAAACATCAAAGACCTATAGACCATTGCAACCCTTGGAGGTACAAAGATGAAAATGAGATCATACCACAATGGATTTTATAGGAGC
This sequence comes from Lumnitzera racemosa, assembly GCA_024138005.1. Lineage (NCBI taxonomy): Eukaryota > Viridiplantae > Streptophyta > Magnoliopsida > Myrtales > Combretaceae > Lumnitzera > Lumnitzera racemosa. The sequence continues at coordinate 7,803,714 of JAMXBC010000010.1, forward strand.
TTTACTTAGGACTCAAGCTGGTTATGACTCGATTTGGGTAGTTGTAGACAAATTAACAAAGAGTGCACACTTCTTACCCTATTAGACAAGTGATTCAATAGAAAAGACGATTAGGTTGTATATCTGAGAGATAGTTAGATTAAATTGTATACCCGAGAGTATTGTTTCTAATTGAGATAGTCGATTTGTATCTAAATTTTAGGAAAGTTTACACAAAGCTTTGGGTATAAAGTTACAATTTGGTATAACTTATCACCCATAAGCAAATGAGTAATCTGAGCGAACAATTCAAACCCTAGAAGATATGTTACGAGCTTGTATATTAGATTTTAAAGGGGATTAAGATAAATATTTGCCATTGATAGAGTTTACTTACAATAATAGTTACCATGTAATTATACAGATGACACCTTATAAAGCATTATATGGAATAAAGTATAGATTGCCATCGCATTGGGTACATTTAGAGTGTGCAATGATTGGACTCGACATGATCAACCAAATGAATGAGAAGGTTAAGATTGTACGGCAACGGATGAAGGAAGCTCAAGACTGTTATAAGTGTTATGCAAATTTGAAGAGAAGGTAATTGGAATTTGAAGTTGGAGATCATGTTTACATTAAGATAAGTCCATTCAAAGGACTTAGATGGTTTGGCTAAAAAGGAAAGTGGAGCCTACGATATATTGGTTCATTTGAACTACTAAGAAGGTTGGTAATGTGTCATGTAGAATAGCCTTACCACTAAGTTTGTCAGTTTATCATGATATATTCTATATGTCAATGTTAAGAAAGTTTGTTAAGAGATCAAGCCAATAGAATTAAAGAAGAATTAAAGTTGTGAAGTAAACCATAAAGATGCTAGATAATTGGGTTCAAAAGTTAAGGAATTAAGACATGGAATATGTGAAAGTATAATGGAACGAAGGTCCAAACTTGAAAATTACTTAAGAGCCAAAAGTAGTAGTAATGAAGCAATACCCATGGATATTCTAATTTATAGGTTAGTGAAAGTATATTGACTATCATTTTTTGTTATTTGAGTAAACGTAGATGTATAGAAGTTTTAAGGAAAAAACTTTTTCGAAGGGGGGTGGAAATGTAAGCCTTGCAATTAGAAATTTAAAATTGATACGTAAAATTTAGGGAGATTGGGTAAATTGTCCAATTAAGCCCAAATTTTATGACGAAAATAGTAATCTCATAAGTTTAAATTTAGGAACATAAGTACTAAAATAATTAAATATTATAATATTGAATTATAAGCATATTACTTGTTATTTATCGGAACGCATAAAATGAGTTCTGATAACTAATGAATTGATAGAGATAAATTATATGTATATTAAAAGTCATAAAATAACATAAATAATATTTAAGAATATTTACTTATACTATATCTGTATTTACATATAAGTAAAAATACCTGAAATTACTTAAATTATCTAAAATGTGTTAAAATAATACCAAATAATTAAAGCAAAATCAAAGGAAATTAAAAAAAAAAGTTGGATTCGTCCAAATTTAGGTTGTGGCATGTTAGGATTAACGATAACATAATTAGCCAATTAAATTTACCCAACTAGAAAATAAAAGGAAGAGGAGATAAGGTGCACTTTGCCACTTAAAAATCAAAAGGAACCATAAACCCCTCTATAAAATCAGAAATCACTTACCACAATTTATTTTGGTCAATTAGTCACCCAAGAAACCAAAAAGAGAGAATTAAGTATTATTAGAAAAAATAGCAAAATTATAGTGCAATTCAGACTTTAGGAGAGAACTAACGACTACTTGGGGAAGGACGGCCACCAGCACTACACGTTACCACCATCGCCCCTCTCTCCGACACACCTGGAGCTACTAATGGTAGCTGAAAGTTGATCGGATAAGTGAGTTCAATTTATAATCCAATTTTGTTAAATTTATTAAAAATATTAAATGTGTTTACAAATCTATGAATCCCAGCTCTAAAATGGTAACCTATATGGACTGGTTAAAAGCTCATGTAGAAGTCCTCTATGATGAAAAAGACATGTGGAAAAACCTCTTTTAGGAGTCTAGGCGAAGATTGCGTACATTGGAGCACCAATTAAAGATAGCCTAGCCGAGAATCTAAGAATTTGAGAAAGCAATCGAGCATGGTCAAAAGAAAGGTAAAGCAATGGCTGTCGAACTCGGCAACCAGAAGAAGAAAAGGTCATTTAGCCTATAAAAGAAAAGAAGATTAGTTTAAGATGAATTTGTATTTTTCTTTTTTGATGTAATAAAACTCTAGGAGTTGAGAAATAATAAATAAACTTGCCATTTTGTTAGTTAATCGCCAATCCCCTGCTTTTCATCCATGTGGCACACTTACATTTTATTCATTTATTTCAGTTCCATGTCTTTAAAAATTAAAATAAATGTGCTAACTTGTTGAAAAGTGATCTTAAACTAAGTTACCAAGATAGTTCCTAAGCTTCAAACCTTTCAGGGAAGTCCTTTTAAAACCCGTTCATAGACCAGAATGGCCAGCCAAGGGAATGACAACATCAACACTAACAATAGTAGTGTTAACCCCAAAATCATTGATACCATTGAGCTGAGGTTCCAGTCTTTGGAATAAACAGTAGGGAAGATTGCAAATTAACTGAGCTTCCTTACTGATAGCATCGCCTTACTCAGGTCTACAGCACCATTAAAAGAGGAAAACTCTAAAGCTCAATATGGAAAAAATCTTGAAGCCCCACCCCTCGAAGCAGAAGAAGCCTATCCTAAAATCATCTAGGCTTTTAAATCCTTTGAGACAAAAGAGGTTTATCCAAAGGTCAACCTGACTTTCGAGCTAAACACTTACTTGTTTCCAATCAACCTAAATCCTAAAGCTAATCAGGATAGGTTGAAAGAACTTGAGAGGTGATTGACCTAACAAATCACTGAGAAAATGAAGATGCTTGAAGGGTATGATGGTTTCAAGCAAGCTGATATTACAAACTTCTTTGCTTATGACTATGAAAGCTTTCTAGAAAAATTTAAAGTACTTAACTTTGAGAAGTATAATAGGATTGGATGCCCTAAACTACACATTAGACCGTATCTATGAAGAATAGGAAAATATGTGCAATATGACCAGCTCATGGTACAAACATTTTAGTACAACCTAACAAGCCCTGCTTTGACATAGTACGCTTAATTGGATTCGAATCAGGTAAATACATGAGAGAAGATGGCTAGGGCGTTTTATGAGAAATATAAGTTCAATGGTAAAGTGGTACCAACCATGATGGATTTGGTAGCCTTGAGGAAGAAGCACAATGAATCTTTTAAAAAATATGCCCAAAGGTGAGGTCCCTGGCTGCAAAGGTATCTACCCCTATGATTGAGAAAGAGTTGACTTTAGCTTTCATCAACACTTTCGAGAGACCCTACTTCTCTTACTTGATCGGGTAAGCTTCTTTTAGTTTTGTAAAGGTACTGGCAGTAGGGTATCGAATTGAAAGTGTCATCTCCTCCAGCAAATTACAAGAACCATCAGATAAAGGACCACTTTCTGCTAAACTTATCACCAACGAGCCTAGAGAAGCTATTATCGGCATGGTCAATTCAAATACTAAGCCTAATGCTCAGGTCTCTTTCAAGGTAAATCCTCTATTAGCTTAGCAACAATTCAGAAGCCAACCAAAAGTCAATAGGGCCCCAAGGTAGTTCACCAAAATATCCATTCCTCTTAATAAGATATTCGGAAAACTAAGAAAGGATAATTTGCTCCATTATGAGCCTCCCAATGAAAGGTGTAAACCAAGCGTTTGTTATCCTAATGCAATGTGTTGATATCATCTAGGGCAAGTGGGCCATTCAACAAACTCATGCTGAAGATTAAAAAATAAGATTCAAGATTTAATTGACAAAGGCATAGTCTAGCTATACTTCATGGAGGCTTCAGTTCCAAATGTCAACAACAATCCCTTACCTAACCACAATATTTAATGACTCAAATTCTGCCATAAATACAATTGGTTCCAACCGAGAGCCTAAGGCTTATAAATTCTACAAACAAGAGGAGAAGTAAATTCTAAAGACCAAAAGGTACACATTCCATGTGCCTTTAGCCTTTGAAAATTATAAGACTACTCTTCTCAATTACCAAGCAGTAATTCAAGGGTAATCGAGTTCACTTGTGAGAGGGATTACTCACTTTGGTAGAATTTATGACCCAAAGAAAGACCTAAAAAAGAAAACTATGCTGGAAAGGCCAAACAATGAACTGGTTGAATATGAAGAAGGATTGTTTGCCTTCACAAAAACAATCAAGTCTAGTGAGTATAAAATAACGGATTAGCTTACTAAGACTCCAGCACAAAATCTCTTATGAATCTGTTGATGGCATCAGTACTGCATCGGGAAGCTTTATTCAGAGCTTTGAGGGAAGTCAAAGTCTTTTGCAAAATACCAACTGAAAGAATGGGGTCTATCACCAACTTTATCCTCACCATGGATTAGATTTCTTTCTCCATCAAAGAACTGGACGAAGAAGTTAATCAACACAGTAAGCCTCTCCTCATAATAGTGAAGGTGAACAACATTATCACAGCAAAAGTCTTCATCAACAATGGATCATCATTAAATGTCTGCCCTCTCACCACCTCAAATCTATTAGTCATTGATACGACAACAATTAAGCTAAGTTCAACAAAAGTTTAGGCTTTTGATGAATCAAGAAGATAAATTATTAGGGAGATTGACTTACCAGTTGACATTGAACCTTAGGCTTTCAACATCTAATTCCAGGTCAAGGACCTTCAACTTGTTATTAGGAAGACCTTGGATACATTCAACAGGGGTCATATGCTCAAGCTTGCATCAAAAGGTTAAGTTTATCTCAAATGGTCAAGTTATCGTGATTTTGGGTGACTAAGATTATGAAATATATAAGGAAATGGCTATACCCTACATTAACATCGAGGAGCAAGAGGACTTTGGCCTTCGAATGTTTAAAGAAATATGTGTGATTACCGATTGAAAGAAAGATGAGAGGCTGAAATTCAAAAAGGCTGGGTTGATACCTATGGGCTCGGTTGCATCCTAACTTTAATGGATGAGTTGCAAAATATGCAAGCGAGAGGCAAAACAAGTGATAGATTGTATCATACCCTAATGACCTTCCCACCATTGTCAGAAACTTTCATTTGGGCTAATATCCAGACTTCAGAGCTTGCTAAAGAGGACGCCTCTAGCAAGAGTGAAATAACAACCCATCCTCTTAAGTCCTAACACTTAAACAATTGGTCCTCCATCCCTATAAATAGCAATAAGTCTTCTCTAAGATAAAGGATGAATCACGGTTTAGTATTTTATAGAGTTTTGTAATAATGACCTTTATTCTATAATATTATACTCAAAAGAATTTCTTCTAAATAAGAATCAATCTTCCTTCTCTTTGCTCTTGCCTTACTTACACTTTTTTTTCTTTACACACTTTTTGCCTAAATCCAATGCCTCGAATAAAAGTCAAGGATACTTTGTGCAAATAGGTAATGCAAGTATTAATATCACCTCCGATCCTACTAGGTTAGTCATCAGGAGTGATGTCAATGATCACAGTAATGTGCAAAAAAGCTAGCAAAGACATGAAATGAGTAGAGTTTCCATTGATGAGTCAATTGAGACAGTTAATGTTAGAACTGATGACAACCCCAATATTGAAAATTAGAGGGAATTTGAAAGAAAAAACAAAAGGTAGGAATAACCGCACTACTATCTGAATACGAAGATGTATTTGTACGGTCTAATGAAGATATGTTCAGATTAGATCCATCAATCATGGTCTATTGCTTACTTAAATAAGAAGATATCAAACCTGAGAAGCAGAAGCTAAGAAGGTTTCGACCAGATGTCTTGTTAAGAATTAAGGAATAAGTTAGAAAGTTATTTGAGGTTGGTTTTATCAAGGTATCTAATTATCTTGAATGGGTAGCAAAAATTATGCCAGTAATGAAGAATAACGGAAAAATCATAATATGCGTGGATTTTCGAGACCCCCCTAAAGATAATTTTTTTCTTGCTCCATATTCATTTCTTGGTCGATAATACAACCAAGAATCATCTTTTCTCATTTATGGATGAGTTCTCCGGATATAATCAAATTCGAATATTCGAAGAAGATGAAGCCAAGACAATATTTATCACAACTTAAGGCAAATTTTATTATAAAGTAATGTCTTTTTGACTTAAAAACGCCAGCACAACTTACCAATGAGCCATGGTTGTGATCTTTCACAGCATGATGCATAAAGAAGGTGAGGTATATGTTGATTATATGATTGCAAAGTCCAAGGAAGGAGAGAATCATGCGGATAATCTGAGGAGATTGTTTGATAGGAGAAAAAATTCCAATTGAAGCTCAACTTAGAGAAGTATACCTTCAAAGTGACATTAAGGAAACTATTAGGTTTCATAATTAGCTAAAGGGAGCATCAAAGTGGACCCTAATAAAGTTAAAGCAATAGTTAACTTCCCTACTCCATGCACACTTAAAGAAATCAGAGGGTTGTTGGGTCGTTTAAACTACATAGCTTGATTCATATCTCAACTCATAGATAAATGTCATCCCTTGTTTAAGTTATTGAAAAATAATGCTAAGATAAACTAGGATGAAGAATGCGTGCAAGCCTTCATAACAATCAAGGAGTACCTCATGAACCTTCCAATTTTGGTAGCTCTTAAACTTGAGAAGCCTTTATTTCTATACTTGACAATACTATCAGAATCCATATGGTGTATACTCAACCAGAAGAACGAGGAAGGAAAAAAATGGGCTGTATATTACTTGAGTAAGAAATTTACTGAAAAGGAGCAAAAATATTCAAAAATTGAAAGAACCTACTGTGCTTTGGTCTGTATAATGCATTAACTCAACCAATATATATGCTTTATTACTAGGTTGAATTGTTGATTCAACATGATCCCCTGAAATACTTGGCAGATAAACGGATCCTAATTGGCAGAATCTCAAAGTAGCAAATGCTACTATTAGAGTTTGACATTATATATGTGAATTGGAATTCAATCAAAGGTTAAGCTTTAGTAGATTAGTTAGTAGAGAATCCCTTTGATAGTATCCCCTAAGAGTTATAAGTCAATTTCTTTGATGAAGATATCTTAGCAGTTGAAGAAAGTTCCGATAAAGGAGAAGATGATGAATTACTGAAATAGAAGATGTCCTTTGATGGGGCAGCTAACGTGTCTGGGTGTGGAATTAGGACAATATTGATATCCCCTAGAGGTACGTAATACCCTGTAACTGTAAGGCTCATTTTCCGATACACCAATAATATCGCTAAATACGAAGTATGTATCATGAGACTCAAAATGGCCTTAAATAGAGATATTTAAGAATTATAAGTGTATGGGAATTCTTCACTCACTATCAGCTAAGCTAGGGGAGAAAACAAGATGAAAGATCCTAAACTAGTAGCTTATCATCGACACTTGACTGAGCTAATGGAGAAATTCAAAGGAATCACTTTCAATTATGTATAGAGGACTTAGAATCAATTTGCTGATACCTTGGCCACTTTAGCATCTATGGGCTAGATATCCGGTAGAGTCGATATTTAGCCCCTCACTATTGAAATTTAAGAAAAGCCTGCATTATGTCTGGCAATTGAAGGAACAAATGGTGAAAAGCCATGGTACCATGATATTAAAATGTTCCTACAACGAAGCACATTCCCTTAAGAAGTTGAGAAAAAGGACCGAAGGACAATCAAGAGATTGGCTACCCAATTCTTAGTAAGTGAGTTGATAACTCTAATTCTAAACATATTTCATAGGGTGATTTTATAGTATTTTCCGCACATTTTTTGTTTTCTTTAAAGAAATTGATAATTGAGTAAAATTTTGATTTCTAGGTTTGAACGCGTTCTAGGATCGAAAACGAAGAAAATGAATCAAATTTCACTCAAATCGGAGTTCAAATGAAGAAGTTATGAAATTTTGAAGTTGTGTAGAAAATTTTGCCTTAGTGCAGAAAGTTACACGACCTGGGGACACGGTCATGTCCCAAGCCGTGTCTAGTGACGAAAACAGAATCTTTGTAATACACATATAAAAGGATATCTTAGGGTTTCAAAAGACATGAGAGACACTACAGAAACGGAGAGACACAAGAGAAGAGAAAGAGACTTAAGGAACATCGATCAAGAAAGAGGCGAGAACACCATTGATTTCAAGATTAGAGAGATTGTTCATCAAATCAAGAGGGGTTTTCCATGCTTTATTTTATGTTTTTTATGGAACTCGTTTTTAGATTCGTTATGATAGCTTAGAATTCAAGTATTTAGGATTATGGAACCTAAGGTTTCATGTAACCCTTGGATTGAATTATAATTTCAATAAAGTTTCTATCTTTTCTTGATTCAATTATATTGTTTAATTGTGAATTGATAATTCTAGAGTGTCAATATATGATATTATGCATGTTGATTGAGAAATTGCATGTGTAATTAGATCTAGGCATAATTGAAGAGAATTACATGTATACTTAGAGATAAGATACATGTTTCTTTCAGAAAGTTGATTGTTTGTGTGGAAATTCATTATACATTAATGCAATTCTAAATTATATTACTAAGTGAAGAGATTCCGGTAAATAATTTAGGATGAGGGTTAATATGCTTGAGAAAGGTATTAGCTTTAATTGTGAATCCCTCCGGTCAAAAATTATAGAAACTGAATTGAATATATTTTAAAAAGGTTATATGTTAAACACTAGGGAAAATAATTCCTAAATACATTATTGCATACTTGAAGTCGTTCATAGTTTATTGCTTCCTAATTTGCGTAATTAAGTCTCATAAGTAGTTTAGTTGTTAATTTCAGTATTTTTAATTCATTTAACTCATCACAATTTTCTGGTTAGATAATAAAGCTAAGGTTAATATTAGTACTCAAAATCTCTGAGGGATCGACTCAGACTCATATCCGCTATATTAAAATTAATAGGTGCGCTTGCCTCATATCATGAGTCCACTTTATACCGGCAATCTTTTGATCGTACACTTTCAAGGTGTATGGACGACAATGAGGCTAAGATTTTGATGAAAGGAGTATACGAAGGAGTATGCAACCTTCATATGAACAATTACATATTGGCTAAGAAAATTATGAGGCTTAAATATTACTAGTCAACAATGGAAAGTGATTGCGTCAAACATGTTAAGTATTGTAACTTATGCTAAGTTTATACAAATAAGATAAATGCTCCGCCTCAACAATTTGAGGAAGAGATATCATTGGCCCGATTACTCCAAAAGCATCCAATGGGCATCGCTTTATATTGGTTACCATCAACTACTTCAGCAAGCAGGTTAAGACCTCATCTTATTTAAGTGTTACTAAAGGGGTTATAGTTAAGTTTATTAAGAGATATATCTTAGCTCAATACGGACTCCAAAAACAATCATCACCGATAATGGGATTAATCTTAACAATAAGCTTATGTCAGAGTTATGCCGACAGTTTAAGATCATTTACAAGAACTCCAACCCGTTATTGACCCCAAATGAATGGAATTGTTGAAGCAGCTAATAAAAAACTCAAAAGAATAGTAAAAAAAATGGCTATTACATATAAGGACTGGCATGAGATGTTGCCATTCGCACTTATGACCTATCGAACTTCCATTAGAACGTTGATTGGGGCAACACCCTACTCTTTAGTATACAGCACTGAAGTGGTGTTACCAATAGAGGTTAAGATCCCCTCTCTCGGAGTACTATTAGAGACTCAGTTGGACAAAGCTAGTTGGGTAAAGAAACATGTCGAGCAACTGAATCTGATTAATGAAAGAAGATTGACAGCCTTATATCATAATCAATGTTACTAACGAAGAATGGCTCGGGCTTTCAACAAAAGAGTACAACCCTGAAACTTTAAAGAGGGTAATATGGTGTTGAGAAAGGTTCTCCCTAATACACAAGACTCTAAAGGAAAATTTGCTTCCAATTGCGAAGGCTCTTATTTTGTAAAGTGAGTATTATCAGGAGGGGCTTTAATTTTGTCTCAAATGGATGGTCCAGAATTAAGAGACCTTGTAAATGCTAACGCTGTAAAGTTGTGCTACCTATGAGAAGTCGATGGAAAATTTTACTCAAAAACGAAATTCCTGTTGTTTTAAATGTCATTGTGGTTTAATTTTCATTCTCTACAAGCAAACTTGATATCCTAAGCAATTGTTGATGTTAGAATTATCACCATCCCTTCCTCCTCCATCAAACAATCCAGCTCTCTTACCCCATTTAATTGAACCCATACATCGAAAACATGAGAGAAGTTGAAAAGTGAGATATAGAACATTGTTAATAAGCAAAACTCTTTAAAATACTTTATTATGGATTGATCCCCCTCAATGGGGAGTTTTATTGACTATTTTTTGGGGAAAGACAAAACCTAAATGAACCATCAACCTATGACAGATATTTACTAATCAGGAAAAATCAACTAAGGAGTGGGCAGGGGGCATTTTGTATTAGGTTAACTCTTTAAAAGACCAGCAAAGCCTCAGAAGCTTTATGATAAGATTTGTTGGGTTGACGACAAGTGTTTGGAGTTGAGCCCACTTCAAGGAATGAGCCAGTTTGTTGTAATGGGACTTTTCAAAGAAAGGTTTGGCGGTATGGATACTATTGACAAGGCCAAGTAAGCATTTACATACAATGTTAGCACATTGGTTTTTGAACATTGCATTTGCATTTAAGCTATATGATCGGTTTTTACCATTCTTACTCCTGATAGTCTTTTAAGTCAGCCTATAAGTTGTTCCCCTTCTGCACAATCTTTTAGTACTTAGCCAACCTTTGATGGCACTATCTTAACTCAGTCTCTTTTTTGTTCTTTTAGTGAGCCTATTAGGGGCTTATCTTCACCAAGTTTTTAGTGAGCTCATAGGATGCTTCTCTTCACCAATTTCTTATAGTAGGCCTACTAGGCGCTTTTCTTCACCAATTTGTTATAGTGAGTCCATAAGGCGCTTTTTTCATCATTTCCCCTTTAGCGAGCCCATAAGATGCTCCCTTTCATCATTTTTTTTTTTTTTTGCAAACCCATAAGGTGTTTCCTTTCATCACCGATTCCCCACAGCGAGCCCATAAGGCGCTAATCTTCATCAAATTTTCTTAGCCAACTCAAGAAGCGCTTTACCCATTCACTTTGGTTAGTGAACTCTAAAGAACACAACTAGGTTTTCCAACCAGTTTAAGGTTGCTAGTCTCCTAGAGATGCTCTCATATAGGTTAGTTAGCTTAAATGAGCATTACTGGGTTTTCCAAATTAATTCCAGTTTAGGTTTGCTAGTCCCCTAAAGACGCTCCCACCTAGGTTAATTAGATCAAAGCAGCATAACCAGGTTTTTAAAATTGATTCCCATTTAAGGTTGTTAGTCCCTGAAAGATGCTCATTCGTTAGTTAATGAGCTCAGAAGAGTACGACAATGTTTTTCAAATTGATTCTAATTTAGGGTTGTCAGTCCCCTAAAGACACCCCTACCTAGTTTAGTCAACTCAAAAGGGTACGACCACTTTTCAAACCAAGCTTTTTAACTAGCTCCTAAGGCTCTATAACTTCCTAAACTCACTTGGCTAGCTCTTAGAGCTCTTCTTCCTACTTTCACCCTTTACTAAATCTCTAGTCGTAATGTTCCTTAGGATAAATTCCACCCCTAGGGAAAAAATAATGTTTATTTTATCTTCGTGGTAAAGTTTTGCTCAAACTTCACCATAAAAGCGGAACAGCTATAGACGCTTTATTTTCGCTCTCTTTTATTTTTTGAACTTTTTTAGAATATGATAAAGGGTCCTAAATTAGGAAAAATAAAAAAAATAGAAAATTTAAGAAAAATAAAAAAATAGAAAATTAAAAATTACAAAATTATTAAAAAATGAAGGAATAAGGGAAAGTAGGATTTATGCTTTAGTGATTTCATTTTTATTTTATTTATATATTTTTACTTTTTTAGTTATTTTTTTAATTATTTAAATAAAAAAAAGGGACGAAAAAGGGATTGGACCGGGATTAAACCTAGTCCGTAAAACCAAGTCTAGGGCAGAAGGCCCTATTTGAGTTTCATAATGGCGGGTGCTAATTTTGCCTAAGTGTGTGCAATGCATGCGCTAGCTAGGCGCATCCACATTTGCACCATACGTGTTTAGACGCTTTTCTTCTTCATGATTTCTTGTCCAAATTTCTAGTTTTTTTTCCTCTTCATGCAGGTTAATTGAAGGCCATTTTCAACCATTGTTTTTCTATGATTTCACCAAATTAATGGTGAAATCGTGTAGATGACACTACGTACTACAAATCAAGTCCCAAACTTCATCCAAATTCAATTAAAATTCGACATTAAATTGGCTAAAAAAAACTCGAAATCCAGTATTCCCATTTATGGCTAATTTCTCCATCAATAAGTTTTTCAAGCTTGATCAAGTAGAGATTAGTATTAATAGAGGCTTATAGATTCGTTTTCAACACAGAGCTTGATAAAAAACACTTTTTATAAGTTCAAATTCAAGCTTCTTCTTTCTAGCATGATTTCTTCCTCTCTCTATGGTAGCATCCTCCACAACGGTTTCTAATAAAAACCACCACCACTACGAGCTCTAACACCCTCAAAATGCCAAGACACGATCTCTCTTTCGTCTTTCGTAACCACTACCGTAGCCACTCGTATTCAACTACAACCAACTAAGCTTTGATCACTACCTAGATGGACTTCGATTGACAGGGCATCAACCCTACCCCCCTCCCAAGCCTAATAGGAAACTCAAAAAACTCCTCTTCCCTGCCCAATTCGGTGTCCAGAACATCCGGAAGCACACATCGTTGCAGTTGCTGTTGAAGAAGACCTAGCTGACTTGATATACTCCTTTATATATATATATATATATTTATTTATTTATTACTCATGTAATTGTATAAAAAACCGAAAAATAAAAGAGAAAAACCTAAAAAAAGAAAGAAAAAAAAAGAGAAGAAGAAAAAAGAAAAGAAAAGAGAAATAGAGATAGAAAAGCTCAGCTTTGTTTTTTTTTTTAATTTTGTTTTCGGTTAAGATTTAAATAAAAAGCAATAACAATAAAAAATAATATAAAATAGCTTAGTGAATAAAAATCTTTTTGACACTTAGAAAAAAATGGTTTTTCTAAAATAAATAAAAGTAAACAATAATTTTTTTGAATTAGGACCTTTTATAAAACTTTCCAAAAATAAAACCTGGATTCATGACCTTTTAAATCTTTTTTGAAAAAATCAAATCTACTTGAAAATATAAACTCGATATGTTTTCAAAACTAAAATGAATCCAATACAGCAAAGTTTTACAAAAAAACCTACATATGTCTGATCCCATATAGTAGGTACGTTGACACCTCTGAGGCAATAGTAAAAATTGAAAAATTAATTTTTTCCAATTTAGTTTAAATTCATCAAATGTAATAAATTAGGATCCATTTGGTTGATTGATGAACGATTTTCATTTTATAGGATAGTTTTTGAAATGTGTTTTTAGAAATTAAAAATCTAAATTTGGATAGTAGATGGTACTCGTAAGCGTTTAAAGAATATGACCCCCAAGCTTGTTTCTCCGATTTTCAAAAACCTTTTCTTAAAAATCAGTTTTTTATCCATGCGAACCAATGTCTAGATCAAAACCAAATCTACTCGTTTGGTTTTAACCTAAACCATTTCCCAACTCCAATTAGGTAGTGACTTTGAACAATTTTTAAAAGAAAAACTTGTTGTCTTTAACCTTTAGTCGATGACTAACATTAAATGGGTTAGGGTTTAATATTGGACAGGTTAAGGAAAGTATTTTAAAAAACCGAGAGACAAACCGGGCTCAATAAGTATGATCTTTATAGTAATTAAGGTATTAGATATAATTAATATGTGTATTATGTAGTGATTATGTGTAAATTAATAATATGTGAAATTGGAAATGTAATAAATAGAAAACATTAGGTTAAAATTAATAATATAAAAATAATATACAATAATTTTGTTATGAAACTTAAATATAGGTAATTATATGAAAAATGTAAATTTTTCTCGCATTAAAGCAAATTCAATAGTTAAATTAAGAATAAGGTGTACTGTATGGACTAGAATATTGATAAGGAGTTAAATATGAGATTTAGGATATCCAAGTGTAATATTATTAATTTCACATAATGATTCAAAATTGAGTTCTTAAGGTAGACATGTAAAACTCACAATAAAAAACTGAATTAAAACGTAAATCAGAAATAGATTCAGGAACTGAATCCAAAATTAACCTAGAATAGATCGATAATAAATAATACATATAAGTTGGATAATCGAGAAAAATCATAATTTAAGCCTATATGTCAGAAGGGTATAAATAGTAAAAGAGTATTTATATTATAGGACACGCAGAGACAAGATGACTTATAACAAGTCAAGTAAGTAAATCAAGGATTTTAAGGGTTTAATGCATCGCTGTATTTTGGAGTACTATTTTAAAATATTAGAAGACTTAGGATTATATTTGTGATTATGCTTGGAAGTAGCCATACGTGCATGTGCTTATGTGTTTTTAATTACTTGTTGTGAATATTAATGACGTGTTGTGATGGTTTGTTGTGAATTGAGTGGTGTAAGATTATTTAATTGCCGTAAATTGAACTTAATTATAATCAACCTAAATACCTTAATTGAATATGCATTGCAACCCTTTTAGGGGACAGTTAGGATTTTTTAACAAAATACTAATACTTTTGAAAATGATAAAGCTGGATAGCATAATGGTCATTAATATTATGCTATCAATATTAATAACACCTAGCCAAACTAAACGTTGAGAGAAGAGGTCACGGTAAGGATATAAGTAATGGTTCTAAGGATAATCATAAAAGAAGCAGTGTCTCTATTGTATAAACTTAAGTTTAATTACGAGTTATTGCATAAATATCGAAACTCCTCAATCCAGATTAAAGCAGGTAAAATGACTCCGATTTCACAACAAACCAGACCATGTTATATAATGGCATTTGCGTGTTGCATTGCATCGCATCTAATTAATTATTTGAAAAATCTAGTTGTGTTTCTCATGCATTCTTAAGTCTCTATCCTAATTTATTGAGCTATTGGTTACTAAGTTAATTGAGATGTCACATTATAACTATCCCAAGGTTAGTCTCTTTTTAAAGTGCATTGGGGGAGTAAGAATTAAATTGGCTGAACAATTGAGTCTTTAGAGTTTTTTTTTTTTATTATTAACTCTTAGGTTTATACAATGGTCATGTAATATTTACTACCATACTACTGTGACAATTAAACATTTCCTTGGATCATGAGACAATATAAGTATGTTTATGTAAATATGACTTAAAGTTTTTGGTTATATATATAAATTTTATTAGTAATCTTGAATAAGTTATTTACTTCAAAGTGAGAAATAGATGTCTTATGTAAATCGTATCTACAATAACAATAATAAGATCGGTTACTATCATAGGTTGGTTTACAAGGCGAGACTATTGTGACTCCGTTGTTTCAGGACGTAACATTGCCTACCACACCTAAAAGGCAAAAAAGGAAAAGGCAAAAATTTCAAATAAAAAATTGTTGAGCAACTAACGTTTAGTTGGTCTTTTGCTCATTACCAAATATATTAAGTTAAAAGATAAAAACAATAAATTTACAAAGCAAAATATAAGAATATGGTAAGAAGAGGAAAAAAAAAACAGGGATTGTTATAATATCAAATTTTATGTAAATTGTTCGTTATTTATCAGAAACACTTAGAACAAATTTTGATAACTAGTGAATCAATAAAAATAGATTATATGCATACTCAAAATCATAAATAATATTTAGAAGTATTTAATTGTACCATATATGAATTATCATGTAGGTAAAAATATACAAAATTACTTAAAATACACAAAAATATATTAAAATAATGTTAATTAATTAAAGAAAATTCATAAATGATTAAAGAAAAATATGGAAAATGAAGAAGTGTCTAGAAGTTGGTCGTAACAGCTTAGAAATAGAAAAAAAAACTAATTAAAATTCAACAAATAGAAAGTAGAAAAAGAATAAAATAAAGCTAATGGCAAGTCAAATTAATAAGAAAAAAAATCTAGTCAGCCCTATAAATACCTAGATTAAATCAAAAGCTCATTTGGTCAGTTGGAAGAGTAGAAAAATTAGAGAGAACTAAAACTTTGAAGGTTAGGGTTATTTACAAAAATTACAAAAAAAAAAAAAAAATCTGTGCAATCAAGACTTTAGAAGGGAACCCACACCCAACGACTACTAAGAAATGAACAGCCACCACTACGCTACCGCTGCCCAACTTGGGGCCATCTTTGGTGGTTAGAAGTTGATCAGACATATGCGTTCGTTTTCCAATTCAATTTTGTTTAATTTTGTAAAAATATTAAATATTCTTAGAGAATTATAAAATTTATTATTCTGAGATATTTTAGTATGTAGATTTAAGGAAAATTTTTATTTTAATGAATTGATATATAAAAATACTGTCCTTAAAAAATCTTATAAACTCGAATCTTATTTGATTTAGAAATAAATGACCTTAAAAATGTAGTTTTAAATCCAAAATTTTTATGTAGGCTAGTTAAAGAATTTAAAATAATTCTATAAAGCCCTTTTTTAAAAATGAATTTTTGAAGTTTTTAGATAATTTTTAGGCCTTAAAATGATGCATAAATGGGTAATTTTGGGCTAATTAAGTAATTAAATGGGTAATTATTGATTTAGTGCATAATTATATATTTTAGGATGTTAAAATCTGATGGAGTATAATATTTGTAACATTTAAGGTATTAGATGTAATTATTAGGATATTATGTAGTATATATGTAATAAGTAAAAATAATAAATTTAAGTTAATTTTGTAATTTGTGATAATTAGGTGTAAATTCTGATTTGGGAGAAATTTATATATTTTGAAATGTTATTTGATGTTGGGAGATGATATTTGAGGTGATGAGAATATTAGATGTAGATATTATGTATATATTATGTGATAATGTATAATATGTAAGTATAAGAATTGATGAGTAGAAAAATATTAGGTTAAAATTGATATTATAATAATAATAGGAATATATATAAAATTTAGTAAGAGATTTAAGTTTAGGTGTTTATATGAAAAATTTGAAAATTTCTTACATTAAGAGTTGATTTAGTAGTTAAATTAGAAACATAGTGTATCGTACTGATCAAAATACTGATTAGGAGCTAAAACATAGATTTATGATACTTAAGCATAATTAAATGAATCTTACATTTTAGTTTAGGAAGAATTCCTAAGGTTCATAAATAAAAACAATAATCAGAAATTAAAACAAAAACTAAATTCAGAGATTGATTTAGAAATTAATTCAGTTATAGGAGATATATAATTTGGATAAATGCATAAAATTATAATCCCAAACTTAAAACCTATGATTTAAAACTTATATGTATATATATACATATGTATAAGCGATTACGTTAAATGTAGATTATTCTTAAATCAGATCTAATTTAAAAACTGAAGTTATAATCGAAACAAGAAACAAATTTGAAACCTAGTTAAATAAGGGAAGTAATTCTAAAAGACTTAGACCTAAATTACTAAATGTAAGAAGATCATAAAATAAAGATATTCATAATATAAATTACCTAACAAAACATATCTATGGTAATTATGAGAAACTAAACCAACATTTGTATTATAGGGATTATTGACGATGATTACTACGAGTCACACCTCAATTGACCAAGCGAAAAGTCCAGGTAAATTGGGAGAATTAATACGTTACTATATTTTGGAGTACTAATTTATAATACTTAAAGGTTTGAAATTGTACTTGATTGTGCTTGTTAGATAATGGCTGTGCGCATGTGCTTGTTTTTAAGGTGATGCTATGATTATAATTTGTTGTTTTAGCTTATATTTATGTGATTTGTTTAAAATGATTGAATACCTTAAATCGGATCTAATTAAATATATGACTTGAAATCTTAAAGCAGACTTGCATAATAACCCATTAGGGTAGGGTTTTCCGGCTAAATACTAACCCCTCCAAAAGGGATAACGTTGGATAATATAATTGGTCCCTTCTTCATCCTTACCTAAACTAGGTGATGGTGAAGAGGTTGTGGCAAGGGTGAAGTAAATAGTCCGAAAGTAGTCGTAAGAAGAGCGGTATCCCCATTGCACAAACCTGGGTTTGGTCATGAACTGTTGCATTAATGGAAACTTCTCAACCTAGATTAAAGCAGGTGCAATTTCTTTAATTTCACAAGAGGCTGAACAACGTTATGTAATGACATTTGTTTGAATATGCATTGCATTTAATTAATTTAGTTGATAGCCCTATTTGTGTTTGTTATATAGTTTTAAGTCTCCGTCTTAACTTATTAAGTTGTAGTTGCTCACATTTCTATAGACATTGTTGTAGGCGCTAACTAGAAAGAGACTTACATGTACCTTAAAGTTAGTAACTGTGGAATCTTAGGGAGTAACGATATAAAATCGAAGATATGATACACTTACAAGTTTGAATTTTATCTTTAAGTTTTATGTATTTCCTAAGTAAATTATGTTTAGGCTACTAAATCTTATAATATACTCAGATTATTTTAGAATAAATATATATTTATTATAATTTCGTAGTTAAATAACTTGTTTAATGTATGAATCGTTTATTTCAAAGTGAGTTAGTCCTTAACGCCTTGTATAAATCAGGTCTAAGATAGTGGCTGTATGGTCGGCTTCTATCTTAGAATAGTTTGTATTGTAAGACCGTTACAATTCTATCGCTTCAAGGCGTGACAGGCTCTACATACCTTATCCACTTCGTTCCTTCCCCTTTCTCTTATCCCAAAGATAATGAAAGTAGATCACATACCTCAACTTTAATACGATTGTTTTTCCTTACAATTTTTTCTAACTTTTCAAAGGTAATCATCAATGGGATCGAACTTATAGAAGCAAAATTAGTTTTGCTAATTAAAGCTTAAGTGTAGTTAGAGCTGTATAAGTAAGCTAAGTGTACCAACTTACCTTAACTCTCATTAGCCCACGGGTTAAGTGGGTTAGCTCGCTTTGACCCATTTGTAAATGCAGGCTAGAATTTCTAGCCCAACCAATCCTCCTATAGGTTGGCGAGTTAAGTACGTTAACCTACAAATTATAATATCCTTCATTTCCCATGAATGCATTATATAAAATATTTATAAACTATAAATCATAATTCATAATCTTATCAATTTCAATGTTTATATTTAATTTTTATTTCGTTTTAGAAAAATAAAGTTATAATTTTCCACGAAAATATATTCATGACATATATACATTTACATTAACATTTATATACTTTACAAAAATCGAACATAAAGATAGAAAAACAAAAAAGGTAAATTGTTTCTTAAACTTATTTGACAACATATTAAGCCATATTTATAATTAGTTTTATATAACAATAATTATCATATACACTGCGATATTAATATGATAATCAACTTCATTATTCAATTATTTTGAATGTTCTGTATAAGTTGATAAGTAAGGTAACCATATACTATTTTATTATTTCCTATTAGAAATAGTTAATAATAAACATATTATTATACTACGATATATTGAACAATATAATTATGGTTAATTGGATATGAGCATATCATATAACACAGTGTTTTGATTTCGATGAATGAATCTATTCTGAAATAAAATAAAATATCAATTATATTTATGAGAACCTCAATCATAAAATCCAAAATGTGCATAAATAAAATGTATGGATAAAGTAATACAAATTTTCTTTTCTTTTCTTTTTTATGTAAGTAGGTGGGCCAACCTGCTCTACAATAAGCTAGATACCTTTAACCTACGAATTAAGTGGGATGGGTTAGAAAAGCTTGCATTTAAGAGGATCAATTTTTTTTAACCTACCACACATTTTTTTCGAGTTATGCAACCTACATAATCCACCTCACTTACATACCTTTAAATGTAGTAGTTGACAACCTTAGAGAAGTGATATAATCCTTCCTTAGTAGCAGTAATCGCTCCCTATTCATGGATTGGTTAACCAAGTAGCTAACGTTAAGTAAATAATGTTACAGTTATTTTCTTTAATCGAATATTACTTTTAAATATTATCATATTATTTAATTAAATGAATTTAGTTATATATTTTATGAAAGGAAAAAGTAAAAGTTTAATTCTCAATATTTGACTATTTTCTTACTTATGTTCCAAACCTTTCATTTTTTAAGTTCTAAGGTTCTTAATTTTTGCAAATGTATACGAATAAGGATTTCTTTAAACACCATTATGTTTCTATTAGAGTAAAATTAGGTGGCACAATTTTATTGGTCCATATATTTATGCCAAATAAATAATCTAATAAAATATTAAAAACTAATAAAGCAATAGAGAAATAAAAAAAAAAAAAAAAAGAGAATTGCGAAGTTAAAGAAGCATTCCAAGTAACCACAGATAGGGGGTAGCCAAAACGACCAGCAACTTCAAGTGATCACTCGACCTAGTCCCCACCTCTTATCTTTTACGGGAAAAAAATATATTAAGCAAACCTCGATTTGGACATGATTGTTTATTTTTTTCCTATTTCTAGTTGTTGGTTGACACCCAACCCCCAAAGGGGGCACGTAAACCTAGGGTGTTGAACTACCGAGCAAAACGACCCGCTTCTTTAAGTGGGTCTTCATCCGTCTAATATTTTATGGCCATTATAACCATTCCAAATGTATGGGTTGATCAGATTTTCCTTTTAATTTTCTATAAATTTTTTTTTTGAGCTTTTCGATATTAAAAATTTTCATGAGTTTATTTGTTTATTTTATATTTTATCGTGTTATTTATTTAACCTAAATATGTGGGTCAGTAGGACGGTGTTACGATATTTATTTTAATGGAAAAGCTAATGTCATTAATGAAATGACTCTGTTATAATATTTTAGAAACATGAAAGACTCAATTGCAAAATAAAAATTCAGGATTAAAATAAAAAAAAACAGTGAAATATTGATAACTAAGTTTATGCCTTTTTCCTTTATTATATTAATTATTGAGGATGGAGAAAAAGTTGACTTATACTCCCAGTACCGGGACATAATTATGCAAAATATCAAATGGATCTGTTAAAAAAATGGTACTATCGGAGAGTCTGAGGGTGAAAATTTTTAATAAATGATGTCAATTACTTGTTAACTAAATAAAAAAAAAGGCCAGATAATTAACGATTACTCATATAAAAATAGTTTACAAGTATCTTTACTGTGAAGTGAAGTCTGCCCTGTCATTTTGATTTGATCCACGTCTACAGAAGTATTTAAGATATGATTTGTACAAGATTTGATCCCATCCTTTTTTCGTTTCAGTGTAAATGACGCAGAAAGGGAAACAGATGAATTGTCAAATTACTGCTCCAGGGTTACTCCTCTCTCCTCTTTTGCTTGTTACGTGGGAGTTGGGACTGGCGTTTTGCAAAATGCCTGAGAAATAGGTGGACTGTCCGGAAACAATATTATTTAATATACTAACGTATGTATATATAAATATTAATATATATATAATATATGTAAATTATGTATGATAATTGATTTAAAAATTATATTTTTATTATAATTTATATTGATATTTTATTAATATCTATATATTATATATACATAATACGTGATATGTAATACTTATTAAATTTTTTTCATAGTGTTTATGGGCAATGGGCATAAAATATTAATAATTGAGATAATGTCAACTAGGATCTTAGGTTACTAGTTAAAACTAAAATAAAAAATCTTTTATGCATTTTTCTCCTTGCTTTCTTTTTTATTTTTAGTGAGCTTTTTTTTTATCTTTTTTACTTTTTCTTTACCAACTATTATATTAAAATTTCAAAAGAAATGGGACTTGAACCTAGTCTAACCAAATAATATTTATTATGTTAGACTAAGAAAATTTAGCATTGTTTTTAAATGGTATTCAAGACGTCTATCACGGAATCTTCTTTATTTATTTATTTTTTACGTAACATAAAGGCAAAATAGAAAGTGGGATATCCAAGTTTAATTTACCCCTATGTAGTGTCCACTTAACCAAGTTAACTCAAGGACAGAACATCTATGTTATAGATTTGAAACCTAGTATTAGTATAGCTTCCAATTCGCTGCATCAATGAACACGGTACATGTGCAATGCAATTGTACGTATCCTGTCCATCTGGTCATATCTTTGCATTTTTGGGGCGTGGCCCAAGTCAGTATATTCATTTTAATCCATATATTTATATGAAAAAAAAAATACTAGAAATACGAAAAAAAAATATCTATTACATATAATAGGCCTTATGAAGTGGTCAGTGATGATAAAGTATATAATATTGATAAATCATCCGCCATGTTGGTAAAACTACCTTGTGCAGTTATGAAATTCCTGCATGTCAAATATTTATTTATTCATATATAATACTAAGCAAGCTGTGTAACATTCCACAAATAATGAAAATTTTTTAATAGATACTGTATTATTTGCATGGTTCACTTTTTACAACCATAGAGTTAAAAGTATACGTGTCTTTATATCTTATGTCAATTTGACCATGAGATCATAACAAGCAGGAGAAAATTCATATAAATTTATGTGATAGCATGTTATGTTGAAGCATTTGAACGCAATATTTTGCCTGACAATCAATAGTTATGTTGACATGCTTTGATCCATCAAGTAATAAAACCTCGATTGGTGTTTAATTTATATACTTTAAATAAAATATGCACATGAAAAGTACATTTGGGTTGATATAGGTCATTCTAGATCTAATCTCTCAAAGCACAAGTCTAAGTCCCTTTGCTTGCTCGGGTACCTCTGAGCACTATTTTAGGCCGAAGAGCATAGCTCTCTTCAATGGATCAACTTGCTCAATCCTCCTTGTAGGCACACTTTAGTCAAAGTTAGGCAACTTGCTCGAGTTCCCTCGAGCATACCTCCTTAAATCCTACTGATGGCTTGTCCTATTCAATTTACCTATGAGTCAACATTAACGGTGAGTACAGTTCAGTTTGGCTTGATTTTTCTTCCAAACAAAACTAAACTAAAAATTACGATTTGGTTTTTTATAGCTTTGAACAAAGCCATATTGTTCGGATTTGGAAATTTCTCAAATCATAAAATTTTGATTTACAAGTTGAACCATATTTTATAGTCTAGGAAAATGTATT
Organism: Lumnitzera racemosa; assembly: GCA_024138005.1. NCBI lineage: Eukaryota > Viridiplantae > Streptophyta > Magnoliopsida > Myrtales > Combretaceae > Lumnitzera > Lumnitzera racemosa. The sequence continues at coordinate 7,826,967 of JAMXBC010000010.1, forward strand.
CATATAATATGCAATCTCATATGAATATTATTGATTTATTTAATAACAATGAGAGTGGAGATATTTTATTAAAGGTTTATAAAGTTAATATTCATCCTATAGAGAAATTGCAAATATCCAATGGTAGCTAATTTTATTTATAAAAGTGACATATAGTATAAATTTTGAACCAACTTATATATATGATTTATAAATTATGGTAATAAAAATTCAATACATATGTAATAAAAAAATTCTTTAGTTGTAAATAAAATATTACTATATTTTTTACAAAACTTTTGTTCGATTTTACAAATCGGTTCGATTTATTCTTCTAAACCAAATCATAAATTAATGGTTTAGTTTGAAATTTTTTTAAACTAAATTGCAGTAAAAACCACATTTATTCAGTTCGATTCAATTTGATTTGCAAATTGGTTCGATTTGATCAATTTTTTTGCCTACCCCTAACTAACATAGTCTACTTAAGCCTACCCTAAGCACCTTTCCACCCTGACCTCCTCAATTCCCTCAAAGACTCCATTTAGCAGCTTCTATAAGCCCGACCCCTCGGTTGTTCAGCTAACTTGATCCAAGCTCAATTTGCAATGGCAACCCTAACCTTATAATACATATCAAGTGCTTAGTAGGGTAGGCAAAAAAACCAACCAAGCCAAACCAATTTATAAATCGAACCAAACCAATCGATACAAACCAAACTGAAAATATAGTTTTTCTTATAATTATGTTTAAAAAATTCCCAATTTGAACCAAAATGAAAATTTATGTTTTGGTTCATAAGGATAAACTAAACAAATTTGTAAAACCGAACCAAACTATTTTATAAAAAAATAATGATATTTTATTTCAACTAAATAATATGTGTATTAAATTTTTAATTACCATAATATAGAAATTACATACGTAATTTGACTTAAAGCTTGAACATGAAATTAGCTATTAATATACATTTGAAAATTTTTAGTTACATGAATATTAATTTTATTAATCTGTATTGTAAAAATACTTATTATTATTAAATCAATTCAATACATCTTACATGAGATTACATGTTTCATAAATATACATTTCTAAGTTAAAAGATATGGTTTAATTCGTTAACCAAACCAAACCAAATTGAAATTTTATGATTTGAAAAAATTCATAATTTGAATAGTACGGTTTAGTTCAAAACTATAAAAAACCAAACAATTTTATGGTTCATTTGGTTTGAAGGAAAAATTGAACCAAACTTATATGGATCAAAGCGAAGAGCAGATAAGGTTGATCACAAGGATAGGTCCAAGCTTACTGAAAACTTAAAATGAGTAATGGGAAGCACGCAAGAGAATAGAAAAGAAAGAAAATAAGCAAACCCATGAATATCTCCAAATGATATAACACACCAGGGAACTTCCGATGATTTATGACACAACTTAAAATGACATATGAGTTGATCCGATGAGGTTACTCACCACCAAGTTTTACTTAAGGGTTAGCATAAGAGTGAAGAAAGAGCAAACAAGTTAATAAGAGTAATATTTATAAAGGGAAATATTCAATATATTAATGATGATAAGATGGTGTGCGGCTACACGTATAATGGGTATCTATACCGGAGAAATTAGAGCAACTAACCTAAAAATGGAAAAGACAAAAAGAGTATTATCCTAAAGAAGTAATGTACAAAGAATACAAAAGAGTAAAAATAAATATTGAAGAAAAAGTAGTGATTAAGTGCAACAGATTCTCCAAGTGAGTCTGGATACATAGCAGCAATGTATTGGTGATGCCCTTAGAAGATGCAGATAAATCGGTACAATTAAGATGGGTAGCCAAGCAGGGGTACCAGGCAGATGTGGACTCATCCAAGAAGGAGTGGCTAAGGACTCATACCAGATCTCTCAACCTATCAGCATCAATGTTGTTAAGCTAGCAGTTGGCTCAACCATAACAAGGTAGGGGCATGTAGATGGTTAAGCTGCAAGTAGAGCATTTCTTAAGTCGGCACATAATTTTCCAGAGATGTAAAGTCACTTAGTGCGGTGAAGGAATTTGGTTGACAACTAGGAGCAACTTAACCTCGACAGGGGTCAGTTAAAGTAGGAGGATTCGCTTCGTTAATCCTCCTACTGCTCGGGTTCGACTACGGGTTAAAGGCCCAGTAGTCTGATTCCTATCATTCCTTCCTAGTTGATTTGGATTTGGGATCAAATTTAGCAGATCCTTGTTTAGTATTCCTTCAAGATGAGAGGGACTAAAGTTGACAATGTTGAAAGTTTTGAAAACTCTATAGTCTTCATGTGGTTCCAGTCTGTAGGCATTATCGTTGACCTTCTAGAGGATTTTAAAAAGGTCTTCAACTTGGACAGATAGCTTATTCTTTCCCATGTTTGGGAACCTCTCCTTGCTCAACTATAACCACATTAAGTCTCTAGGCTGAAACCTTACCGACTTCCTTCCCTTGACTCTTTCTCACATTTTCTTGGTGACTTGATCAATCTGTCGAGTAACTTTCTCGTAGATGTATTGTAGAGACTGGGCTCGGGCTCTTGATTCAAGATCCTCTTACCTGGATAGGAGTATAGAGGTCTGATCAAGAGGCAGTTAGGGATTAAAGCCATAGAGAACCTTAAAAAGGATTTATTTGGTGGTGTCATGCTTCGTTCAGATGTAGGAAAATTCTACCATAGGTAGATAGATATCTCAATCGGTTAAGTTCTTCCTTACCGTAGCTTGGAGTAGTGATCTCAAAGTATGGTTGACCACTTTTGTTTGGCCATTAGTTTAGGAGTGATAAGAAGTATTAAATTGTAGTTTAGTCTCTATTCGTCGTCACAAAGTTCTCTAGAAATGGCTCAAGAACTTAGATCTCTGTCTAATTCTATGCTTCTTGACACATCATGTAACCGAACAATTTCCTACAAAAAGAGAAAAGCAATAGTTGAAGTATTGTTAGTCTTAGATTAGCGCACAAAGTGTGCCATCTTACTAAATTTATCTACGACCATCATTATAAAATCTTTGCTTTGGGTAATTTTAGGTAATATGAGAACAGAGTCCATGCTTAACTCCGTCCAGGGTCTAATAGGGATAGTGATGCGTCTTTAGGGTTGGACACACGAAGAAACAACATAATAATGTGAACTAGAAAAGAAAACAAAAGGAAAAGCTAGCAAAGTCTAGGCAACTACCAATTGGATACAATGCACCAGTTGACCCTACTCGGCTTACAATTCACTAGATATGACTCACTCTGTCCGAATTGAAGAGTCACTCGCAACTACTCCTTACTAAATGGAATAAATAAGAGTTAAACGATATTGAGAACACTAAGGTTAATAAAAGGAAACTTAAATAATATTTGGTATTGATGATTAATTGTCTGTATACAATCCATTAGGGTTACTTTACATGTATGAAAAAAATAAAAGAGTATTCTTACAATTAGATTATGTAATACATACTAAAAAGGGTAAAAAAAAAGAATATTCAATACGAAAAGTAAAGAATCCTTTTGGAATATTGTGCTAAAAGACACTTGTCACTCAGTGGCTAGATGTTAGAAATATGGTATAAAGTGTACAAAAAAGAGAAAAGAGAGTTTGTAGTCAAGGGACAACTTAATCTAGATCAGGTTAGGGCCCACATAATCTCACTATAGAATAATCAGCTTGAGTTAGGGTCGAATGCTTATAGTCGACTTAAGAGCTCATCTCGAATGGTCTTGTAGTTATCTTCTCAGATGTCCTATCATAGCATAGTTATTGGGTAAGAGTAGGTTTAGCATACATAAGGGTATGATAATCAAGTTGGTAATAGATCGGTTCGGAATAAGAATATTTGTCTTGGATATGGCTTTAAACTAGTACTTTCCATGCGAATCTTTGAAATCCTCCAGCTCAACTACGTGTGATTGGTCTAAAGGGTTGATTCCTATTAAATAAGCAAAGGTATTGCTTTCCCTTGCTCGACTCAGCATTTTGCTCTCTTACATACAGCATAGCCCTTAATAATTTGGTGCATATCTCGCTACATTCTCGGCCAAAAGAATCATCCACTCAATAGTTCATATGTTTTTCTCTCCCCAAAATGTCCAAAGAGCCCTGCACTATGAGCTTTCTTAATAAGCAACTCTCTTATTAAACGGGTCGGCACGCATAACTTTTCACTTCAGAACAAGTGACCATCTTCCATACGATAATTGTCTACTACTTTTCTATCTACACATCGCCCAAGTATGGTTCCAAAATGTAGGTCTTGGGAACACTGTTCTTTGATACTTGAAACCCAAACAACCTGATCTACAATTCGGTCAAGAGTGTGTGTCTTCTTGAAAGAGTATCTGCAGCTACGTTACTCTTCCCTTATTTATACTTAATCACAAAATTGAATTCCTTAAGAAATTCAATCCACCTTGCTTGTAGCTTCGACAGTTTGGTCTAACTTCAAAGGTACTTCAGAGACTCACGGTCAGTATAGATAACAAACTCTCTTGGCAATAGGTGATGTTGCCATACTTGGAGCACTCAAATAAGAGCTAAGAGGTCTTTATCGTATACAAAGTAGTTCAGTTAAGGTCCTTTGAGCTTCTCGCTATGGTAGGAAATCGGTCGCCTTCTTACATCAACACAATGCTTATACCAATCCCTGACATGTCACATTCTAGCTCAAATATTTTCTCAAAGTCAAGTAAAGCTAATACAGGTATGGAAGTCCATCTTTCCTTTACTTTGACAAAACTTCTTTCCGTTTTTCCTCCTCATTTAAATTCGATGTTCTTCTTCATCAGCTTGGTAAGGGGCGAGGCTATGGTACTTCAATTCCTAATAAACCTTCTATAAAAGGAAGCTAATCCATGGAAACTTCTTACCTTAACACAATTGGTCAGAGTCGGTTACTCGACAATTGCTCGAATCTTCTCAACATCCACTTGCAAGCCTCCTCCACCTACTATATAGCCTAGAAATACCACTTCTTCCTAATAGAAACAATATTTCTTTAGGTTGTTGAATAACCTCCCAGTTCAGAGTACATTTAATACGGCATGAAGATGATCACGGTGACTCGGCATGTCAACACTATACACTAGGATGTCATTAAAGTACACTACAACACACTTCTAGATCAAATCTCTCAATACATGGTTCATCAATCGCATGAAAGTGCTTGATTTATTTAACAAGCCAAATAACATTACCATCCACTAGTAAAGTTTATGCCGAGTTTTAAAAGCAGTCTTCTACTCCTCTACTAGCCTCATTTGAATTTGATGGTAGCCAAACTTCAAATCAATATTGCTAAAGACCTTAAGTCCACTCAGTTCATCTAGCATGTAATCCAACTTAGGGATAGGATATTGCTACTTAATCGTGATCTTGTCTACGGCTTGGCTATCAACACACATTCGCTAGGTACTATTCCTTTTTAGAACTAGAAGTGCCAGAATAGCATAAGGACTTAGACTCTCCCTTACATACCCTTTCTTCGGTAGTTCATTGACTTGTTGTTAGAGCTCAACAGCTTGTTTGGGATTCATTTGATAAGCCGATTTGTTCGGTAAGGCAATGCCGGGAATCAAGTCAATGTAGTGCTCAATGCCTCTAGACGGTGGTAAAGCTTCTAGCAACTGCTATGGAAATAGGTCAGCATACTCATTAAACAGCTCCTTCAGTTCTACGGGTAGTTCACCTCGTTCCTTCAACTCTAATAATTGCCTAACTAACAAGAAGGTTGGCGCATTGGCTTTAATAGCCTCTTAGAGTTCGACTCTACTCAGCACCAAAGCTTTCATTTATCTACGAGCAACTTTAGCTTGCAAATTGCTAACTTGGCTCAACATCATTAGGTTCCACATTATCTTCCTCCTATCTTTCTCAAGCACGTATGTGTTCCTATATCCATCATGAATAACTCTTTAATCATGAAGCCAAAGTTAGCCTAATAATACATGTGAGGTACACATAAGCAATACATTACAAAGAATTTCGTCGAAATAATTCCCAATTGAGATTGGTAGTAATACTTGCTGTATGATATGTAGTGCTCATTTCTCATTCAATAAGTACAACTTGTACGGCTTCATATGTAGGATAGTCGACAACTTTAGCTTTTTGATCGAGTCGGTAGATGCCACATTGGTACAGTTACCACTATCTACAATGAGCATATACAACTAATCATTCACCTTGCACGTGATATGGAACAAGTTCTCTCTTTGCCCCTCCTCGTGTGAGGGTTCTAAACTCATTGTACATCAGACGACTAGGATCAATTGATCCAAGTCTTTGGCAAACACATCTTCCTCTACCATTTCATTATCCTAAGTGGTCTCTTTCTCTGAAATAGTCTCTCCCTTAGGTTCTTCGTCAATACTATCCACTTCAAGCTTCGAGACGTTTCTCTTGATGACCATAGTTCATCAATTAGGACACTAAGCAACCATATGCCCAAACCCCTAGTATTTGCAACATTTGATCTGGTTCGTCTTCCTTCCAGATCTTTGTCCTTTCTCGTATGTTCGAGTCGGCATACTACTGTTAGGTCGACCCTTCTGTTTGGCTCGACCATCTAACTTCTTGGTCAGCTCAATACTTAACTAGGTTTGGTAACTTCCTTCTTTAAGTCAACTTGACTTATTAGGTCAGCTCGTCAGGGGTTAGATCGTCATTCTGCTCCTTTTTTATCTTTCCATTCGTTGGACTATTCGTATAGCCTCATCCATTGTGGTAAATTGTTAAAATTTCACAATGTCTCGAATATTACTTCTTAAACCAGTGAAGAACCTAGAGACCGTTTGCATTGATGGCTCCTCTACTTTACAACGGATCATAATCATTTGGAATTCTTGAACATATTCACCAACAATTTGACCTCCTTGTCTCAGCTCTTGAAGCCAAACAAAAGTGTCTTGCCAATAGGTATCCGGCAAAAACTTGTTCCTAAGTACTCTCTTCATCTCAAGCTAAGTATCAATCTCTCATTATCCCTCTCATCTTCTCATGACCTGAAAGTTCTTCCATTATATGGTAGCATATCTTAAGAATTCAATAATAGTAGTCCTTACTTTCTCATAGTCGTCATATTGGTAATACTTAAAAACATGCTTTACCTTTTCCTCCCAATCCAAGTAATCGTTCACACTTCCAGAACCACCAAGACTCAGAATCTAAAGCTTTACATGGTTGGCATCCCAGGGTACTCTAACTTGCTCTTCTTCTTCAACATAGTCCATATCTCCTAAGTCAATCCTTATTCTCACTTGTCCGCATACTCCTTTACCTCGAACTTACCAAGTGGGATTCTAACCTCTAGTAGGTCGGGCAACGTAAGTGATATTATGTACGGCCTCAGCATGAACATATCGAGTCAAATCCACCAAGAGGTTGGCCACCTCATTAAGCCTCTAGTCCATACTCTTGGGGTACCTTGGGATTGTCAACCATAGTGAATAATACCACTATTTTCATCCCAAATACCAACATTAACACTCAAGTCTGTCGTTTTCCTTGGCAAATTCAATTTCAATCTTCAAGTTTGAGCTATAATCAATACTATTTATCCACATTTAACAACATAACATACTCTACACATTAATGGTTAGCTATGTCATAACACAGTACCAATACTGACGAATAACTTGCTAATACAGAACTTGCTTTATTTTCGGATGTTTGAGACCAGGCAAAGCAAAGTAAACACAAAAACAACTACTTCCATTATCTTACTTATTAGAACACTTCTACGAAACCTCTACACAATTTTGATACATTGCTACTAGAAGTACTACTTTACAAATAACAAATACAACTTACCCAAACGAAACTTCTGCATTAATATCAAGATAATGCGGACCGAAGCCAATAGTAGATAAGGTCAGCTGTAGAGATGGGTTCAAACTTGCCGATGTAGATACCTAATTTTTGTGCCTCACCCCATCAACCCCTCCACCCCCCCCCCCCCCCCCCCCCCCCAATTTTTCCATTTAGGTTATAGGATCCTAAATTAGAAAAGTTAAAAAAATGGAAAATTAAAGAAAAACCCTAAAAAAATGAAGAAATTTAGAAAAATACAAAACAGTAAGAAATTTGAAAAGTCACAAAATAAAATAGGGAATTTAGAAAATAAATTTTTAGATTGTTTAAATATAATATAATTTTAATTTCAATAGTTTTGAATAAAAGCTTGTTGGGTCTAGGCTTAGAGTTGAATCTAGCACAAGCTGACTTGGTCCATATGTACAATTAATTACACATATGAATAAAGAAAAACCAATAGCTCAATTGGATAAGCACTTGGACTTAATATTGCATATAACTTGGAGATCCTAGGTTTAATTTGTGGAAGGTGAAAAATGTATCTTCTATTATCTTTTCTCACTTTATCACCACGTCATAGGCTACGTCATTGCCACGTTATTTGTTAACTCACTTCTTAGTGTAGTAGACACATTCTGATACACTCCGGCACATTTATACACGTGCAACTATGTATTTGGCACCACATATTGTCCAAGTTCATCCAATTCAAAATTAAAAGAAAACCATATTGCATTTAATTTTTTCCATCCTTAACTTAACCATGATACCTATAAATAGGGGTTTACTCTTCATTTTCAAGACACGACGAAAACTTCGAAACACTTTAGAAAAACAAAAATCGAAGTTTCCTCTCTCCAGCACAGTTCCTCTCTTTCTAGGATAGCATCCCTTACTGTGTTTGTTGATGAAAACCACTACCATTGAATTTCACAAGCCGAAGTGAGCCGACTCTAAGCCGATCGAGCCGAAGTGAGCCAACTCCAAGTCGACCTTCTTCTTTTTTTAATTCATTTATTTATTTGTAAATGTTATAAATGAGAAAAAGAAAGAGAAGAAAAACAAAAAGAGGAAAAAAAAAGAGAAAGGAAGTAGTCTATTTATTTATTTTAATAGAAATAGACAGAATAAGTATAAAATAAATAAGATAATATAATAAAAATAAATAAATAGGTTAATAAACAAAAATCGTTTTGACACTTAGAAAAATTGAGTTTTCTAAAAATAAATGAAAATAAGTAAACCTTTTTTTCCAAATTGGGACTATTTTAGAGTTTTTGAAAATAAAACATCGATTAAGATCCTTTAAAAGAATTTCCTTGAATAAATTGAATTGGGTATACTAAAGTTTTTATAAAATAATTATATACTCGTTTGATCCCGAATAGCGGGTATGTAGGTATCTGTACTTAAGTACAGGGTGACTTAAAATATGAAAGTTTTATTTTTTTCCTTTTTAGATATTTATGTAAATTGATCAATTTAATTGAGTGTATTATAATTAGCTGTTTTACAAATTAAAAAGGGTATATTTGAAAAGCGAAGTTAAATTTGGAAAGTTAAAAAGTGGTACCCTTTTAGAGTTTAATAAATTAGCCTTTGAACCTAAATCTCTGGTTTTCAAAAAAACTATTTTACAAATTGTTTTTTTTTTTAATCGATAGATCGGTAGCTAAGTTATAGTCAATCCACCCAATTGGTTATAACTTAACTCTTTTTCTCGACTCCGGTCGGGTAGCGACTCCAAACCCTCTTTAAATTGAAAAAATGGTTTTCATTAAACCCTAGTCGAGAATCAGTATTAAATGAGCAAAGGTTTAATATGGGTTAGCTTAAAGAAAACCTAATTTTATAAGAGAACCGAGAGGGTGAAAAACTAAGCTCAACAGCCGAAAGCTTAAAATGAGTGATAGGAAGCACATAAGAGTATAGAAAAGAAAGAAGATAAGCAAACCTACGAATAGCTCCAAAGAATATGATGCATCGGTGGAACTTCTGAGAACTCATAGCATAACTTGATATGACACATGAGTTGGTCCAGTGAGGTTACTCACCACCTAACCTTGCTTGAGGGTTAAGATAAAAATGAAGAAAGAGCAAACAAGCTAATGATAACAATATTAACAAATGGAAATATTCAATATATTAATGATGATAAGATGATATGCGACTACATGTACAGTAAGTATTTATACCTGAGAAATTAGGGCAATTTACTTAAAAATGGAAAAGACAAAAATAGTATTGTCCCAAAAAAGTAATGTATAAGAAATACAAAAAGGTAAAAACGAATATTCAAGGAAAAGTAATGATTAAGTGCAACATATTCTCTAAGCGGCTTGACACATGGTAGCAATGTATTGGCAATGCCCTTGAAAGATGCAGACAAATCAGTATGATCAAGATGAGTAGCCGAGCAGGGTTGTCGAACTGATGTGGATTGGTCTATTATGCTCTGAAGAGGCAAAATCATAACAATTCTATCGTGCAAACCATTTTAAGACAGAAATTGACTATACAGTTGCCACCTTAGACTTGATTTACATAAGGTGTCAACAACAAATTTGCTTTGAAGTAAACAGTTCATAATTTAAACATATTATCTATTTATGAACTTAAGAAAAACATAAACTTATATTAAAATAATCTAATATTGTTCGACTAAGGATGAAGAAGGGACTAATTATACCATCTAACGCTATCCCTTTTGAAGGGGTCGGTATTTGGCCAGAGAATCCTAATGTTCCCTTAATGGGTTGTTTTGTATGTCTGATTTATGATTACAAGTCATATATTTGATTGGATCCAGTTTAGGGCAATCAATCGTTCCATTCAAATCAAACAAATATAAGTCGGATAGCATATCAACATCAAATTAGCAGCTCAAAATAAGCACATGCATATAACAAACTATCTAACAAGCACATGCATATAACAAACTATCTAACAAGTACAATAAAATATAATTTAAGCCTCCGATAACTACAAATGAGTACTTTAAAATACAACGAAGTGTTAAACCTAACTTACCACGACTCCCCGCTTGTTTCCTCGAGGTAGGACTTATTCGGTCTATCACCAATGATCCCTATAATAACAATGTTGTCTCAATTTTCATATAATTGTTATAGATTAGTTTTTATCCTATAACACTTATTGTTATCTTTGGTTTAGGGTTTAATATGTCCTATTATCTAGGTTCTTAAATCTTTTACAATTATTCTAAGTTTAGGGTTAGGTTCGGGTTTGGGTTTAGTTTCCAAATTGATTTCTAAATTAGTTTCTAAGTACAGTTTTATATAAGAACCTTAGAAACTCGTTTCAACCCATAATGTGAAATTAATCACATTATTTCTTGTTATCCTCAATATTGTTTTTGGCCTCTGACTAATATTCTAGTTCATGTGGTACATTCTAATCTTGATTTAACTCTCAAATTTACTTCCGATGTGAGAAAATCTTACATTTTTTATGTAATTATCTTAATTTAAGTTTCCTACTGGATTTTATATATATTCCTATTATTAGTATAATATCAATTTTTATTATAATATTTTCTATTTATTATATTTCTAATATTTGTATATTATGCATTATTACCTATTATGTACATAATACACTTCTAATATTTCTATCACTCCAAATATCATTCCCCAACATCAATTTACATCTCAATATATATATAAATTCATCCTAAATCATATTTTATTCCTAATTAACCTAATTTCCAAAATTAACTTAAAATACATCATTTTTTTACCTATTACATATATACTACATAATACCATAATAATTACATCTAACACTCTAAGTTCTATAAGTATCATACTTTATCATATTTGAACATCCTTAAACATATAATTATGCCCCAAATCAACAATTACTCATTTAATTACTTAATTAACCCCAAATTACCTATTTTATACATCATTTTAAGGCCTAAAAATTTCTTAAAATTTTCAAAAATTAATATAAGAAAAATTGCTTCATAGCACTGTTCTATATTACCCTAGTAGTATATAGAAAAATTTTGAGCTCTAAACTACATTTCTAAACTTATTTATTTATAATTCTAAATATGCTCGATTTTGTTTAATTTCTTAAGTACCTTATATTTACAGATATGATTAAACTTAATTACTATTTTTCCCTAAATGAACATACAATAAAACATTATAATAACAAATTTCATAATTTTCTAGATAGAATAAATAATTTTAATAAATTTTACAAAATCGGATAAATTTAAGACTCATTTGGTTCTTGAGCTTTCGGCCACCAACACCGATTTAAGGTGTGTCGGCTGATCCAGGTAGTCTAATTGGAATGGGTTGGTGGTGGCGGCTCAGTTCCAGGTGATGGTAATGTGTAGGTTTGGTTCACTAGGTCCTACTACACAAAATTGGGAAAATTTTTTGTAAACCCTAATTCCTTTTCTTATTTTGACCCTCTTTAATTTTTTTACCTTCCCAACCGACTAAATAAGGTTGTGAAATTTTCTTGCTATTTATAGAGGTGTAAAGCAAATTCTATGTATTAAATTGGATAAGACGATAACTTATCCTCTTCTATTTTGCCTTTTTTGTTGTATTAATTTAATTGATTGTTTTTATTTATTCAATACCAGATTGCTACACCTCACTTCTGGACATTTCCATATTTTTTCATAATTTTTTTATTTTTCCTTAATTAATTATGAATTTTTTTTAATTAATTAACCTTATTTCGCATATTTTAAGTAATTACGCATATTTTTACTTACAAGTAAATACATATGTAGTATAAATAAACACTCCTAAATATTGTTTAAGTTATTTTATGATTTTTAGTGTGCATATAATTTATCTCTAGTGATTTATTAATTATCGAAATGTATTTTCGATAAATAACGAGTAATATACTTAAAATTTGAAAAATTTATATTCTCTTATTTTATTATTTATTTTCTTCAATTCGAACTTATGGGATCACTTTTACTAATATTTCTAACTTTGTCATAGAATTTGGGTTAAATTGGACAATTTACTCGATTGCCCTAAATTCTACGAACCGAACTTCAAGTAGTTGATTATGAGGCTTACATCATTCGAGAAGGAGTGGCTAATAACTTGTGTAGGATCTCTCGACCTGTTGGATAGTAAGGAGTAGCTCGGCCTTGGTGAGGGTCGACTAGAGCAAGAGGATTCACTTTGTTAGTCTTTCTAGTTCTCAAGTTCAACTGTGAGTCAAAAGCCCAATAGTTTGATTCCTATCACAATTCGTGCCTACCCCTAGTGCTCACGATACGATATCGAGCCTCCGGTGTCTCTCTTAGTCTCTCTCTCTCTCTCTCCTCTCATTAAATGCTCTCTAATATCCATGGTATGGCTTATATACTTTGTCGCCTTAGATGTGACCACTACATTCACTTTAGACATGATAATCACTCTTCCTAAGATCTACCAACTAGCAAGGTGACCTTATCCTCTCTAATACCATGCATGCATACCCTAAACTAACCATGTACAAGCCAATCTTAAGTTGCCACATATCCCTAATAGGTAAGTTTCTTGTCTTATAAATAGATCATGGAGTCAAAGGTATAAGGATCACTCTTTATAAGCTCCTATCCGATACTTTTTGCTCTAAAAACACACTTTCCTTTCTCTCATTCCTTTGCTAATTTATTGGAGGGCCCTTATTAGCCTATCTACATGAGGCTTTTTGTTACATCTTGAAGTCACAGAGTCGCAGCAATCCCACCGTGTAAACCATTTTATGATAGTAACTAACCTCATAGTACCTACCATAGACATAATCTACACAAGGCGTCGATGACTCCTCGCTTTGAAGTTAATAGTTCAATTAAGTGTTTAACTACGAATATAGTAATTATCACAAATTTTTAATAACATACATAATTATATGTAAAGTCTACAGAACTTCCTAGAAAACTTTACATAAACATAATGATTCACTAATTTACATAATAATTATTAGTCTTTCATTCTTAAACTATAAAGAACACTCTGACTACACATCCACTGCTAAGCAAATTGATCCTTATACCCCTGGTTTCAAAATAACTAACCTCTGGATAATTATAAGGCGGCATAATACTTGAAGTATTCAGAAATCAGGACCTGTAAAATGATCTATAAGAGTATGAGGAACTATAGCTCAGTAAGTTGAATTGGAGACTTATGAATGTATATAAACACAAACAAGATTATTAAGTAATTATTTTCATGCAATAATAAGCAAGTGTTATTACACAACGTAGTTTGGTCCGTTGTGAAATCAGAGAAATTTTACCCGCTCTAATTCGGGTTGAAGAGTTTTCATGTTATACAACAGCTCACAACTAAACCCAAGTTTGTGTAATGGAGACACTGCTCCTCTTAAGACTATCCTTCAAACCATTGCCCTCATCTTCACCACGACCTTTTCTTCTGTTACTTAGTTCGGTTAAGGATGAGAAAAATACCAATTGCTATTCAGCGCTATCTTTATCGAAGGTGTTTGTATTTGGTTGGAGAATCCTAATAATCCCCTAACAGGTTGCAATGCATGACATTTTAGGTCATTAGAGTCGAATAAGATTAAATTTCATTTAGGGTGTTCAAACAATTTAACACCAATTCAATCATAACATAAAATCAATCACATTACAAATTTCAGTATAAATTCAGATACATCAAACGCACGCGTAAACTACTTACAATCACAATTATATATAATCTTAAGTCTTCAAGTACCATAAACAGTACTCTAATACAGTAAGTAATAACTCAACTTATTTGGAATTTCTCAGTCGACCGATCACTTAATTGCAAGCCGATTCGTCTTTGGGTATCCTATAATATAAATAGGTCTTTTTAGTACTTATACTTTAATGATTTATATTATAAGTTATAATTTAACTCATTTTTCCATGTATACATATTATTTACTAACGATTCATTCTATCTTATATTCAGGGTTCGGTTTCTAAATTAAATTCTAGTTTTGATTCTGGAATCTTAAATATACTCGAATCCTAATATGAAATTAATTACATTAAGCTCAAGTATTTTAATATTATTTTGGGTCTTAATTTAGTGTTTTAAACTGTTCGATACACGCTAATCTTAATTGGGGTACCGAATTTATTCTCGATATGAGAAAATTTTACATTTTTTATACAATTACCTAAAATTAAATTTTGTTTCAGATTTATTATATTCTAATTTTTATTATTATATTATCTAAATAAACCTAATTTTTCATATTTATTAAATTTCCAATTCTACATATTCCTAATTTTCTACAATTACCACATAATTCCTTCATTAATTACACTTAACACTCAAAAGGCTAAAATTAGGTTTTTACATCAGAGATTAACATCCTTAACCATCTAATTACTAACTAAATCAATAATTAATGTCTTAATCATCTAATTAACCCAAAATTACCCAATTTTTCTATCATTTGAAGGCAAAAAATTTACTTAAAAATTTCGAAAATTAAAATTAAAAAAATGGCTTCATAACACCATTCTATATCACTTAAGTATTCTATAGAAAAAATTTGAGCTCCAAACTGCACTCTTAAGCCTATTTATTTCCAATCCTAATTATACTCGGTTTTGCTTAATTTCTTAAGAATCCTATATTTTCATACGTGATTAAAATTAATCATTATTTTCCCCTAAATCTACATACAATAAAACCTCAGAATGATAAACTTCATAATTTTATAGGCAAGATAAATAGTTTTACGAAATTATACCAAATCGAAACAGATGAGACACTCACTCAGTCCAATGACTTTTGGCCTTCCAACACTGGTCCAGGTGTGTCGACTAGTCCAGGCAGTGGGTCTAGAGTGGGGTAGTGGTGATAATGTGTGGGTTTGGCTAATTAGCTCCTACTATACAAATTTCGTTTTTTTTTTTTCTAACCCTAGTTTTTCTCTTGCAATTTTGATGCTCTCTATTTTTCTCTAATTTTTAATTGTCTAAAGGAGCTTTGTAATTTTTTTTCCTATTTATAGAGCTTTATGGTAATTATTGTGCATTTAATTGGATAAGATATTGTCCAAATCCCTTAATTTTTGCCCTTTGTATTGCTTGATTTTGATTGATTAATTTTTCTTCTTCACTTCCTGACTTGCTACGACTAAATCTACATCATTCCTTATTCCTCTGATTTTTTTCTTAATTATTTAATAAGTTTTTAGACAATTTAAGTAATTTTGCATATTTTTATCTATACGTAAATATATGTGGGGTACATGTAAACGTTCCTAATTATTATTTAAGTCATTCTATGATTATTAGTATACATATAATTTTTCTCTAGTAATTTATTAGTTATTAGATTACACTTTTCACCTTTTCGATAATTAACAATTATTATATTTAAAATTTGAAAATTTTATAGTCTCCTATTTTATTACTTATTTTCTTAAATTCAAGTTTACAGGGTCATTTTTATTAATATTTCTATCCATAGTTTATAATTTGAGTTTAATCGGATCCTTTAACCGATCGCCCTAAATTTTGTTTTTTAAGTTTAATCCTACAGCCATTTGGTTTAACTTTAGGGCTTACACTTTCTTATATGTTCATCATCATACATAGTTGCTAGACCACCAACTACTCCTCTTATAGTTAGACCATCTCCATTAGGTACCTACCTTTGATTATCCACCATATGGCTAAGAGCAAACACACCAACCTATAAGCATCCCACCAAGATGATGGTGGTCAATCATTACCACCACCACTTGCTCTAACTTTCGAGTTCAAATAGCTTAAAGTGATGTTCCACCAAATGATGGAGGAGAATGGCAAAACTCAAAACGCAAAAATGCTTTTCTTCAGAGGGAGATTATCGCCTTAAAAAAGGCTCATGGAAAAATCCCTAATGAAACCCTTCCATCAGTTCATTAAATAGAGTAAACGCTTTATGCCCCCTCCTCCATCAAGCCTAGTACGCTTAAGTGATCACGTTCAATCCAATTGTTGTCAACCTGAAGACCTCCATATCTTCTCGAACGCCATCATGTATAAGGCCTTCTCGAGTACCCTAATGAAGGCAATACTGTTGTGGTTGATACTCTCTAGGGCTTGATTTAGTCATTTGATGAGCTTACTGTTAAGTTTTGGCAGCACTTCTTTCGTAGGAAAGTACCGCAAAAGGACTCATCCACATCGTATAACAGAGGTTCGCTGACTATACAAACTACATTCCATTGACTCACCCTCTCACGAGGTCCTCTACGAGGTCCGAAGGCAACTTTCAAGGCCTCCTCAAGTCTTGAAAACACCTGAAGCCTCAAAATAAAGCAAATTCTATGATTATTATAATATGCATAGCACAATACAAATGAATGTTGGCAGTTAAAAAACGCAGTCGCATTGACTACCTTACTGTAGATGAGAAGAATCAGGTTTAATGGCCATCTTAATGCCGCTGAACTAATGAGTAGCAATAGCAATAATGAGATAGCCCTAATGATTAATAGTGTCAAAACAGGAGAGACCGAGTCCAAACCATCATTTAAGGCCTAAGGGTGGGGGATGCTAGTTCCTCATCCATAATAGAGCTCGAGGTCCTCTTTGTCTAAGGCAAGAAATCAAAGATTGACACTATTATCTCATTCTCTACCGAAGACCAAGATGGCATCAAGTACCCACATAATGATCTATTGATTATTAATGTAGAAATAGGCTACTTTAACGTCTCTAAGATGTTTATTGACAATGGCATCTCAGTAAATATCCTTTTTTGCTTCGCCTCCATATAGATGAAAGATTAGCTCGAGGAGGAACCCTTACAACCTTATAGGCATAACCTAACTAGCTTTAGCGGTAGACCTATACTAGCTAAGGGCCTGATCACTCTCCCTGTTTAGCTAAGTGACAACGAGTACATTGCCTCATAATCGATCAACTTTGTGTTTGTTAACCATTGATCTCCGTACAGTACCATATTGAAAAGACCAAGCATCACTAAGTTTGATGTGTATATTAGCCAATTGTACCTTAAGGCAAAGTTCCTCGTAACAACAGGTATTGGCGTAGGCCAATGCGACCAAAAACTCTCATGTTCATTTTACTTTAGGGCCTTATCTAATAATGAGGTGATACATGTTGGCCTTTATATGGACTCATCAAATTTAATTTTGTTGTGTATAATCGAAAACAAGAAAGCCATAAAAAAAATTAAAACAAATAAAAGATATTATGCAAGCCCAACAAATGTTTAAATGATATATATTGCACTTACGATAAAGATTTTATCAAAACTAAGGATGAATTGAAGTGATTAGATTTGAGGTACAAATGAGTTAAATTTATTCATGATCGATTGGAGTTCAAGTCAATATTTATTTGATTTTAATTTAACAACAATAAAGCTGAATTCGAGCTTCATAATATTTAGTTTGATCAATTTGGGAGCTTAATCCAATTTTAGATTAAGTGTTAGGCATATTCATTAAGTTTGGATGTTACTAATATTTTATTAAAAAAAAGGGAAAAGTTTTTGATAAGTCAAGCTTAATGGATATAAATATGAGCATAATGCATGCTACATCCATACTAGATCAACTCATAATCTAAGCTTGATCGAGCTCCAATCAAGATCATGTATTTTAGCTGTGCTTGAATTCAAGTTCATTATCATATTAACTTGTTAAAAAGCGATTCTCTAATTACCCTTTCAAATAATAAAATTTTGGTAGAAAGAGAATTCCCCTTTAAGACTCAAAGAAGAAGTACGAATTTATATGTATTTAAGATGGTTTCGCTGTATTCAATAAAACGATTTGCGCTTTTCTCAAAAGAAATATTGGCTCATGCGGTCATTGGTAAATTTATCAAGGATTGATTGGACATTCACTTGATTGATCGAATCAAATGAACGAATTTTGTCGCACTCAAGGATGGATTATTTGAAAATTTTGGGATAAATTTAGAAGAAGCTTATAAAGTAGTAAAAATTCTTACGTCTCTAGTTAAAACACCTGTGTTATTTTACAGCCATAATGGATGAGGATTAGTTGAAGGTAGTATTATGTATAGCAGAGCAGAGCCAGATAAAAGTATCCGCGTGCTTATAAATTACCTTATCAATTCTACACTGTATAGCCCGTACATTACCAATAAATGATCGAGGGATAAGGTTGCTGAATTTTCCGTTTTCGTGCATTAGATCATTTTTTTAATATATGGTATTGATATATATATATATTACATATTTATTGTAACTAGACGACCTAGGCATCCGAAATGATAGTTAAAAAAATTTTAAATGTTGGTATTAATATATTTATAAATTGATATATACAATTAGTGTTCTTAAAATATTGAAATGGCACTATAAAAACTCGAATAGGATCTGAGTTTAAATATGCTCATGTTGAAACACTATAAACAAAAAGTAATGGCAATAATAAAATAGTAAAGGGTAATTGAAAAATTGAGAAAAATAGAAATAAACCAAGATTTATGCGGAAAGGGCTCCATTTAAAAAGAGAAAAACTTTGAAATAAATAATATAAAAATTTCCCTCCACTTTTTTTTCTCTTTAATTCATTCGTTCCTAATTTCTCTCTCTTTCCAAACAGAAACATAGAGTTAGAGCATCATATAAAAAAATTGAACTTACATTAAACTGCCTGTAAAAGCTTTTGGCTTTGTCAAAAAAATTATTTTTATTTTTAGTGTGTATAAGTATTGAAACAAAACATTCAGTCACATGATGAATGCACATGCAGTTGTGATACTTAGTTTTCTGATTTGATTTAAAGCCTGGCAATGCAAGTGGAAAGGGCAAAACTGGTGACTGGTGAGATTATGTGGCTGGGGTGTCTCAAAATCTGAGCATGACATCTTATTACATATATCATCAGTCCGGCCATCCATCCGTCCATCCGTCTGTGATTGGTATGGTGATGAGACTGCTGAATTGATGCATGCATGCCTAGATATATCATTTCATCATTCCCCCAGTTGAATATTAACGCCACTAACTCTTTTCAAAATGTGTCCCGTCAAGGATTATTTCCAAAATATATGTATGTATGTATATATGTATTTATGTATATACATACTCAAGAGAGAGGTGTAATGTTGCTTTAGACGAAGATACCAAAGATTAAACACCAAACAGTTCAAACAAGGACAAGGGTTGACTTTTCTCTTCCTTTTTTCCTTTTTTTTTAAAAATATTTTTGCGCGGGGTCAAAAAAAACAAAAAGCCTTTTCACCTGAAAACAATGGAAAAAACAGCCTCTGGGCTGTCTACCTTAATTTGTACATCGTTATTAGAATTTACCTCTCGACCATTATATAAAGCTTGTCAAATGAAATACCCTTTTCTTTTCTGTAAAAAGAAAATCACTTTTGCAGTTTTAACATGTTTTCCTGTGTCTAGAACATGATACATAAGCTTGTAACAATTAGGTAACGACAAAATAATACTAAGACAAATTACTTGCATTTTCATTTTGACATAAGAGCAAAAAAAAAAAAAAATTAATGGAGGCATCTTATTGAAAAGGTCATTATGATAAATTCTTTACTTTAAAAGAACTTTCCCTTAACATTAAAATATGGTTATTATAAATTCTTATTAATAATATTTGTACATACAACAATTAAAAAATGATAATACGTAAGTAGAATGCATAAGTATTATTATTAGATGTGCAAATTTGACAATACAATATGGTTATCAAAATCCCAATCATACTTTTACAATCTTGTGATTTTACGATTTTATTAGATCTCTCCGTTAATCTCTCATGGTTCTGAAGGCTAAACCGTGTACAAGTGGACGACTCAACAACCTTGCAATGCCGCATGCTCATCTGCTTGAATATTTGTGCAAAACTTAGAATATGACTAAAACTTATAATAAATTTCCTTTTTTCATTATATATTTAAAGTTTTGGAGAGAAAAAAGCGTTTTTTCTTATTACTGTAAGTACTCTTATAATTTTGGAAGTTAATTTACATATACCGTAAAAACTTATAATTCTATTTTCTAATATACTACGATCTGATTTTGCATATCCTATTTCAATTTCAATTAAAATTCCAACCTTTACAACCACACATTCCATAAAATTTACAAAAATATACAGTTAATCAATATCTTCGAATTGAGTAAGTATAAGTAAGAGACCAATGAACCTTTAAGTTAGTCCTGTACTAAAACTATGATACAATTAGTTAAGAGAAAGTACGAAACCTCCTACGTATGCTTTTAACTAGATAAATTAACGTACCTAGATGGTTAATTTAGTAATTGACAAATGTCAATATCTTTTATTAGATTAGATGAGACAAAAATGTAATATCACACCTCATAACATGTCTCTGTTTAGTATCCCAAAACTTTTATATTATATTCATCTGAACAATGTATTTCTCTTTCCATATATATATATATACATACATATAATATATCCATCTATGTAAATGTAAGGAAAAGTTTAAATAACTCTTTTCGGATTCATTTACCATTTGAATCATGCATAAACGTTGTAATTTTTTTGTTCTCCAGTTATTGACATTTTTCATTGGTGAGTAGTGGTGATAATACGATTACTGCTATATCTTTTGGGTCATTCTGAACTATTCTTAGGTTATAGACAATAGGGAATTTACACGGTCTACTTTAGCTATAAAAATGAAGATTTTCTGTCATTCCAGTTAGTAAAGAAAGATGCATGATGTAGACAATAAGAATGAGTTACCTATAGAAAGTAGAAAATAATAAATATCGATTCTTTTACTTTTAAGATTTTATTCTTATTTATAAGTTGAAAATGTCCATTATCAATAGCATATGGCGGATCATAATTGGCAAGCTTATGATCCAATAAGACAGGAGGGTGTATCTTTCCTTTTGTTAATTGGTAGAGACATAAGGGATTGGTCTATTCTATCGATGGTAGATAGGTCACCTTAGTTTGGTAACTAGTTAGTAGTTTACGTGGCAAGTAGTCAATCATTATTAAATAAAGAGAGGGAAACTAGACAATAGTCAAGGTAGATATTCGGCTCACAATTTTACTATTCCTTCGATCGTGATTCGCAGAGGGAAGGAGAACAAACCTCATATGAATATTGTAGGCAACGATCAAGGAGGGCTCAATCTACCTTAGGGCTTGTGTGGGTATTTTGATGGACTCTTATGGTTTAGGTTAGACTTCTGGATGACTTGTGAGGTCTAGATCAAGTATTTTAGTTGACTTAGCCTTGAGAGTTTTTACAACAAAGAGTTGACCATCAAGCAGGAACTATCCAGACATCATTCTATCAATATTTTTTGATAGCATAGACATAGACTTGCTTATTGTGAGTAATATACTTGGCTACATTTTCTTTTGTAGAAAATCATCTTATAATACATGATTTACTTAAGCCTTATATATATGTGTGTATGAATGTAAGTTTTGTTCTTAGCTTTAGGGGCATAGTCAATAAGAATTAGGGATATGGGTGAGTTTCAAATTATGATGGATCAATTTCTTTTTATATTTCATATCAATAAGAACCGACATTAGTTGGATGAATTAATGATGCTTAGTGGACACTAAAATAGAAAAACTACCGATATTTTGAGGCCTTTGATAAGTGTTAAAAGAAGATATTTTTTCAGCCTTTTATATATTAATATCATCTTGAATTTTCTATGAAAAATGAAAAATAAAAGAGAATTTCTTTAAGCTCGTTAATAGATGTTGCAAATACCCATTAACCAAACATAGTTAAAAATTACCTCAAAATTTCGATAATTAGAACAAAGTAGCTGAGATTCGAAGTCGAATAGTTAATTAGAATATTTTTAATGTAAAAGAACCATCTTGAGTTTTTAGGTATTATATCATTATTTTAAACTTTTTTAAAAAATTCATAATTTTATTCTCGAATTCTTTATAAATGTTCTTTAATATTTTTTAACAACTCTTATGGATCCCAATGACATAAGTCAACCAATCAAAAGTTTTGAAAAAAAAGAAAAAGTTTCTTAATATTTTTTTAACATTCTTGTGAACCGAGTACTTTGCAAAACGTGTCAAGGACTGAGCATGAACGCCTCAGCACTGTTCGGATTTTTTAATGCCATAGAAAATGGTGATAAGAGACCCGCGATGTATACAATCTCAGAAAACTAATATTCACACCATATTTTTTCTTTTACCAACTATATAATATACAACTTTAAAAAAGTAATCAAATCAAAATCATCTCGTTAAAATATTTATACTCGTTCTCTTAAATTACAATAATCCTAACAAACTGCTTCGTAAAAAGACGAGTAAAGTTCCCTCGGGTCCTTGGATGTGCTTATACCTAAACAAAATGGAAAAAACAAAAAAAGTAATAATGCCATATGAAACAAAAAGGGCTCGTGTCTCGAGAGATCGCCTAGTGGGGATCGCGCGTGACGACAAGGTTAACTCATCGCGCCGCCCTTCACCTGCGGCGCTTTGTAGTTGGGGTCAGCTTCAGGGCCCCTGCATTATTGAAATGTTACCCTTCATCACCTCACCCCTTGACTTTGAACACGTTATCGGACGCACCACCGTGCGCAGTACGCACCTGCTCCTCCTCCAGTCCTGCTGCTTCACCCAGTCGCATTATTTATAATTACTGGGCTCACTCCTCGGTCCATAATGCAATGCCAAATCAAAATAATTTCTTAACTTACCGCACCTTGACACGTCATCATTGAAGAGTGTCGAGTAGGTTAAGGTAAGGTGCTGTTTTTAATTTCGTGATTCTGCTATATGTAGGGAGATGGAAATGTTTAGGCCGTCGTGTGCGGTCGATAACGATTATAAAAGTTATTATAATAAAAATTCTAACAATTACATTATCGGTTGAACAGTCTTATTGTTTATAAAGTAAGAACGGGTTTTTAATTGATAATTTAAATTTAACACTTCCTAGTATAGATGACGTTGGACACATAAATACTACTAAAAAGCGACAAAGTATTACAAGTGACACATTCAACGTATGGCTAATGGTATCATAAAAAGAGAATTGAATAACCAATTCTTCATATAGCACCTTTCTTAAGTGAAAGTACCTATTTATAAGTATAAATTATGAAAAGAGAGGGACACTTAACATAGGTATTTGTGCTAATCACTCTTCTATAAACATACTCTTAGATTTTAATTTTTAACGTTAATAACTCTAATGGCGGGGGGAGTTGTTTACGGTGATGCCTCAGGGGGTATTGTTTACAGTAACACTAACAATTTAATATTATCTTACCGTTAAATAATATAAACTATTGATTGAAATTATTTTAATTTAAACCGTTCATTCCATTAAAATCAGTGAACCTATTACTTCAACAACATTTTATTATTATTTATAAATAAAAAATAGAAAGATAAATTATTAAATAATATTAAATAGTAAAAATAAATAAATAAATGAAATAGCATTAACAAAACTAAAATATAAACCATTATCTCCATTGTCTCAAGGTAAGAAGAATGCATTTCATAATAAAACAACTTGAACACAGTAGAGTCTTGCGTTTATCAACAACATTATTTTACGATTCTTTATCTGGGTATGTATTTTCATTCTATTTCCTTCTTATATTATGAAACTTCATTTAATTTTTTTTTTATTCTGGGTTTTAGATATTTGATTTAATTGCCAACGGTAGTTCCATGGTTTTTATGAAATTTTTTTTATATAATCTAATTATAGTGAAGAATCATAACCATAATCATCTCATATTGTTGTAGCATTTGTTTAGAAAGATCAGGAGTGATTAAGTTTCTACACTTCTTAAGAAACTACATTTTTGACATTCTTTGTCAACAGGAGCAAATCACTGTCGATAGTTAATGGGGAAGGAATACTGTAAGTTTGAATTCCTGTTGATGGTTTAATATCACCGTTGATAGGAAATCAAACTTACAGTATTCCTTCTCGACTAATTATCGACAATGATCTACCATTGTTGATAGAGAATAAGGATGTATTTTGTATTAATATTACACTATAAACAATTACAGGGATCCGTCAACAGTTCGTGAGAATACATAAGCCTCAACCCAGTGATTGTTGATAGATAAAAATGGGGGAGCTTCTATGTTCTTATTTACTGTTGACAGTTCACTGTTATTGTTGATAATGCATGCTGTTATGTTAATTGATAAACGGTTTTTGTCGACAATTACATTGCTATATATAGTTATCTAATTTTCATGATTCTATTAAAAAGTAATTTTATGAGACTTATACAGGTTTGTGATTTTTTTGGAAAAAGTAAGATGAAGCGACCAATGGCATCATATATGCATTACTTGTACGATTAGAGATCTCTACTCTCTTTTTTTTTTCACTTGTATTGTTTATATTTTTATTAGTATTAGAACATCTTGATTTTGCAATCTTTGTTTATCCTTATATAGGCATGACGAAAGTAAAAAGCTAAAGGTAGATGAACAGCCTGTTATAAAGGAGGTTAGTGATGATTTTATTTTATACATTTTGGTTAGCTTAAGATAGTTTTAGGTAACTCTTCTACCATTATGTTTGTCTTTTTTCTTTTTAGATGCTTAAAAAAGAAAGATGAAAATTAGCATGCTCTTCTTCTTGAAAAAAAGAGGGCATATGAAAATAAGTTGATTAATAGCTCAAAAGAGTATCAAAGCCAAAAGGAGGAATCCATGAGTGCTATGAAGCTAATAAGATTAGATAGGCACTTAAAATTATTAACTTGAGATTTTGTTATCCTTTTTAATACTTATTATGTATTGTTTATTTTTTTATAGTAATAGACAAGATGTTAACCGAAATACGTTTTCAAAGTCCTTTCATCTTTTTCTAATGTGAAAAAAGATGCAGTAAATGATGTTATGCTTGGAAGCGTCGAGTTATAGTAGTCTCACCATACAATCCATTTTATGATACAAGCTAACATTACAGCCACTATATTAGACTTGATTTACACAAGATATCAATGACTAACTCATTTTGAAGTAAACAATTCATAAATTAAATATATTATTTATCTATAAAATATGAAACATATAAACTAATATTCAAATATCTCAAGTAGTGTTTCCAAGATTCAATAACCTAATCTTACTTAATTTAAGTAATACATAAATTGATATTAAAAGACTTAAAGTTAAGGCCCAAACTTTAAGAGTATGATCAATCATCAGTTATATATCCTTACACACTAAAACTTAGCAATTACCAATTTCAAAGTAATTATAAGTCACTTTTTAATTAGGACCTACAATAATATCTATACAAATGTAAGTAATTAACCACTTAGTAAGTTGGAATGAAAATTTAAAATTATACATTAAACACAATCAGGGTTATCAACCAAATTAGTTAGATGTAATGCATGTATAAGCAAATACTATAATTTAATGTTATTCGGTCCATTGTGAGATTAAAGAAATTACACTTTCTCTAATCTATGTTGACAAGTTTAGCTACATATTAACATCTCATGACCAAACCTAAACTTGTATAATGAAGACATCGCTTTCCCTACGATTACCTTCAAATCATTAACTTCATCTTTATCGTAACCTCTTCTCGTGTCACTTAGTTCGATTAAGGATAAAAAAGAAACTCATTATACTATTCAACACTATTCTTTTCAAAGGGATTGGTATTTCAACGGAGAACCTTTAAACGTTTCCTCTGTTGAGTTGCTATGCAGGTTCGTTTTAGACTTATAAGTCACATATTTAGTTAAATCCGGTTAAAGATATACATCAAATCAGAATCATATAATCAAATCTAGAAACACACACATACAGGCATGCGCACAATCAACTACCTAACAAACACAATCAAGTATAATTTGAAACCTCTAAGTACTATAAAACAATACTTCAAAATACAGTAAAGTATCAGTCCCAACTTATTCGAACTTCCCGCTTGCTCACTTAAAGCATAATTTGTATAACTACCGCTTATAATCTCTATAACATAAATATTGTTTTATTACTCATATAACTATCTTATATAAGCTTTATTCTGTAATTATTTATGTTATCTTTAATTTAGGGCTTTATTATACCTAATTATTCAAGTTTTTAAATCTTTTACAATTATGCTTAATTTAAGATTGGTTCTGATTCAGTTTTCGAATCGGTTTTTAAATTAGGTTCTAATTCAGTTTTCGATTACGGGTTTTATACGCGAACTCTATGATCTTATTCCGCACCATTATGTGAAATTAATCTCATTACACCCAGATATTCTAAATCTTATATTTAGCTTCTAACTAATATTTTAGTTCGTATAATACACCCAAATTCCTAATTTAATTACCGAATTAGCTCATAATATGAGAAAATTTTACATTTTTCATATAATCATATAAATTTATATTTCATATCAAATTTATTTTATATTATTATTACTATAATATTATCAATTTTGACATAATATTTTCTATACCTTAATTTCTTATATTTATTATTACATATCATACACTTATATTACAAATCTAACATCATATATATCATTCTTCATCATCTAATAACATTACAACTTATCGAATTATATCCGAAATCATAATTTATACCTAATTAATCCATAAATCACAAAATTAGCTTAATTATACTATTTTACCCATTATTCATCACATAATATGCATAATACATACTTCTAACACTCCAAATACTACCAATATCATACTACATCAGCAATTGACATTCTAAAACTCCTAATTATATACTAAATCAGAATTTTCACTAAATTAATAATAAATGACCAAATTAAGCCCAAATATCGCCTTCTATACATGATTTTAGGGCCTAAAAATTAAGTAAAAATATAGAAAATAATTATTCTAAATTATCTACACAAAAATTTTAACGTTAAAACTATGCTATTAAGGTTATTTATTTCAATATTGAAAATTAATTCGGCTTTAAGGGTTTCTTAAACACTATATATCATGAGACCTAAATTTATGAAATCGATATTTTTACCTAAGTCTACATACAAAAATACGATCAAAATATCAAATTTCATAATTTTCAAACTTAATTTCCTATTTTTAGTAATTAACTAAATATTGTATCAAATTTAAGCACTCACCGAAAACCAACATTGCCACCACCTCTAACCACCTTAGGTGTGTTGGCTTACCCAAGCGAGTAGTTCACTGTATGGTGGTTGGTTTCGTTCCTTCCTAAGTGGTTTTTGGATGTGGTCTCTCCTTACAAGCCCTATTTGTATACTATTTTTCTAATTTTCTCTAGAATTCCTTAACTCTCTCTTTTCGATCAGTCTCTATGTTTTTTTAGTCCTTCAACATGTCAAAATGAATTCCAAATGAGGCTTGTTGATTTTATAAGGCTGCTTTGACGATTTGTTGAATTAATTGTTACCATTGTCCCTTATCATCTTCTATTTTACTTTCTATTTGTCTTAACATTATTGGTTATTATTTTTTCTTTAATTCCCAACATGCCTCGCCTCATTTTTAAACATATCCACACTTTTCCATATTTTTCCTTTTTTCTGAATTTTCTTTGATTAATTATTATTATTTTAACATATTTCGGGTATTTTAAATATTTTCGCATATTTTTACCCACACGTATATACATATATGGTACAAATAAATACTATTTAAATTATTTTATAATTTTTAATGTGCATATAATCTATCTTTATTGATTTGTTAATTATCAAAACTCTTTTTATACGTTTCTGATAAATAATGGGTAATATACATATAATTTAGTATTATAATATTTAATTATTTATTTTTCTTAAATCCATACTCACGGGATCACTTTTACTAATATTTCTAGTTTCATCATGAAATTTGAGCTCGATTGAATAACTTACTTGACCACTCTAAATTTTATGGAATGAACCCGAATACTTAATAGGCTTACATTTTCACCCTCTTTATAATAGTTTCGCCATCGAAGCTATTGTATATCTACTTACTACTCAATTACCAAATAACAACTTATATTCTTTTACTATCCTGAAAATCAAAGGAACTACGTGTAATACTTCATCTTTGCTACTTCTGTTCTATAGTGACTTCTAAATCTGGATCTTTATCCCATTGTACCTTCACATATTCTATATCTTGTCTTCTTTAACTTCTAAACCCGAGTATCCAGTAGTTTTATATGTTGCTTCACAACTTTAAAATTCCTTTTCAATTTCTCAATCTCATTTTCTTTCCTTGCATTCTCCATACTTTAATATCAATCGTATTTTGTTTCATCACTGCAATTCTCTAATCGTATTATACTATCTTATGACTTAGCTCTATAACCTTACAAATTCTTTTGTTGGTTTTATCCTCCATTTGTTCCTTATTTTACTTATTCATAGGTTTTACTTATGATCGTCAGTGGTTCTAAATTCATTTCATATCATCACCTTTCCTCTCATCCATAATCTTTTACTCACAATGACTATGTTGTTGTTGTAGCTTCTCGTTTCTTTTTTCTTACAACTTCGCATTGGATCAACAAAAGTAAAATTTAACAAATCTTAACTTTCCTCCATCTCGGATTCAAATGAGATGGTTGACATTGTAAATCAACTTAATTTGACTTAACCCAACTTGATAAAAATGAATGTAACTTTTGACTAACAGATTTAGTAAGAGATATGGTATTAATAACAACTTATTACTTAATATGACTTAACATAACAAAATACACTAATAAGGTAAACATGACATGAGACTTAACAATAATGAATTAATTATCTCAAATTTGTTATTCCTCTATTGGATTACATATTGCAATTGCTCATATGACATATATTGTTACTTCATACATTTCTTGTACATTCAATTACTTCAATAGATCTTCTTTTTGGTAGTGATTATCGATTATCTTTCCCCGGTTACTTCTTAAATATTTTTAGTATTTATGGAAGTTCCTTTTTCAAAGATAACTCGTTTAAGGAAAGTAATATTGTCCCATCTAAAAGTTATACTTCTTCAATTTGGTGTACCACTTATGGTCACTTAACTTCAGTAATGGAATCCACAAATACTTTATATATAAAAAAAAAACTATCAATAGTTATTACAATAAGTGTCTTCATATACAGTTAGCATGCATGCGATTCTCTCAAATTCTGTAAATACAGTATATGTATTGTTAAATTAAGAGACATCACTAGGATTTCATAATATCCGTATCATATTGTAATATAGAAGCTTCCAGTAACTTAATCCTAAATTGGTATCATTTCAATATATTGTTATTTCAGAAAAACACAGTCACTCCTTTAACTCTTAATATTCCATTTAAATATCCACTATAGAACTTTAGCTATATGTTTAATTCTCAGCTAACTTAAACATAGATTCAAATATCTACAAACTAATCTTTAAAAATACATTTGAACATTTATATATTACTAATATATCTAATACTTGTTGGTACTTTCCTCAGTCTCTCATGTGTAAGTATCAACAAAATTCTTATCATCTACCATTAGTAGCTTTTCTTTTAAATTCCACTTCAATCATATGCTGTAGCTTTTTGAATTAGTATCCCTCGTCTAATATAAATTCTAAATTGATAGGAAATGATAATCCCAATCACCTTAAATCCTTTTCTGTCTACTAGTTTTTGACTTGTAAGGAATAAACACCTCGATATCATTATTGTACTTGCATTTCATTCATTTGTATATGCATATATTCTACAATAATTATACATTGTTCTTATGATTATCAATCAATCCTTTTGTTCAGATTTATTATTATTCAGCTAAAATCAAGTGAGAGTTCTTTATTGAAATCACTGCTTATCTTTTAACTCCTTTAAGCTTGGATCCTGAAATAACTATCTCTAATCAGCATTTTCTTATTCATCACTTTACTATTGGGGTTAAAACAACAGCTTTCCAACTCACAGTATCTAATAAAACTAAATTTGATAAGGAATGACTTCCATACCATCTTCATCTAAATACCATTATTAAAATACATTCTGTTCTAACTAACTATCGAACACTTGTTAAATAATTTAATCCTTCCTTTCAATCACTTCGCTTCCAACTTTTCTTCATAGTTGAGCATAAGCACCACATAATAATATCATTCTATTTGTCTCAACACAACATAAAGATCTCACTATCCACTTCATACTTATTTTGCTTCTCCTACTCTTACTTACAACTCCATAGATATAGGTCTTAGATTCGTTATTCATTAAGGGTTAAAGGATTTATAACCTAATTATTGCCTCATATTAAAGTTTCTACAATTATTCTTACAAATTCAAAAGACTTTCAATATTGATAATCCAAAACACATCTGATCATATTACATCCTTAACTACAGATATATTAAATGTTATAGCATACGTACATATCCAAAAGAATACACATTTGTTGAGAAGCATAACCATATAAATTAAGAGATCATCAGGATATCTACATATATAAATAACTAACATGGGATAAATTCTAATATTCAACAAAACATAACCAGTTATCATATTGTATCGATCATTTAAATCATCAATAATAATTCTTCATTTAAAATAATTTGACTACATTTATCTTCCAATTAATTTAATATCATTTCCACTTATTGATTCAGTACCCTATATTTCCATAAGAAAATAAAAAATAATAATCATTCCATATACTTGATCATTATTAGACTTCTCAATATTATTATCAACTATCATCTCGTATACTGCATTCTTGTTCTATATATAATTTACTCCAATTGATCCAGGAAATATAGAAACCAATCAATAATTCTCTAAGGGTAATCGTCTGAATATACATAATATGTTAATCAGATTATGAATCGTACTAACAGGATAAGGTCTCTTTCTTCTACCCCTTCTAAAAATACCTCACTAGTATTACTTAAGTTATAATCCCTTGCTTTCCATCTATCTTTAATCAACGACACATATCACAGTATCTTTATTATACTAAAAGACTCAAATAAATATTTATTATTGTCTATGTATCTCATCAATTATAACATAACCCATTAACAAACTTCTCACTAATCTCATCCACGGTATTAACATATCCCAGCTAACAATATTCTTCATATCTTAGCTCTATATTGGATCAGATACTCCCTATTGTTTTACTTAGATCACTTCAACTAAATATCTATTTCTCCATGTGATCCTATAACTGGATTTAAGTTCAATTAATGTTTGTCTCAGTTTAGAATTATAGTCACTACTTACTTTATAATTTATAGTTCAATACTTTACTACTCACTCTTAATGTGCTCCTTATAATGTCTATTTCCTTTAATTATTACACTTCAAAGTAAGTTCCCTAGAACTGCACTGTAATACCTACTTAGAATTGTCACACTTCGAAACGGTAAAGTCGTAACAATCCCGTCATACAAATAATTCTAAGATACAAGCCAACATTACAACCGCTATCTTAGACCTGATTTACATAAGACGTTAATAACTAACTCGCTTTGAAGTAAATGGTTCATAAATTAAACATTTATTTATCTATAAAAATATGAAAAATACAAACTAATACTCAAATATCTCAAGTAGTGTTTCCAATAACCTGATCTTACTTTACTTAAGTAACACATAAATTAATATTAAAAGATCCAAAGTTAAGGCCCAAACTTCGAGGTTGTGATCGATCCTCGGTTTTATATACTCACTCCCCAGGATGCAACAATTAGTAGCTTTAAAGTAATTATAAACTGTTTCTTGGCTAACACTTATAATAACATCTATAGAGATGTGAGCAATCAATCGCTCAGTAAGTTAGGATGAAGACTTAAAATAATACATTAAATATAAACATGGTTATCAACCAAATTAATTAAATGCAATACATGTATAAATGTTATCACACGATGTTATCTCGTCCATTATAAGATTAGAGAAATTACATTCGCTTTAATCTAAGTTGAGGAGTTTAACGTACATATTAATGGGTCATGACCAAACTCAGGCTTGTGCAATGGAAACAGCACTTCTCCTGCAACTACCTTCAAACCATTGACTTCACTCTTACCGTAACCTTCTCTCCTATCATTTAGTTTGATTAAAGATAAAGAAATGACCGATTGTGTTATCCAACGTTATCCCTTTCTAAGGATCGATATTTAGTCGGAGAACCTTAAACATTTCCCTTATTGGATTGCTATGCAAGTTCGTTTTAAAACTTTGAAGTCATATATTTAGTTAGATTTGGTTTAAGACGTTCAAGCACTTCATATAAATCACAAAATTTTTAATTTAGAATGTTAAACAGAATTGCATAATCAAATCCAGAAACATGCAAATACAAATATGCGAAGAGTCAGCTATTTAATAAACACGATCAAATATAATTTAAATCCTCCAAGTACTATAAAACAGTACTCTAAAATATAGTAAAGTATTAATCCCAACTTACTTAAACTTCTCGCATGCTCACCTACGGTACGACTTGTATAGACTATTGTCAATAATCCCTATAGTATAAATGTTGTTTTAATACTTATATAATTATTTTATATAAGCTTTATTCTG
This sequence comes from Lumnitzera racemosa, assembly GCA_024138005.1. Lineage (NCBI taxonomy): Eukaryota > Viridiplantae > Streptophyta > Magnoliopsida > Myrtales > Combretaceae > Lumnitzera > Lumnitzera racemosa. Next base: position 7,860,281 of record JAMXBC010000010.1, read on the forward strand.
TAATTATTTATGTTATATTTAGTTTAGGGATTTATTGTACCTAATTATTCAGGTTTTTAAATCTTTGACAATTATTTGTAATTTAGGCTAAGTTTTGATTTAGTTTTCGAATCGGTTTCTAAATTAGGTTTTAATTTAGTTTTTTATTACAGGTTTTATACGCGAACTCTATGATCTCATTCCGAACTATTATGTGAAATTAATCACATTACACTTAATGTATTCTAAATCTCATATTTAGCCTCTAACTAGTATTCTAATTTGTACGATACATCCAAATTCCTAATTTAACTACTGAATTAGCTTTCGATGTAAAAAAAATTTACAATTTTCATATAATCATCTAAATTTATGTTTCATATTAGATTTATTTTATATTATTATTACTATAATATTATCAATTTTGACATAACATTTTATACTCCTTAATTTCTCATATACACATATTATGTATTATTACATGTTATACACTTATATCATCAATCTAACACTTCTAACACTACATATATCGTCCTTCATCATCCAATAATATATTAAATTGTCTAATTACATTCTAAATTAGAATTTATGCCTAATTAATCCTGAAATCATAAAATTAGCTTAATTATACTATTTTACCCATTATTTATCACATGATACATACTTGTAACACTCCAAATACTATTGATATGACACTACATCAGTAATTAACATCCTAAAATACCTAATTACATATTAAATTAGAATTTTTATCAAATTAACATTGAATTAAAAAATTAAGTCGAAATGTTGCCTTTTATGCATGATTTTAAGGCCTTAAAATTTAGAAAATAAATTTTTAGAAAAAATCTTTATAATACTGCTATATATATTGTAAATAGTTTACACAAAAATTTTGAGGTCAAAATTACGCTATTAAGATTATTTATTTCGATATAAAAAATTAGCTTAAGTTTAGGGGTTTCTTAAGCATTGTATATCATGATATCTAAATTTATCAAATTGACATTTTTTTCTAAATCTACATTTAAAAATACTTTCAGAATACTAAATTTTATAATTTTTGAACTTACTTTACTATTTTTAGTAATTAACTAAAAATCGTATCAAATTTAAGCACTCATTGGAAACTAACCTAACCACCACCTCCGGCCACCTTGGGTATATCAACCCACCTAGGCGAGTGGTTCATTATAGAGTGGTCGGTTTGGTTCCTTTCTAGGTGGTTATTAGATGTAGTCTCTCTTTATAAGCCTTATTTACATACTATTTTTCTAATTTTCTCTAAAATTCCTTAACTCTCTCTTTTTTATCACTCTTTACCCTTTTTTTTAGGCTCTCAAGACGTCAAAATGAATTCCAGATGAGGTTTCCTAATTTTATGAGGTTGCTTTGATGATTTGTTGAATTAATTGTTGGCATTATCTCTTATCATCTTCCATTTTACTTTCTATTTATCCTAATATTATTATTATTTTTTTAATTCCCAATATGCCTCACCCCATTTTTGGACATTTCCATATTTTTCTTGATTTTTCCCTTTTTTTCTAAATTTTATTTAATTAATTAGTATTATTTTAACATATTTCGAGTATTTTAAGTAATTTCACGTATTTTTACTTACACGTATATATATATTTATGGTATAAATAAATACTCTTAAATATTATTTAAGTTATTTTATAATTTTTAGTATGTATATAATTTCTCTCTATCGATTCATTAATGTTCAAAACTTATTTTATGCATTTCCAATAAATAACAAATAATATACATATAATTTATTATTATAATATTTAATTATTTATTTTTCCTAAATAAAAACTCATAGGATTACTTTTATAAATATTCATAGTTTCATTGTAAAATTTATGCTTGATCAAATAACTTAACCGACAATTCTAAATTTTGTGAAATGAACCCAAAATATCTAATTGTAGGGCTTACAAGCAAGGTAGGGCTTAATGGCCTTTTGGAGTTAAACTGTGGTAAGATGGGTAGAGATTTATGTATGTGGCTCAATCGAGAACTTTTACTCGAAGAACTGTGTTCTGAACATACATCAGATAAGTCTTCCAATTACTCCTCCTGATGTAGAAAATACTCTTAACCTAAGCAATAAGGGTAAAGTGTATTAATAGATGCTACAGGGGAATTATTAGCCAGTGTGAGGAGTAGGTTGGAGTTGAAGGAAGATGTTAAGTTAATCATCCTTGAGAAAAGTTTACAAAAAGCTAAGGTAACTGATGACAAGTTTAAGCATTTGTTTGTGATATGAGTACTTAACAAGTTATTTGCCTCTAAATTTGGTGTAACAGTGGTGAGAGAGTATTTGACGATGGTGGCTGATGCAAGTAAGCTACCACGATATAACTGCATAAAGTACATTCTGTAATAAATGCAAGATGATATTTTAAATTATAAGATGATCAATCGAAGTTATATGTGAGGTTACAATCTCTTTCTCATAGAACGTTTTTTTTATCTTCAATAACCCTTACTTTTACTTAGTAGCATATGATTTATTACTAATATAGTTGTTTAGTATATTATATTACCTATGAGATGTATCTGATTTATGACAATTTTCTTCGTTTTATTATCTTTACCTATATTTTATTGACAAATGTTCGCTGGGCTATGTGGTGGTTGATAACTTAATGTGAGCCTCATCTTGATTAAAGACATGGACGAAAGAAAAAGTGAGGAAGGTTGAATAAAAGTTCAACAAGATCCCAAGGGATTAAATGAGCTATTCAAGTTTTATAACAATGCTTTAACTATGAATGCTTTTATAGTCTTTCATACCATCGTAATCATCATTCCATTTGACAGGTGGTTATGTGGAATCTACCAAAACCATTATTTGAAGAAAGATTGCCTACACTAAGGAGATCAAAACTTGAGGTCGCACTTTTTCTTTCCTATTATAGTTGACAATCTAGTTTATATTCTTAATTGACTTATATGTAATGTTAATGTGATTTTTGGAGGTGTTGGAGGAGAAGCTAGATCTTATATTGAAACAATAATAAGAATTGAAGGAAGAAGTCTGGAAGATTACAAAAGGGGATATCTCATTTCTAATATCCATGAAGAATCAGTTAACAGACTTGATGGATATGGTTTATTCCTCCAAGATGGTATCCAAAGGTCTAATTGATGAGGAAGATAAGAATGAGGGCTTGGATAAAGATTCCCCTCCTCTTCAGGACCTTAACTTGAAAGATAATGGGTGCATGTACGTTGACCTCTACATGAAATGTCATCCAATTGTAATGAGAACGATGCCCAACTAATCGAGCCTTTGCAAGAGATGTCATTCAATCGTGATGAGAACGATACCCAACTAATCGAGCCTTTGCAAGAGATGTCACTCAATCGTAATGAGAATGATCCCATACAACCATTAGTAACCATTTATTCATACTTTTCCGTTTTAGCTTAAATCGTTGATGTTAATGTATTGCAATTGATTTACTTACCTTTCCGTTGGCTTTAAGATGAAGCTGAACATAGTGTTGTGCATGGCAAGAGGAAAGAAATCATGGTTGTCTCGTTGGCAAGTCCTTGACTCGTTCATTTCACTACATAGCCTAGAGAAACGAGGGAAGAGAGGAGGCCATCACGATATCAAGTGTCTCTTTACTTAAAAATGATGACAACAAACAAGAATAAAAAATTGATACCACAGTTTACACCGGTTAGTAATATTTTTTATGGTATTTGACTCTTTTCTTTCTTATCTACTCTCTTTTTTATCAAATGTGGTATTTGTACCATTTTTTCTCATTAGTTTACATGTAAATCGATACATTAGGGAGTAGATATCGAAGAAAGATGAAGGTTGCTGGATTTCCATGCCCTACGGCGATGTCTGCATAATTAACTATGTATTTGATATCAAGAAGGATAAAGAGTAAGATCAATGACCATAAAATGTATAGTTTGAATTTATTGCGAGAGTAACATATTGTAACACATGTTTCTACCATGTGCAGTGAAACATTGGTGCAATTCGAATGTCATATCATTCTAACGTAATTGGATGTGTATTCAATAAGACCAATAGGGTGGTTGTATAACGGGGTTATTGACATGATGATTCAAAATTGAAACCATTCAGTATGGAGTGATAAGACAAAGAAGAAGACATGGTTTTTTTCTTGCATTTTTGCAAAAGAGACCCATTATTTAGTTACATGATTACTATTTCATGAAACTGTTTCTAATGAATCGATCTAAGAATACTGGATGTAGGCATATGTCTTCATGGGAATGGCTAAATCGATTGCTTTCCATAACATCTTACACATTAGCATAGTCTTCTGAGGGAAAACAAATCGATTTAAGAGGGAACATACTCCTTTGATCTCTACTATTCTACATAATATTTGTATTTAATTTAAGTGTTGAGATAATTGTTTAATGCATGTCTTTATACCAATGAATCCAACAACAAAGCATTAGCATTTAATTGAGCGACAAATGACTCGAGAGATCATCATGTTGTATAATAACATGCATACAACACTATACAATAAGCACATAAAAGTGATGTGGGAGAGTAGTAAGCTATTTTCCTATTTGCTCTAGACAGAATGGATGCTACCCGTAGTTGAAATCAACCTATGACTACTTAGTGATTACAAATTTGGTAAATTGGAATCATTGATACTATATTCTATTCGGAAGACTTTACGAATGAGGATGTTGGTTCGTTCAACAAAGTCATTTCTAATTGGCTAATCCAAATAAACGATAAAGTTCCATAACAACCGGATATGGGATAATGGATAATGCTCTTATTTTTTAACACACTTATTCATTCAATATAATTTAAAGTTTCAATAACAGTAGCATGTTTCGTGTACTGTAGTTCCAACTGTGGTGAATACATTCTTAAGCATTTGAAAGTTGAAGGTCGAACCTTTGAAATTGAAGCAAATGTAAGACCTTTATTGTTTTTATACTTGTTAAATTTTTCGTAAATCCTAATGTTGTCTCATTTATTCTCTTGCTAAATGTCCTTATGTTTTTCCATAACTTACAACCTTCAAGGATTGATTGGACATTTTGTTGGAGCTATTTAAATGTAAGTTAAGTATAAGGAGAGACAATCAAATTAGCGCATAAGCACAATGACAAGACAAAAGAAATCAAGATTTGATACAAATCCAAAAGAATATAACCGAACTATATTATTGTAAAATGATATTATTTGTCCATTTTTGTATAAATATTGTAAATAGTTAACGAAAGCATAGTTGCTTTTTCTTTGAAAAGAAATAGCAGTATTATATGTTAAAATCAAGCAATATTCTATATGAACCTGTGATTGTACTATTTTTGTATCACAGCTCAATACTGCATTATAGTATCAACAGTTTACTAGTGTCTATTGATAGTATATATGAAAGAATTAAGATTCGAAAGTTGAAAACTGTCAACAATGTACTTTTTCTATCGACGGTATAAAGTAAGTACACTCTACCACAAAGGAAGCTCAATTTATTGTAAATGAACCTCATTTTATTGTGCTTTAAAATTACTTATACAGTATATAAAGCTTTTTTTACTATAAAGGAAACTCAATTATCGTAAACGAATTCCATATTACATGCTCTAAAATAACTTATACTGTAAATGAAGCTTATTTTACTTTAAAGAAACTCTATTTTACGATAAAGGTAGTCAATTTTACCTCAAAGAAACTCATTTTATCATAAAAGAATCCTATTTTATCGTGCTCCAAAACTATTGATACTTATTTTATCGTAAAAAAAGTCAATTTTACAGTAAAGGAATCTCATTTTACAGTGCTCCAAATCTATTTTTACCATAAAGGAAGCTTGTTTTACCTTAAAGTAACCTCATTTTATTGTGCTCCAAAATTACATATAGCATAAAGGAAGCTCATTTTACCATAAAGAAATTCAATTTAACTATAAAAGAAGCTTATTTTACCATAAAGGAAGCTTATTTTACCATAAAAGAACCCCATTTTATTATGCTCCAAAACTATATACACTGTAAAGAAAGCTTATTTTACTACAAAAGAAACTCGATTTACCATAACTACTAGTACTGTAAAGGAAACTCATTTTATTGTAAAGGAAGTTAATTTTACTGCAAAAAAAAAAAATCCCATTTTATCGTGTTCCAAAACTATATATGCCGTAAATGAAGTTTATTTTATCACAAAGTAACCTCAATTTACCGTAAATGAACCCCATTTTACCATGCTCTAAAACTACTAATATCGTAAAGGAAGCTCATTTTATTGTAATCCAAAACCATTTTTATCGTTAAGAAAGCTTATTTTACGATAAATGAAGTCTAATTTATTGTAAATGAATCCCGTTTTACCATGATAAAAAACTACTTTTACTATAAAGGAAATCAATTTTACAAAGAGTAATATACTGTCAATAGTCCCCAATATTTGTTGACATACACACGGTTCAACTTTTTCCGAGAGTAAAGGACTATCAACAATTTGATTGCAGTGACTCGATATTTATAATTGTTTCAACATCTAAGTTTTTTGTAATAATTTAGAGAATACACTTACTTTTAAAAGTAATAAGATATCACAACTTTTGTTTTTCTTGTCTTTATTATAAATTCATGAATACTGCTATACTACTTTTATAATGGTCAAGTCTTAACTTTAGTTCCCTTTAACCCCATTAAATGGGATGGAAATCTAGCAGCTCTTTTGGGAGAAAAACAAATAAATTGCATTATTGGCCATTTCTTTTGACCGAAACAACTTTTCTTCAAAATTTCACATATTGAAAAGAGGTTTGGATAGTTTGTAGAATTCTTAAGCAAATAACATCTTACAAGCAATATACACTGCTAGAAAATTGCAAACCAAACCCAAGACTACTAATATTCAAAGTAATTCCAATTTCAAAACTTGCACCTTTGAGTTTGACCTCGGTTTCAGAGACTTATTGGTTATTCAACAAACTGAAACAAAACCTATCCTAGACCATTTTGATTATAGTGGAAAAAGCTGTAACTTGTTCTTAAATCGTAATTATTATAATAATACATGACAGAAACCGAAACATGGTTCATAAAAATACATTATCCATTACATGAAAAAAAAACAAGGGAAATCACGTGTTTAGTAATGAAGATAAGGGACTCTATGTAAAGATATTAGGAGTATGGGACATACTAATTTTAAACAAACTGTCAACAATTGCACTATACTGTTAATATTTTCTTTGCCTATGCAAATAAGCACATGCAAAACAATAACCAAACATAGTATTTTTTGGATAATGGTAAACACAACTGTCTATAGCTTGCACTCCAACCTAGTATAACCTAGCTCCTTTGTAGTAAGAAATGATTGAGCTTGGTAAGTTCACTATCTTGATGGTAACTTAAGTTGTCAACAATAATAATACATTATCGGTAGTTGTGCTAAAGCATTATTTGATTCATTTTATTTCGGTTCAATATACATGTTACTATAAAATTTAAGCATGTATAATATCAAATTTCAACACTGCAAACGGATAGTAATAATGTGGCGCACAAATTTCTGAGACAATGTTGCATATATTGTACTAACGTTATGTACAAAGGACTCATATATTATCTCAGTATAATGAAATTTAATATAGTATAGTGTATTAACAATGATATGTACAAACTATGTGTATATTATATGCATTGTTTATATATGAATTATAAACATGTATTATGTACACATTAGTATTTTATATATAATATATGTTGCCAATAATAAACATAATATTTTATGTTGACAATAATATATATCAATTACAAATATGCTATTATATGTATGCCTTATAATTACCTCTAAATTATGTGAAGCCTATCTTTTAATTTCAATATGTGATATCCCATAAATTAGTAATTATGACATGAACATCTAAGCATTAGAACAAAACCTTTTCTTATACGATTAGGGTCAATAATTGATATAGGCCATTCGGTAAAGTAAATTGATTAAGTTAAAAATTTACAAGAAACACGAGAATCTTAATTGAGGAATTCTCGTATGTTTGGAAATCAATAATATAATAAGATATCGATAATACAATTAAAATAGTGACGATTTACTTTATATGAGCTACTCAAATTGCCTTTAAAGCAATTGTACCTAAATTTAGGGTTTTCGGGGAAAAACTTATCTGACTGAGCCCAAACTTTACGATTAGGATGAAAAAGTTAATTGAAGTGACTCAGTGAAGTTACATTTCAAAAATAATGATAAAAAATCCCAGTTTTAGCTTTAAAAGTGAGATTACTCGATATTGTAAACATAATTGAAACTCTTAAAATTGAGCTTAAAATACAGCAAAGACTTAGAGATAAGTTAATTAGGTGATAAAATGAAGCAATATAGCATAATATACTATATTAGTATAAACGTATTTTTATGAATATACTCAGTATATATAATAATTATATCTGTAAATTAATTTGAAATTATATAATTATGCATAATAAGCTATAAATTCGCAAAATTAATTAGAAAAAATATCCTAAAAATAAAAGATACGCTAGAAACATGATTATATGAATATAATTATTCATTATGTGATGATATATATAGGATATATACTCGTATATTAACAAAATCAATAAATATTAACATAAAATACCAAATTACCCTAAAATATTATCTAAAAATTATAAAAAAAAAGAAAAAGGAACAACTTAGAATATGATTGGATTAAATGTGAAGTAACTTGAAAAGTATAAACTACTGCATCAAAAGCAAATTTATGAAAATCGATACCTCATACTATGCATTTTTTAAGGAAAATATTAAAATAAATTACTTGGTCATCCCTAATTACTATAAATATGACTCCCCTACATCAAATACACCTTTAGGAACCCAAACTATAGAAAGAAAAAATCGAAGGAAAATAGGAAAAATCAAAACGAAAATAGAGTAAGGACTGAGTTAAGATAGTTCTCTAGCCAAACGATGATCTGTTGTGACACCCTTCCACCATCATGGAGCACCACCAGCACCTTTGCCGATCGATACATCCCTATTAGCCAACGGTGGCCAGAGCACCAATAAACAGGTTAGTCAAATTTTTACCATGTTTTTCTTATAATTTCTAAAAATATTAAATTAAGTTAGAAAATTATGAAAAAAATTATATCTTGGTTATTTTAGATATAATTTTATGTTGTACTTTTATTTTTTAAAAATCACAATTATTTTATGTACATGCTTAATAAAGTTATTATTCATCCAAATTTTTACTTTTAAAATAAGTACCCTAAACGATATATTTTTTAGCTCAAAATTTTTGTGCAGAATATATATGATATATATTTAATTTATAAAAAGCCATATTTTAAATTTAGGTACTTTGATATATAATGTAATTTTTCGCCTCAAAAATAGATGAAATAAATAGGTTTTTATGAAATTAATTAATGGAAATGGTAGGTATTGACTTCTGGTGAATTGTAATAATGTTAGGATGTATTGGAAATAATTATATATAAAAAGAATAATATTTGGTTAACTAAATTCAATTTAGGGGTAAAATTATAATTACGAGTATTTAGGCAATGAACCCAATAGCATGGAATCATATGCCGACTGAGTTCCCCATATTTTTAGAAGTCTATAAAAAATTTCAAGAAATTTTTTGGTAACTTGAGCTCTTTATTATGAATTTACATAATAAAATAGCTTAAATTACAAATTGGAAGTCGTTTTTAGTAATAATAGGCTAAAATGTGATAAATATTGAAATAAAAACTATATATATACGTGCTAGTTAGATTTGGTAAAAATGAATTTTTAATATATTTAACGATAATTTTTACGACAGAGGTAGATTATATATATATATTAGGATTGAATAATACTTATATTATTAAGTTATATTAGTAAATTATATAAAATGAGTATAATACGATAATACTTATTATAGGCACATATAAGGATATTAGAAACTCAAAATACCCTTTATAAGTCATTTCTCGAAATGGAACTTGTAATACGTATCGTTAAGTATATACGAACCTAATAACATTACTTTTACTAGAATTGGAAAATCTTAAATAATATAACCTATACCTCTATAATATTAAAAGAATGTATGAACTACGATAATTTGATTGTAATTGAAACGTAAATTGACTAATTAATAGTACATTTTGATATGATCAAAACGAGATATTAAATGTAATGGCATAATTGCGTATATTATCACTACTTAATAACTTAACTTATATAATAAAAATATATCTTATTATATAAGGAAAATGATAATATACTTTAGATATATACATACATACATGCATACTTATATACATAACTATTTAGTGAAATACAAATAGATAGAATCCTAATGTTTTCGTAACTCATATCGAAAACTAAAAATGAACTTTATATATATATAAGGTATTCTAGTGAACAAGGTGTTGACAACATAAGTTTTACACAGTGAGCGTCAAAACAAGTAAGTGGGATCGATGCTTCAAAACATTTTGGAGTATTATTTTAGAATATCCGGAGACTTTACTATTTGTGTGTATGTAGTGCTTATGGTTGGGTTTCGATTTGTTATGATAGGAGCTGAGCTTCATATTATAGTTACTTTGTGAATATTATTATGCTTGAACTGTTTGAGCTTGGTCAATCGCTCTAAAAATGAACTAACTCAAACTTAGCTTAACATCCAATTTGATATTCATCACTATCTATTAAGGGTAATGATTAAGATTCTTGGGTCAGATACGGACTCTCTTTGATAAGGATAGTTGAAATGGTCATTTTTTCACCCTTAGTTGAACTATGTGATAGGAGAGAAGGTTAATACCACTCTTTTGCAAAGTTAAGTTGATAAATTACCAATTTATTTTTAACAAATTATTGTAAAGGATTACTCAACAAGTTTATATCAAACAGGTATAGAATTAGATGCTTCAAAGAGGTAGAGTTGAGCATGTCTGGCGTAAACTAAGTTTAGGATAGCAACTATAAGAAAAGTTTCTATCTTAGTATGGCCCACACGGTGGGATTATTATAACTTTACCTTTTCGTGGCGTTACACAATACATGATGACTCTGATTTTACATACAAATATATATATATATATATATCGTATAGTTTATAGATAATGGTATATGTGAGTGGCATTCTTGTGAATATCATGTGCAATTTGCCAAATTATATGTGATATTTGTATGGATTTAATATTTTCTATTAATCATAATATAATACATGGATAGTGGTATGTACGATTTCATTCATAAGAATTGTATGTGAAATTTACTGAATTATATCAATTGTGTATAGTTTTACTAAATTCTAATAATTATAAAATTAATACACAAAATAGTGAAAATTATAACATAGTATCGTTTTTTTATACAAAACATATGAAACATTCAATTACTCCTACTTGATATGAGTTTCATAATAATAATGAAAATGATAGATGAAGAAAAAACTATGTAAATAATATTTTACTATAAAATAAACAATAATTTAGGTGACAGGGAATATTTTGAATAAATGGAGCTAAAAAAACTATTTTATACATAAATTTAAATCAAGAGAAGACATATTGTGAAAATAGATATATTCATATTTAATTGTAAAAATAGAGAGAGATATAGCAACAATATAAATATTTATATTTAATTGTAGGGAGTATTAACTAAATGGGAAAATGAATAATACATAAAAAGAAATATTAAATAAAAGGAAAAATGGGAAAACATAAAAAGGGGAAGGAGTAAATAATTAAATAAATGGGAAAACATAATAAGGAAAATATAAGAAGGGAGAGGAAAATGTAATCTACTAAATTTCTATAGCAAGTTATTATGTCCAACGTTACGATAACGTTGAATTGCTATCGTTATTGTAGAAAAATCCCGCTAATGGGATACTTAAATTGCCGCATCAGCTTCTTAAGGATTCCTACTATTTAAGAACTTCTCAAATTTATTATCATGTACACAAAAAAGGTTCTTAATATTTACAAGATGCATTTTTATTGAGTAAAAAAAAAAAAAACTTTATCATACATTGAATTGTGGCAAATAGATTGACACTTATTAGACTTCAAATAAAAGAAAAGAAAAAAAATTAAAGGAAAAAAAAAGGACAAAGGATCCTAAAGATCTCAAAATTGTACATGGTCTTAGTAATAATTATGACTCTAATCATCCATCAAACTTCTAATATGATCGACATAATTAGAAATTAAATGTTATAATATATGAAGAGAGTTTTAATTTCTGTTTTCATTGTCCATTTATCTGATTGCTTTATTTAAAAATGAATAGAAAGAAAATGAATGCACATAGAAACCCATATTCACATGGTCGATTGGTTTAGAGGAAATAAAACAACATAAATTACAATTTGCTAAATTTTCTTCATTATCAAACATCCCATGATGGTCTGCTTCTCTTGTGAGCTTTGTAAGGACATTTGCTTCCTCATTACATTCTCGACAAATCTAGGCTATCTTCCTCCTCCTCAACATTTGGATCTTTCTCTTGCACAAGAACATATTACTATTAAGGGGTTTTCTTCATATGAAAATATAACTATTCTTAATACGTTGAATTTGTTTATTTGCTCCTCTAATTTTCCACTCTAAATTCATTTAGTGTTTTTTTTTTTGCTATTCCATTTCCTTTATTATTTCTTTGTTGGTTTTCATTGTATTATTACATTTACAATCTATCTTACTAAAATTTTTTATATCTGCATAAATAGCATACCATAACATAATTATATTGTATGCCCAATTATAAACCATATGCTAAACTTAAAATCCTTGATAACTTATAAAATCATACTCATTTTGCTTTAAATTGACCATCATCTCTCTCTACACACATGCACATGCATACACACATACACACATGCACACACATACACACATACATACACATACACAGCATACACATATGCACACGTATAAACATGTGCATATATACAAATTGCTTTTGGTGCAAGCTACTTGTAAATTTTGATTACATTAAAATTAAATAACAAAAAAGTTTCATGTTTCTCAATTAGGCTATGGAATAAAAAAAAACTTTAGATCTTGTTTGGATTGTCTTCTTCTTTTTTTTTTTTGTTCTTTATCTTATTTGTACCTATTTTGTATTCGATCCATATCTATTTGAAACTAGTGACTGAGAGACCATCTTATTTATATTTTATTTGTTTCTATTTAATAATTATGATGAAAGTGTTGGTTAGAGTGTTAGATTAAGAAATGAAAATTCATGTAATTTTAAGAGAGAAGATTTGAAAAGAAAAATATATTTTATACATTTGATATGATTATTTTAATTAGTACTTTTTGTAAATATAAATATCATAAATGATAGATAATTTCAACTTTATTGAGATTTGTATAACGTTTAATTTTAGAAGATGAATATATATAGAATTATATTTTTATCTTTTTAGTGGCTTATTTTGCTAAATACAAAATTTAAGTAGACACTAATAAAACATTAATAAGATGGAAAAAAAAAATGAATTAAATGGAGTCTTAGATTAGTATACTCTTTTTTTCCTTACAAATGCTAAAAATAAATAGAACTGTAAAAAATTTTTAGAAAGGCGTTATGAGACCCCGGGACCACAAAAAGGAAAGCCCCAATGATCCCCCTCATTTTTCTTTGCAATTCTACGTTGTTAGTAGTTTGGACCCCGACAATCATGGTTTGTGCTCAAATAGGCCCCAGCTTACAAACCCAAGAGAAAAGTGAGTCAGAAAGGATAGCCCATTAAGATAAAAGCTAGATTCATTGACGAAGCAATCAAACCTGCTAAAACACATCCTCGTCCAAGTCATTGACACTGCATTTGTTAGTTAAATAATTATGAGTAGTACGATAACCGAGTTGAATTGAGATGATATGGTGTTTAGTTTAAACTTGAATTTGATTTGAAATTTCAGAATTTTAATGGAACTTGACCTACTTTGAGCTTATAAGTTTGAGTTGAACTTGGTATAAGGTGCTTTCTCAACCAATTTGAACTTATTTGGATTAAGTTTGTTTTGATTCAATTGTCTTAAAAATATTGTTGTTGTAATTAAAAGAATATCGATATCTAAAATTGACTCGAACTTGATTAATTCGTAAAGTTCGAATTAAGCTTAATTAAGTTCATGAACTAATCAAACCAAGCATCATAAAGATTGAACTTGATTTTATGAACTATTTGGATGGGTCGGACTTGATTAAATTGTCGTCGATTCAAATTTAAGTATATATTAAGTTAAACTCAAAAAGATAATTTCTATAACAATTTTATTTTATTTACATCAATGCAGAAAAAGGTTGTCGGTGGGTTTAAACAGGAGAAAAAAATGCTAAGTTTGACTATAATTTGTGGATTTGCTAAAAGATTCCGATAAGAGCTTCAAATTCAAGGAAATGTAAGGTCATATACTAACGTAGTACGATTTTATTTTTAATTATTTGCATGCAGTATGTAAGCATTCCAGGGTTTGAAACTTTGAATTGCAATAATTTTGATTCAAAAAATAATTTTTTATTGCCTCACATTTTGAGGAATTGTTAAATAACCGATAATAGTTTTGTTTAATGCAAGTGACATTTCCGGTCAATCAAAGTTAGTTCTCTTTTACCTTGTTTTTATCACGGATGGGTGTGATAATGATAAATTAGAAACCGAAAAATTGAATGGAATCAAACCAAAGCCTGACTTTTGACTTTTCTTTTTTTTTTTCTTCCTCAATTTGGTTTTGTTTTGAGAATTTTTCAACCAAATATTGGATTTGTTTTTGTCATCTATAGGATCTAATCGGTAGAGATTAGTAGATATTAGGCTTTGCGATTTTGTATGAGCCTGCAAGATAAAGAATAGTGAGGGGTGTTGGAGGTTGTTCGATGTAATCACTCCAATGCTTCAATCAATTGGGTATGTAAAAAGAGTTAGGAAATAAAAACTCACAAGAACGGTACGAATGTATAAAGTATCAAAGATTTATCGTTGAAAAGTGGTTTAGTATTTATAGACGAGCTTTGCTAGCCATTAAAAGACCGTTAGTGAGCAAAGGATGCTTCTATAAGTTGTGAATAGTAGAGCCATGTAGCTCGATGTGGTTCCGAATCGTAGGAAATGGTTGTTAACCTAGTCATCCAGCTTATCCATTGTCCTCTAACCATTATAGGCTACAGTAACTGAGCAAGTCGTGTAAAGGGCCTGGGTTGAGGTTGACTAGATGGATGGGGAAGTCGAATCCAAAGGAGAGCAACCTAGGCAATGCGCTTAGATAGGTCGATATGGGTCTTAGGGGTCTAAGCCCAAAATACCTTATTAATAATGTTAATTTCAGACATTTCCAAATTGTACCATTAAACAAAAAATTGAAAAAGTAAACTTCGGACATTATATTATATATCTATGGTTGTAGATATGAAAATTATATACATATGACATGTACATGTGTACCGATATAATTTTTAAGCAATGTTGTAAGTAATATTATTACAAAAAATTCTAATTGCATACATATATGACCTATAACTCATATATTATTAAACATATTATATAATTACATGTGATGTAAATTAGCATTTAAAATGGCAACAATATAACATTTAACCACTTAGAAAAACAATATATATGATCATTTGATACATAGTTATATGCAAAACAAGCTACATATGAGAATATTTTGGTAATAATATATTATTATAATGTGTTGCCTCTTAAAGCAAAAATTGAAAATTTTAGCTTTGAAAATTTTTTTCTTTTGAAAGTTTTGTAAAAAAGAAAAAAAAATGTTTGTTTTAGTTTGAAAAACCAAAGAAGCACCAACAAAGTTAAACTATGACAAACCCTACTATGTACTCATTATATAGTAGTTGGTAAAATGAAATCTATAAAATATTGGAATATGAAATTTGTAAAAGCTAATTAATAGAGTGTGCGCTTTGGCATAGTTAGTTAAACTGTCTATAGAACCTTAAAATAAAATATGGTTTTTTTTTTTTTTACATTTTGATCTAGTTTGCAATTAGGTCTAATCGGACTATATGGACTAGAATGAGCCTCTTGTTGTTGAATAAATAAAAAAGAAAGTGGAATTTAAGTTTTTAAATGCCAACAAACAGGCCCTAACCAAGTAACTCTTATGGTGAAAAAACAAAAAAAGAAAGAAAGAAAAAACCAACCCTGATCTTAAGATGTTAACTCTTTAAATCCTTAATGCCCCAAGTCCTTCATTTGACTCTTTACATGTTAGCTTTCACATCGTAAATAGTAATAGCTAAATTTACTTTTGTCACATATCTCGATCTCAATTCCTTATGCACTTATAGTCTTACTCTTGTCTTTCAATCTCTTGTAATCTCTGAGTAGTACGTTCAGTTTATTTGAGAGGAGATATGATTCGTTGTTCTTTTTATTTTTATATGCCCATATACGTTTATAGTCTACTTTTTATTTTTTTTTCTTTATAACTTGAAATCCTGCGTTAAGCTATAAAAGTAAAGATCATAGCGATAAATGTATATTATGAACAGTAAAATATGATTAGAAAACTAGGTTTTTTTGTACGTATCTAAATTGAATCAAACCACGCATTTCAAGCGATCCAGTTTAGAACCTAAATTGTTAAACGAAACCATTAACACTGCCACTGATTAGGAAAAAAAGAGTTTACTCCAAAAGGTACAGCCCAATAATTTTCTGAAAAGGGGCTGAATATAATTTGGGCCAGCCATTGAAGTACAAACCTGGGCCCTTTTCTTTTCCCGCAAGTTAGAATATTGATACTTAAGCTTCCTATTTTGATCCAAAAAAGAAAAAAAAAAAACCGATAGTATCGGCCCAGAAGAAAGCCCAGTATGTACGGCCATCATCAAGCCCAGTACTTATAATGGCCTCCTGGGCCCTGACTTGCTATTTTTCTTATACGTAGAAACTTTAGGACTTTTCACCGTCTATTTCTCTAATTTTTAAGTTTTTCCTATGTCAACAATAATATATAAAAATGACAGATATAAGCGAACTGGAGGTCTTCTATGTCAGTGCCATACTTGATCACGTTAGCCAATGTTTTTGCTCGCGTACACTATCATTTAAATCACAAATTATCTCATATGATTATATAAGCTTACAATTTTATAAACACCTTATAATTAAAATGAACAAAATTTATTTAGGTATAGATAAGTAGTGAAATCGCAAGTGAAATTATTACCATCAGTGCAATTATCGTGAGATATAACCTATTCTACCCATTTCATATTTTATCTTGATTTGGGTCTATAAGCTATCAAAAATAAGAAAAACAACTAGTTTTAATGGCAGCGATGATGTCAAATGTTGAGTCTAATCTTTCAGTTTTTCTATTTAAGTTTTATTTTTCACTTTCTGATTAATGCTAAACCTAAACTCATTTAATATCAATTCTCGACTAAAAAAATTGAAAAATTTCGGTTCTTTAAAAGAAACTTTTTTGGAGTTGTCACCCGATCATAGTTGAGAAAAAGAATAGAAACCGTAATTAATTGGATAGATTGACTACGATTTAATTACCGATCTTCAATTTCAATTTTATAAAACTAGAAGAATTCGAATTTGAGAACTAACCTATTAGAGTATAACGGATACCATTATCTATTTTTCAAAATTAGGTTTATTTTTCAAATTATAATATTTTTTAAGAAAAAAAAGAGAATAACCAAAAGAAAAGAAAAAAAAAAGAACTTTATATAGGTTTTATCGTTACCCTGAAGGTGTCTACATACCCGTTAGTTAGATCAGACGACTGTAGTTTTTTACGAAAATTTTAGTTTGTTAGTTGATTTTAATTTTGAAAACCAACCAAATTGACATTTTAATTTATTCAGTTTATTAAAAAAAAATTTAAACGGAGTCCTATCTCGTGAGTGATTAAAAGACTTTCTCAAAAGTTATAATCTTTTGGAAAAAAAAAAAACTTCTTTTTGTTAATTTTTATTTTTAAAAATAATTTTCTATGTGGGGATTTCTAAAAAAAAAAAAAACTAATCTTAAAAAAATCCTAAGTTAATATATATATATATATATATATATTTACATACTATACATTCAACATAAATTAATAACTAAGAAATAAAATAATAAAATAATAAAAAAGGATCGAACCTAAGTTTGGCTTTTTAGGTGTGGCATGGAGTTGCGTTCATAGCATCCAATTGGGGGTTCGGACAGTGGGTGGATTCAAGTTGTGCAATGTTTTCCGGCAATAACAGTCGTTAGTGTTGTGGGCAAGCTTGGTCGGTAGATGAGCAACAACAATGCGTGGAACTATGTTGATGAGTGTGGAACAGCAGCAGTCGTGGATGACGAGGATCGACGGCTGTAATTAGTTGTGAGTGCGAGGACTTGCTTGCATTGACTAGTATATTACAGTTACCGTAGAGAGGAGCTTCTACAGTGTTGATCACTGCTGATTGGTAGGAGGCGATGATTGGCGTTGTGTGTTCGGTAAAGCAGACGCGTATGGCAGCGTGTGTAGGAGCTCCGCCAATGAAGTGCAGTAGTGATAGCAGAGCTTAGATGTGCTCATGTGAGATTGACTCATCGGGTTAGTCTTGTGGATGTGGAACTACTGTCCTGCTTCCGTGCGTGTGTTTTTAGTAGTGGAGTGGTGGATTAGTGATCAGTAGCGGCATGTAAAAGGTGCAGGGGTGGGCTGTTCGTGCGCAGCAAAATGTGACCATGTAGCCGTGTTGCTGCTAGCCGTGGCATGGGGGCTGATGTGTATAGGAATTGGACGTGTGCTATTGTTGCTTCGTGCTCGTGCGCGCAATGTGTAAGGATGTCAATATGATGAGCATAAGACTAGATTGTGTTCAGTTGGACATTGGGTAGAGTACAGGGGCTTGCAATTGAACTGTTGTGTTGCACATGAGGGTCAAGAAGCGATCAGTGTGTGCAGTTGAAGTGCAGTTGTGTCACGTAGTGGATATTTGTTATCGCTGCTGTGTGTTGTGCGTTTGTGTCGTAGTGAGCGTGTGAGTAATCCATGTCTTCAAGTGTGTTCGATTATGGAGTGTTGGCTGAGTGGCGAGAAACTTGTGCGGGACAGTGAGTGGCAGCGTGTGTGTCGACGTTTGGTGTGCTGCAATGTTATGTGTGGATCAGGTTGATTATGAAGCCGCAGCGGTATAGTGTGTTGAGTGTGGATCTGATCGCGTGTGCCGTTGGAGTGCTGCAGCAGCGTGCAAGGGAGGAAGAGACCGCTGTTGTTGTTTCGTTGGGTTGAGGCTACAGCTTTTTCGATGATGTAAAGACTTGGAAGTAGTTAGGATCGCGAGTTTAGGTTTTTAGCGAATGTGATGGTGTGATGAAGTATGAAGAATTTTTTTTAGGAAAGTTCCTTTTCTTCTTAAGCCACACAATTAATATTTATAAAATCCCGAACAAATCGTATCGTATTGAATTGAATCTCTTATATCGATTTTAATCTGATTTGATAAAAATTAAATTAGATTCGAATTATTCATATCAATTCAATTTAATAAAAATCAAACTAGATCTAAATCTTTTATAATGATTTAAATTCGATTAAATTAGATTCAAAAGATTTGATTAAATGTGAATTTTGAACCCATAATCTCAAGCTAACTTAATATCAATACTTCAATGTTTATTTGTTAGGTCTTTGGCCTATACTTTAATATTTAGTACAATTAAATTGTATTTAAACCACGCAACTTTCTAAAATAATTATTTGAACCGAACCAAAACTAAACTAATTTACCCAAAAATAATTTATTTTCTAAAAATCTTTATTAAAGAGAATTTGGGTTTAATTGGTGTGAACCTAATAGTCAGTCGATAAATTTGGAACTGCAACCTACTTTATTAGAGAGAATAAAGCAGAAATAAGAGGAAGATAAGGATCTGATGGAGATAAAAGAGAAATTAAGTAACGGACATGACTCTGACTTTAAAGTAGATGGAAGAGGTATAATAAAGTTTAGAGGAAAAATATGTGCATCATAAGAGTTTGACGTAAGGAAGCAAATTTTGGATGAAGCACACATTATAAGTCATACTGTGCACCCGAGAGGAAATAAAATGTACCAAGATTTAAAACTTATGTTTTGGTGGAACGGAATTAAGAAAGATGTGGCACAGTATGTATCAGAATGTATTATGTGTCAACAAGATAAAGTGGAACACCAAAGACTAGGTGGACCACTATAACCTTTAGAAGTACCGAGATAAAAATGAGAACATATTACTATAGATTTTATAGTAACACTACCAAGGACTCAAGTTGGATATGATTTCGTCTAGGTAATTGTGAATAGGCTAACAAGGAGTGCACATTTCTTACCTTATCGGACCAGTGACTCGATGGAAAAAATGACTAGATTATATGTTAAAAAAATAGTAAGATTACATGGTATGCCAAAAAGTATTGTTTCTGATCAGAATAGTTGATTTGTATCCAAATTCTAGGCGAGTTTATAGGGAGCTTTGGGTACAAAATTGCAATTTTGTACAACTTATCATCTGTAAACGGATAGGCAGTTTGAGCAAACAATTCAAACCTTAAAAGATATGTTGCGAGCTTGCATGTTGAATTTTGGAAGTGATTGGGATAAATATTTGCTGTTAATAGAATTTACCTATAATAATAGTTATCATGCGACCATACAAATGGCACCTTATGAAGCATTATATGAGAGAAAATGTAGATCGCCATTGTATTGGGATCACGAAGAGTATGCCATAATTGGACCAGACATGATCAATTAAACAAGTGAGAAAATTAAGATTGTTCGACAGCGAATGAAGGAAGCTTAAGATCATTATAAGAGTTGGGCAGATTTGAAAAGAAGGCCATTGGAGTTTGAAGTTGGTGATCATGTTTATGTTAAGATAAGCCTATTTAAATGACTTAAACAGTTTGGCTCAGAGGGAAAACTGAGCCCACGATATATTGGTCCGTTTGAAATACTAAAGAAAGTTGGTAATGTATCTTACGGAGTAGCATTACCTCCAAGTTTATCGGGTTATCATAATGTATTCCATGTTTCTATTTTAAGAAAATCTGTTAAAAACTTGAATGCGATAGTGGAAATAGAGCCAATGGAGTTAATGAAGAATTTTCAATTTGTGAGGTAACCCGTAAAAATATTGGATAGTCGGGTTCAGAAGTTAAGAAATCGAGATATGGAGTACGCAAAGGTTCAATGGAATGAAGGTCCATACTTGGAGATGAATTAAGAGCCAAAAGCAACAATGATGAAGCATTATTCATGGCTAATAAAAGTATGTAATTAATGTATTTGGTCATTTAAGTGTAATTTAGATATACAGAAGTTTTGAAAACAAAACATTTTCGAAGGAGGGTGGAAATTTAAGCTCTAAAGATAAGCTACGTAATCGTAGAATTGAATTTAGTACACAAAATTTAGGGCGATTGGTTAAAAAATCCGATCAATCCTAATTATAAACTAAAGTTAGAAATATTAGTAAAAATGACCTTGTAAGTTTGAATTAAGAAAATAAGTAATAAAATAAAAGAATATAAAATTTTCAAACTCTAAATATATTACTTATTATTTATCAAAAGTGCATAAAATACATTTTGATAACTAATAAATCGCTAGAGATAAATTATATGTATACTAAAAATTATAAAATGACCTAAATAATATTTAGGAGTGTTTACTGGTACCTTACATGTATTTGCGTCTAGATAGAAATATGCAAAATTTTCTAAATTAGATAAAAATTTACTAAATAATTAAAGAAAATTATAAAAAATTAAGGAAGAATCTGAAAAAAAATCATAAAGGTGGACAACAATTCAAAAAGTGGTTGTGGCAGAATAGGGAGTAAGAAACAAAAACTAACTAATAAAAAACAAACAACAAAAAATGCAAAACGGAAGAGATATATGTCTTATTTTGTCTTAATTAATGTACAATAATTCCTACAAGGCCCTATAAATAGCAAGAAAATTTACAAAACTCATTCGGTCAATTGGGAATTGGAAAAAATTAAGAGAACCAAAATTGAGAGGAAAAATTAGGGTTTAAAAAATTTGTCCCAAATATATGCAGATAGGGCAAGAAGGCCAAATCCACACACCATCACTACCACCCTACTCCAAACCCACTGCCTGAACCCGCTGATATACCTAAACCGGTGTTAGAGGCTAAAAAGCTTTCAAACCAAGTGAGTTTCACATCTATTCCGATTTTGCAAAATTCCTTAAAATTGTTTATTATGCCCAGAAAATTATGAAATGTATTAAATTAATGTTTTATTGTATGTAGATTTAGGAAAAAATAGTGATTAAGTTTTATTACATCTGTAAATATAGGGTTCTTAAGAAATTGAGCATAACCAAGTATGATTAGAATTAGAAATAAATAGACTTAAAAATGTAGTTTGGTGCTCAATTTTTTTTTCTGTAAAATGTTTAAGTAATATAGAATAATGCTATGAAGCCATTTTTTGAAAATTAATTTTCGAAATTTTTAAGTAAATTTTTAGCCCTAAAATGATGAAAAAAAGGGTAATTTTGGCTTAATTAAGTGATTAAAAGATTAATTACTTATTTAGAAGGTAATTAGATGTTTAAGAATATTAATCTCTGATGTGGAAACCTAATTGTCGTCTTTGGCATGTTAATTGTAATTAATATGAAAATTATATGGTAATTGTAAGAAATTTAGGAATATGTGAAATTGGGATTTTAATAAATATAAAAAATAGGTTAAATTGGATAATATAATAATAATATCAGTATAAAATAAATCTGATACAAAAATTAATTTTAGGTAATTGGATAAAAAATGTAAAATTTTTTTACATCGAGAGTAAATTTGGTATCCTAATTAAGATTGAGTGTACCAAATAGATTAGAATACTAAATTAAAACCCATTATGATATTAGAATATTCGAGCTTAATATGATTAATTTCACATTAGGATTTGAGCATGTTTAAGATTTCCCGTAGTTAAAAATAATTTAGAACCAAAACTGGAATTTAATTCAGAAACCAAACCTCGAGCTAATGTAGAGCGAATCATTAGTAAATAATAGGTATATATGGAAAAGTGAGTTAAATTATAACTTAGAAGATGTATCATCAAAGTATAAGTACTAAATAGATGTATTTGTATTATACGATACTTGGAGATAAGCTAACCTGCAATTAAGTGATCGAGCGACCAAGAATTTCAAGTAAGTTGGGTTTATTACTTTATCGTATTTGGAGTACTATTTTAGGGTACTCAGATACTTGGGATTGTGTATGATTGTAATTATAAGTAGTTTTATGCATGTGTTTATGTATCTGACTTTGTGTTGGAATTTATGTTGTGATTAATGATTATAATGACTGGATTGGTGTGAAATTGTCTAAACACCTTAAATTGAACCTAATCTTAATCGATCTTAAAACTCTAAATTGTCATGCATTACAACATTTTAGGGGATCATTAGGATTCTCTAACCAAACATCAATATCTTCGAAAATGATAGCGCTGGATAGTAAATAGGTCTTTTCCTTATCCTTAGCCGAACTAAGCGACAGGAGAGAAAGTCGTGGTGAAGACGAGGGCATTGGTTCGAAAGATAGTCTTAGGAGGAATAGTGTTTCCATTGCATAAACTTAGATTTGGTTATGAGCTGTTGCATAACATGAAAACTCCTCAACCTGGATTAGAAAGGGTGAAATTACTCTGATTTCACAATAGATTGGACTACATTGTATAATGACAATTGCTTGTTGCATTGCATGAAAATATTTTTTTTTTTAATCTTGTTTGTATTTGTATACATTCATGAGTCTCTAATTCAACTTACTAAGTTGTAGTTGCTCATACCCGTATAGATCCTTTTACAAGTCCTAATCTTTGGTTACTTTGATTAATATGCCGCCCTACAACTATATGGAGGTTAGTTTTTTTTTTAAGCCTAAGAGTGTGAAGATCAATTTGCCTAATAGTTAATGTATATTTAGAATCTCACTAGTATCTTTAAGACTAAAAGACCGATATTTGATATATAAATCAACTGACTATTATGATATGATGTAGAATCACTTAGGAATTCTATAGTAATGTACATGTAATCATATATATATATATATATATGTTGACTTGAAGCTTTCATATTTATGATAGGCACTATGAGGTCAGTTACGATTATAGAATGGTTTACATGGTGGGACTGTTGCGATTTCGGGGTGTAACATTGGGCAAGGTATGTGTGGTCTTTAAGGTATTTAGAAAAGTGTAGGCTTTTCTTCAAATGGAATAATTTATCCCAAAATAAAAGTTATTTTTTAATTGTTATTGTTAAGATAAGCACAAATTAGTTTTATCTTTCTATTCTAATCAATAACCGTAACTTCTAAATTACCCCGTAATGGAGTAGTTTTTAACAGGGTTTACATTTGAAAGGACTCTAACTCGGTTCAAAGGGGTTAACAAAGGATAATTGTGTTCAGGATTTGGAAATAAATGCCTAACTTCATTTCGGTCTGCTTATCAAATTCAAAATGTATCTCCTTTAAGGAATAAGTCCAAAATATCCTCACCACAATGTCTTTAATCTCTCAATGTGTTTAAGGGTTAGTATATAAGATATAGCTCGCTTCTTTTCATTCTAAACTTTTTAAAAGTAAGTTACTAATTTCCTACGTAAGGATTGATTAATCTTAGGGTGATGACCAACCTTACTCCCCAATTCCTCGAAACATGTCTCAGTTATGCTATTTTAAAGGCTAAATGCCCCATTACCCAAAACTCTTAGGTGTCAATGACCCTTTGCTCCCATATGTGATTACAGGCTCAGTTCTTTAGAGTCAAACGGACTAGTATTGACAACTTTTGAAGTGAAAGTGACTATGAATTACCCCTTTTGTTTATACTAAGGGTCAAGCTCGGGATAATATTTCAAAGTCTCCTGTTTTGACTTGGTTCATGTTTAGACTAGATGGATTAAGGGCCTTGAGTTCATTTAACAATCTTAATGGCCTGAGGGTTTGTGTTCGGTTGGCTGCCTTAACGGGCTACGTGGTTCGTGTTTCTGTTGGTTGTCTTAATGAGCCATGTGGTTCAAGTTCAAGTTAGCTGTCTTAATAGGCCAAGTGATTGTGTCTGTCCCGAATCGTATAAGGATTTATAGTCGTTAGCAATTTTTTTTTTCTTTCCCTTTCTTTTTCTTTTTAAAAGAGAGAGAGAGAGGAAAAGTTGGGGCTTTATGTTACAGAGACCGAGTGATGGAATTGTAAATGGAGGATTACTTTCCTAGAATTCTATTTATAAGCTTATAGAATAACATTACTGAGGGTCTATTTATAAATAAGGAATTCTAAAGGATGAAGAATAAAAGACTAAACAAAAAAAATATCTAAATCCAATTTATTCCAAATGAGAAATTTTATTTACAAAGTGCTAGTCTATCTAAAAGAAATGAATATTTCTGGCTAGTAGAATACTAAGAAAAATGGTAACATCCTAAAATTAACTTATAAGTTTGATTCTTTTTGTTTTGCTTTTTTTTTTTTTTTACTTTTTTATTACTTACTCTACAAGGGTTGGGCTCAGTTGATGTGGGCCCAAATGAAAACTGATGGATTCGAGGTCTCACAGATGTATTAAGGCCCATACTAAAGTAATGTTCACAGGGATCTTTTGTAGGAAGAGGATGGGCCCAATCTTGTTCTTGATAACTCTTTCTTATTCGGGATAAACAGTTGGAACCACATTTGAAATAAATTTTGAGGCCAATGTGGTGGGTGTTACGCCCCGAAGTCGCAAAGTCGCAACAGTTCCGCCGTGTAAACCATTCTATGATAGTAACTGGCCTCACAGTGCCTACCATAGAGATAATCTACACAAGGCGTCGACGACTCCTCGCTTTGAAGTAAACGGTTCGATAATAATTATACAACAATTATGATAATTACCACAAAGGTCTATAAAACATAGATATTTATAATAATGTTCACAGAGCTTCCCAGAAAGTTTTACATAGTAACTACAGTTTACTAATTTACAAAATAACTAACAGTCTTCAACCTTTAACTACAAGGTCAGTCTAGTTACACATTTGCTAAATAACTTGATTCTCACACCCCTGGCTTCAAAAGGACTAACCTCTGGATAATTGTAGGGCGGCATAGTACTTGAAGAGATTACAAATCAGAACCTGCAAAATGATCTATAAAGGTATGAGCAACTACAGCTCAGTAAGTTGAATTGGAGACTCGTGAATGCATACAAGCACAAACAGGGTTATCAAACAATTATTTCATGCAATGCAACAATCAAGTGTCATCGCACAACGTAGTCCGGTCCGTTGTGAAATCAGAGAAATTTCACCCGCTCCAATCCGGGTTGAGGAGTTCCATGTTATGCAGCAGCTCACAACCAAACCCAGGCTTGTGCAATGGAGACCTCGCTCCTCCCGTAACTACCTTCGAACCATTGACTTCACCCTCGCCGCGACCTCCTCTCCTGTCACTTAGTTCGACTGAGGATGAAGAAGGGACCATTTTGCAACTTTGCGCTATCCCTTTCGAAGGGGTCGGTATTTGGTTGGAGAGTCCTATGATCCCCTAACGGGTTGCAATGCATGACGTTTTCGGTTATTAGGGTCGACTAAGATTAAATGCCGGTTAGGGTGTTCAACAAGTTCATACTAATTCAATCAGTCGCAAAGTCATTCACAGTACAAATTCCAGCACGAATTTAGATACATCAAGCACATGCGCAAACTATTTACAATCACAATCATATACAAGCCTAAGTCTCCGAGTACTACGAAACTAGTACTCTATTACAATAAGCAATAACCCAACTTACTTGAATTTGCTCGATCGCTTGATCCTCTAGTTGCGAGTTGATTTGTTTCTGGGTGTCCTATAATACAAATAGGTTCTTTTAGTACTTATATTTTATGGATTATTATTCTAACTCATAATATAACTCATTTTCCTTATGTATACCTATAACATAGTAATGATTCGTTGTATTCTATTTCAGGGTTCGGCTCCTAAACTAGATTTTAGTTTTAATTCCTAAGTCGTAATTAAGCTCGAATCCCAATGTGATATTAATCACATTATGCTCGGGTATTCAAATATCCTATTGGGTCGTAATTTTTGTATTCTAAACTATCCGGTATACGCTAACCCTAATTGAGGTATCGAATTTATTCCCGATGTGTAAAACTCTTACATTTTTAGATATTTACTTAAAAT
The DNA here is from genome assembly GCA_024138005.1 of Lumnitzera racemosa. Classification (NCBI taxonomy): domain Eukaryota; kingdom Viridiplantae; phylum Streptophyta; class Magnoliopsida; order Myrtales; family Combretaceae; genus Lumnitzera; species Lumnitzera racemosa. The sequence goes on from JAMXBC010000010.1 coordinate 7,887,534, forward strand.
TAAATGTCATTTCAAATTTATTATTTTTCTGATTTCTATTATAATATTATCTAAATAACCTTATTTTTTTAAATTTATTAATTTACATTTTCACATATTACTAATTTATTATATTACTTACCAAATTTCCCTAATTAACTATAATTAGTACCTAAAGGACAGGATTAATGTTCCACTACAGAGATTAACTTCCCTAAACCTCTAATTAAGATTCAAATAAGTAATTAACATCCTAATCACTTAATTAACCCTTAATCACCCAATTTTACCATCATTTTAGGGCTAAAAATTAACTTAAAAATTTCAAAAATTAATTTTAAAAAAATGGCTTCATAGCACTGTTATACATCAAATGAGCATCCTACAGAAAAATTTTGAACTCCAAACTACATCCCTAAGCCTATTTATTTTCCGGTTTACTAATGTTTGGTTTTGAACAATTTGTTAGGGACCCTATATTTCCAGATATAATTAAACTAAATAAATATTTTTTCCTAAATCTACATACAATAAAACATCATAATAACAAGTTTCATAATTTTTTGGGCAAAATAAATAATTTTACAAAATTATACAAAAACCGGGTGAATAAATTACTAACCGGTCCGAAGTTTTTGGGTCGTCCAAACCCGGTCCAATGTTGTCGGCCGGTCCAGGCGGTGGGTCTACTGTAGGGTGGTGGTGGTGGTTCGGTCCCAGGTGGTGGTGGGTGGTGGTTTTAGTTCATCTTGCTAATCTGCACAGTTTTCTTTTTATTTTCTGGAATTTCTCTCAAATTTTTTTGTGTTTCGATTTTTCTCAGATCACAAACTAGCCAAATGACTTTTGAGAATTTTTTTCCTTATTTATAGACAAATTTAGTAATTAATGTGCATTAATTTGATGGGATTTTACCCCATTTCCTTCATTTTAGGCTTTTTGTTTGTCCAATTCCTATTGGTTAATTTTTTTCTTTTCAGTCCACGACCTGATCTTGTTGCAGTTATCCTCTTCTGATTTTTTTTATAATTATTTTGTATTTTTCTTTAATTATTTACTTAGTTTTCGGACAATTTTAGTAATTACGCGTATTTTTATCTACACGTAAATACATGTAGGATACACGTGAATATTTCTAAATATTATTTTGGTCATTCTAAAATTTTTAGTATACATATAATTTATCTCTAGTAATTTATTAGTTATTTCATGACACTTTTCGCATTTTCGGTAATTAATACCTATTATACTTAAAATTTGAAAATTTTATAATCTCCTATTTTATTACTTATTTTCTTAAATTCAAGTTTACGGGGTTAGTTTTACTGATATTCCTCTCAATAGTTTCTAATTTGGGTTTGATCGGATCCTTGAACCGATCGCCCTAAACCTTGGGTTCTAAGTTCAACCCTACGGTTACTTGGCTTGGCTTTAGGGCTTACAGTGGGTAGACAAAGATTTCTTCAAAAGGCTCTTGACTCAATCTAGTCATACTTATCTAAAGGAAAAATCACAACATATCCTAAACTTTACATGGAATTATTATAAGGTATTTACAAGGAAATATTACAACGCGACTATGTAAGCCCTAAAGCCAAGTCAAGTAACCGTAGGACTGAACTTAGAACCCAAGGTTGAGGGCGGTCGGTTAAAGGAACCGATCAAACCCAAATTATAAACTATTGGGAGGAATATTAGTAAAACTGACTCCGTAAACTTGAATTTAAGAAAATAAGTAATAAAATAGGAGACTATAAAATTTTCAAATTCTAAGCATAATAAGTATTAATTACCAAAAATGCGAAAAGTGTAATGAAATAACTAATAAATTACTAGAGATAGATTATATGTATACTAAAAATTTTAGAATAACCAAAATAATAGTTAGGAATGTTCACGTGTACACCATATGTATTTACGTGTAGATAAAAATATGCGTAATTACCTAAATTGGACAAAAACTAAGCAAATAATTAAAGAAAATTATAAAATAATTATAAAAAAATCAGAAAAAATTAGAGGATGATAAGCTGAACCAAGATAAGGTCGTGGCAGCTTCAAACTAGAAAAAGAAAAATTAACCAATCAAATTTGGACAACCTAAAAGCCAAAAATCAAGGAATTGAGGTAAAATCTTATCAAATTAATGCACATTAATTACAAAAAATGTCTATAAATAGGGGAAAAATTTTCAGAAGTCATTTGGTCAGTTTAACATTTTAAAAAAATTGGAGCACTGAAAAAATCGAGAGAAAATCCAAAAAAATAAAAAAAGGAAAATTGTGTAGATTGGGCACGTAAGCTAAATCCACCACTCACCACCACCACCTGGGACCGAACTACCACCACCACCCGGGACCGAACCACCACCACAACCCTACACTAGAACCACCGCCTGGACCGGCCGACAACCTTGGACCGGGCTTGGACGGCCAGAAAGCTTTGGACCGGTTAGTCTCTTCAATGACCCGATTTTGAATAATTTTATAAAATTATTTATTTTGCCCAGAAAATTATGACACTTGTTATTCTGAGGTTTTATTATATGTAGATTTAGGAAAAAATATTGATTTAGTTTAATTAAATCTGTAATTATAGGGTCCTTAACAAATTGCTCAAAACCGAGCATGACTAAACAGGAAAATAAATAGGCTTAGAAGTGTAGTTTGGAGTTCAAAATTTTTTTGTAGGATGCTCATATGATGTAGAACAGTGCTATGAAGCCAATTTTTTTAAATGAATTTTCGAAATTTTTAAGTTAATTTTTAGCCTTATAATGATGGGAAAATTGGGTGATTTAGGGTTAATTAAGTGATTAGGATGTTAATTACTGATTAGGATATTAATTATATGTTTAAGGATGTTAATCTCTGAAGTGGAACTCTAATCCTAGCATTTAGGTATTAAGTATGGTTAATTAGGTAAGTAATATAAGAAATTAGTAAAATGTGATATTGTAAATTAATAAATCTAAAAAAATAGAGTGATTTAGATAATATTATAATAGAAATAAAAAAATAATAAATCTAAAAATAACAATTAATCTTAAGAAAAAGTCTCAAAATGTAAGATTTTTTACACATCGGGAATAAATCCGATACCGCGATTAGGGTTAGCGTGTACCAAATAGATTAGAATATCAAATTACGACCCAATAGGATATTTGGACACTTGAGCTTAATGTGATTAATTTCACATTAGGATTCAAGCATATTTCATGCTTAGAAATCAAAGTTTAAAATCTCATTTAGGATTTGAACACCGAAATAGAATACACGAATCATTAGGACGTAATGGGCATACACGGACAAAAATGAATTAAAATATAACTTAGAATATGAAACCGTAAATTTTAAGTACTAAAAAGACCTATTTGTATTATAGGACATCCAGAGATAAAATCAGCTTGCGATTAAGGGATAAAGCGATCAAGCAAATCCAAGTAAGTTGGGTTATTACTTATTGTAATAGACTATTAGTTTTGTAGTACTCAGAGACTTAGGCTTGTATATGATTGTGATTGTAAGTAGTTTACGCATGTGTTTGATGTATCTGGATTCGTGCTGAATTTGTATTGTGAGTGATTTTGTGACTGATTGAATTGATATGAAATTGTTTGAACACCCTAAACGGAATTTAATATCAGTCGACCCAAAATAATAAATAATGTCATGCATTGCAACCCGTTAGGGGATTATAGGATTCTCCAACCAAATACCGACCCCTTCGAAAGAGATAGCGTAGGATTGCAAAATGGTCCTTCTTCATCTTAAGTCGAACTAAGTGACAGGAGAGGAGGTCGCGGCGAGGGTGAAGTCAATGGTTCGAAGGTAGTCACGGGAGGAGCGAGGTCTCCATTGCACAAGCCTGGGTTTGGTTGTGAGCTGCTGCATAACATGGAACTCCTCAATCCGGATTGGAGCGGGTGAAATTTCTCTGATTTCACAACGGACCGGATTACGTTGTACGATGATACTTGATTGTTGCATTGCATGAAAATAATTGTTTGATAACCCTATTTGTGCTTGTATGTATTCATGATTCTCCAATTCAACTTACTGAGCTGTAGTTGCTCATACCCTTATAGATCCTTTTGCAGGTTTTGATTTTTGAACACTCAAAGTGCTATGCCGCCCTACAATTACCCAGAGATTAGTCTGTTGGATGCCAGGGGTGTGGGGATCAAGTTATTTAGTATAGTGTTTAACTAGAGTGGTAATGTAATTAAGAATGAAAGACTAGTAGTTATTCTGTAATCTAGTAAACTGTTATGTGATGTAAAACTTCCTGGAAAGCTCTGTGGACATATATATATATATATATATATATACTATTGTACATGTTATTAGAAATTTGCACCATTTATCATAATGGTAGTTTAATTGTTAATCGGACTGTTTACTTCAAAGCGAGGAGTCGTCGACGCCTTGTGTAGGTCATGTCTATGGTAGGCACTGTGAGGCCAGTTATTATCATAGAATGGTTTATACGGCGGGACTGTTGCGACTTCGCGACTTCGGGGCGTAACAGACTATACAAGGGAAATATAACTTCAAAACTACCCTTGTTTGTTTAGGTTAGCCACATCATGGGTTCTTGTAATTTTTGAAAAAATGTTGTCATATATGCAATGAGTGTGTTTTAAAGGTCCTTAAGTTTTGTGACCATTGCATTTTTCAAGGGAACAGTTCTGTGGTCATATCCAAACATGAGTGGGGTAGCCTGATCAGCCCCGGAAGGTGGTTGCCTAACAAAATTCGAAACTTATACAATGGCCCCCCTGATAAAGTCTTAAGACGGATTGGTTCTAATCGTATCTATCATGCATTTATAATACAGAAAAATAAAATAAAGTAAACCCCTAAAACTACCCCCCTAAATTAATTGTAACAAAAAAATGTTAGTAAAGAGAAAGAAATGAAATAAATAAATAAAATAATAGACCTAAGTGCTCTTTTTTTAAAATTTTTTTTATCATTTTTTTTCTTGAAAAATAATCCTGTTATTATTTTCGGTAAATTCTAGTAGCTAACCCTCTAGGCCCGGTAGAGTTGCCAAACTGTCGAGCTTGATTTTTCGGTTTTCCTATTTAAATTTCATTTCCCACTTTCCGATTAATACTAAACCCAAACCCATTCGGTACCAATCTTCTATTAAATAAATTGAGAAATTTTGGTTTTTTTTTAAAAAAAATTTGGAGTTGCCACTCGACTGGAGTAGGGAAAAAGAACAGAAACCGTAACCAATTGGGTGGATTAACTACGATTTAGCTACTTGTCTACGATTTCAATTTTATAAAACTAGAGAAATTTGAAATTAGGTTTATTTTTCAAATTATAATATTTCTAAGAAAAAAAATGAGAATAACCAAAATTAACTAAAGTTAAAGTAAGTAATAAAACTTCAAGTCAATATATATATAATTACATGTACATTTCATAGAATTCGTAGGAAATTTTACATCATACAACATTACAGTCAACTGGTTTACATTTCAAATGTTAGTCTTTCAATCCTAAAGATACTTATAAGACTTTAGATATAACTTAACTATTAGACAGATTGGTCCTCACACCTTCATGCTTTAAAAGAGAACTAACCTTTGGATATTAGTCGAAGTAATCAGAAACTAGGACCTGTAAAAGGATCTATACGGTTATGAGCAACTACAACTCAATAAGTTGAATTGGAGACTTATGAATGTATATAAACACAAACAAGATTATCAAGTAATTATTTTCATGCAATGCAATGTAACAAGCAAGTGTCATCATACAACGTAATCTGGTTTGTTGTGAAATCAGAGTAATTTCACACGCTCTGATCCGGGTTGAGAAGTTTTCATATTATGCAATAGCTCATAACCAAACTTAGATTTGTGCAACGAAGATACTGTTTCTCTTAAGACTATCTTTCAAATCAATGCCTTCATCTTTACCACAACCTCTTCTCTTGTCACTCAGTTTGGCTAAGGATGAGGAAAAAACTAAATTGTTATCTAACATTATTTTTTTCGAAGGTGTCGGTGTTTGGTTAGAGAATCCTAATGATCCCCTAAAGGGTTACAATACATGACAATTTAAGGTATTAGGGTCAATTAGGATTAAGTTCAATTTAGGATGTTTAAATAATTTCATACTAGTCTAGTCATAACAATCATTAATCACAACACAAATTCTAACACGAAGTTAGATACGCAAGCACATGCGTAAAATTATTTACAATCACAATCATACACAATCTTAAGTCTTTGAATACCTTAAAATAGTACTCCAAATATGGTGAAGTAATAAACGTAACTTACTTGAAATTCTCAGTCGCTCAATCGCAGTTTGGTTCGCCTTCGTGTATCCTATAATACAAATACGTCTTTTTACGACTTATACTTTGATAATATGCATTCTAAGTTATAATTTAACTTATTTCCCTATATACACCTATTATTTACTAATGATTCACTCTACATTAGCTCAGGGTTCAGTTTTTAAATTAGATTTCAGTTTTGGTTCTAAATTGTTTTTAACTATGAAGAATCCTATATACACTCGAATCCTAATATGAAATTAATCACATTAAGCTTGAGTATTCTAATATCACACTGGGTCTTAATTTAGTATTCTAACATATTTGGTATACTCTAATCTTAATTGAAGTATTGAATTTACTCTCGGTGTGAGAAAATTTTATATTTTTTATCTAATTACCTAAAATTAATTTTTGTACCAAATTTATTTTGTACCGATATTATTATTATATTATCTAATTTAACCTATTTTTTTCATATTTATTAAAATCCCAACTTCACATATTACTAAATTTCCTACAATTACCACATAATTCTCGTATTAATTATAATTAACATTTCAAATGTTAGGATTAGCTTTCCACATCAGTGATTAATATCCTTAAACATCTAATTACCCTCTAAGTCAATAATTAATCATTTAATTAAGCCAAAATTACCTATTTTTCTCATCATTTTAAGGCAAAAAAATTACTTAATTTTTTTAAAAATTAATTAAAAAAATGGCTTCATAGCATTATTCTATACTGCTTAAGCCTTCTACAAAAAAAAAAAAAAAATTAAGCTTCAAACTACACTCCTAAACCTATTTATTTCTAATTCTAATCATGCTCAATTTTGTTCAATTTCTTAAGAACCTTATATTTATAAACGTAATTAAACTTAATCACTATTTTCCCTTAAATCTACATATAATAAAACATCAGAATAATAAATTTCAAAATTTTTTGGGCATAATAAACAATTTTAAGGAATTTTGTAAAATCAGAGGATATGTGAGACTCACCTAGTTTGCGAGATTTTTAGCCTCTAACACCGATTCAAGTGTGTTGACCGATCCAGGTGGTGGGTTTAGAGTGGGGTGGTGGTCGTAGTGGTTCGGTTCCAAGTGGTGGTCGTAGTGGTTCGGTTCCAGGTGGTGGTGGTGTGTAGATTCAGCCTACTTACCCTATCTACACAGATTTGGGACAAAATTTCTAAAACCCTAATTTCCCTCTCAATTTCAGTTCTCTTAATTTCTTTTAGCTCCCAACTGACCAAATAAGCTTTGAAATTTTTCTTGCTATTTATAGGGTCACGTAAGATTTATTGTATATTAATTAAGACAAGAAAAGGCTCATATCTTTTCTATTTTGCCTTTTTAAGTATTTGTTTTTTATTGGTTAATATTTTCTTTCTTCTCCCTTTGCTGCTACGACTTGATTTGGTTCATTCTCCATTTCCTTTATTTTTTTTCTTCTAATTTTTCCTTAATTTTTTTTAATTTTATTTAATTATTTAGCAAATTTTTAACTAATTTTGGGCAATTTAGATAATTTCGCGTATTTCTACCTATATATAAATACATGTAAGGCACAAGTAAATACTCTCAAATATTATTTAGGTCATTTTATGATTTTTAGTATGCATATAATTTATTTCTAACCATTTATTAGTTATCACAATGCATTTTATGTACTTTTAATAAATAACAAGTAATATTCTTAGAATTTGAAAATTTTCTATTATCTTATTTTATTACTTATTTTTTTAAATTCAAACTTACAGAGTCACTTTTACTAATATTTTTAGTTTTAGTTTATAATTAAGGTTTAATCGGATTCTTTAATCGATCACTTTAAACTTATGTACTAAATTCGATCATATGGTTACTTGGTTTATCTTTAGGGCTTACACGTGTGTGTCAAGAGTACATGGGCTCTATTGTGGCAGCGCGTGTGTTGACGTTTGGTGTATTGCAGTGTTGTGCATGGATCAGGCTGATTGTGAAGTCGTAGTAATGTAGTATAATGAGTGTGGATTGATTGCGTGTGTTGTTGGAGTGCTGCAGCAACGTGTAAGGGAGGAAAAGACCATTGTTGTTGTTTCATTGGGCTGAGGCTATAGTTGTTTTGATAATGGCAAGACTCAGAAGTAGTTAAGATCGCGAGTATAGGTTTTTAGCAAATGTGACAGTGTGATGAAGTATGAAGAATTTTTTTTAAGAAAGTTCCTTTTCTTCTTATGCCGCATGATTACTATTTATAAAATCTCAAACAAATCGTATCGACTTGAGTCTCTCATATCGATTTTAATATGATTTGATAAAAATTAAATTAGATTTGAATTATTTATATTAATTCAAATCAAATTTAATAAAAAACAAACTAGATCTAAATCTTTTATAATGATTTAAATCCGATCAAATTAGATTTAAAAGATTAGATTAAATGTGGATCCCGTATGCTCAATTTGCTTTTTGTAAAAATAAAATAGATAGAAAAATAAAAGGCCCATAGATGCCTAAAGAGATTTAAACCCATTATCTTAAATTAACTTAATATCAATATTTTAATACTTATCCGTTAGGCCATTGGTCTATATCTTAATACTCAGTATAATTAAATTGTACTTAAATCACGTGGCTTTCTAAAATAATTATTTGAATTAAACCAAAACTAAACTAATTAACCCTAAAATAATTTATTTTCTAAAAATCTTAATAATTTTTCTTTTCTCATTTTTTTTTGTATTTTTATAATTTTTTCAATTTTTATTATTTTTATTTTGGAATTAGGATCCTATTAAAAAACAAAAATTAAAATTACGAAGGGTAAAAATTAGGTGTCTAGTTAAGGATTAAGTATGAATGAGTATTTAAAAAAAATTATATCATTAATAGAAATACCATTAATGACATTAGCAATAATGAAAGTGATGACAAAAATAATAATGATGGTGATGGAAGAGCCGGTGAAGATAAGGCAACTAATAATTAATGATTTATTTTTAGATTTATATTCTATTGTAATAACGATTATGTTGTAATACTTATATTTTAAATTTATGCACTAGCATAGTTTTTTATGTTTTATTGTTGTACTATAATTCACCATGTAATCAACTGCCGACTATCTTTATTTTCCACCATGTATTTTAAATTTTCTATGAATACTGTAAGCATTTTTAAAGCTAGTACATTCAAGTCGCAGAAACTGAGGTTTTCATGTTTAAACTTTACGTTCTCAATTTACACTATTGTGTAACGCAATTATAAAGAACGTCGATGCGGCAACCTCAAATATAAAAAAATCCGATTGTAAATCCTTTCTATGTTTATTTTAATCACTCGATTAAGAAAAAACTTTAGAAGCTTGTAATCAGCTGTTCTTCCAACTAATTTATATACATCATAGTAAAATCATGCAGAAAAATCCCAATTAAGCCATATATATTGACATGTATCAAAAATAAAATGGATGGACATTTCTCTTCCTTCGTTATCAGTGGGCCCAACACAATGAAGCCCATTATCAACGGCCCTTAACGCCAATGTATACCTGGATTCTAGTAACAATAACCCTAACAACATTGAAATGAAATTATAAAAGTTACTTGCCCCCGATTTGGCACCAACTTTTCTTTTTTTATTTTTTTCCACGGCAACATATAACAAATTTTGTAACTTCTTTCTGGAGATAAGATCATTATTGAGGAATATAAATAGATTTTTTTTTTTTTTTTATAAAAAAAAAAGGAAAAGAAGAGGATGTGAACATTTATTATCTTAAAATCTTGAGTTATCTCACCTTCTTCCTTCTCTTTCTTGGAGCTTTGCCTTATTCCAAAAGGACAAAGTGTAAACATAAAAACACAAGAGAGAGTAAAAGCTAAGGTTTTCGAATATTACTAACAAGAGTAACTATTCTATACAAATCTCAAAATTAGCTGAAATTGGATCCTGTCTCGTATGTATTTGGTAAAAAAATCCATAAAATTAGCTTTACATACCGTACAAATCGCACTTGAATTTACCCATTTACTATCCTACGAATTTTACGAATATATTGATACCAAGACCATCACCATTTTGTGCATGAAGCAGTTATTACTATCCGATTGTCTTCTTTTTAAGGAGATTTATATAAGTTAAACAATGTTTCATACTAATTCTTTAGATTGGTAACAGATTCAAAGAATGGCACTTAATTTTGGGCCATTGTCAAAGGTTTTGAAATGATAGTTTATAAAACGGAGTATGTTATTATTACCTTGAATGACTTTAACCCATCCTAAGCAATTTCTGGTAATAGTTTGGTTCACCTACAGGATCATGGGTCTCCGTGTATGCTCTAAGCTTGTTGTGGTTATTAAACTGAGTAGTTAATCTTATTCATTAATAAATCTATTGAGTTTTATTATTTATAAGGATTTTTATTAATAAGTATCTTGAAACACTTATTAAGAATTAAATTAAAAAATTCTTAATACTTTTTAATATTGATTATATATTCTAAAAAAAAACAAATACATAAAACAGTAAGAAATTTTTTCATTTTGGCTTTTTACAAGTGTTCCAAATACCTATTAATACTCTACAACTTCTAATTAAAGGGTGTAAAAAGAACTTTTAATTAAATACTTAAATGAATGACATTGCTTATGCAAGGAGGGGATTTTGACCTAAACCTTCCCTTACCTATAGCCTTTCACGTCAATATCAGTTTTGTTGAGATATCCTTTTTGGCTTCTTTTAGTTCTTTTGGAAATCATCATTATTTTTATTAAATAAGAATCATTTTGTAAAACTTTTTGATGCATAATGCTCACATATGATATGTATAATTAATCCATGCATATACAAGAACATGTCTCTTCGCTTACTTCAACTGCTTTGACCCCCGGGGGCAAAAGATATGAAAGTGATTGGCATATCGTCGGTGCCGCACAATTCTTCGATTTCTGGGTTTAATCCAAATCATTCAATGACTTGCGTGTTTTTGTGCAAGATTGAACCCTCGGGACTGAGAGGAACTCTCCACTTCAGTTTAAGGTTAACGTCAAGTTTGGTGGTGCAGTGAATCATACATTATTAGGTAACTAAATGCTTTTTCTATGGATGCAAATTTTCATACTCAATTGAAGGCCTGTTTTTTCTTCTCTCTCTCTCTCTCTTTTTTTTTTTTTGGTTGAAGAGAAACATACGCTGCAACATCATCAAGTTGTCTAGAATTACAACCAAGAAATAAAAACAAAGCTAAAGGAAATGGGGATTAGACTTGCTAAAATCTTTGAACATCCCTTTTATTGCTTGAAAAGTTATCTCATATGTACAAGCATTGAAATATCTCAAGTGATTTAGTTAATAATAATAATAATAAATTTACAATAAAAATTGTATAAATAATGAATAAAATTAATAACAAGTAGAAAATTACACGAAAAGAATTAACGTCTAGAGATAAGAGAATTAATATTTCAAAGAATTCAAATAAAGGATTTTGTTAACTGTTCGTTATAACAGTATTATTTATGCTAATATAGCACTTTATTACTTCATCGACATTGATGAAGCATTGACAAGCACTAATGTGGCCTTTTTATTATAAATAAAATAGGAAAAATGAAAAATAAATACAATAATAAGATTAAAAACTAAAAAATGAAGAAAAAAAAGTGAAAAAAAAACATAAAAATAAAAAAAGACATTAGAAAAACTAAAAGAAAATGCCATGAAAAAACCTAAAAAAAAAAAAGGAAAAGACAAATGTTTGTAAAATACTTTTGGCCACCTGAAGGCAAGTGAAAAGTGGGTTGTAGGTTATACGAACTTTAGTCCATGGTTGTTAATCACCCCTTATCTTGAGGTGGTCAAAGCGACCTCTTTTTTATATATCTAACCTTTTTTCTTTCTTTTTTATTTTTTTTGTTTTTATATTTCTACCTTTATTATTTTTTCTTGATTTTTCTTTTTAATTTTTAAATTATATTAATTATTCATATATAAACATATTATTTTTTAAACTACTCTATTTTTTCTTCTTTTTTTTTCCAAGCGTTTTGTTTTTTCATTTTTTAAAATTTTTACACCATTTTTCCCTTTTTTTTTAAATTTTTTTGTAAGAAGTTAACATTTAAGTGCTACTATAACACCATTTAAGCATCACACATTGGATACTAACCATGTCAACTTATTTTAATGGTGTTATGATGGGATCCTTATTTGAATTTCTTAAGACATTGATCTCTTATTTGATTTTCTTGAAACATTGATATGTTATTTGAATTTATCTCTCAATGTTGATCCCCTCTCATATATATATTTTTCCTATTAATATATCATATAAAGGAAAGAAGACACATAATTCATGTAGAAGGTTAAATAGGAGAAATAAGAGTAAGAAGCCTTTTTGTAAATAATGAGACAAGTAATAACTTAGGGTCTCTTTTATCCCATCATAGCTATGTAAATAGAACATAATTTTTCTTATAACTTCATTCCATCAAATTTCAGTTATTGTTACAAGGAGGATGAGAAGAAATAAGGCTCCATAACTAGGTAAGACTAACCCTAAATTTATAATTAACATCAATAATAGGTTTCCAATCATTAGTAATTATTAATTGGATATTCATAAGAGATTGAAGTTTATTGAATTAGGTATTTCATTAATTTAATCTTACAATTCAGATTCAAAAATCATAATGAGATCTAAAATGGATAGAGTTGATATATAAAGTTTATAGATGAACCAATAACTTAACATATTTAATGAAATTTACTAGAGTAAAAGTTAATGCCAGATAAAAAGGATTTCGGAAGTTCGATTTATCAAGTAGATTAGTAATAAAGAATAGATAAGTATAATTAAACCTTGAAATAATGGAATCATAAACCAAGCTTGGATGCTAACAAAATGAATAAAATTGATACATTGAAATTAGGATTTATGTAAGAATTAGAAACCCTAAAATTGAATTGTGTTAAGAATATAAGTAAATAAGACAACAAGATAAAATTAAATAAAAGAAAATTGGTTAATCTCCTTGTAGATTTGGTTGACCAACTTGATAGGTCAACTTATGTTTTCTAGGCAATCGTTGTAATTCATATAGATATTCTCACTTTAGATAATGTAGAAACCAAAAAAATTGGAGTAATAAATTTTCTGAAATTGAGATAAAAGAACATAGAATGAGTATAATATGAAATAGAGTAAGTTAGATTTATAGTAGTGTAATTATTGCCAATAAGATGTGAGGGATATGATGGATCAAGGATTTGCATGTCATAATGAAAGGTAGGTGCTATATTGTTTGTGTGTTGGTTGTAGGTCGTTAATTTAAGGTTGCATTATAAGTAGCCATGTAAATTTGCATGTAGCTATCATGGATAAGCATACGGTGCTCTATAGGTCCTAAAGAAAGGAGGTAGATTAAGTCTTAGGATTCATTACAATGGTTAGTGGATTGCCAATATTAGTGAATTATGGATGTTTGGGGGAACTACATTATAATAAAGTGCTAATAGGTGAAATTGGATGTCATTTGGACCATCATAATTGACTTAATCATTGATGAGTGGTTAATGGGTGATATAAAACAGTATGAATGATTTAGTTTAGTAGGTAGATAATAGCAGGTTTGACAACCTTATAATATTAAGTTAAAATTGAGAAATTATATTGAAGTTAAATAGAGAAAAGCAGAGTAAATATTAAATTATAATTTAATTATGTGAAAATGGAATATAAGTTATTTCAAATTTCTGTTGATGGGATTATGTCGTTTGCTATATTAAATGATAAATATATATATATATATATATATATTTGGGATTAATTTATTACTAGATGCATTTAGTAACAATGTAAGTCTATGTGCTAGTGTCGCACATGTGTAGGTGCATGCTTTATAGTATTTGCCGAGCTTGTTGTCGCTTAACCCATTTGGGGAAATTATTTTTCAGATAATTTGATATTTAGGCTTGAAGACTTGGAGAGTATAAGATGAGCATTGAAAATATTCGTTATTCAACTAGGATTATGTGGTGGATTGGTCATGCCGTTGCTTCCTAAAGTAGACGGTTACTTGATGAGCTGTGCTCACATCGTCTGGAAAACTTTTTTCTTCCAAGTAATCATGGTCAGTGTGTGTATGTTTGTGAGCCTTAGAGTAGACTGGCGAGAGAAAGCTTAGGTGTGGCTTAAGAATTTTTTGACTTGCTGTGACTGGACTTGTGACTTCATGTATAGCTCGTGGCACGTAGAGCTCCTGACTCAAGCTGGCCGAAATATATATATATATATATTCCTTTTTAAATGGACGGGAGTTGTACTATATGTTGTTTGCTCCGAAGTTGATTTGGAATAGTTTTCGTTTTCCCCCGCATGCGACAAACCAAAGAGTAAAGAGCAAATGGTACGTGCATTGTAGTCCGACTTGGATTTGTTCGATGCGTTGTCTCGTACACAACAAACAATCGAAGTACTTTGCGTATGAAAAATTGCTACAATGTCAAGACAAGGCATCATCCTCGAAGTCAGTAAATCTAGATAAACACAACCACTCATAGGATGACATTATAGTAACTATATTATCACGTTATAACGAATCAGACGAACTGTTAAATTCCATCCACCGTTGTTTTGACTATACGTAAGCAGCAAAGAAGAGAGAGGCCTCCCGTTTTGTGCTTTTGCTCTTCTAAACCGTTCGATTCTATCATTTTATACATTGAAATGATAAAAGAAAGAGCTCTTAAGCACAGCAATGGATCTCAAAATTTTCCCTCGAAAAGGTGGTGCAGACAACATTCTCCGGATATTGAAATTCGCCTTAAATGCCATTTCACTCGATCCGGGAGCTAGTACGAAGATACGTTCGGTCTTATATTAGGGTATAAATGAATTAAGTCAATTTATAAATTATTTGAATTCAATTTGAGTTTTACTTAAATTCGATTTGATGAACGTTGAGTCGAATTTGAACTCAAACTATTTAAGTAAGAAATTAAGCTAAACTCGAGTTTTGGAATACTAAGTTAGTCAAGCTCACAAGCTTAATTAAATTTAGTATAATTTTTAATTTTTTTTAAATATAAGTGAATTTCAAGTTATTTAAGGACAATTTATTAAAAAAAGGAGTTTAATTGAGCAAATTGAACCAAACTCGAGTTTATTATATATATATATATATTCGAAATGAGTTCAAACTCAAAATTTAGAACTCAAGTTTCGAGTTTTTAAATTGAACAAAATTCTTTATAAATTTAACTTAATTTGATTACAACCCTAATCTTAAGGCATAAGCTGCCTAGCTTATCATACCCCGATTTTCATCCTTAATTGCATCTTGATAAGTAACCTCAAGACACTATTATTTTTCGTAAAATTAATATTCAATTGGACACTACGAAATCAACCAATCAAATTTCAATGCTTCGATTCTCCGTGATATCCAAATGAATGATTCTTATTTTTCCCTAATTCCAGAGCCCAACGTGAATGCATAATTGCATATGTACAATTCGAGGAAAAACCAAACAATTAATTTGGTCAGAATTAGGTACAGAAACTGCAAAACATATCCAAGAGATCTTGTCCATTGCGCGTTGCCTATATTTTGGAAACCTATGCTTGGTAAATGGTGAAAGGAAGGGAAACGAGGGACGGGAAGAAGTGAAAGGTTAGATATGCGTTTGGTATTACTAACAATGGATTTGGATTTCTATAATTAGTTACTCTAAAAATTTTTAAAATTATCTCTTTAAAATATCATTATGAATAATTAATATTAGAAAAAAGAAGATAACAGTATGATGATATTATTTAGAAGATTTCAATCATTAAGTTTACAATTTTATTCAAAATACTTTTTCTTTTTTTATACCAACTATGTTATAACTTTGAAAGAGAATGGTAGAGACATTTGAACCCTAGTTTTTTTCAATAAAAATTGGTAATAATATTATTAGATTACAATAATCTTGACTATTTAAAATAATTAAAAAAAATTCATTTTCATTACGAATGGAAACTTGGAATAAATTTTGCCCTTCCTTCTAATTAGTGGTGAAATCGAAAAAGTGGGTGCAAATGAGATTAATATCATTAAAGCGCTCCTAAAAAGAATAAAATAAAACAAGAAAATATAATAAAGAAGAGCATTTTAGGTCGACGAATTGAAGTATGAAAAGGAAAATATTTTACCACCTTGTCCTGATCTCCTCTCCCCTACCTTTTCCGTCTCCAATATTATGCCAAACAAATTGAAGAATGAAAAGGGCGTTTGTCTATCTTTCTGACCAACGAAAGAGAAAAACGTAAGGCCAACATTCCAAACAAATACAGTCCTCCTTAGATAGATTCTTAAAAATTTTAAAGTATAAATTTAATTCCTTATAACTTTTAAAAATGTAGATATAGATCCCAATCGTTGCTAAACCTTCATGGTTTTTCATTTTTATCAATAGTTTAGGCATTATTTATATGTTTTCGAAAATTTATAGTAGATAAAGTTGCACGTTAAATTTTTTTTTTCTTTATCATCATCTTTTACCTCATTACCATTTTGAAGGAATAAAATATTTAAATCTAATTAATTTGATTAGGAGATTAATATTTATACCTTATACCATTAAATAATAATAATTATCGTAGGCATTAAAAATTCAGAAGATATATTTTATCTGTACATCACAAAATTGGATAAACGTCGGGATAGGAATGAGAACACTATTTAAGACTCAAACTCTCTTGGAGTATTACAATCGGAGTGTCATTATTCATATACCTAAAAACCCCAGGATGAATCATCGTACTTATCTTGAAACTTCACTTCACGTATTAAAAACGCAAAGGAAACAATGCTTCATATCATTCCATTGAGTTCAGTGAAGCTTTTTAAGGAATATAATGAAATTGAATTTTTGGTGGATGTTTTGTCGCATGAAATTGCAAGTTTTTTCATGGCAGTTACAAAATCCACGTTGGACATGTCTCTTCCATAGAGTACAACATTTGGAAGAAACTAAAAGGCATAATTATCCAAAATAAAAACAAGTTAATAATGGACACACACATACACATTCATGAGATTAATTTAGTTTTCGTCCTAATATGCCCTACCGTCTATTATCGTGTGGTGCAAAGGTGCAAGTGAGAGAGTCAAAATTTGTGAAGCATAGCTGAGTTGGTGTCCTCACCCACGAATCTTGTGCATAATCGAATTCCACGTGTCTAAAAACTAGGCAACACGACATCACTTGATTGGATCTGTACGGATCTGATTTTGATATCTCGCCCTGGATATTTGTAACAAAATGTAACTCTTTTGCTTGACGTAACATGAATTTGATTGGCGAGTTGCGTGAGACAATAGTTTATCAAACTGATGATAACTCTTTCTATTTTTCAATCTTTAATATTTTCTCGACGCAGTTGTGATCCGTTTACTTCTTTAAATAAATAAAATTTAAATTCATTTGGGAATGGAATAAAAGGAGAATCAATATTATATTGTTTAATTGAATAAAAATATAAATATAAAATCAGCCCATAATAAAATTTAAAAAGCAAAATTAACCTTTTTTTTTTTTTTATATCCTTTCTCTCTCTTTTTGTTTCTAACCTCAATTTCAGTTTTCTTTGTTCTTTTTCTTTTTCCTTTTTCTTTCTTTCCAATGACCTACTGATTACTCGATGGTAAATACTGGAGATGACAACCCTATCTTATTACGAATGAGAACAACCTAGGAATTTGGGAAACCAACAAATTGGAGATAGAGAGATAAGATAAACGAAGAGAAAAAGTTTGAATTTTTACAAAATATTTCGGATTTTAGGGAAGAGACAGATTAGAACGAGAAAGGTTTTGGTTTTCATGAAAAAGTTTGGATTTTTATGCAAACTATATCCTTTTAGATTGACCTCCATATTTGAAGCAGTTGAAAGCCTAAAGCTATTTGTTCTCTGTAGGTATGTATGTGTGTGGATGTAGAAGCTATTCGAATCTTTATTGAAAAGTGGCGTTGGAGAAGATGGCCATTTTAACAAAGAATTACAATTCACGCGTCTAACTATAGAATTCTGATTCAATATTTTGTTGAATTACAATTTTATAAAGTGAACACAATAATAAAGTTATACCCCTCCATCAAGAAGTGAGGTGAATTAATATTTTCAAACTTTTTAAAATTTTTCGATATAAGAAAAATAAAATTACTCTTCTTAACAATTTATAATGGTAAATAGTGATAATTTAATAATTCAAGATGCAATAATTGATAAAGTAAATTAAAAGAGAAAGGAAAGAGAATATCAAACAGAGATTTTATAAAGCTTTAGCCGTTCCACTTGATTAACTAATTAACTAAATCAAAGAAAAAAATTATAAGTACTTGTCACACACGGACTTTACAAAAGTCTGCTTTATTTATCTAGCCTCTCTATTATAATTTAGGCTAATATATATTTACAGAGTATAAATGTACTTATCTCAACATTAATACAACAAATAATTATTATAAATTATAAGTGAGAACAGAAATATAAATCTCAATTAATTTCGCTCAAGATAGAAATGATGAATGTTGAATGATTTGCTTCAGTGAAACTTTTTGAAGAAGTATTTAAAGGATTTTCTGTGACTTTTCAGAAAATATAATCTCAATTTCAATTTTTTGTTTTGCGAGAGATTTTTTTTTTTTTTAGAGTAGTTTGTAGACGTTTTGAATCATTTCTCTTTATATTGAAATCTTTCAAAGACTAAAAATATAAAGATTACCTTTTTCATATCTTTTCCAATCATTAGTTTGTTGAAAATAATCCTTAAATATTTTGAGAAATCTTTCCTTTTTTCCCCCCATGTCCCCACGCGGGAAGGGCATGGGGACGTCAAAAAGGGGATCCTATCAACTTGTTCCGACCTAGGATAATAAACTCATAAACTTGGTCTTACTTCACTGTCGAGAAACGAAAGAAGACTTTCATCTTCAAGTTTAACTCAGATGTAGCTCGCCTCTTTTTGGGTGTAAAGCAATGTCAAATTAAAATGGAATAAGACATATTATGAAATTGATAGTAATGGAAAAAATATGATACGATCCTTTATTACTATTCCTCATTTTGGTCCTCAAAAGACTTTTCGTTATCCCCATGAATTGGACAATACTATGCTATTTTCCATGTTTGTGTTAGGGCTATTTACTTTGTTGATTGAAGTCGTAGGAATTCCTTTTAATCAAGAAGGAGCTGCCTTGGATATATTATCCAAATTATTAATTTCGTCCTTAAACCTTTTACATATCTCGGTCATTTGAATTTCAAAACAACTTTCCTTATTTTCTTTAGATCAGATAAACTTCAATTTGTAACCACTAGATAATCTTTTGATTTGAATTTGTGAAGGAAATATGCCTTAATAGAAACTTCTAGATAAAACTCAGATTCAAGATTTGAATTTCCATAAAATCTGATTCAATCTTATCCTTATCAATATTTGTGTCTATCTTGATTTTTCAAAAATTAATTCGCTAAAAAATCCCCATGACTTATGATTTCATCTTGAGTGAAATATGATTAAGTGTATTTTCCTAATATACTTAATATAGTAGAGTTATGCCTTGATTAATTCAAATTAAAAAATAATTTCATATGTTTCTAAATCAATCTGTTGAAGAGTGTCAATTCATCCTTTCTTTGAGTCTTTTGAATCTGTTTCCGAATGCTTGTAAAACTTCTGAAATACTTTTTAAAAAATTTCAGACTATTTTCTTTTTAAGTCAAGTTAAACCTTCTGAATAAGTTTTTAAAGACAACTTAGATTTGTGAAATTAAACTTTCTGAGAATCCTTTTGAATATCTGCAATCTTAATGATTTATTAGCATTTATTCTTTTTTGTTATCGTTAAAATATATTAGAGAAGTTTAACATTATTCTCCTTTTTTATGGTAACAAAAACACTATTATAAAACCAAAACGCAAAAAATAAAAATTCATTATGTCTTGCAATGTGTGTGTAATGTGCAAACCACTACTATTTTTTATTTTTCACTCCCCTTTTTTTGTTATCATTCTTAATAAACTTTCCCTTAATCTTTATAAAATGTGCAGAATGAGTAAAACATAATTGACATAAAAGATCAAACTACATTGATTAAAGGAAATATCATAATCAAGTTCAGAGATAACAAGAAACAACAAGTCCATAAGAGGACTAAAACAACGCCATCTTAACATAGTTAAGCCAAAACTAAAATACTGGAAACAAAGACAACCATTTCTTTGATTTCTTGGTTTTCTTCCTAGCACACAGTTTGAATCTACCAAAATATGATGGAAGAGCTTTGCTAGGAGATGGAGTGGCTTCAAAAGATGTTGCGACAGATGAAGTGGGTTGGTTGCTTTTATTAGATGATGGTGTGTTTTGTATAGGAGTAGGTGGAGAGACTTTTTTGGTGGAAGCCACAGATAAACTTTCAGTATGGCTTTTATGAGGTGTTTGTTCTTCAGGATTAAGAACAATAGTAGCAGTTTTAGGTGACTTGTCAGGAGATTGTGGAGAAATGACAGGGGTCTTTTCTAAAGTTAGAAGTGGAATGAAACGAGTTTGATTTGTTGGTTAAGTAGAATCAATAAGAAGATCAGGTTCATGTGGTGTGAGGTGAGGATTAGAGATAAGGACAGAAGGTTCAAATGGTTTAACTGGTTGAGCTTTTGTAGGGTGTTCAAATGGTGTAGCAGAATGAACTTGGTTATTGGTTGTTAGATTTGATTCAGTAACAATTTCCTTAACCCAAGCTTTAAAAAAATCTTTCATTCTAGTAATCTTTCTTGATTCATTCAGAAAGATGTTTAACAAAGGCTGAGCTTTCTCTTTGTTTCTAGTGAACAGGTTGAAATTCTGTACCTTCTGAATCACTGTCTGAAGCCGAACCAGTTTGTTCATTAAATTCAATATTATCTGATCTTCTAATCACTTTCCCTTTTCTTTTTGGTTCCTTTTCAGCGGGCTCTTTTCCCCTCTTCCTTTTCCATTCATTACCTTTTTCTTCAATTATAATGACCCTTCTTTTCAAATTTGAGGGATGAACAAAGATTCCTTCATTATATGAATGCTAAAGCTTGTCATTTACATAAATTCTCATTTATTTAAATATTCTTTCACCAAGCTTAATAGGAGAAAAATGACAACTTGCTTCCCCTAGAATTTTTAACTTCTTGAAACTAAAAAGAGCCACTAACATATTTCCATATGGCCTAACATCTACATGTTGCCATATGTATCACATCATTAATTTCATAACATCTACTTGTCTTTTCCTTAATATTGCTAATATTACTAGTGCATTCTTTCTAGTTACAGAGGTTGTACTACTCTTCCCAAGCAATGCAAATGAATTGATGGATTTATATAGAATTCTAACCAACAATTCAAATTTAGTACTAAAGATGTCCCTTGCTGTTCCCAATTCAACTCTATAATTTAATTTAGTAAATGAATTTTCCCTTGTCAATTGTCCTAAGCTCTCATTCTCATGTATTTCTTTAATGCCAAAGCATTTCAAAATGTCTTTCTTTGTGATTTCTATCTTTTGTCCTAATACAGTTGACTTCTAGACTTCCTAATTTTTTCTATTAAGCTTCCTATAAAATTCGTCTATCAATTCTTCATATATCACATCACGTAAATTAACTAGACCATTTAGACCCAATCTATTTAGGTAATCTTTTTAGTAAAAACTGTTCTTATCAAAGAATTCTAGGTCTAAATAAAATGAATCTTTGATAGAAATTTTTTTACCTTTTATAGTGTACCGTTTCTTGGGTTTATCCTTTAATTTGAAGGAGGGAATTGTTGTCTTAATTTTGGGTGATTTTTCCATATTCTGGGGAGATTTCGAAAACTTCTTAACTGGAGTAGTAGCCTTAGGTTTCCAAAGAGACTTCCTTGGCTTTGGAATAGAGGTGCATTCTGAAGGAATTCTTTCAGAAACTTCTTCAGATGGTTTACCTAAGGGATTAGAATATTTCAATTCAACAACTTCTTTGGATGAATTAGATTCTTGAACATTCTGAAAATCCTTCTGATTAACTTTTTGGACTTGTTCAGAATGTACCTTAGAGGCGTTCTTCTGAATTACTTATTGGGTAGCCTCTTCCAATTGTTCATCTCGAAGTTCAAGGATTAGGGTTTTTTCAGATGAATCTTAGTATGTTTCGAAAGGTCGATTTGGTTACGGGTTTACAAGAATGGTAGTGTCTTTCTCTTGTTTGTTAAGAACAATGAGATTTTTGAGATTGTTTTGGATTTTAGATTTAATTCCTTTAGCTGCAATCTATAAGCCCCACAACCAGTTACTCAAGGCTTCGATCGGCTGAAAATCTGATCGAGCCTAAAGTATTAGTAAAGTTAGAAAAATTAGTAAAATGATCCTGTAAGTTTGAATTTAAGAAAATAAGTAATAAAATAAAAGAATATAAAAATTTCAAATTTTAAGTATATAACTCGTTATTTACCGAAAATGTATAAAATGTATTATGATAATTAACGAATCGCTAGAGATAAATTATATGTATATTAAAAATCATAAAATAACCTAAATAATATTTAGAAATATTTATTTGT
Organism: Lumnitzera racemosa; assembly: GCA_024138005.1. Taxonomy (NCBI): domain Eukaryota; kingdom Viridiplantae; phylum Streptophyta; class Magnoliopsida; order Myrtales; family Combretaceae; genus Lumnitzera; species Lumnitzera racemosa. The sequence continues at coordinate 7,910,426 of JAMXBC010000010.1, forward strand.
ACTATATATGAATTTACATGTATGTAGAAATACGTGTAATTACTTAAAATGCGTGAAATGTGCTAAAAGAATAATAAATAATTAAATAAGGTTCATAATTAATTAAGGAAAAATAAAGAAAAATCAGAAAAAATAAGGAATGATCCAGAATTGGGTCGTGGTAGCTGGGGAAAATAAGAAACAAATTAGCCAATTAAATTAGAATAACATAAAAGCCAAAAATTAAGGAATTTGGACAATATCTTGTCTAATTTAATGCACATTAATTACTACAAAACTCTATAAATACCCCAAATTTTTTAGAAGCTCATTTGGGCTGTTTGGAGAGTGAGAAAAATAGAGAGTTTAAAAAATTTAAGAGCAAAACCAAAGAAAAAAAAAAAAGAAAAGGAAAACTGTGTAATTAGGACCACAAAGGAGAACCCAGACCTGACGAGCAGCTGGGATTGGACAGCCACCACCACCACATGGTGATGGCAGCGCCCAGGTGGGCCGACACACCTATGGCCACCAAAATCGGTAAGTTTGATTTCCAACCCGATTTTGTGTAATTTTGTAAAAATAGTAAATATTCTTAAAAAATTATGAAACTTCTTATTATAGAATATTTTTGTATTTAGTTTTTAGGAAAAATATTATTTTGATGAAAATATGTCTCATGATATAGGGTCCTTAAGAAATTGTGCAAAACCGAGCATGTTTCGGTTTAAAAATAAATGACCTTAGGAGTGTAGTTGTGAACCCAAAATTTTTGTGTAGATTACTTAGATGATATAGAATAGTGCTATGAAGCTCGTTTTCAAAAATTAATTTTCGAAAATTTTAGATAATTTTTAGGCCCTAAAATGAGGCATAAAATGGATATTTTAGGGTTAATTAAGTAATTAAATGGTTAATTACTAATTTAATGAATAAGTATGTGTTTTAGGATGTTTAAATCTGATGGAGTATAATACTTGTAGCATTTAGGGTGTTAGATGTAATTATTAGGTTAATTATGTAGTAAATAAGTAATATGGAAAAATAGTACATTTTAAGTTAATTTTGTAAATTAGGGTAATGAGGTGTAAAATTTGATTTAGGATGAATTTAGAAATTTTGAAATGATAATTGATGTTGGGAGATAGTAATTAGAGTAATAAAAATATTAGATGTGTATTATGTACATAATAGGTGATAATACATAATACATAATTATTAGAAATATAATAAATAGAAAATATTAGAATAAAAATTGATATTATGATAATAATAAAAATATACAATAAAACTGATGAAAAACTTAAATTTATGTAATTATATGAAAGATGTAAAAATTTTTCACATTAGGAGTAAATTCAGTGCACTAATAAAGATTTAAGTGTACTGGGTGGAATAAAATATTAATTAGAAGTAATGATGGTATTTAGGAGATCGGGAAGTAATATGATTAATTTCACATTATGAATTAAAACAAGTTTCTAGAGTTCGGGTATAAAACGGTACTTAGAAATCGAACTAGAATCTAATTTAGAAATCGATGTGGAAATCGAACCCGAACCTAACCTAACCTTAAACCTAGAAGAATTGTAAAAGATTTAAGACCTACATAATCATATATATTAAACTCTAGACAAAACATAACAATAAGTGTTTTAGGATCAAACGAACCTATAATAGTTATATGAAAAACTGAAACCACGTTTGTGTTATAGGGATGATCGACAATGGCTTGAGTGAGTCGAACCTCGAGTGAATGAGCGAGGATTCGAGGTAAGTTGGAATTAATACGTTGTTGTATTTTGGAGGCTTGAGATTATGCTTGGTTGTGCTTGTTAGATAGTTGGTTGTGTGCATGTGCTTGATTATGAGTGATGCTATGATTCTGTCTGTTGTTCTGGTTTGTATTGTATGATTTATATGAAATGATTGATCACTCTAAACTGGACCTAATCAAATATACGATCTATAATCATAATCGGACCCACATGGCAACCTATTAGGGAAACTTAGGACTCTCCGGCCAAATACCGACCCCTTCGAAAGGGATATCACAGGATTGCAATGAGTCCCTTCTTCATCTTTAGTCGAACTAAGTGACATGAGAGGAGATCGCGGCGAGGGTAAAGACAATGGTTCAAAAATAGTTACGGGATGAGCGAGGTCTCCATTATACAAGCCTAGGTTTGGTCGTACGCTGTTGCATTAATGGTAACTCCTTAACCCGGATTAGAGCGGGTGCAATTTCTCTAATTTCACGACGGGTCGGACAACGTCGTGCGATAGCATTTGCTTGAACATGCTTTGCACTTAATAAGTTGGTTGATAACCTTGTTATGTTTGTGGCATAATTTTAAGTCCTCCATCCTAACTTACTGAGCTGTGGTTGCTCACATCCCTATAGACATCGTACAGGTGCTGGCTAAGAAGTGGCATACAACTACTCTGAATCTAGCAACTGCTAGATCTTGGGGAGAGGAAAAATTTTTGAAGAACAAACTATATTCTTAAGGTCTAAGTTTTTATTTTAGAATTTTTCATTTTTGAATAATGCAATAACTGAATTATAGTGTCTATATATAAATTTTCTCACTTTCTTAGGTAAATGATTTATTTAAATTACAAACTGTTTACTTCAAAGCTGGTTAGTCGTGGCCGCCTCATGTAAATTAGGTCTAAGATAGTAGTTGTAAGGCCAATTTCTATCTTAGAATGGTTTATACGGCATGACTGTTATGACTCTGCCGCTTTGGGGCATGATACAATCTAAGTAGATTTTCTGGGTGCCATTAAGGTTGAATTAGAGAAAAGTACGAGAGAGGAATATGAGAGATTTGATGAAGTGAGAGAAAGAGAGAATAGAAATGAGGCTTTTATAACTAATTAAGCTACCAACATTAATGGTAGTTAACTGAAGGGACTTGATTAACTTAATAGACCTACTAAGGAGGATTTGGGGACCTATTATGGACATGCTAAGCCCTTAATCCTTTACATGTCCAACAAATTAATACTAGTACTTTCTAAATTAATAAAAAGGATTATAAATACTCAACTCATTACAAATAAATTCAAATTTCAATTTATCTAGAGGCTTAGCAAAAATATCGGCAAATTGATATTCAATTGAAACAAAATCAACACTTACATCATCATTTGCTACATGATTACAAATGAAATTATGCCTTATTTTTTTATGTTTTGAATTTGAGTGATGAACTAAATTTTTTGTGAAATTAATAGCACTAGTATTATCACATTTGAAGGGAATATTTTTATAATTTATTCCATAGTCATCTAATTGTTGTTTTAACCAAAGTATCCATGCACAATAATTTCCAATAGATATATGTTCAGCTTCTATAGTTGAAAGAGTAATTGAATTTTATTTCTTTGAAAGACTAAGAAAGTAACTTATTTCCTAAGAGTTGACATGTTCCTGAAATACTCTTCCTATCTACTTTGCAACCTATATAGTTAACATTTGAATATCCTATAAGATCAAAATTTTGACTCTTAGGATACCAAATTCCCAATTTTGCAATACTTTTTTCTATATTTGAAGATCTTTTTAATTGCAGTTAAGTGTGTTTCAATTGGTAAACTCTGAAATTTAGCACATACATAAGTACTAAACAAACTATCAAGGCGTGAAGCAGTTACATATAATAAAGATCCAATTAAGCTTCGATAGAGTTTTCATTTACCTTTTTGCCGTTACCTGTGATGTCAAGTTTGGTTAAGGTAATTATAGAAATTGAAGAATCCTTGGTATTCTAAAAACCAAATTTTTTCAATAACTGTCTAGTGTACTTCTCTAAGTGAATAAATATTCCATTTTCTGATTGTTTGATTTGTAATCCCAAGAAGAAGTTTAATTCACTCATGAGTGACATCTCAAATTTTGCTTACATTAAACTTGAAAATTCTTGACAATATATTTCATTAGTTGCACAAAAAACAATGTCATTAACATAGGTTTGTACAATTAGCATATCTTTTCCATAATGTTTCATCAAGAGTATAGTGTCTATTTTTCCTCTTTGAAAGTCATTTTTAATCAAGAATTAACTTAATCTCTCATACTAAGTATAAGGAGCATGTTTAAGTCCATACAAAACCTTTTAACTTAAACACATGATCTGATTTGACGGGATATTTAAATCCAGGAGGTTGATCAACATATACTTCTTTTTTTATGAAACCATTCAAAAAAGCACTTTTTATATCTATTCGATACAACTTAAAATTTTTTATATAAGTAAAAGCAAGTAACAATTTTATAGCTTCCAGTCTAGTAACAGAAGCATAGGTTTTATCATAGTCTATTCATTCTTCTTGTGAATAACCTTTAGCTACTAATCGTGCTTTGTTTCTAATTATTCTTCTATGCTCATCCAGTTTGTTCTTAAATATCCATTTAGTTCCAATGATCGACTTGTTTTTAGGTCTTAGAACTAAACTCCAAACCAGATTTCTTTGAAATTGATTAAGTTTTTCTTGCATGGCTAAGATCCAGTTACTATCATTTAAAGCTTCATCAACTGAGTGAAGTTCAATTTCAGATATAAAAGCAAAATGATTTGCAATATTCTATAAGCTCAATCTTGTTCTTATTTTAGATCTAACATTACCAATTATAATCTCAGGAGGATGATCAAATTTAAATTTTAAAGTTGATGGTGGAGTATGAAAGTGTCAGAACCTTCTAACTTACCTTTCAGATGTTTTTCAACAAACCTAGTATTAGCTTTTGAAGTACCTTCTGATTCAAGTTTTGTTTTGGATTTATCTAGCATCCTTGAAGCTTCTGAAGTACCTTTTAAATGAGGTTAGATCTTTCCTTCTAAATCAGGGCGCATTGTATTCTTTTTGTTTGAAACAAATGGATTTTCATAATCTAATTCTTCATTGACTGTTTCTTCAATAAATTTGACATTTATCGATTCTTCTATAACTTTTGTTTCTTTATTTTATACTCGATATGGTTTTGAGTTCAGAGAGTAGCTTAGAAAGATGGCTTCATCTGCTCTCTCTTCAAAATTTCCCAAAATTTTTCCTGTTTTCTTAACAAAACACTTACAACTATGAAAGTATGAAACAGTAGATTTCCTTTCTTTATAGATCTTGTAAATAGTTTTACTTGTTAAGGGTCTTACATATACTCGATTTATGATATAACAAGCTGTTGAAGCTGCTTCTACCCAGAAATGATTAGCTATATTACTTTCATTAAGTAGAGTTCTTGTCATTTCTTGGATAATCTTGATTTTGTATTCAACTACTCCATTTTGTTGTGGAGAATAGGGTATAGAAAAATTATGAGTGATGCCTTTATCTTCACAAAACGAATAAAATTTGAGTTTTCAAATTCTTTGCCATGATTAGTTTATAGACTGATAATAGAGAGGCCTTTTTCATTTTTAACTTTTTTTTAAAAGATTTCAAAACCTTTGAAAGCATCACTTTTATGAATTAAAAATAAAATCTAAGTAAATCTAGAAAAATCATCTACTATAATAAGTCCATACTTACTTCTTCCTAAACTTAGAATACAAGTTAGACCAAAAAGATCTAAATGTAATAATTCTAAAGGTCTTTGAATAGAGATAACCTTGTTATCTTATAAGAAGATGAATTCGTTTTATTCTTAAGACAAGAATATTGTTAAGAGTATGCAATTTGGGTAAGCCTTGAATTAAGTCCCTTTTAGACAAGTTCTCCAATCATTGAAGTTCACATATCTTAGTCTTTTATGCTAAAGCATAGCATTATCATTTATTAAAATAAAACAACTTTTAGATCTTCAAATGGTCTAATTAGATATACATTCTTCTTTTTGAAACCTTCAAATAGCTTAAAACCTTCTTTGTTAAAGCCTACACATTTATTATGTTAAAAAACTATTCTATACCTTTTATCACACAACTGACTTATATATAATAAGTTATGTTTCAATCCTTTAACTACCAATACGTTTTCGATTGAATGAGGTGCTAAACTTGATCCTACGGCAATTATTTTACCTCTACCATTGTTACCAAATTTCACATAACCATTTTCCTTCCATTCCAGATTTGCGAACAACGAAGTATCACTAGTCATGTGTCTCAAACATCCGTTGTCAAGATATCATGTCCCTTTAATCTTAGCTTCGTGATCTTGCATACATCTAAGCATAATCAAGTCTGTTTACAAACCCAGTGAAGATTCAAGCTCAGGTTCATGAAAATTCAAGCTCGTGTTTTGAATTGAACTTTAATTATTGCTGAGCTTGTATTTTTTGTAATAGTAATGTTTCTCTATATGACTTATTTTATTACAAAGAAAACAGGCATAAGGTTTCTGCTTAGTATACTTGTTATTTTTTTTTATTTGGATTCTTTTTGAAATACACTCTGTTCGACTATCTATTGTACCTTCTGAAAGAATATTTGTCGTTGTTTTGAGAGAACTTTCGGTTGTACTTTCTGATAGGTTTAAACGCTTTGTTGTTTTCCTTACCTTTAATCATTTCTTGATTTTCATCTTTTGATTTAATAAAAACTATTTCTTTCTTTGTCTTAGATGTTTCTCTAAATTCGAAACCTAGTCCTAATTTTAAATTCATTTGGTTAGAAATCAACATTTGTGATTTCTTGTCACTTTCATCAAACTTGTGGAATGTATTCTTGATTGACTTAGATAAATCTTCTACACAATTTTTCAAATTCTTAATTTCTTCTTTTAGAATTAGATTTTCATTAACTAAAGCTTCACAAGCAATATACAATCCTTTGAAATCATTTTTTAGAAAATTATTTTCATCTGCTAGCAACTTATTAGCTTGACTAAATACATATTTCTCAGTTTTCAACTTTTTAACCTCAGATTCAAGCTTAGATATTTTATTACTTAACTTTGAAAGAGTTTTGAGGAGCTTGTTAATTTCAGCACATATATTATCAGGTACTTCCAAATCAGAATCAGATTTAGAATCTACTTTAGCATCTTGTGAACCATATATGTATCACTAATAATTTTGCTACGAGAAGACAATTAATTAGTTATAGCAATAAATCTATTGAAAGAGTCTTTGATTTATTCACCAAGGAGAATTTGAAATGTTTCATATTGTTGAACCAGTGAATTGATTCTTATGTCTTTGATGGTTTTTGTGCCTTCATAGGTTTGCACCAAAGTATCCTAAATGTCTTTAGTTGTTTCATAAGAAACAATTAGATAAAATTCTGATCGTGTAATAGTACTCAACAATAAATTCTTAGCCTTTGAATTTAGTTTGGCTTTGGTGATATTATCTCTTAACGTAATGATGGTTAGAACTTTGAGATCTTCTGCATAAATAATTTGCTAAGCTTGATAATCCGATGCCTTCACATAAGTCTCAATCCTAAATTTCCAATAGGGAAAGTTTCATAAAAAATAGTGTCTTACCAGGCTGAACTGTTAAACTACTGTTTGATTTACCTATGATCTTGAACTCTAGAAAATATTAGAGCGATGCTTTGATACCAATTGTTGGTCCTGTCTAAGATATCAAGAAGAGATGTGAGTTGATATCTTTAAACTTTTTAAAACATTTTCGATATAAGAAAAATAAAATTATCTCTCTTAACAACTTATAATGGTGAATAGTAATAATTTAATAATTCAACACGTAACAATTAATAAAGCAAATTAAAAGAGTAAGGAAGGAGAATATTAGGTAGAGATTTTATAGAGCTTCGACCCTCTTGTTGAATGCTCTCTTCCAGCTCTACAGCTAGGGACCTGGTTTATTTCATTGGTGTTGTTCCACTTGATCCACTAAATCAAAGAAAAAAATTACAAGTACTCGTCACATATGAACTTTACAAAACTCTGCTCTGCTTATCTAGTTTCCTTACAATCGAGGCTAATACAAATCTATGTAGTATAAAGGTAATTGTCTCAACACTTATACAAAAAATAATAATTACAAATTATAAATGAGAATAAAAGTATAAATCTCTATTTATTTCGGTCAAGATAAAAATGATGAATGTTGAATAATTTTCTTTGATGCAACTTTTTGAAAAAGTATCTGGAGGACTTTTTGTAACATTTCAGAAAATATAATCTTAATCTCAATTTTTTGTTTTGCAAGAGCTTTTTTTTTTTTTTTTTTTCAGTATAGTCTATAGACGTTTTGAATCCATTCTCTTTTATATTGAAATCTTTCAATGGCTAAAAATATGAAAATTACCTTTTTCATATCTTATCTAATCGTTAGTTTGCTGAAAATAATCTTTGGATATTTTAAGAAGATCTCGATTATTTGAATTTCAAAACAACTCTCTTTATTTTGTTTGGATCAAATAAACTTCAATCCATAACCACCAGATAATCTTTTGATTTGAATTTGTTGAAGAGATATGCCTTAATAGAAACTTCTGGATAATACTCATATTCAAGATTTGAATTTCCATAAAATTCAATCCAACTTTATCCTTATCAATATTTGTGCCTATTTTAATTTTTCAAAAATTAATTTGCTAAAAAATCCCCCTAGATCATGATTCCATATTGAGTACAACGGAATTAAGTGTATTTCCCTAATACACTTAATCTAGTGGAGCTATTAATTAATTTGAATTAAAAAATAATGTCATATGTTTGTAGATCAATCTTCCGAAGAGTATCAATTCTTCCTTTTTTTGAGACTTTTGAACTAGTTTCTGAATGATGTGTTATACCACTTATGCTTATAAAGCTTTTGAAATACTTTTTGAAAAATTTCAAACTATTCTCTTTTTAAGTCAAGTAAAACCTTGTGCATAAGTTTCTAAAGATAACTTGGATTTGTGAAATTAAGCTTTCTGGGAACCCTTTTAAATGCCTACAATTTTGCTGATTCATTAGTATTTATCCCTTTTTGTTATCATTAAAATATATGAGAGATATCCAACACCGATAAGGTTTTAAGATAGGTTTTGAATTTTTTAAAATACCTGTTAGGAAATTCACTACCCAGTAAGAAGTAATTCGAGTATCATATGTTATAGGAAATAAAAACTATCGATTAGAAAACTAGCTAAGTTCTTGAATTTCATTCTTTTGATTAAGTATGGACATGAAGTCATTATATTTGATTACAGTAAATCTAATGTAATAAAGTAAAAAGTTAATCTTTTTAGATTCATACTATTGTGGAAATATTACTATATTTTGATATGTAAGCATCAAATTTGCTTTGTTTGTTGAGCTAATTCTTTTATTTATGGTTTGTTTATTTATTCATTATTTTGTTAGCAAAAAAGCATTTTTCTCTCTCGTTGTAGGGGTGAAATTATATTAATGATAATTGTAAAGATATTCATATTATAATGTATACCATTTTCTTGTTTAAATAATATAAAAGCATTTTTTTTCTTAGTAGGAAAATAATGGGATTTGATCAAACAACAATTTTAGAGGTTTTCTTTTCTTGCAAAAAGAATGGGGAGCTTGCTATTTATTGAAATAAATTATGGATACTTTCTAGCTCAACATTCTATTGTTTATTTGTAGTATTACTTTGCACCTATGGATTTTTTATACTTTACTTTTCCTAAAAGAGGAAAACGGGTTTTGGGTTTTCCACCAAGCTTATCGGATGGGTTTTGAGTAATATCCTCAAAACCCTCTAAGATTCTGGATTGGTTTTGGAACATCCTAAGTAATGAAACGGATATTAAAATTACTAAATCTGTTGTAAACATACCTCGGTTGCATCCCTAATTATAAACTTGAGGACCATGGTTGGATTGAAGTCCACGCAAAGAGAAGGACACCTAAACCTAGGAAAACAATGCGTTAGATAAAAAAAATAAGAGGATAAGATAGAGGGCAATCAAGCAGCAGGTGGCATTAAAATTCCTCAACCAGCGTTCGGGAACTTAAAAAGCAATAGTGGGCAGGATAGCATTAAGTCCGCAAAAGGAAAACGTACCCCGATGGCTGACGTTAATGGCAATGTCGTCTCACAAGGAAAGGATATCTCCTCTTCGGTCGCGGGTAGATCCTATCCTTTCCAATCTGTTGAGATTACCAAAGATATCAATACTCACGTGGAGAAAGAAAATTAAGCCCTAAACAACCCCTGTTTTGTCCTTGGATAGTCAAGCTAAAGCAAAAAGAAGCCCTCGATCAAACAATTAGCTTGCCAACATGGACTCAGTAGCCGAAATTGAACTAGTCCTCCTTCTTCTGAGGCGATAGGGATTAGCACTGGAAATGCATGCTCATTCCAGACTATGGCATGTGTAAACAGGATAAGAGACACTTTGACTTTACGTCGAAGTGATAAGAATAGAGACCACACTGATGAGACGGAGGAGGAATAGGACACCGTAAATCACTTTCAAACCCTTCGACCGATGCTGGCCAGTCTATCTGACATCACAAGGAAGAGCAGTGGAGAGATGGAGGCCACCATCCTAATTCATATGCCCATAGTGCGCCAAGAGATGACGAATGCAGATCGCTTAGCATTAGCGGAAGCAGCATGCAAAATCATCACGGAATGCTTAATGGCGACGAAGGGTGAGAGACCGGATATTTAAAGGATATCACATGTGATGCTGATTTTGGAGGAGACCTAAAACTCGGCTACGATCCTAGCGACACAGAAGGCAATGGTCATAGCTCGCATTGCCTTTTGATCATGCAAATGGAATATCCAAGTGGAGAAGGAAGGGAACGTACCCCCGGAATCTAAACAGTACGTATTCAAATGTAAACTTGCCAATCTAGATATGTCGGACACTTTGTCTTCTACAATACATCCACAACCTTTTAAAATCTTAGCTTAGAATGTATGTAGGGCAAACTCTCATGCTCGTCAGCAGATAATCCAAGACCTCATCTGTAGATATGACCCACAAGTTGTTGTCATTACGGAAACGAAATCGAACCAGGTAGGAGTTGATAATCTAAGACAGATGTTGCGGTTTACGGACATATTATGTGCAGAGGCGAATGGCATGAGTGGAGGCATTGGCATTTTTTGGATGAACAATGTGGTTCGTGTCCAAGACCACCGTGTATCCCATCAAAAGATCCTGGCCCAAGTCTAGATAATTTCTTGCAACTCAACTTGGTTTATGTTTAGTGTATATGCACATCTGAATTTTTGTACTCGTTAAGAACTATGCGTTGAGTAACATTGCTAGTATACTTAATGATCCATGGATGATGATTAAGGATTTTAACAAAGTGCTTAGTAGTAATGAGAAATAAGCTGGGCAAGATATTATTCAATCTCAAGCAAGAAGATGCGAAGAGCATATGGATATTTGTAGGATGGTAGATTTAAGATATATGGGTGGTAAATATACTTAGTCTAAACAGACTTGCAACCTTATTGATCTCATACAATTAAGGATTGATTGAGCTTGGCCAATGTGTAATGGAGAGCACTTTACCTAGAAACTAAAGTATACCATTTATCTACCTCATCTTCTGATCACTGTCCGCTCCTCTTGGTCACTCACCTAACTATTAGTGTTGGCCCTAAGGAACTTAGGCCGTTTTGGTTTTAGCTAATGTAGCTAGACCACCTGAACTTCTTATCATTTGTAAGCTCGCATTAGCATCTTACTATTTCCTTCATTGAAGAGGACTTACAAATGTTTACGAATGAGTTAAGAAAATAGAACAAAGAAATCTTTGGGCTAGTTCACGTTAAAAAAGGGCACCTTATGGAAAAGATCGAGAAATTTAGGGACAGATTGAGAAGAGACCTTAGCTAAGCTCTAATTGATAAAGAACGTTTCCTTTAAGAGTAGTTAAATAAGGTGCTTGATCAGGAAGAAAGATTATGGACCACAAAGTTTATAGCAACATGGATAGTTGAGGGGAAACAAAATACAAGGTTTTTCCGTATGTCCACCGTTGTGAGACAAGCTAAGGGAAGAATTGTTAGATTATTTGATGAGACTAATTATTGGATCACAATGCATGAAGCTCTTGCTTCCATGATCAATAAGTTCTTCTCTAACCTATATTGCACAAAGAGGTTGTTTGTTAAACCTTCCTTTCCATCTTGGCTACCAACCGTGACATGTTTTAGTAAAGAAGATTCCAAATCCCTTACTGTTATGTTCCGAAGTCACAGAGTTGTAATAGTCCCGCCGTGTAAACTATTTTATGATAGTAACTGGCCTTACAATACCTGCTATAGACATGATTTACACAAGGCATTGACAATTGCTCGCTTTGAAGTAAACAGTTTAATTAAGAGTTTAGCTAAAGTTACAGTAATTCTCAAGAATTTTATATCAACATATATAATTATATGTACATTCCACAAAACTTCCCAGGAAATTCTATATTAACATTACAGTCCACTAAATTAAATAACAACTATCAGTCTTTCATTTTTAAGCTATTAAGGAGACTCTAGCTATACATTTACTACTAAGAAAATTCATCCTCACACCCTAGGCTTCAAAAAAACTAATCTCTGGATAGTTGTAGGGCAGCATAATACTTGAAGTATTTAGAAATCAGGACCTACAAAAGGATTTATACGGGTATGAGCAACTACATCTCAGTAAGTTTAATTGGAGACTCATGAATGTATACAAACACAAACAAGATTATTAAGCAATTATTTTCATGTAATGCAACAAGCAAGTGTCATCACACAATATAATCCGGTCCATTGCGAAATTAGAGAAATTTCACCCGCTCTAATCCGAGTTAAGGAGTTTTTATGTTATGCAATAGCTCACAACCAAACTCAGGTTTGTGCAATGGAAACCCTGCTCCTCCTAAGACTATCTTTCGAACTAATGCCCTCATCCTCATCGCAACCTCTTCTCCTGTCATTTAGTTTGACTAAGGATGATGAAAAGGCCAATTGCTATCCAACGCTATCTTTATCGAAGGTGTCGGTGTTTAGTTGGAGAAACCTAATGATCTCCTAAAAGGTTACAATGCATGACAATTTAGGTCGTTAGAGCCAAATAAGATTAAATTCCATTTAAGGTGTTCAAACAATTTCACACCAATCCAGTCATAACACAAAATTAATCACATTACAAATTTCAACACGAATTCAGATACTCAAACACATGCATAAACTACTTACACTTACAATTACAATCATATACAATCCTAAGTCTCTGAGTACCATAAAATAGTATTTTAATACAGTAAGTAATAACCTAACTTACTTGAAATTCTCAGTTGCTTAATCACTTAATTGTAAGTCGGTTCGTCTCCGGATATCCTATAATACAAATACGTCTTTTTAGTACTTACACTTAAATAATTCATATTCTAAGTTATAATTTAACTCATTTCTCCATGTATACCTATTATTTACTAACGATTCATTTTACCTTATTTCGGGGTTCAGTTTCTAAATTAGATTCCAGTTTTGATTCTACATTGTCTCTAACTACAAGGAATCTTAAATATGCTCGAATCCTAATGTGAAATTAATCAAATTAAGCTCAAGTATTCTAATATCATATTGTGTCTTAATTTAGTGTTCTAAACTATTTAGTACACTCTAATCTTAATTGGGGTATTGGATTTATTTCCGATGCGAGAAAATCTTACATTTTTCTATACAATTACCTAAAATTATTTTTTTTAGATTTATTATATGCTAATTATTATTATTATATTATATAAATAAACCTAATTTTTCATATTTATTAAATTTTCAATTCCATATATTCTTAATTTCCTACAATTACTATATAATTCCTATATTAATTACACTTAACACTCCAAAGGCTAGGATTAGGTTTCCACATTAGAGATTAACATCTCTAAATATCTAATTGCCATCTAAATTAGTAATTAATCACTTAATCATCTGATTAACCAAAAATTACCCAATTTTCCCATCATTTTAGGGCTAAAAATTTACTTAAAAATTTCAAAAATTAAATTTAAAAAAAATACTTCATATCACTATTCTATATCACTTAAGTATTCTACAAAAAAAATTTGAGCTCTAAACTATATTCTTAAGCCTATTTATTTCTAGTTATAATCATGTTTAGTTTTACTTAATTTCTTAAGAACCCTATATTTTTCAGACGTGATTAAACTTAATTACTATTTTTTCCAAAATTTACATACAATAAAAGCTTAGAATAATAAATTTCATAATTTTTTGGGTAAAATAAATAATTTTAAAAAATTGTACAAAATCGAAGTAGATGGGAGACTTACCTAGTCCGATGACATTTGGGCTTTCAACACTAGTCTAGATGTATCGGCCGATCTAGGTGGTGGTTTTGGAGTGGGGTGGTGGTGGTGGCTCGATTTTAGGTGATGGTGGTGTGTGGGTTTGGTTCATTAACCTCTACTACACAGATTTGCTTAATAATTTCCAAAACCCTAATTTTCCTCTTCAAATTTTAGTCCTCTTAATTTTTTCTAACTTCTAACTGTCTAAATGAGTTTTTTAAATTTTCTTCCTATTTATAGAGTTTTGTAGTAATTATTATGCATTTAATTGAACAAGACATTGCCCAAATCCCTTTAAGTTTGCCTTTTTTATTGGTTAATTTTTCTTCTTTACTTCCTAACTTGCCACTACCAAATCCAAGTCATTCCCTATTCTTCTTATTTTTTATTAATTAATTAATAATTTTGTTTAATTATTTAATAAGTTTTCAGCTAATTTAAGTAATTTTGTGTATTTTTATCTACACGTAAATACATATAGGGTACATGTGAACATCCCTAATTATTATTTAGGTTATTCTATGATTTTTAGTATACATATAATCTATCTCTAGTAATTTATTAATTATTATATTACACGTTTCGTCTTTTCGATAATTAACAAGTATTATACTTAAAATTTGAAAATTTTATAATATCTTATTTTATTACTTATTTTCTTAAATTCATGTTTATGGGTCATTTTTATTAATATTTCTATATATAGTTTATAATTTTAGGTTTGATCGGATCATTTAATCGATGTCCTAAACTTTGTGTATTAAGTTTAATCTTACGATCATTTGACTTAATTTTAGGGCTTACACTTACTAGAAATGTTATGCGAGAGCAGGTTTGGAAAGCGATGTGAGATATTGTGAATCACAAAGCTGTTAGGGTTGGTGGATTACATTCCTAATTCTACAAAGCATGCGCCAATTATGGGGGAATTGGTCTTTAACATCATTGATGGCATTTGGAAGAATGGAAAGGTTCCTGAAAGCATCAGCAAGACCTTGATTGTTCTTATGCTAAAGAAGGAAAGGGCGAATAGACTCAAAGATTTCAAATCTATCAATTTGTGCCCTACATTATACAAAGTGCCGAGGAAAATTCTTATCAATAGATTGAGACCTTTTCCATCATGAATCATTAATAGAAAGTAATCAAGTTTCATCTTAAGGCATTTAACCAAAGATAATGTTATCATCTTTCAAGAACTCATGCATTCTTTAAAGAGGAAAAAGGGTAGGAAAGCATAGATGATCTTAAAATTAGACTTAGAAAAAGCCTATGATAGGCTTGAATAGGACTTCATTAGATACGCTATGTAAAGTTGTCGAGTCTGTTTTTTTTTTTTTTTTTATAAATTTTCCTTAACCTGGCCAATATTAAACCTTAACCTATTTAATATTGGTCATTGGCTAAGAGTTAAAGAAAATTGGCTTTTCTTTTTTAAAAAATTATTTGCAGTCGTTATCCAATTGGAGTTAGGAAAAAGATTAAATTATAACTAATTGAGTGGATTGGTTATAACTCAGTTATCAGTCTTTCAATAAAACCAATTTTTAAAAAGGTTTTAAAACTAGATATCTAGATCCGGGGCCATCCTATTAAATCCTAAATAGATACCACTTTTTAACTTTCCAAATTTAATTTTGCTTTTCAATAATATCCTTTTTCAATTTCTAAACAACAAATCTTATCACATGTGACTAAGATAATTAAATCAAACAATTATTTACAAAGATGGAAAAAAGAAAACTTTTCACATTTTAAGTAATCTCGTATTTACGTACGAGTGCCTACGTACCCACTATTTGTAATCAGACATACGTAATTCTTTTAAAAAATATTAGTGAGTTAGTTGATTTTAAAATTGAAAAGTAACCGAGTTTATGTCTCTTAATCATTTCATTTTATTTAAGAAAAACACCTAAGAGAAAATGGTCCTAATTTGGTAATTTTATTTTTTGGGAAAATTCTCAAATATTCTATTTTTTGAAAAAAAAGTTCTAAGTAGTAAAAATTTTTAGAAAAATCCTAAATTACCTAAATGCAACTTTATATGAAATACACAAGTACAGTTGCTAACATACTTTATTATGGAAAATATACCTAGTTATAGAAAAAAAGCCTAAATCGTAGAAAAAATGCCTAATTATAGAAAAGAAGCTTAAATTAAGGAAAAAAAATCCTAAATCATAAAAAAGAAATGTATGAATTATAGAAAATATGTTTACAAAAAAAGGGTGCGCTTATTTTGGAAAATTTTAAGAAATTCAAACTTTAAAAAGGTTCATATTTTTTTTCTTTTTTATTGAAAAATGTTTTTTCAAGTGATAAAATGGTTTTTATTTATTTTATTGTCTTTTATATATTTTTATTTCTTTACTAAAACATTAAAATAAAAAAAATTCTTCCTCTTTCTCTTTTCTTTTTCATTTTTTCTTTCTCTTTCTTCTTTTTTTATTTTCAAATTCTTTTCATTTTTTCTCTTTTTTTTTATGAGTTACAATTACAATACAACAAATTAAAAAAGAAAAAGAAAATACAATATAATATTACAAAGACAAAAAAAAAAAAGGGAGAAGGAAGTGGACCAATCCAAAAGGACACAGGTTAGATCTTCAGTTGGTGGGTCAGATTCCATTAGGTTGGAAAGCTATCACTATAGGCAGTTTTTAGCACAACTTATCTTAGCTAGGAAAGCTCCGAGCTTGCGCAAATCCTAGAGAGAGAAAAAGGAGGTATATAGAGAGAGTGTGGTTTGTAATAAGTTAATGGTTTGTAGTAAAACAGAATCTCATATTTATAGGTATCATGGTTGAGTTAAAAATAAAAAATATTAAATACAATATAATTTTATTTTATGTTTGAGTTGGGTGAACCTGGACAATATGTAATATTAAATATAAAGCCGTGTGTAGAAAACATAATTAACATGCACCAAGAGTGTACCTATTATGTATAGGAGTGTGTTGGAATATGTTCAAAACGCGTAAAAGTATGCCTATACACTTAAAAATGAGTCGGTAAATGATGTGGCCTATGACATGGCGATGACATGATAATGATGTGGCAGTGACATGACATGGCGAATGAGGTGACATGACGTAGCGATGATATGGTATGTTGATGTAATGAATGCATGTACCAATGAGGGATGAACTTAAAATCTTTAAGTCATATGCAATATCAAGTCATAGTATGTTACTGTAAGCCCTAAAGCTAAGCCAAGTGACCATAGGATTGAACTTAGAACACAAGGATTAGGGCGATCGGTTAAAGAATCTTATCAAACCCAAATTATAAACTATTAAGAGAAATATTAGTAAAAATGACCCCGTAAACTTGAATTTAAGAAAATAAGTAATAAAATAGAAAACTGTAAAATTTTCAAATTTTAAACATAATAATTGCTAATTATCGAAAAAGCGAAAAGTGTAATCTAATAACTAATAAATTACTAAAGATAGATTATATGTATATTAAAAATTTTAGCATGACCAAAATAATAATTAGGAATATTCACATGTACCCCACATATATTTACGTGTAGATAAAAAATACGTGAAATTACCTAAATTGGCTAAAAACTAAGTAAATAATTAAAGAAAATTATAAATTAATTATGGAAAAATCAGAAGATGATATAATGAATTAAATCAGGTCATGGCAGGTCAGGATTTGCAAAATAAAAATTAACCAATTAGAATTAGGTAATAGAAAAGCCAAAAATTAAGGAATTTGGGGCAATGTCATGCCTAATTAATGCATATTAATTGCCAAAAACGTCTATAAATAGGGAAAAATTTTCCAAAACTCATTTGGATAGTTGAGCATTAGAGAAAAATAGGAAACTTAAAAAATTCGAGAGACAATCCAGAAAAAAAAAAGGAAACTGTGCAAATTCGGATAGTGAGCGAAACCCACACCTTACCACCATCTGGGACCGAGCCACCACCACCACCCCACTCTAGAGCCACTGTCTAGGCCGGCCGACAAGCTTGGACCGGGTTTGTACAGCCAGAAAGCTTTGAACCGAATGATTCCCTTAATTACCCCGATTTTGTATAATTTCATAAAATTAGTTATTTTGCCTAGAAAATTATGAAACTTATTATTCTGAGGTTTTATTATATGTAGATTTAGGGGAAAATAGTCATTTAATTTAATTACGTCTGAAAATATAGGGTTCTTAACAAATTGTTCAAAACTGAGCATGATTAGAACGGAAAATAAATAGGCTTAGGAGTGTAGTTTGGAGCTCAATTTTTTTGTAGGATGCTCATGTGATATAGAATAGTGCTATGAAGCCATTTTTTAAAAATTAATTTTTGAAATTTTTAAGTTAATTTTTAGCCATAAAATGATGGAAAATTGGGTGATTTTTGGTTAATTAGGTGATTAAGATACTAATTACTGATTTAGATAGTAATTAGATGTTTAGGGATGCTAATCTCTGATGTGAAAACCTAACCTAGCCTTTGGAGTATTAAGTATGGTTAATGTAGGAAATTAGGTAGTTAATGTAAGAAATTAGTAATATGTGAAATTGAAAATTTATAAATCTAAAAAAATTTGGGTTATTTAGATAATATTATAATAGAAATCAGAAAAATAATAAATCTAAAATAACATTTAATTTTAAGTAAATGTCTCAAAATGTAAGATTTTCTCACATCGAGAATAAATCTGATACCTCAATTGGGGTTAGCGTGTACCAAATAGTTTAAAATACTGAATTAAGACCCAATGGGATTTTGAATACGCGAGCTTAATGTAATTAATGTCACATTAGGATTCGAGCATATTTAAGGCTTAGGAATCAAATTAAAATCTAATTTAGGATTCAAACTCCGAAATAGAGTATAACGAATCATTAGTACGTAATAGGTATATACGAAAAAAACAATGAATTAAAATATAACTTAGAATATTAATCCATAAAGTATAAGTACTAAAAATACCTATTTGTATTATAGGACACCCAGAGACAAATCAGCTTGTGACTAAGGGATCAAGCGATCGAGCAATTCCAAGTAAGTTGGGTTATTGCTTATTATAATAGAGTATTAGTTTTATGGTACTCGAAAACTTAGGCTTGTATATGATTGTGATTGTAAGTAGTTTACGCATGCGTTTGATATATCTGAATTCATACTGAATTTGTAATGTGAGTGATTTTGTGATTGATTGAATTGGTATGAAATTGTTTGAACACCCTAAATGAAATTTAATCTTATTCGACCCTAATAACCGAAAATGTCATACATTGCAAGCCGTTAGGGGATCATAGGGTTCTCCAACCAAATACCAACCCCTTCGAAAGGGATAGCGCAGGATTACAAAATGGTCCATTCTTCATCCTTAGTCAAACTAAGTGACAGGAGAGGAGGTCGTGGCGAGGGTGAAGTCAATGGTTCGAAGGTAGTCGCAGGAAGAGCGATGTCTCCATTGCACAAGCCTGGGTTTGGTTGTAAGCTATTGCATAACATGAAAACTCCTTAACTCGGATTGGAGAGGGTGAAATTTCTCTGATTTCACAACAGACCGTACTACGTTGTGTGATGACACTTGATTATTGTATTGCATGAAAATAATTGCTTGATAACCTTGTTTGTGCTTGTATGCATTCATGAGTCTCCAATTCAACTTACTGAGCTATAGTTGCTCATACCCTTATAGATCCTTTTGCAGATTCTGATTTCTGAACACTTCAAGTACTATGCCGCCCTACAATTACCCAGAGGTTAGTCCATTTGAAGGCAGGGGTGTGAGGATCAAGTTACTTAGTATAATATGTAACTAGAGTGACCTTGTAGTTAAGGATGAAAGACTGATAGTTATTATATAATCCAGTGAACTATTGTGTTTATGTAAAACTTCCTGGGAAGCTCTGTGGACTTATATATAATTATACATGTTTATTAGAAATTTGTACTATTTATCATAATTATAGTTCAACTTTTAATCGAACTATTTACTTCAAAGCGAGGAGTCATCGACGCCTTGTGTAGATCATGACTATGGTAAGCACTGTAAGACCAGTTACTATCATAGAATGGTTTACACAGCGGAACTATTGCGACTTCGGGGCATAACAGTTACTCTAAGGTCGTTGACCTGTACCTTGTTTATATGTGAAATTAAGACAAGGTTTGCTTAGGTTAGATTTAAATTTAAGTTTAGGCGTAATATCCCTCTAAAAAAAGACCTATTATTAAAACCTAAAGCTTATTATTTTAAAAACTTATTGAAATTTCCTAATTCTTTATGGTTTTTCTAAACTTTTTAAAAAAATTTTTTTCTAAATTTTCCAATTTTTTCATTTTTTTTTTAATTTCTTATTATTTTATATTTTTCATAAATTAGGACCCTTTACTTTAGCCTAAAAATTCTAAAAATAAAAAGGAGCAAAAATGAGGTATTTATAAAAGTTTTGGATTTCCTACCTTATGGATCAATCTCTTGGGACCCTACTTAGTAACTTATAATTGCAGGATTCTATTTAATGGTGTTATGTTAGAATAGTTCTCGCCAAGCAAAAGAGTATGCTAAGGTGATCCAATATTTCCCTACCTTCTTATCATCACTATGGAAATCCTAAGCAAATGTATTAAAGATATGGTGGATATAGGTTTATGACCCATCAATTACAAAGGCTCTCATATATCCTTCTATCACATGATTTTTGTCGATGATATGATTTTGATGGGAGAGGCCAATGTTGAAAATGCATGCATTACACAGCAAGTTATGAATGTTTTTGGCATGAGGTCTGGATAGAAGGTAAATTATAATAAATCTTGTGCTTTGTTCTCAAATAACACTCCTTCTGATATCAAAGAATGAATCTGCAAAATCTTTAGTATCAACATTAATGTAAGTAAAGGAAAATATTTGATAATTCTGGTTAAAGTAGGAGGCAACCTAAAGACTTTTGCTATGAATTTCTTATTGGAAAGGATCGAACAAAAGCTATCTCAGTGGAAAGCAAAAATCCTCAATACCTCAGCCAGGAAAATTCTTGTCAACTCTTCCTTAAAAAGCATTGCCAACTACTATTCATAGATGATTCCTCTTCCAAAGAGGATTTATAACTAATTAAAACAACTTTATAGGAACTTCATTTAGGATTAAGCGGAAGGACAAAGGAAACTTCATTGGATATCTTGGTCAATGCTTAAACAGTTAAAGGAAGATGGTGGCCTTGAGTTACTAGATATTTACAAGAGAAATAGAGCTAATTTTACCAAATTAGCTTGACAAGTGGGAAAAAAAGGACTTACTGTAGTAGAGACTCGTGAGGGGTAAATATAAGCTCACGAATGGAAGATTTGGAACTAAAAGTGGTTCACAAACCTTTAAAATGGTAAATGCTCAGTTAAATTGATTGGAAGGGAAGTTGATTCTCCCCCTTAGGCTGATCATGTGATCAAAATTTTGGATGGATGCATGGAACAAAGCTGAAAGGATAAGGGATTGGTTTATAGGTCCACTTCCTAGGAATGACGATTCCCTCATTGTGGCCGACACATGGGATGTAGAAGACGATTAGAGTGAAGAGAGGATTGGTTTCCTCCTATCTAATGAGGACAAAGCACAACTGGGTTTGTTTGATGCCTAAGACCAATGTGTAAGATATAGATTGTGACCTACTATGGCCCTATGACCTAAATAGTAAAGTACAAGGCAAAACAATCTATAGAATGTTATATCATGAAGAAAAGGGGTTAAGGGTGGATGAGAAGCAAGATTGGGTTTGGAGTACTCCTATAATACTAAGAATACAACTCCTATTATAGCGTCTTATTTGGGACAGCCTATTGGCGAAAGACAACTTGAAGAAGAGAGGAATAGAGGTAGAGTAACCATGAGTCTTTTACAAGGATGTTGATGAAACTGCACAACATCTTTTTTTAGATTATCCTACAATAAAGCAATTTTGGGGGAGGATATAGTAGCCGGACTTATCTAAGGGAGCTAACAAGGATGGATTTTTGGAATGGCTTAGGAAGAATGCTATTTTTTTGAAAATCAGATGGGAAGGAAAGAACATATCCCGTGGCTGTCGTGTTCTTATTCATGTTGTAGGGTATTTGGCAAACACATAATAAATGTATCTTCTGTAATGGGGGTATGGATAGGTAATGTTGTTTGGAAAGAAGCCCATGACTAGTGGACAATAAACAAGAAAAAGAGACTAGCTCAAAAGGAATCACACATATTAGCCACATGAACCAAATTGATTAGGATATATTAAAGTAAATTGTAATGCAGATGTTGCTTAAAAAGATGACAAAGCTGCTATTGCTACAATTGCACGTAACCATGAAGGTAAAGTGATCGGGGGTTTTGGAAAGAATGGACTGGTTAAACACCTTTGGAAACTGAATTGGGGGCCATTCTGAGTAGAATATGCTTAACTAGTAACTAAGGATGGAAACAGGTTATTATAGGATCTGACCACTCTATTGCCATAGACTTGATTGAGCATATATGCCGACAACAAACATCTAAGTTTTTCATTGCTAGATAATATCTTCCTTTGATTCTATTGTGTTTTACAGGATCACGCATGAAGCCAATCAAGTTGTTGATGCGTTGGCAAAAAGAAGGCTCCATGAAGGTCCAAATGCTTCTTTATCTTATGATTTTCCTATGTTTTTGCTAGACCTTGTATCTTTGGACTTCAAAATAAGTCGAAGTGTTGTTATGTCATGGCGCCAATATAATGTTCTTAGTGCACTCGATTAAGTTTTGCCTTTAAGGAACACTTTTTATGACTCCTTTTGCTAGTTGAATATATTTTTATATTAACCGAAGAAAAAAAAACTTATAGAGGTGAGCGGATGCATAGTAAGTAAGGTATGAGGTCTTACTCATACTCTATCTTATAAGTATGAATTCATATGTTTTTGTACTTGGAAACTATCCTGTACGTCCATAGAACCACCCTATACCCTATACTATGTAGATTATACATGATACAAAATGCCCTATGGAACCTATAATTTTTTTCTTTATCTTCCTTTGAAATATTTAGTTAACTCTCATCACTTGACACTTGAGATTAGAGAAACAATATTCTATTGTAAGAGCTCAGCTCAAGATGCAACGTTGAGACCCATGACTCTAGCATGACTCAAATTATTCTGATGTGTTATTTATAGATCACTTCTCTAAAGTTATATTAAATATGAAGTGGAAGTGAAATGTGTGACTCATAGAATCCCACATCAATAGGAACCAATACCACCTGTTGCATGATAAAGTTATAAGTCTTTTAAACATAAAAGAAAGAAATATTATTGATTATTCAATATAACGTAATACCTTTACTAAATTATTAAAAAGAAAATAACCTACCAACTGCCACTAGAAATTAGAAATAAATAATAAGGTAATCCTTAAAGTAACGTTGATATTTATCAAAGTTATTGATAAGGATTATCCTTTTCAAGATAAAATATATATATATATATATATATTAGTAATCTTAGGAAGGAAAATGTTAATACATGCTTTAGAGTGCTCATTATAATGCTAAATAAAAAAAAAAAGACTTTTTTTTTTTTAATATGCAATAAGTGTGGAAAACCATAAAGAGTTCTCTTTATACGTCTTTAACAAATATAGTGCCCTAAAAATGCCTCCTTTAAATCCATATCATCGTCGTTTCATTCATAATTTTATCAATGCATAATCCAAAAAGCTTTTATTTCATTCATATGATATATATATATATATAATATTATCTCCTTTTCCGAAAAATAATGTTCCTTCTTTAGAAATTCTATATATATTTGATACCTCACATATATTACGTTATTTCGTCGGGAAAAAGAAATTATAATGCATTTGCATTATTTGAATTCGATTTCTTCTTTTCTTTTTTATTTTTTGTTTTGGTCTTCTTTTTTTGGCGACAAACTCTTCGGTTCTGTTTCGTACATATCACATGAAGTTCGGTTAGAGAAGATATCAGATGAAGTTGTTTGGCGTGTCTCGATATTTATGGCTTCCGGGAGCAGAAATTAAGAACTTCGATCCTCTGTCGTAGCGGCTGGGTACAATGTACATGGCGACAATTTTAGGGTTATTCAGTAACGAAAATTAATGATAAATTTGGCTCTCTTGATATGTCATATTTTTTTAAATTATACATAATAAATAATTAATTTGATTGTAAAAGTGCTTAGAAAAGTTTGTATCCAATTTTCTTTTTTTTTTTGTTAAAATAGATAATCTTAAAAAGAGAAAATTAGGTATCTTAATTTATGATTAAAAATATAAGTGTTTCTAAGCACAAACTATAACAATGTGGATGTGTATTCAAGATTTTGCAGTTCATTTCATTGATCAATGTTTTTTCAACTTTGGTAATTGCATGATAAATACAAAAAATATTTTAGTCAAAATCACATTTGATAAACATGCATTTCCTAAATAGAACCCTAAATAGCTCATACCTTACTTAGAATCTTAATCAGATAAAATAATACACTCTCCACTCTCAAGACTTAAATCAATGAGATTTCAAGTATGTTATGTTGTTTGATTTAGGCTTTTGAATATTGTATATGCCGTTCAGGGTCCTGTTTGTGTCATTTTTAATTTAGAATTGACGATTTTTTGTTTGGAGAATAATATATATTATGTATTTATGAAAAAGAAAAATATAGGTCAGCAAATTATAAAAGTTTGTAAACACAGATGACGTCATTGTAATTCACTTTACAATTAATTTCATCTTTTTGATGTCTTTTGTAGTATATATGCATACATATATATATATATACTTATACTATATAATAGAAAGGGGAGAGAAATTTACCAATTAACCTCTTTCCCTTAAACAAGTCATTTCATGTTGATTATATAGAAACATTTCTTATAATTTGAATTTTGAAATAAAAAACAATTTACCTCATGGTTTTGATGCATTAAAGTATTTTTTTTGGAACGTTGATAGTTGTTACATAACTAATAGAATACTTGGAGTATCTCTATTACGTTATGTTCCATAGAATTTTATATAATTATTTGTAAAATAAGAATAAATATTTTACTTTTAACTCTTTAACCTTTATGTAATGTATCATTTTATTATCCTTATAAATTGTGTATTCATCCAAAATAAGATTAATCATTTGCAATGATGCATGTAGAAGCGTAGCCTATATTTATTACAGGTACATTTTTCTGCTAGTGTAAAAAAATTTATATAAATTAATTCATTAAACTCTATTACCGTTATGCAACTATTTCTTCATCACATGTTTGTCTTATCCATAATATTAAAGAAAGCAGCAACGCTTTGGTATTTTTAGTATTTTTCTCTTTATATATTTACATATGTTGCTTACTATATTATACCGCTACTTCTTTTTTTTTAACTTTTATCATCAATAGTATGTTTCAATTTTCACTAACATAAATTCACATCAAAATTCAAAACTTAAATCATTAATTGATGATGCCTAATGTTTGATAGTAATAATGATTAAATTGTCACTAATATAAATTACCACCAATAAATGACTAATATTTTCTCAATAATAATACATTTGAATTATTGTTGATATAAATTTATATTAATAATTTTAAATTTGAATGAATAATCGATGGTGTCATTGCATTCATTATTGATAATAATTAAGTTTTTTTTATTCACATTAAACTTAATTCTTATTAATAACCTGTTTGTACTAATAATATGTTTCACCATTAGCAAATGATTTTTTTACCATTAGTGATAAGGTTCAATGTCTCATAATCATTAATGAATGCTTAGTATATCACATGTGTCAGTGTTAATTGTTAACTTTTTTTATCTTTTAATTTTCATTAATATCAATTCAAATCAAGAATTGATGTACATTTGATACTAATAATATATTTTAGCTATCATTGATGTTAATTGCCATTGACAAATGACTAGATTCTTTTATGTTATTATTTATAAAAGATTTAATTTCAAAACAAACTCTCTGTAAAAGTTTTTAGGTTGCAAGTCTTGTAGTAAACGTAAATTATTTAATATCTAATTCGTAAAGGAAAACTTCCTTCAACTGCTTACTATAAAAATATTTTATTATCTATTATTTTGATATAATAAATATTAAAAAACTTGTTTAAAATGTTTTTGAAAGATTATTCAACAATATTTTTTAGACTCCCATAAGATATGCTTTTTATGTTTACCTATTTTATCAAGTCCATTATAGTTTAATGGTATTATCATTGGTTTCTCATCGGAATAAATTGGATTCGAATCCTCTTTTTCCTATAGTTGAAAAATAAAAAAAAAGTCCACCTATTTTTCTTCCTTAAGTTAACATGAAAACTCTATAGAAAAAAAAAAAGTCCATCGACTCACTAAAACCTCTATATGATTTTTTGTTGAGTCCTGAAAATAATTCTTAAACTCTATAAGGTTTTGCGATTTAGAAAAAATTTGACAGAAAACTCAAACCCAGTTAAAAATAATAAAATACATATATGATATTAGTAATTTAGTATTAATTGTAAATAATAAAATATAATAATTAATAAAAAATATATTGTCTCTTTCATACTTTCTCTTTTAAAAAAACCTTAGCCTCATCTCTTTTTCTCCTTACCTTTCTCTATAACCCTCTTCTCTCTCTCAGCTAGTTGGCCATATTTCTTAATCTCTACTCATCTTTTTTTCATTAATTGTATATTAATTTAAAATAAAAAGAAGTTAGTTTAGTCAATCCCAATGTGCTATTTATTTTATTATTCAAAACAAACTATACATTATTTGTTTTATTTTTCATAAATACCTACAAATAAATTTTTTTGAAAATGTTTTTAGTATTATTATATCAGATCAAGTTGGGTTTTTAATAAGTTTTACAAAATTTTATAAAGCTCGATTTTGGAAATTGATTAAAAACCCTATAAACTTACAAGGTTTTGAGAATTCTTATAAAGTAACAAGTTAGATCCGAATTTTGTAATACCGGATCTAAACCCACCTCAATGGCATTCTTAATCATGTTTGTGCAGCTCATAAAACGAGCTCCGTTTGTTATGAATTGCATGTTGATTGTACACTCTCCATAAATAGGCAGAAAAGGCATATAAAGAAAGACAAAAGCATGGTTCACCAAACTTCGGTTGCATTTTTTTTTTTCCTTCAAGTTTCATCACCTTTTGCTCAAGGTATTACTTATTTGATATTTGTAAATTTTCAAATTCTTGGCAACCATGTCCTATGAAAAAAAAAAAAAAAAGCAATCGATTAAAAAGAAATAAACAACAAATAGCCATAAAATGGAA
Source organism: Lumnitzera racemosa (assembly GCA_024138005.1). Classification (NCBI taxonomy): domain Eukaryota; kingdom Viridiplantae; phylum Streptophyta; class Magnoliopsida; order Myrtales; family Combretaceae; genus Lumnitzera; species Lumnitzera racemosa. The sequence continues at coordinate 7,937,912 of JAMXBC010000010.1, forward strand.
AACATATTTTAAATTTTAGGAACTTCTATGATATTTTACCAAAATATGAAATATAAAATTATATTATTAGCTATTCCTTCACGCTGCCATTCCTTAATCACCACATTGACCGTAACTATAATAAGATATTGGAAAGAATTTATCCAAACGATATTTTTAAAAACGAAATAGACCAAATAATTATTTTTAGAACACTAATTAAAATATAAAACAGTTACGAGAAGTTATGAATTCAAAGACATCCATTATATTTTTAGGCACCATGTTTCGATTGCACTTAATTCTGCTGCATATAAAATGCTAATTAAGTGTCAAGTGTCCCCATGGAACGTTATTGTTCGTGGCAGTAGATTGACACTTGCATTATTGATTCTTCTTGTATGCGAAAGACCTTTATCCTAACACACGACTGTCATTATTTTTTTCATGCAGAACAACGGTGGAACTCAAACTTCAACGTGTGGTTTGGTATATTAACACTTCTTATCTTCCACCATTCTCTCTCCTTTCACTTGTCAATTAGTCTTCTGAAGGGGTTTTCCCTTCTTGTTCGTGCAGATTATTATTTCGTATCGAATTCATATCAAATACATAGCTTTTCGATTATACATCCTCAAAAACCCAGTTAAAAACAATTCCTAGGATTAGTTTTAAGGAGAAAAAGGGAAAAGGGAAATGGAGAATGGGATATGCAATAATTATGAAGCTGAAACACCTTCACGCATAACAATTAAGGGAATTCTGAGTTTACTAATGGAAAACATTGAGGCTGATAATGGGAAGAGAGAGATTTCACTTGGTATGGGAGACCCTTCAGCACACACTTGCTTTAAGACCACTCGTGTTGCTGAAGAAGCTGTTGTGGATACTCTTCAGTCTCAGAAGTTTAATGGGTATGCACCGACGGTTGGTCTTCCTCAAACTAGAAGGTACACTTATGGAACATATAATTACTTTGTTGTTGTGAAATCTTATATTAATTTTAGGTGGTTGTAGGATTACGAGTCCATGCATGCAGTTTTTTTCTTCGGGAACATTGTCCCTTCTCAGTGTGAATTTAAGGCAGTTTCATTTACTGGGGCATGTTGACTTCAATTTTTAGTTAACTTAAGCCATATTTTGTAATTTTGATGCATATGTGGATTGGTTGTCCTTATATGACTACCGATTATTTTGCTAAGGATGTATACTTGGAATCGAAATTTGTCGGGCAGTTTTCGGATATTAAGCGGACCAGTCTGAAAGGTAATTTTAATGTAGTGGATTTAAGGAATTAATTTGGTTCAATTTGATGATGAGATTCTGTATATTCCGTCAACTGGACTCGACCCAAAGAAATTCGGGTTGAGTTACAGTTTTAATTTAGTAGGCTACGAATAGTAAACATTGGTTATGAACAATTCTAAGGATGCAGGCTTTGTTCTTTAGTTGATTAAGAGCAGAGTTAGAGAAAACGAATCGAAAAAGTCATGGGAATTACTCAACACCCCTTATTGTTTACTTGCGGGCCATGATTTGACTGAATTCCATCATCAAGACGAAAAATTAACTAGGAGCACAGTGTTATGTGTTATATATAGCGGCAGATAAGATTAAATGAAAAAATTGATATTTTACCACCATGATAGGATAACCACCATAGGTGGTTTCAAGTACTTGTGCATGTCAATGTATAGAGATATCTTGGTTAGTTCATGTGTGAATTGTGATAATAAAATTAATCTGCCAAGCTCTGCTACACTGTAGATTAGAATTTACTTCATCTGGTTCTATATTTTTTTCTGACAGAGCAATTGCTGAATATTTGTCTCGGGATTTACCTTACAAGTTATCATCTGATGATGTTTTCATCACATCTGGTTGCACGCAAGCGATAGATGTTGCGCTGGCGATGCTTGTACGTCCTAATGCCAATATCTTGATCCCAAGGCCAGGCTTCCCCATTTACGAACTTTGTGCGGCTTTTCGACAACTTGAAGTTCGTCATTATGATCTCCTGCCTGAAAAGTGCTGGGAGGTTGATCTTGAAGCAGTGGAATCTTTAGCAGATCAGAACACTATTGCTATAGTTATAATCAATCCAGGAAATCCTTGTGGAAATGTCTACACTGATCGACATTTAAAGAAGGTCAGAGTCTAGGATTGAGTTTATGACATCAGCATCTATTTATGACATGGATTTAAATTGAGTTTATACACATGGAATTTAGATTGCAGAAACTGCTGAAAAGCTGAATATTCTCGTGATTGCCGATGAAGTATATGGGCATCTGGCCTTTGGAGATACTCCTTTTGTGCCAATGGGAAGATATGGATCGATTGTTCCAGTTCTTACTCTGGGGTCCCTGTCAAAGAGATGGATCGTGCCAGGGTGGAGACTTGGTTGGTTTGTGACTACTGATCCATGTGGCATGTTTCGAAAACCCAAGGTTATTTGTCTCTCTATTGCTGAATCCTTGAGATATTTCACTAATTTCTGAGTTTTGGTATGTAAGCTTCCTTCGCAATATTAGTAAGTCTATCTTGTTTGCCTGAGTCTGAAAAGGTCATGTCAACACCAACCACTTCCCCAGCAAGATATGATCATGCATGACTGATTTCATCCTTCTGCCTAATGCATAAGCCTCTTGGCATTGCTCCGTGGTTGATGGAATGAATTTCCCAAAAGCAGGGGGAATTCATAGAAGAAATATCAAAATTCATGAGGATAAACGTTATAAAAGACAAGATATAATATGACTCCTAAATACCTTAATTGAAGAGATTTCTAATGTTAGGCAACTTTTTCTCGCACAAGAAAATGAATGCCTCCAGTAACTTGAGTCTAATACATTCTGTGCTTTTTATCAGGTTGTCGAGCGTATAAAGAAGTATTTTGACATATTAGGTGGTCCCCCGACTTTCATTCAGGTATGCTTGTGAACAAATTTAAGCTGCCACAGCCATAAATGTCAGAGATCAGTATTATGCAATGTAAATCATATACTTTATTAACCGGCAAGAAGAAAACAGACAAATGAATCTAAGAAATGCTTCACAATGGCATCCAAATCTTGATTTAGCAGCTTCAATCTTTTGTTTCTTTTTTGTCAAAACGCGAGAATTAGATAAAAAGGACCGAGTAAAAATCATTGTTTCAGAGATGTCAAGGTAGTAGGCTAGTAGTCAAGTAGGAGAGTACTGATTTGGATGCAACGACTGTAGGATTATTTCAGATTCTATCGATGGTTTCCTATTTAAAATTGCCCTTCATTTTTTTTCTCCATCTTTTTCCGTTCTTTCTAGGCTGCAGTTCCCCAAATCCTTGAAAACACAGATGAGGTCTTTTTCAGAAAAACGATCAGTATTCTGAAGCAGACTGCAGACTTATGTTGCAGTATGTTAAGTGAGATTCCTTGCCTTTCCGATCTACAGAAACCAAAAGGATCTATGGCAATGATGGTAAGTGGAAAGGAAAAAAAAGGGAAGAGATGTTTTTATAGTATTTATAGCGATTATTGAAGCATGACATTTTTCTATCTTGGCACAGGTTAAGCTAAATCTTTCTCTACTTGAAGATATCAGCGATGACATTGATTTCTGCTTCAAGCTAGCCAAGGAAGAATCTGTTATTATTCTCCCAGGTGAGAAAAGCGAATCACAAACGCCATATAGCTTGAATGTAAGAGATCCTTTTAATAACTAGACACTCATATAACGGTTATTACTTTCAAATACCATATGCAGCTCATAAAAGGTTATGAACGACCTACTAATTTGTTTTTTGCATTCGAACAAATGATTATAGTGCATATCCTGTTACCACAGCCTCAATATCTACCTAAATTGGTTGGCTAAAATGTTTGGCATTTCAATCAAAATGGTCCAACATATCATTGACTTAAGTTGATCTTGCAAGTGCAATTGCTATGAAGAGTCCTGGAGATTGGGCTTAACTCTTATCGATAGCATTCTTTGCTGGCACACTATTTATTCTCATAGTTTAAGCACGGAAGAAGTTATTGATGATTTTCTTAAGCAATTGATACATTCACAAATTGATTAGCTACTCATTTACCTTAAATTTATTTATTTATTTATCTTTTATAAATGAAGGAATATACCCTAAATTATTAGAAAATTAAAACAAAGTGACCATGAGGTCGTTAGCCTGGCTTTGTTAAGTTTACATGTTAATAGTAAATTAAGTATGCCTTTGGATGCTTATTAATAACTCTAAATACACATTTTGAAATTTTATACATACTCAGAGTTGGAGACGGTTTAGAGTTTATCCTGACAAGTAGACTGTTTAGGTTGACACCAAGAGATGTAGTAAACTGATCAATCGGAACAGTACATTAGTCATTACATGCTTTTTAAAGCATGAACAGAATTCTGCCGTTTCAGTTGCCTCTCCAGTCAAGGGCTTGTCTTTCTCGCGTGAGAAGTCAACATAATGTGCAGCATTCCTTTGTTTGCAGGACTTGCAGTGGGCTTAAAGGATTGGATCCGGATCACTTTTGCTGCTGATCCATCATCTCTTGAAGAAGGTCTAAGAAGAGTCAAATATTTCTGTCAGAGACATGCTAAACAAGGTTGAAAACATTGAAGAACATAGATCAACCAACAATATAGAAATCATAGTTTGATTCCTCCTTTCAGCCTGGAAAAACAGGCAAAATTACAGTCTCCCTGATTGTCATAGTTTGCATATTTGTATAAAAAGTCCGGTCCATCAGCAAAATCAAAACGTAATTGATTCTATGGAACTGGAAATATTTTTGGTTTGTGCATATATAAGTTAAAATTTGCAATTATACTTTTTATAGTCATTTGTGACCCAATATCCATCCAATATAGCCAATTTATGTTATTCCACTGGCAACCGTCTGCAGATTGATAATCTGAATTTCACTTTAGATGCACTGGGATGGCTAGGAGGAATTCAAATTACTTCTGGTACTTTTTGCACGATTTCTTGTTCTGAGATGCGAATAAGTGAAGCAAGGGTGACTGTAAGGGGTTAAATGAATATGCAGATGCAGGTATAAATCTTGAAGTATGATATCACCAGTTCCAAGTTTAAGCTTACACATTCAGCACGGGAATCAGCATTCCGTGGATATTCTAACAGTCTTAAATATACAGAGATAGAGAATTTTTTATCATGAGAAAAGGGGACATTGTTGCAACTTTAATCTTATGCATTCGAGGAGCGGATTGAGCCTTCCTTGAAAAGGATAAATTGCAGATACTTTAGGTTTTCTTAGGCACCTTTTACTAATAGCTTAAAAAGAATACCTACAATTATCTCCACTAAAAAAGATACACAAGATAATTTGAATAAATATAGAGCATGCCAAGAAACATGCAAAGGTTTGGAAAGGATACCTTGAAGTGGTTGGTGCTGCCGTTCAGGTTTTATTGATCGATCCGACATAGGGAAAAACAAGAAATAGCCACCTAATGCTGTCCTGTGTGTTGTAGTAGAATATCTGTCCTGATGCAATCCTACTACATGACAAAAAGAATGCGTAGACAGACAAGCGTTACGTGGATTCCATGATCCATCCAATTAAGTTTATAAACGAGGGCGTTTAACTTTCGCAAAACAACTTAGCAGTTTCGGTTTCTCCAAGTTTCAGACTCGGTGTGACAAGACTCAGCGTTCTTCCCCCCCCCCCCCCCCCTTTCCCCATTTTCAGCCTCCTTTCTTTTGACAACATGGATGCAGGCAAATCTTCAGGTAACTAGACAATCTATTCTTAGTAATTCTTTTGTTACGAGTACTTATTAGCAAGAGGGCAAGCCTTGACGTAGTTGGTTAAGTTGCTGACCTCGAAAGGTTACGATTCTGAGCATGCCCTCCTTCCATTTCATTCCATCTAGGGCCCTTCTATGTCTAGGTTTTTAGTGACACATCTGACTCGCTACTTCTCGCTTTTGTTGTTCTGATGAAGGTTCGATGGAAGCTGAAAATGGCAGTGAGTTCAAAGTTCACGTGTTCTCATCATCCTCTGAGGTGAATTCACAGACACCCCTTTTTTTTTTTCCCCCATAATGTTAAATTATTGGATTTTACTTTACGTTTGATTTATTTGCTGATTCTGAAATTAGTTTGTAGGTGTTAATTTGGTCAGGACAATACCTAGTAGGATATGAGAAAATTTCTCAATATTCGGCAAGTTGTAACAGGAAGTGTAACATTTTGATTAGTGGTACAATCATTTTTCCAATACGTCGAGTTAGTCGACATAGATGTACTTATTATTTTTATACGTGTGGGACGACTATCACGGGTAAATAATTTGATCGGGAACGAAATGACGATGTGGAACTTCAACCTAAGACTTTCTGCTCTAAGGTCATGTTAAAATTTAACACCATAATTCTAGGGCTTAAGTTGTTCGATTTAAGTATGGTTTTATTTTACATTTCTACAAGGAGGAGGAAGGAGAAAGATTTTACTTCACACTTGAGTAATGTGTACTAGTGTACAAGAGTTTGATCTAATGCAGTGGCCCAAGTTTCTGCACCCTTTATTTTCAGAGTACTAACTGTCAATCAACACTTGTCGTGTGTTGTTTTCGATCATATCATAGCTAACATTTTGGTTCTCTGTAGCCAACAAGCAAGGATCATACTTGATCTATTTTGCATGTACACTTACTAGAAGGAGAGTATTCAAGGGCTTCACGTGCACTTTTAGTCTGTTCCTCCATGAGCTATCTTAGATTAATCAAGGGGCTGGATTATAGAAAATATCTAGTAGCATATTTGGTTTTGCAAATTGGGTATCGTACCGCATAATAGTCCTTAAGGGATAGATTAAAACTTAATGGTTATATATTATTTAACACGTAGTACAAAAATCTTGTCATTGAACAAAACTATCGTCTTCTTGAAAAACCCCTAAAATAACACCCTTATGTTATAAAAGGGCTTGCAAGAGACGTGGTGCAGGAGGTTTATGTAGTAGCATTTTTCAAACTAGTTAACTTCTTTAAATGGCCAAGGCATAAGAGCCATGTATCGACTATATAGTGAATAGTTATTATTGAATGACAACACAAGCCTACCTCATGATAGATCACACTACACGACTTTGTTTTCTAGATTATCTTACCGATAAGACACAGCCTTGAGTCTTTTCCTATTGCTTAAATTTCATCATTTGGTTACATCTACCAGTTAATTGAAAAGCTGCATCAGAAGTGGAGTTCGGTGACGGAGAAACCATATCCAGCTATGTATTCAAGCATTTTTGGGGGAATAATTCTCGACCCCGCAATGATGGTCATTCCTATAGATGATCATATGGTTCACAGAGGACATGGTGTGTTTGATACAGCTATCGTATTGGATGGGTAAGCTGATCCGAATATGCGGCTTGTTTTTCTATTCTAAATTGTACAACAATGACGATGATGCTGAAGCCTTATTCCCACCATGTGAAGTCAGCTGTATGGTTCACGTTGTGCCATTACATGATCATATTTTCCTTAGTACCCAAATATGTTGTATCGCTTTTTATTACTTCCCTCAACGTCCTTTCCAAACCTCTATTCAAATATCTATGCATATTATATGTTCCTGCAGATACCTCTATGAGCTCGATGTACATTTGGACCGCTTCCTTAAATCAGCAGCCAAAGCCAGAATCTCTTCTCCATTCCCTCAGTCCACTCTCCGAAGCATTCTTATACAACTCACTGCAGCATCACAATGCAAAAAAGGGACTCTAAGGTACTGGTTGACCACAGGCCCTGGAGATTTTTTGCTCTCTCCAGCTGGGTGCCCCACCTCAGCATTCTACGCTGTTGTGATTGATGAAGACTTCTCTCAATGTAAGGAAGGAGTTAAAGTCATAACTTCTACAATCCCCATGAAATCACCATTATTTGCCACGATGAAGAATGTAAACTACCTTCCCAATGTCCTATCCAAGATGGAAGCTGAAGATCAAGGAGCATTTGCATCTATCTGGGTAGACGAGGAAGGTTGTATCGCAGAGGGTCCTAATGTTAATGTGGCATTCATTTCTCATGAGAAGGAGCTGATCCTGCCTTCCTTTGATAAAATCCTTAGTGGCTGCACAGCTAAAAGGCTTCTTCAGCTCGCTCCAAAGTTGGTTGAGCAGGGAATACTGAAAGGAGTAAAGATGGCCAATCTTACGGTGGAAGAAGCTAAAGGTGCTGCTGAGATGATGTACGTAGGGAGCACACTTCCTATTCTGCCAATCGTTATGTGGGATGACCAAACTATTGGAGATGGTAAATGTTTGACCAACATTCTTAGATTGTGTTTCTCAAGGAGCACTGTTTTATCATTACTTTTGAGTAACAAAACTAAAATGCCTCAACAAGCTTTTTTAGATTAATTGGCAGTGGAGATCATGAGTAAAAAATATCTACTCCTTCATTTCAACCCCATTTTATTTGAGTTGTCCACTTGATAGGTTTTAGTCTACATTTTAAGCTGTTAGGATCAACCGGTCGTGGAGCTAAGTTTAATATCACTGAGTTAGAGAAAAATCCCAAAAAAAGCTTTCTTTCAAGAAGCTTGCTAACACAATGATTAATGGATACATCCTGGGGCGTTTTTAATTAAAAAGTTCATTGTCATATGAGCAGAATATTATTGCTTTTTGTTACAGGAAAGGTAGGCAATTTGACAATGGCACTCTCAGATCTTCTCTGGGAAGATATGGTGGCTGGCCCAGGAACACAGAGACTGCCTGTTCCATATGTGTAGAAAGTGGCTGAATATACTGTAGCAAGGACAAAGGAAGCCAATTTCCTTAGATTTATAAGCCTTCTGATTGCAAACTTTCTTAAAAGGCTTGTGTGATTATGTTGTACCTTTTTCTTTCCCCTTAATGTGATTTCAAGCACCATTGTTTCAACTAAATAACTACTGTATCCTTTCCGCTCAATCCTGAGCTTTTGACAAGTTCTATGTTTAGAATACAAACTGAATCGACACACTGGAGATTTGTCTTGTTAGCAATCATGGACAATACTTGATCCATTTTGCAACATGAGTATTGTGGAACACAATATGCACTTTTAGTTTGAATCAGTATTGCTAGCTCGGCTATTTCACTTGGTATGGAAGACCCTTCAATGCATACTTGCTTTAAGGCCATTCATGCTGCTGAAGAAGCTGTCGTGGATACCCTTCAGTCTCAAGTTTAATCGCCGTGCACCAGCCAGTTAGTCTTCCTCAAACTAGAAGGTAAACTTGTGATAATCTTTTTTAAGGATATAATTACTTGGTTTTTCTGAAACTTTATTTGAAATTATTGCATCTGTATTGGACTGTAGTTAAAAATATTATTAGTGGTCCTTGCATGCAGTTTGTTCTTTAGGAATACTGTCCCTTCAGTGTGAATTTGAAGCAATTTCCTCTACTAGGCATGTTAATTTCGTATGCTGTACCCTGTAATTTCGATGCATATGTGGATTTATTGTCATTATATGGCTACCAATTATATTGCCGAGGATATTTATCTGGAATCAAAATTTTTTTAGCAGCTTTTTGGATATCAATTGGACTTCTCTAGAAGGTAATTTCCACATGGCCCCTTTAGAAAATTTTTTGGTTCAATTCGATGACAAGGTTCTACGATTTGGTCTGCTGGCTTTAGCTGAAAGAAATTTCGCTTTCAAGGAGAATGTTAATCTCTGCAGAGTTACAATTTCAAGGTAGCATACAGATGAATAGTGAACACTGGTTGTGGAAGAACGGGGAAAATTTTTTTACTAGTGAATGTGGTTAGATTTTTTTCCTTTTTTTTCTTTTGATCAAAATATATTAAAGCTATATTATTGACTTTCCTTTCACTTTTATTAATTCCGATTATTTCATTATCCAAACAATGAAGTCTAAAACCTTTTCCCTCCAATTTTTTTTTTTTTTTTTTTCCCCTGTTCGGTCACTCTGGATAACTTCCTCTTCCCAAGCATAATATTAATGATAAACCTGAAACAAAGAAAGTAAGAATCAGCCACCCGATGAAAAAGCATACCTTTTGATTGTAGGAACTTTTTGATATTTTACTGGAATATAAAACCATATAGCTTTTATTCTACTTACTTTCATTCCTTTCAATTCTTACCTTATCCCAATGAAAAAATTTATAAATTTTTCTTTTTCCATCCATCCTAGTTCCTTCTCTCTTCTCAATTATCTCAATTATAATAATATCAATGTGGTTGCTAAATATATTATTGATAAATCCGAAAACGAGATAAACAAGGAATAGCTCCCTTATGAAAAGCGTGCGTGTCTTAAATTATAGGAATCAGTAATCATGACCTTTTACCAAAATATAAAGTTATATAATTGGCTTTTCTTTTCACTTCCATTTCTTTCGATAGTTTCATTATTCAAATAACGAAATTTAAAACTTTTTCCCTTCGTTTTTTTTTTTTTCCTTTTCCCGACATTCCTGATTTCTTTTCTTCCCAAATATAATGTTGTGGTTGGTGCTATGCTAATATGAAATCTAAAATAAGAAAACAAGAAATAGCCACCTAATGGCTAATGGAAGGGATCCCTTTTAATTGTAGGAACTCTATGTTGTTTACCAAAATATAAAATTATACTATAACCTTCCGTCTACTTTCATTCTTTTTTAGTGTTTTCTTAAACTTTAGTTTTTTTCCTAAATCTATCCCTCTTAATTCCTTCCCACTTTCAAATCAAAAGTAATATTGGTGTAGTTGGTGTAGATATTAATGACGAATCCAAAATATATATATATATATATATAAAAGAAATAATCAAGCCATCATATAAAAAATAAGAAATATCCACCTAATGAAAAGCATACATTAAAATTGTAAGGTATTTTCTTGATATCTTATCAATATATAAAACTATATTATTGACTTTCATTTCTTTTGATTCTTTCTTTATCCAAATAAATAAATTTATATTCTCCTACCTTCACTTTTTTCCTTTTTCCATCCTCATGATTCATTCTTTCTTTCCAAACATAATATTAACATTGTTGGTGCAGATATCAAGATGATTAATGTGAAATAGAGAGAAAACAAGAAATAGCTACCTAATAGAAGTATATCTTTAAATTGTAGCAACTTTTTATAGTGTTTTATGGTGCGGATCCTCTCCATTTTCCTAAAAGTTTTAACTAATTTGTAACATCATTATGCTTTATTTTTTCCCTTATAATATCAATCACAACTAAAAGGAGAAAATTGATGGAAATTAGAAGGATGCAAATGGATCCTAAAACTATATTATTAACTTTTCTTCTACTTTAATCCTTCGATTCTTACTTATTTGAACAACAAAATCTATAAACTTTTTCAATTCATTTTTTTCCTTTTCTCATCCCTCCTAATCCTTTCTTTCTTCTTGAAAAAAATAAATGGAAACTACGCAAAGCTACCGCTTGTGTTTGATAGTAGAGTTGTAATTATAGTGAATTAAGAACAAAATGCAGAAAACAAAACAAAACAAGGAAGAAACAAATTGTAGAAATGTGTACTGAGCTAATTAATTAACTTTGCTATTGCTACAAGTATTTATAAAGCTACTGATAAATAGCTATTAATAAATAACTACTAACTACTTGTAACTAATTAGTTACAGTAAACTAAGTAAACTATCTTGAATAAAACTAACTAAACTAACTTCATAACAGCGAACAACATGACAATCTAACTCAATATGTTTCGTCCATTGGTGAAAAACAAGATTTTGTGCTATATATATAGCAGATTAGTTATCACAGAATAATAATGTTGCTCCTTCATGGCTACAACCAAAATCCTTAAGTAAATAAAAGAACCACTAAAGTTCACAAACTGTAATAGCAAAAGCACGATACTCAGCCTTAGAAGATGATCTAGAAACAGTTGATTGTTTTTTAAATATCCAAGAAATAAGTGAGTCTCCATAGAAAATACAAAAACCAATTACAGACCATCTAGAATCAAGACATGTAGCCTAATCTAAATCATTGTATGCACATAGCTAAAAGGAAGGAGTAGCTAAGAAAAATAACCCTTAACTAAGAGTCCCTTTAAGATAGCAAAGTATACGATGAGTAGCTTAAAAGACGCAAATAGTAAGCTTATCGAGAAACTGAGAAAGCTGTTAAACAACAAAGCAAATATTCGACTGAATGTATGTAAGATACAATAGGCACCCAATAAGTCTATGAAAAACAGAAGGATCAGTAAGCTAAGGAGAACCATCATGTTTACTCAACTTAACAAAAGTTACCACAGGAGAAGAAATTGGCTTGGCCCCAAGAAGCCCAAAATCCTTGAGAAATCAAGACAATAATTCCTTTGGCAAAGATTAATATCCTTACTTTTCTGTATCACTTCAAGCCCCAAGAAATATTTTAACTCCCTAAGATCCTTGATCTTGAAAGCATCATGTAAATACTTCTTAATTGCAACAATGACATCCATTGAATCACTTGCCACAAGCAAATCATCCACATATACAAGCAAGACAAGGAAATGATTATTAGTTTATTTAAAAAACAAACTATAATATGTTGTAGACCGTTGAAAACCATAAGTGAGAAGTACATGAGAAAGCTTCTCATTCCATTGATGACTAGCCTATTTCAATCCATATAAGGATTTGAGTAATGTACATACCTTAGAAGAATGAAACCCTTTAGGCAAAGTCATGTAGACCTCTTCATGAAGATCCCTATGAAGGAAAGTATTATTGATGTCTAGTTGATACAACAACCATCCTTGTGAAGCAGTAAGAGACAATAACAAACTTACTAAAGTGATCTTAGCAACTGGACTAAAAGTATCTAGATAGTCTGTACCAAATTGTTGTGTATAACCTTCAACCATAAACCTTGCTTTATAGCGTTTAATGCTTCCATCTACCATGTACTTCACTTTGTATACCCACTTATAGCCAATCGGTTGTTTACCATGAGGCAATTTAACAATTTTCCAAGTTGTGTTAGCTTCATGTGCTGAAATTTAAGATTGCATGGCTTCTCTCTATCCATGAAATTTCACTACTTCATTAAAGTTCTTAGGCTCATTAATCTTATCAACGGCATAAACAAAAGCTTTATGTGAAGGATCAAGATGTTTACAACTGAAAACAGAGGCCAAAGAATAAGGAGTCTTAATGACACAAACGTAATCATTCAAATGAATAAGAGGGCATATAATTCTACTAGATCTTCAAACCACTAGCTAATCATTAACTAGAGATGAAACATCAACAAAACCTTCATTATATGTGGAATGATCAAAATAAACACTACTATCAAGTAAATTAGGAAAAATTATATCAATAGTAGAAGAACTATCCAAACTTTGATGATGAAGAAAGGGAAAAACTAATTTGTAACAAATAACATCTCGTGAGATCAAGACTTACTGCTTCTCTATATCATAAATGAGATAGCCTTTCATTCCCTTAACAAATCTAAGAAATACACATATAACAACTCGTAGATCAAATTTATGCTAGAAGCAAAACATAAACACCCAACCACTTGAAGTTGAGTATAATTTAGTATTATTTTGAACAAAACCTGATAGGGACTGCTATTATGTAGAATAGTAGTAAGAAGTCTATTGATTAAATAAATTAAATGCAAGATGCAATCTCCCAAAAAATGTAAAGGCAACCTTACTTATAGTCTTAGTGCCCTGGCTACTTGAAGTATGTGTTGATGCTTATGCTCTACAACATTGTTTTGTTGTGGAGTATGAACACAAGAAATCTAATGAATGATTCCACAAGAATTATAAAATTCGAGCATGTTAAACTCTTGGCCATTATCTGTCAATATAGTCTTCACTTTAGCATTAAATTGAGTATCAACATACACCAAATACCGCTTCATCAAATTTCGGGTCTCTAATTTAAATCTCATAAAAAAAACCCAAGTAATATGACTAAAATCATCTACAACAGATCGAAAGTAATACTTGTTATTTCTTGTAAGAACTTGCATAAGCCCCTATATGTCAAAATACACAAGTTTAAAAGGAGCAACAGAAGATTTAGAACTTAAAGGAAATGGCAATCTTTTTTGCTTTGCTAAACGACAAACATTACATGGATCATCTATATTACTAACTTGAACTTCTAGATACAATCTAGAAACTATCCTCAATTTCTCACTTGGAGAATACCCTAATCCAAAATGCCACAAATTACAGTGTTTATTTCATACTATATTACTACTCAGTAGACAACTTGTACTGTCTTTGTTCTTTAAAACTTTACTTGTAAAACAGTAAAGTCCTTTATCCACTTTAGCATATCTAGTCACCTTGTAATGCTTCCTTTCCTGTTCAAAACACTCACTTGCAGTAAAAACAAGCCTACAATTGAGTTGAAAGGCATGCTTTTTTACTAACACCAAGTTAATTTGGAAGTTAGGAACACATGAGACTTCATCAAGTGTTAAGTAGTCATTTAGCTTCATTGTGCCAACATGTGTTACTTATGTTTGATGATTATTGGGTAGCCGTACATTCATAGCAGAAACAAACCTAAAAGAAGAGAAATTGTTCAAAGAATAAGTAACATGATCGCTAGCCCTAGTATCTATGATCTAATTATGTTTGAAACAAGAATTAGCAAGAGAATAGCAAATACCTTCAAAAGCTTCAACAACCTGAGTGGATGATTGACCCTCTGTTGGTTTAACATGTTTTGACTTATCCTTATCAAGCAACTAGATAAGTTTGAAATATTGATTCTTTGTAAAATGAAAAAGACTGCTTACCTCACTCATACGAACATACTCTATTTGATTTATTCTTCTTGAACCATTGATTCTTTAATTAGCTCTCGCCTTAAATCCTGATGAAAAACTGTCACGCCCCGAAGCGGCAGAGTCGTAACAGCCCCGCCGTGTAAACCGCCCTAAGATAGAAGTTGGCCTCACAACCGCTATCTTAGACCTGATCCACACAAGACGTCCACAACTAACCCGCTTTAAAGTAGACAGTTTGTAATTTAAATAAATCATTTACCTATAAATGTGAGGAATTATATATATCTGTTATCATTCAGTTATTGCAGTTAAAGTTTACAACATTTCTCTATAGTATATTCCTTAGTATTATATCATTCGGAAATGAAAAATAATTCTAAAATAAAAACTTAGACCTTAAAAGATGTGTATATTCTTCAATGTTTTTCCTCACTCCCCAGGATCCAGCAGTTGCTAGTTTCAAAGTAATTAGTTGCCGCTTCTTAGCCAGCACCTGCACGATGTCTATAGGGATGTGAGCAACCACAGCTCAGTAAGTTAGGACGGAGGACTTAAAACTATACCATACACACAACAAGGTTTTCAATCACTTATTAGGTGCAATGCATGTGCAAGCAAACGCTATCGCACAACGTTGTTCGGCCCGTCGTGAGATTAGAGAAATTGCACCCGCTCTAATCCGGGTTGAGGAGTTGCCGTTAATGCAACAACTCACGACCAAACCCAGGCTTGTGTAATGGAGACCTTGCTCCTCCCGTGACTACCTTCGAACCACTGTCTTCACCCTCGCCGCGACCTCCTTTCCTGTCACTTAGTTCGACTGAGGATGAATAAGGGACCATTTTGCAATCTTGCGCTATCCCTTCCGAAGGGGTCGGTATTTGGCCGGAGAGTCCTAAGTTCCCCTAACGGGTTACCATGCATGTCCGATTATGATTACTGGTCGGATATTTGGTTAAGTCCAGTTTAGGGTGATCAATCCTTTCATACAAGTCATACAATATGTACCAGAGCAACAAACAGAATCATAGCATCACCCATAATTAAGCACATGCACACATTCTCTATCTAACAAGCACAACCAAGCATAATCTTAAGCCTCCAAAATACAGCATCGTATTAATCCCAACTTACCTCGACTCCTCGCTCACTCACTCGAGGTCTGATTTGCTCAGGCCATCGCCGATCATCCCTATAACACGAATGTGGTTTCAGTATTTCATATAATATTATAAGTTCATTTTATCCGATAACGCTTATTGTTAGGTTTTGTTTAAGGTTTAATATACCTAATTATCTAGATATTAAGTCTTTTATAATTATTTTAGGGTTGGGGTTAGGTTCAGGTTCGGTTTTCGCATCGATTTCTAAATTAAGTTTTTAGTTCGATTTCTAAGTAATGTTTTAGATTCCAACCCTAGAAATCCGTTTAAACCCATAATGTGAAATTAATCACATTACTTCCCGATCTCCTAAATACGATTACTACCCCTAGTCAGCATTTTATTCCATCCGGTACACTTAAATCCGTATTAGTGTACCGAATTTACTCATATTGTGAGAAATTTTTACATTTTTCATATAATTACCTAAAATTGAATTTTGTTTCAGATTTGTTATGTTCTGATTTTCATTATTTTATTATCTAATTAAACCTAACTTTTCCATATTTATTAATTTTTAATTCTACATATTCCTAATTTTCTACATTTACCACATAACACCTTCATTACTTACACTTAACACTCCATAGACTAGGATTAGGTTTTCACATAAGAGATTAACATCCTTAAACATCTAATTACTATCTCAATCAGTAATTAACATCCTAATCACCTAATTAACCCTAAATCACCCAATTTTACCATCATTTTAGGGCTAAAAATTAACTTAAAAATTTCAAAAATTAATTTTAAAAAAATGGCTTCATAGCATTGTTCTATATCACATGAGCATCCTATAGAAAAAAATTGAGCTCCAAACTACACTCCTAAGGTCATTTATTTCTAAACCGAAATGTGTTCGGTTTTGCATGATTTCTTAAGGACCCTATATTACGGGACATGTTTTCATCTAAATAATATTTTTCCTACAAACTACATACAAAAAATATCTCAGAATAACAAAATTCATAATTTTATAATTATATTTACTATTTTTAAAAAAATTCACAAGAATCTGGCTGGAATTTGGACTCACCGGTTTGGGTGGCTCTGGCCACTGTGGGCCACCGTGGCCTTGTCGGCCGGCCTGGGCGCTGCCACCACCGTGTGGTGGTGGTGGCCTTCCACTCCCAGCTCCTCGTCTAGTGTGGGTTCCTTTTAAAATCCCTAACTACACAGTTTTCTTTTTTTTTCTGGATTTTCTCTCGATTTTTTAGGTGTTTTGATTTTTATCAAATCCTAAACTGACCAAAGGACTTCTATAATTTTTTCCCCTATTTATAGACACTTGTAGAAATTAATGTGCATTAATTTGATGGGATTTTGCCCCAATTCCATGATTTTTGGCTTTTTGTTTGTCAAATTCTTATTGGTTATTTTTTTTTTCTTGCTGACCAGGACCTTATCTTATTGCAGCTTATCCTCTTCTAATTTTTCTAATTTTTATATAATTATTTTTTATTTTTCTTTAATTATTTGCTTAGTTTTAGGCTAATTTAGGTAATTACGCGTATTTTTATCTACACGTAAATACATGTGGGGTACATGTGAACATTCCTAAATATTATTTTGGTCATTCAAAAATTTTTAGTATACATATAATCTATCTCTAGTAATTTATTAGTTATTTCATTACACTTTTCGCATTTTCGATAATTAATACCTATTATGCTTAAAATTTGACAATTTTATAGTCTCCTATTTTACTATTTATTTTCTTAAATTTAAGTTTACGGGGTCATTTTTACTAATATTTCTCTTAATAGTTTATAATTTGGGTGTGATCGGATCCTTTAGCCGATCGCCCTAAACCTTGGGTTCTAAGTTCAATCCTACAGTTACTTAGCTGAACTTTAGGGCTTACAAAAACCATGCTTCTGATAACATTTATTAATAGTGTAGCCATTCATTGCACAAAAGGAACGAACAAGCCTTTTCTCATTATTATTAAGAAACCTCCTCTATGTTCTTGATTTCGCAACAAAAGCACTTGCTTCATTGAAACCTTACTATACATTAGACAACATCTATATCTCTTATTAGGTCACTAATGAGAAAGCTCTATTAACATCGAGCAATGGATCCATAAGTAGAATTTGTGTCTTAACCAAAGCAAAAGAATCATTCAAACCTTTAATGAATCAGATGACTTGATCATAATTGTGATATATCTTCATTGTGCTTACAACTATACAATCATCATGTCCCTCACAAGCAAGAGAAGGTCTCAAAACTAACAATTCATCCCATAAAATCTTAAGTTTGGTATAATATTCAGTAACACTAAGTAAACATTAACGCATATTATAAATTTCTTCTTGTAAATTGGAAATTCTCAAGGAATCCCCTTAATAAAATCGATCATGTAAGTCTTTCCAAACATCACATGCATTTTCTATCCAATTATTGATGAATTCCTAATCGCACATATTTTAACTAGTGATTTTCTATGATTTTCCTTAATATTTAAGTTTATTTTTACATAATAATATTTAATTGAGTAAAATTTTGTTTTTTAGATTTTGAAATGATCGACGCTAGAAAATGAGAAAAGAGAAATAAATTTCACTCAAATCGGAGCTAAAATGAGTAAGTTATGAAGGTTTGAAAATCGATACAGCCAAATGATAAGACTGTATATTTTTCAAGCAAAATTAAAGTTGATTTTCTACTGTTATAGTCTAAGACACGACCAAAAGACACAACCATATCACCGGTCATGTCATTTCCAGTTTAAAAGAAAAAGAAAACAAACATGAAGCACAGTCAAGTACACGATCAAAAGACATGGTTGTGTCTTCGGTCATGTCTTTTCTAGCTAACCTTTTTTTTTTTGTTTTATTCTTTATATATAAAGTCTTGTTATAGTTTATTTGAGAGAAATTTTAGCATGAAATTAGAGAGAGTTTTTTAAGCCAAGAACAATCAAGAAAGCAAAAAGAGGAGTAGATTTCAAGATTTAATTTTGTTTGGATTTCGTGATGCTTCTTTTTATTCTTTTTTATATTTTGTTTTTAGATTCTTATTTTGTAATATATAGTGAGTAGATTTTTTATATCTAGGTCTTATAGAACCTAGATCTATTCATGTGATATTATAATTGCTTCATTAATTTATTTTTTTATTATTTTCTTAATTCAACTATATTTGCTTCATGATTTAGGTTATTATTTCCGTGGGTAGTGATCTAGAGTTTTATATCTTATAGGAAAATCGAGATATTTCTTATAATATTAGATCTAAGCATAATTGATGAGAATTGTAGCAAGATTAGAGACAATTTGTAAGATTCTTCCAGAATTTCAAATTAAAGTATAGAGAATTCGTTGTTCAATAATGCAATCTTAAATCATGCTATTGGGAAGAAATTCTAATAGGTGATTTTAGGGTTAAGGTTATTAGCTTGAAAAAGTGATCAACTTTAGTAGAGAATTCTTTCGATAAAAAAAGATTAAAAAATAAATTAAATTATCTTTAGAAAAACCATATGTTAGATCTAAGAGAAATAAGATCTAGATACAATATTGAATGTCGAATTAATTTTTAATTGAATTACTTTACTATTAATTCTTAAATTGCATCATAGTTAATCTTTAAATTAATTTTAGTAGTAATTTAGATTTACTTCTTTAAAGTTCTTGAAATTTAATCTGCTGGCTAAATAATAAATATCTAGTGAGTACTAATAAACTTACTAGTCCCTGAGGATCGACACTTAGACTTAATTCACTATATTATAAACTGATAGATGCATTTATAAATATTAATTATGCTTTGTGCTATAGATTTAGACAAGGAATTTACTAACCACGAAAGCACCATTGTATTGCAGCTTTCTCAAGATAAGTATAATTCATCACTCCCATTAGGTTGTGCAATGGATTCGTCCACAAATTCCAACTTATTCTTCGACAGCAAAGCTACTCTCATTGCTTAACTCCATGAATGATGTTCACTCTAGTTAAGATTGTAGATATAAGTACGAGAGAAGGATTTTCATTCGAATGCAAGTAGTATGGACTAGATAATTGTCACATCTCGAAGCGGTAGAGTCGTAACAGCCCTCCGTGTAAACCATTCTAAGATAAAAGTTGACCTTACAACTGCTATCCTAGATCCGATCTATACAAGGTGTCCACGACTAACCCGCTTTAAAGTAAACAATTCGTAATTTAAATAAATCATTTACCTACTAGAATTCAGTTATTACAATTAATGTTTACAACTTTTCACCACAATCTATTTCATACATTATTTAAAAATGAAAATTTCTAAGATAAGAGCTTAGACCTTAAAAATATATATTTGTTCTTCAAATATTTTTCCTCACTCCCCAGGATCCAGCAATTGCTAGCTTCAAGATGGTTGTAAGTCGCTTCTTAACTAGACCTGCAACGACGGCTATAGAGATGTGTGCAATCACAGCTCAGTAATTTAGGACGGAGGACTTAAAACTATTCCACAAATGCAAACAAGGTTATTGACCAACTTATTAAGTGTAATGCATGTTCAAGTAAATGCCATCGTACAACGTTGTTTGACCCGTTGTGAGATTAGAAAAATTACACTCACTCTAATCCGGGTTGAGGAGTTGCCATTAATGTAACAGCTTACAATTAAACCCAGGCTTGTGCAATGAAGATACTACTTCTCCACGACTACCTTCAAACCATTGACTTCACCCTTGTTGCAATCTCCTCACCTGTCACTTAGTTCGACTAAGGATGAAGAAGAGACCTATTATGTTATCCAGTGTTATCCCTTTCGAAGGGATCGGTATTTGATCGAATAATTCTAGGTTTCCCTTAATGGGTTGCTATACAGGTCCGATATATGATTGCAGGTCCGATATATGATTGCAGGTCGTATATTTGATTAGGTTCAGTTTAAGGTGGTCAATCATTTTATACAATATAAGCTAAAACAACAAACAGAATCATAGTATCACTTATAATCAAGCACATGCACACAGCTAACTATCTAACGAGCATAACTAAGTATAATCATAAATCTCTAAAATACAGCAATGTATTAATCCCAACTTACTTAGACTCCTTACTTGCTTACTCGAGGTCTAACTCATTCAAGCTATTGCCGATCATCCCTATAATACTAACGTTGTCTCGGTTTTCATATAACTATTATATATTAGTTTTTATCCTATAACACTTATTATTATCCTTAGCTTAGGGTTTAATATGTCCAATTATTTAGGTTCTTAAATCTTTTACAATTATTTTGGGTTTGGGGTTAGATTTGAATTTAGTTTCCGTATCAATTTTTAAATTAGCTTTTAGTTCAGTTTCTAAGTATTGTTTTATACTCGAACCCTAGAAACTCGTTTCAACTCATAATGTGAAATTAATCACATTATTTCTAGATTTTCTAAATACCATAATTACCCCTAGTCAGTATTTTGTTCCACCTGGTATCCTTATTAGTGTATCGAATTTACTCTTGATTTAAGAAAATTTTATATTTTTTATATAATTACATAAATTTAAGATTTCTATCAAATTTATTATATATTCCTATTATTTATATAATATCAATTTTTATTATAATATCTTCAATTTATTATATTTCCAATGATTACATATTATGTACTATCACTTATTGTATACATAATACGCATCTAATATTTCTATCACTCTAATTACCATCTCCTAACATCAATTATCATTTCAAAATATCTAAATTTATCCTAAATCAGATTTTACACCTAATTACCCTAATTTACAAAATTAACTTAAATTTTATTATTTTTCCCTATTACTTATTTATTACATAATTAGCCTAATAATTACATCTAACACCTTAAATGTTACAAGTATCATACTTCATCAGATTTCAACATCTTAAAATATATAATTATTCACTAAATTAGTAATTAATCATTTAATTACTTAATTAACTTTAAATTACCCATTTTATGCCTTATTTTAAGGCCTAAAAATTATCTAAAATTTTTGAAAATTTATTTTTATAAAAGGGCTTCGTGGTACTGTTCTATATTACCTAAGTAGTCTACACAAAAATTTTGGGCTAAAAAATATACTCCTAAAGTAATTTATTTCTAAACCAAAATATACTTAGTTTTGCATGATTTCTTAAGGATTATACATCACGGGATATATTTTCATCAAAATAATATTTTTTTTTCTAAAAAAATATACTAAAATATTTCAGAATAACAAAATTCCTAATTTTGTAAGAATATTTACTATTTTTATAAAATTACACAAAATTGGGCTAAAAATCGAACTCACTGGTTTAGATGGCTTCAACTACCGTCGATGGCCAAGGTTATGTCGGCCCACCTGGGCGCTGCCACCACCGCTACCACCACAGTGTGGTGGTGGTCATCTACTTCCAGCTGCTCGTCGGGTCTGAGTTCTCCTTAAAAAGTCTAACTGCACAGTTTTTTTGTGATTTTTTCTAAAACCCTAATTTACTCTCAATTTCACCTATTTCTAATTTTCTAAACTTTTTGACATCCAAAATGAGCTTCTGAAAAATTTAGGGTATTTATAGAGGTCTTGGGGAATTATTGTGCATTAATTTGATTAGATAACTGTATGACCTTCTTTCAATTTGCCTTTTATGTTGTTCTGATTTAATTGGTTAAATTTTTTATTATTTTTCTCAGCTGCCACAACCCAAATCTGGATCATCCCCTTTTTTTTCCTTAATTAATTATGAATTTTATTTAATTATTTAGTATTATTTTAGCACATTTCTCGTATTTCTGCCTATATGTAAATTCATATATAGTATAAATAAATAAATATTCTTAAATATTATTTAGGTCATTCTATAATTTTTAGTATACATATAATTTATCTCTAGTGATTCGTTAGTTATCGGAATGCATTTTACGCATTTTCGATAAATAATGAATTATATACTTAAAATTTGGAAATTTTATATTCTTTTATTTTATAGCTTATTTTTTTAAATTCAAACTTACATAATCACTTTTACTAATATTTCTAACTTTATATGATAATTTAAGGTCGATCGGATCCTTTAACCGATCATCATAAATTCTATAAGTCAAACTTTAGGTAACTAATTATGTGTTTTACAACAGTTGGTTGAATTCTTTCACCATAGAGTTTTCAACGGAAAATGCTTTGATACCATGAAAGAAAAGAAATGGAAACTATGCAAAGCTACCGCTTGTGTTTAACAATAGAGTTGTGACTATAATGAATTAAGAACAAAATGTAGAAAAGAAAACAGAACAAGAAACAAAATGTAGAAATGTGTATTGAACTAATTGATTAACTTTGTTGTTGCTACAAGTATTTGTAAAGCTGTTAATAAATAACTACTAACTATTGTTAACTACTTGTAACTAACTAGTTGCAGTAAACTAACTAAACTATCTTAAATAAAACTAACTTCATAACAACTAATTAAAATTTATCGACTTAATACTTCTCATGTTTAGACAAATGTTATATTGATTTCCATGATCCATCTAGATAACTTATAAATACTTGCATATATATTTGCTTGATAACTTATATTAGCAGTTTATTTTTCTAAGTCTCATAATCAAGCGTGTTTCAATTTCCAAGTTTCAGCCTCCTTGTTTTTACTCCACCAACTCATTAGGTAACTAGATAACCTACTCTTTTAACTTTTTTTACTGTGAGTATCAAGAGGGCACATGCACTCTCACCTTGTTGGAGGGGAAAAAAGAAGTTTAAAAATACCTGCATCTTATGTTGATTTTTTATATGATTTACATATCGTTCCACTTTTTCTTTATTTTATTTTATTTTTTATGGGCAGATTCATAAATCATATATATCATCAATAGGAGATCAAACTTAGAAATAGGTGCAAATTATAGCATTTATTTTTCTCCTAGTTAGAGAAGCATTTGACTGGATTTTATGGCCTTTTGTGTGTACTTATTAGTAACACATCTGCCTTACTATTTCTCACTTTTGTACTTATTAAGTTTCAATGGAAGCCGAAAATGGCAATGATTTCAAAGTTCATGTTTTCTCGTCAACCTTTGAGGTGAATTCATAGCCACCCTTTTTTTTTTTTGAATTGTTGGAATTTGCTTTACTTTTGCTTTATTTGTTGATTCTAAAATTAGTTTGTAAGCATTGATTCAATTAGGATAATACCCAAAAGGACATATGGAAATTTCTCAAATATTCAATGTAATGTGACATTTTGATTAGGGGTACAAACAGTAGTTCTAATATCTTAAGTTAGTAGGCATGGATGGATTTATTATTTTCATGATCATCTGAATCTTATATGAAGAAAAATTCAATAATACTAATATATTATGTAAATTGATGAGTAACTTATAAGTATAAAAAAAAATTTAACATGTGTTCGTAAAGAAACATTTTTTTTAAAAAGTACTGATTATATCTTTACGTGTATATATAATTTAGTCGTGAGCAAATGATAATGTGGAAGGCTTCTAGCTTTCAGATCATGTTAAATGTAATGCCACTATTGTAGGGATTAAGTTGATAGATTTAAGTATGGTTTATTTTCACATTTATACTTATACTTCTAATTAAGCTAGATTAGTTAATATATCTCTTACATTTGGCCTACAAGAGTCAATTAGCACATTTTGGTTGTAAATTTTTCTTGTATAGTCTTGAACTATCTTGGCATGTTAATACTATTGAATTTTTTAAATTTTAGTAATACTAACGTGTTATATAAATCGATAAATCATGTACAAATACAAAGAAATTTTAATATGTAAAAATATAATTGATACTTTTTAAAAAATTACGTTTCTTTATTATCATATGTTAAAATTTTGTTAATACTTACACATCACTCGTTCATTTACATGACGTATTAATATTATGGAACCTTTTTTTATTATCTTGAGGGTAGCTGACTGCAACTCGAAAAATTTATATCCTTTCCTTTAAAAAAATTGTTAATTTCAATAGTTTCTTTCTATTGAGATTTGCGACTTGTCTCTTTACAGTATCTCGTCCTTTTCATTAGCCAATACATGCAGTATTATATCTTTGCCATCTATTAAGTATGATTAATTATTTGGTTATGCCTACCAGTTAATCAAGAAGTTGCATCAGCAATGGAGTTCAGTGCCGAAAAAGCCATATCCCGCTATGCACTCAAGCATTTTGGGGGTGTAATCCTCGACCCGACTGCGATGTTCAGTCCTATAGATGATCATATAGCTCACAGAAGACGTGGTGTGTTTGACTCAAGTATAATAATGAATGGGTAAGCTAAACTGTATGGAAAAAAAAAAAAAAAAATCAATGCTACTATCGTGTTATTAAATCAATGAATGGTATTAATAAAATTTTAACACCTATTAAAGTAGAAACGTACATTTTAAAAAATTACTAATTATATTTTTACATATCAAAATTTTATAACATTTACACCTCACTCATCGATTCATGTGTCATATTATCATAAAAGCTTTTTCTCGTGTGTCGGATTCGTGTGTCGGATTCGTACGATAAATAACAATGACCCTTTAATTTGTGAGACTTTTAATTTTAGTAAAGGTCAAGTGATGATCGAACTGGATATCAAATCCCGTTAAATTAATTCGATTTTAAGAATCTATTTTCACACACACACATACATACATATATATATATATATATATATATATATATATATATACTAGACTTCTTTTATTGCACATGGTACAAAAATCAATTTGTCAAAAAATTGTTCAATTCAGACTTGGTTTTGGCATGGACCAAATTTGGAGGCGAAAAGTAATCCAACCTTCTTTAAAGGTTATATTAGTTGTATTGGAGCCATTAGCTCAGCTATTTAAGCAAGGTAGGAAAACATGGAGTAGTGAGTTTGAGTTTTGACCTTAGCATTAGATGATGCCATCATCTTTTGTGAAATAAGGGCAACGCGTCTTGAAGACACGATTTATGGGCCTTGATCGTCTGTCTCTTTTCTCGTACATAATCATCACTCCATGACATTGTTTTTTCTTTTTATAAATTTTGATCCTAATCCATGTAGTTCAACAGCCTAAAACAATTAAGCACACAGATTTTGATCAAAAGTTGTTCACTTGAAAATTTAAACATGAATCAAAATTGCAAATTAGGGTTTTGGCCTTACAAGCTTGTCTTTGGCAAAAACAAACTTGATCCAAGAAATTGAACACATGGATATGAACAAAAGGTCTTGGGGAACTCCAAAACAACATTAATTGCTTTAAAAAGTGCATCATTTCACACAAATTTAAGTTTTCTCTCTTAATTCTTTTTATCGAACCTAACCTCTTTCTCACTCTAAAGAACCCTAGTTTCAATGAGTTTTGAAGCTAGATTTTTATCTAAACTAAGTTCTAGGCTACTTAGCAAACGAGAAAAGCCAAAACTTTAGCTTTAATTAATCTAAAAACGACCTTCAATTAATTAAGAAAAATTGTCTTAGTCTTTAATTAATAGTCTACAAAACAATTCGTATGTCTCTAATGTTGTATCTGTAAGGTATGAGACTAATCTATGAAGCAAAAGCACTTCCAAGCTCTCTCTTAAGATTAGGTGTTAAACCCATATGGGATTGCTATATCTTTTAAAAGTTTCCATGGTATTAGAAGGTTGTAGTTCATTGTCTTAGTTGATGTTGGAGTATCTTGGTACAAGAATTATTAACTCTTAAAAGTTATATAAGTATTTTGGATGCACCTTTTGGAACACTATTTTCGATAGAAAGTAAATGAAATGCGTAGAATTAGATGGAAGAGAAAAGAAATGCATGGAAATAGAATGCAACATGATTTTACTTTTGTGCTTAGAAACATACGTCAATTGACAATCAACAATAAGGGTAGTAAAGGGAATAATACTTATGCACCCCACGTGCCTAAACATCCATAAACTCAAACATAATGTCACATAGGGATTTTTCCCATTTGTTTTTTTATAAGTTTGGTAAGTTTAAGATTGTGATATTTTATCGATAATGGAAGTAGATAATAGAGATCATAAGTCCTCCATCAATTATTTGAAATAAATAATAGTAACTTATAAGGTTTGGGATAATGAATGTTAAATAATTATTTAACAGTTTTTTTCTAGACTAAATGATGTAAAGATTCATCAATCACTTATTAGCTTGACCATCAACAATCGTTAGATTTAAATATTACAAATGATATTAAAGTAGACCATCTATCACTTGGTATGTGATTTAGGGACAAATCAAGATAGAAGCTAATGGGATTATAGCGATCTAACCAAAAGAGGCACTTTTATGGGACGAGTGGTTTCATTTAGTGTGAAGCCTATGTAAGGTGGAACTCTTGGAAAGTTTCGATGGATATCAAGATGAAAGATATGGATAAATTAGATCATGTTAATTATGGTTGAATCAACTAAAAAAATGATAGAGCAAATTGGGTTTCAACTCCTTGAAAAAGATTTGGATAGCCTTTAGCTTATATGAGCTCCTTGCTCCTTGTTGCCTACAAGAAGACCCCTATAGGTACATCCACAACAACTATTTGACGTTGAAGTCAACAAGGAGGATAAGGAAATTGGGGGTCAAGGGTTCGTCGAGCACTAATGATCCTCAAGGATGATGCTCGAGCGGGGTTGACTCGTATATGAAAGTTTTGAGGTTATGAGAGTTCAGTGATACAAATGGATCATGAAGGTCGATCCGCTTACCCGTTGGCACCTTATACTATTTATAGTGTGAAGGGATACGATTACCTAGACACATATTGGCTTAAGACTCATCCATACTTAGCAATGAGTAAGGGATATGCACTTTGGAAATGATAGGGTGGCTCTAAGAGTTGGTCAACCATGACTACGCTGGCAGCCACATTTGTAATCTGGCTCCTTAACATCGTTAAAGTATGTTAGGTGCACCGGTTATACCACGAATATCAGAGTATGATCAATAAGCTAGGGTACGGTGTTGACATTAAAGATAAGAAAGGAGCAAGATGGTAAGGGGAGAGGGCATTAGCATTGTTGGTGGTGAATTGAGCCTTGGACGAAGCTCATAGGATTAGTGAACATGCTCGACCTTCATGCTCAAATTGGATTGTGGGGACCTCGTCAGCAGGGTGAGCTCTAGGGGTAGTGTTCACTAAGTGTTCGCATCAACTCTTTAAGGCTATGTGCTCGAATTGTCAACAAACATGGGGCTCGAAGGTGATGGAGACTTTTGAGTAGGCTAGAATTCTTGGAGAAGGTAGGGGGTTTAATCCTTTAAGCGCTATTAGGCCTTCAAAGGCCTCCATCAGAATGGGACCTCGAGTAGGGCCAAAATTAAGTATCAACAAATCTCTTACTATGAAAAAGCGTTAAAAAGGGAAAATAATGGCAAAACCCTTAACAAGTTATTATTAACTGATGATCTATATCTCGTATGGAAACCCCCCTTAAAACACTCCTACAATGATCCCTAACTCCTCTTGTTCTATAAGATAGTACCAAATTTAGTGTTTATGGTTAAGCGGAAGGACATAACACCTACACATGCAACCTTTAGTATGTTTTGATATTAGAAAAAATGTTCATATTTGTCCAACCATGATAGTAGGCCACAAGTGGCATAAAATGCTAGAAATCAAACTTTGAGTACGGATGATAAAGGAGACCTTCCTTAAAACCCCAATCGCATACCTTAACTAAGTGGGTCATTGTCATTATGCTTAGAGTTCTAGTAGTTAAATAAATCTAGACAAAGCAGTTGCTTGCAACTAAAGGGCCTTTTCAAGGTACACTAAGCTCCATTGTTGTTTGAAGAGGTCATAGGACATATCTCTCTGCCTCCTTTGGTTCATTGTGCTTTAAGGAAGTCACTTATAAGGTATTGTAAGTTTAGGAGCCTTTGCACATGCTATCCAGTGTACATTAGCCAATGCTTTAATTGCTAGCAATGCTACCTCCTCCTTTTAAACAAGTCATGCTCATCTTTGATTTCATCATTATCACTTGAAGCACTAAAAATTCAACCCTAGTTGTCAGGGTTTGTCATTCTTTGTACTTTTGCTCGACCTAACAAGTATTGTTGCCAACGGCATGACTTTGAAAGCCTACCCATAATAATTAGCTCTAACACAAAATTGTTATGTGCATAAATTATGAATCTACTCAATGAATATGACTAGTGTTTGAGATGTGTTTTAATTTATTAATTCTACTTTATTTCTAATTAAAGCCTATGGTGATTAATGTTTAAATGCCCGTTAGAAATAACAATTCGATTTCTTCAAAACTTATCAATAGGGAACCTTTCGATCTCTTTTGAACTAGATTTGAAATTATAGTTATACTTATTTATTATTGATATAAAACATTTATATATAAAAAAAATTATCATATTTCACTTTCCATAAATGAAGATATGCGTGGATGCATAAATCATAAATTAAAAATAAATAAACACATTCCTCTATAAAGACACTTCATGCCTTTAGTTGTATGATTTTGGAAATAAACTAAAGCAGAAGTTGGTGTTCTATTGGACTTGTGATGACCTGATCCGAAGAGGCAATCCAACTAAGGTGAAAAGTGTCATTGGGACAAGACAAGGCTTATACATTGTTTGACAATCGATGGGATTTTAATTTTATGAATTTCCTAACGGCCCAAATCATTAAATGGGTGCCTAATACATAATTTGGAACATAATCGACATATTATATTAGGAAAAACCAGCTCAAAACTCTCTCGTATCGTATTTACAGGTTTTCTTTTAAAAAATAAAATAAATAAATAAAAAGCCTAGAGAGGCAATTTTCATTTGTGAAATCGATTGAGATTTACGAAGCAAAAAGTTCCTCTAGTCTTATGCTTTAAGTAGGGTTATAGAGGTAAGGACGGACTTAGGTAGGGTTCAAAAGATGGCCCATCCCTGAAACTCGAAAAAAAAAAAAAAGATAATTCTAGAGAAAAACATACCTACGTATGTATATTTTATAAATGGAATCAAATCTTAATATGATTTTGTATTCATTCTATACAAAAGGTGATGAAGGTGGCCCTGTATACTAGTGAGAGATTCGTGCATGTCCGGTGTCCCTATTACATTCCAAAGCAGCATGAGTTGCACACAAATTTCATTTGAAAATCCTCACATATGCATCGATCCATCAATGTCTGAAATGCATGAAGAACAGAAGAGGCTCGTTCTAAGATCAAGACAGATTCATGATCATGAGGACCCAACGACTGCTAATAACGTAAGCATCAGGGCAGCCCATGTAACCGGACATGAAATTTCCCCCCACAACGCCATTCGTATGATGTTCATAGTCCCACCAATTTTTAGCTTTTGAATATTTTATTATACTTAATATTATTTTTGTTTTAATATCTTATCTTTATCGAGAGCAAGATATTTGATAAAAATCTTGGATCTAGGGTTTTCAATACTAATAAGAATGAAAAAGAAGGCGCCTTTATGATTCTTATTATATTTAGAAACAGAAAATGAAAGGAATATGGACAAAATCGGTATTCAATATTAGACATGTACTTTGATATCAAACTATGTTGCAATAGAATTATAACTCGATATTATATGTGATTTGTGAAACTTTCACAGTGTTAAAAGAATTTTACCACACACATGGATGATTCAACTAACGAATTTGCTACAATTTAAATTTAAATATAGATTTGATAAGAACACAAATACGTATGGATAATAATTTCTCGCTAATTTAATAAAAGGATAATTCATTGAATTGTTCTATTACATTGCTTACTTGGGAAATAAACTATAGCTCTCTATAAAAAGAAACGACAAAAATAGGGGGGAAACACTAATAATAATTGTAGGAAATAATATAATAATATCCCTGATAACTATAACAATAAAGTAAATGTCTAAAAAGACAAGTAACTAAACCAATAAAATGAAAATAAATAACAGAAAATAGGTAAAAGGACAAACAAAGTCCATGTGATGCCAAAAGCCTGTCTAGGTTGGTCTGGTTGCACCGCAATTGACTGACCCTAGATCGACCATCCAGTCGATATTGCCTTTGGTCTTTCCTTGGTCGATTTTACACAAGCTAACCTCCTCAGTTTCCATATGATGGTTTTTAGGTTGGCCTTTCTTTGGTCGATTTTCCACTAAGATCATGTCGCTTGTCTCTATCTTGCTCCATAATTCCTATAATTAGTCGAGTAAGGGTTTAGAGGCACATTAAATACAGAAATCTAATCGTTTTAGTTTCAACGATGATAGTTAAAAAAGTATATAAAGAAAATATAAGAAGTTTATTTGTAATTTCTCTGGTATTTTTATTTTATCTGTCACTCGATGTCAAACTCATAATTTGCTTCGAACAGTAAATTGAAAGGAATCGATGCCGGTGCATAGATCTTCGCATAATAGGGAAAAGATAATCTTCTTGTTCTTTTTTCTTACTGTAAACTAGAAGTCCAGAATAATTAGTAGTCAAGTTGCTCATGTGGGTATTTATTAATTAGAGCAAATAAGACTGCTGTCTAAGTGCCTTGGAATATTTAAACTAACATTTGTTTGAAAACAGCATTCTTCAAATCAAAGTCATTAGGTAGGTTGTGAGTATCAAATGTTTAATCACGGGGTCGACCATAGTAAGGACTTATCCGAAAGGATATTGCTGTGTGTTTTCTAATAAATTAGATTGGCTAAAAGCATCAACATATGATATTAAGCTTTTCGTAATATTTCCAGAATACAATATTGCCGCTTTTCAAAATAAATTTTGGCTAACAATATTACATATAACAATTTGGGATCGATACAACTCGATCCTAGAGAATTAAAATGGTTTATTGGGGTTTGTTAAACCCATTAATAAGTTGGGTTTGACACATTAGGTTAAGTGGTAAGTTCTAAAGAGTTAAGTTTATAATTTTGGAATAATTTATAAAGATTTAGTATGAAGGATTTGGAGTATGGATTATTGGACTAATTCATTCATAACCTCTATTAAGGAAGTTTATGCACTTACAGAAACTTTTTATGAACTTAAGCCTGTGGAAGAATCCATCAACAAAAGACTTCATCTCAATCATCTATTGACAATGTAATTCAATAAATTTCACTAATAGCTAAACTTTATAAATATTTAAGATCTTTTTCTCAATTTTATAATTTTCGATTATTCAAAAAAATTACATCATACTATCAAATTTTTATCATAAAAGATTAACATAACTCAAAATAAAGAACACATTACCCCTCGTTATGAATAATGGGTTAATGATCTATAACCCAATACATCGTTGATATGTTTAATTTTCTTGAAATTGTCTGCTCATTCTTTCTGTTTCTTTTTCAAGTCATCATTTGTGTGACTTTCTATATTACTCCTATAAGATCATATGCAACACAAGATTCATGCTACATATACGTAAACACTACAGTTGGATTACTATATTTACAATCTTCGACTAATTTTAAAAGGGAAACTTTCCTAATTTGTATGATCTCATCCAACCAAAAAATGCTAGATCCAATATTCCTGCCTTTGGATTGAACGGTGGATTGTCCTCCACTCTTGATTGTCATAATAAATAAGTAGAACTTACACATACTGCTGTTACGACACGTAACATGAAAATTGCATGAGAATATATTCTCATGAACAGACCAAGAATATTTCTCGGAAAAAGAAAAAAAGAAAGAAAGAAAGAAATAGATATTCAAGTGTAAAAATATGTCACAACTTATTCCAAACTTCAAGAAGAATGGAAATATACTTTGAAATATATATTTGAAAAATCATATAATTTCCCCCTTCTTCAGATGTAGACAGATGTCACAATTAATAGATATATATACTAATCGAATCACTTAGTTAAGCTGAAAAATCGTACCGCAAATCAAAATGAAAATATAATGTAGTTAATCTGTTTATGATTCTAGTAGAGCACAAATAGAAGCAATAATTAAATTGATCATTTAAAATACTGAATCGTTTTATATTTTTTAATACAAACCTTAATTGAATTCAACATGGAACGCAATGTAAGCATGACCTAGCATTACGTTTCTTGGAAAAAAAATAAAAAGACATTATTTTATTTACTTCAAATAAAGAAAAAGTTATATTACATTAACACATCCTCACTGCAAAATAATTTGGAGAGATAAACTCGAAGTGGACATAATATAATATGACTAGTTCTTATAATATACATACATGACATGCATTGACACAACATACAATTAGTTTGGCATGTTTAATATCTAAGCACTTTTATAAATTTTATATATGCTTGAAATTAAAGTTAAATATATATGTATATTATATATATATATATATATATATAGAATCTGAATGGTCTTTGCGAATTACGTGTACATTAAAAATGATTCTTGTTGTTAGTGTTGTATTTTATGTGTTTACTCATAGAGACGAGAAAAGCTTCAATGATAATTAATATACCATTTGAATCGATAAATTGTATATAAATATTCATAAAATTTTATGATTAATATTTTTTTCAAAAACATACATTCTTTCACTAACACATATTAAGGTTTTATTAATATCTACAATTCACATGACATGATAATACTATTAAATCTTTTTTCCATTTCATCGTTCTACTCAACAGATAATTTCAAGTTACATATCACAACAAAGCCTATATAACTTATCCAGCTTTTGCTCTCTTTCCTCTTTCTTCTATTTCTTCTTTCTCTTTCTCTTTATATTTCTCTCTTTATTTTCAATTGTCATAAGGTTTATATCAAACTACCACTTGTCCAAGCTTTCACTTTCTTTATATTTAGCATTAAGGTATACAATATACATATATTTTCGCTTTCTTTTTCCCATTATTTAAAGATGTTTTAGAAGGATTCAATTTGGTAGACTAAGAATTGAATCATTGAACCGATATGTTAACTTTTGACCATTCTTAATAAACTTGTATACTCAGTGAATTCACCCATGGGCTTAGGCTATAAAAGGTCCAATAGAATATATTCATATATATACATATATATAAAGAATGTATCTCATTTATTTCTCACCACAATCATCTAACATACATCATAGAGGACTTCTCTCTTCTATAGCTTTTTAAAGACACCCAATGGATAAGGATTATCTCCAAAATCAATAAATAGGTGTCTCATCTTCTCATTTAAGGATGAAGATTATTTAAACAAACACCTCTATGCTACTAAAGTCTTGCCCTTATGGTTCAAACCCTTGAATTGATAGTTCCCCTTTATGCTTTGTTTGGAATGAAGGAAAGAATTGGGAAATAATGAATATGAAAGGAAAGGATGTGGAAGAAATGAAACATGAGAGCTGGATACTAAAAGAAATGAAAGTGGGAGAAATATTAATTATTGCTAAAAAGATAAAAATATAATATAATATAAAATTACTAATATGCCCATAAAAAATAATAAGAAAATGAAAAGATAGTGTAGATAAGGGGTATAATAGGAAATTGAAAAACTTTTCCTACCTTATCTCTCCAATTCAGTGGGTAATACATACTAAGTGTTATTTACATAAAATATACACATGATATGTAAATACCAATAAAATGTTGATATATATGTCGTGTGCAAATCATGCATGGTAATTGATTTGAAAACTATTCATTCCATTAACATTTGTATCAATATTCCTAATTTGGAAGGGGAACATAATTTAGTAGGGCTTGTGGAAATCTTTCCTTCCCCTTTCCCTCATTTCCCAAACAATAGAATTTGTCTTGAGAATTGTACTTTCCATTCATTTTCCTTCCCCTCTTAACTCTTTCCTTCATCCTAAACATAATGTTAAGAACAGTGAAATTGATACTTTAACCTCCTTCACCTATTATAAGATCTAACAAACATTTGAAGGCATCATTCCTTCTCTTATACCTCTTTTTTATCACACCTTTCCTTGCATCATTGAATTAAGGTTTTTTCAAAGTCAACCAAAGCGAAGCATCATGCAATTGTCACATCCCGACATAGAATGCACCATAACATAGAAATACTTGTTGAAAACTTAACTTAAGCTACTCATTTATCAAAAGATAACATTATTTACATGATAAAGGGGTAACTATATCGAAATTTAGCTGGATTCCTTGTTACAGCTTATGTGTATAACATAATATTTACATCAAAACATGAACCGGCTTTTTCCTTTATCGTCTTCACAATAATAGGATCCCTAAATTAGTAGAATCTCCATACAAAAGTCGTTGACTCTGACTCACGCTCTTAATATATATATCTCCCATTAACGTTGGGCTCTTTACAATACAGTTAACCTTGAGCATAAAACATTTTATCTCCTTAGCTACTAAAGCTGAGTGAGAGTGGTTAACATACAACATAATATAGACAATATAGCATATCACAACTAAAACATTTCAATCATAACTTATAGGTTCAACTTCACATATACATTTGCCCAACTGGGCATTTACTGCTAGCACTGCAGCTTGCTATGCTCATGCACGTAGTATGCACCGATACCGATATCCCATGCCCTCCAAACTTCTTCCGGTTAGTCGACATAACCAGATATCTAAATATAACGTCCAGAAACCTGAGACGACAAGGAATTACCTAAGAGTAGAACTCCCCACCAAATTAGACTACACACTGTAATCTACCATTTTCAAAAAGGACAATAAAGAGCTGCTTAAGAGTAGAACCCCCAACTTTACAATATTAGACTACACACTATAGTTTACCAAATCAAAGCTTCAACTCTATCAAATTAGACTACATATTATTGTCTACCAAATCAAAGTGGCAACATTGTCAAATTAAATCATATAGTCTATCAAATTTGACTGTCAAAATACTCACAATATTAAGGTAATGCAATTTATATGCTTCCAAAAACTGAGTACATAAAGCCATATTCTTTCCATGATCACTTGGAAGTCTTATTCTGAAAGTTCTGACCCATAGGCCTATTTTTGTGCCATGCCATGATATGCAATAGTAACTCAAGAATATCAATCAGCACAATTAATCTTTCAGTTTTATTCAACCCAATTATCTGATTCTAGTTTTTCAAACCCTCCCTAATGGAATTCTAGTATCTCACTTAGGGTTCACGTAAGGTGAACATCTAGAAGATTGAGTTAGTAATCACTCAACTTTCTTGATTAGCATAATTATTTCTAAGCACAAATCATCGCCTAATATGACAACATAATGGTTTAACCAGAATATAATTATTGTCATTCAAAACTAACACATCAGTATCCATTATAGTAGCGTATCAATTCACTCAAGATACACCCATATTCAATCAACATAACATCAAACAACATACAGTGTTATGAATAGTAATATATCTACTCTAAATATAGATTAAATCCACTTACTTAAACTTAGTAATAGTGCAAAATTCTAAACTTTATGATGTGGTCCTTTCTTACTTATCACACCTATGAAAATATGACATTGTATTCAAATCAAGGATGGGTCAAACACAAACTATTATAAGTTATCATTTCTACGTTATTAAACTTTGTTTAACCATATCTTGCTCATTTTTTATCCAATTTCAACAAACTTTATATCGTCATGATTGTTATTTCGAGTACTATTAAGATATCTTAAGAATCAAGTTTTTCAATATTATCAAAGTCTAAAAATGCTTTTTTGTATTATCAATTCGATCGTATGTCATTATAAATTTGTAATTAACTCAAATAAACCCTAAATATAAATTAAAAATCCTAAATTTCCTTATTCCCACACTGGACAGCAATCATTATGTACCCGAAAATACTAATCCTTTGCATATTTAACAAATATCACATTAGTATTAATTACTATATCATATATTAGGCTAATATATAGGTTTATATTATGAAAATATATAATAAATAGTATACAAGCCTGAATAATTTCACGAAAAATTCTATAGACTTACAAAAATATGTAGTTTAATTATCGACCACCAATTATACTAAATTAGCAATTATCGATCATCAATTATACTAAATTAGCTATTATCTATTTTTACAAAAATAGCTATTTTAGTTTGGAATTACGCAAAATTAGGGAAAATAAACAAATTAAAGTGTGGGATAAAAACTAAGTATTCCAAACATCATTATAAACATCCAGATATCAAAACATGTAGGGCTCATTCATTAATTTTATCAAAAACTAATTATTTCAATAATTCAGCAAAATTGGCAGTTTCATTCAAAATAATTACCAAAATTAACTTATTTCTAAGATCTCACTAAATCTAAAAACTTGAATTTTACGATTATCAGTTTTTATCAATAAATTAACATTTTTCTTAAATTAATATTTTTATATAACTTATTTGAAGAAATTGACTTCACTTGAATTACTTTGTCTAACTTTTTTAATTTTATTATGAGTTTAAAATAAAACTGATAACTTAGTCCGATATTTTAAATTTAAGGGCTTAGATCTTAGAGTTATTGAATTAGTTCGAAATCCTAGGATATTATAGCAATGCACACATGACTAACCAATAATGATATCACTATAAGATACCTCCTTTTTTCTTTCTTTTTTATCTATATAGCCCAATTTTTTCTATTAGAGCATTTAATTTAGAAATCATCTGAAAAAGAGTTTCCAAGAGATATGACTGAAAACTTGTTTTTGAATTATTTTATAAAATATGCACATTATTTTATTAAAGAAGTCAAAACCTCTTAACCAATATGGATAGAAATCACCTTATTCCATGCAATATTTTTGAATTCATATCTTATTTTAAATAGGAGACAACATAAAATTTAGTGTTATTAAATTTGAATAGTCTTGTACGGTTCAATCTGATTCAACATGACATAACTATAAAATCGATCTAATCTAATTCCAATCTAACGCCTATTGAAATTTAGTTATATCATTTTAACTTTTTACTCTCCTATATATCTAGCTCAACCACCCGAATCGAGTCTAATAACATTGATAAAATATAAATCCCAAACCAGAAAACTAAGCATAACATGATTCTTTATTAGTGTTAAAGGAAAAAAAATAAAATAAAAATTTCAGGAATCTAAAGAAATAAGTCACGTACGTTTTATTTAATGAAAATAAGAATCATTAACCAAGCCATAACTAAGAAATTAGGGAATCGATCCTATAATATGAAAAATCAATATGGCTCAAATGATAATCAAATTTGGACCTCACATAGCACTAATGTTTTGTTCTTTTTGTGCCAAACCTATAAAGCAGCTCATAGACTTCTTTTTCCTGTATATTCACAGGCTACGATTAATTCAGCAAATTGGGGGAAAAGTCCTAATTTACTCCAGTGGCGGCATCTAGATTTCAATCATGTTGGCGAATATTGCAAGGTTGCCTATGCATTAAAGATAAGCATTGTAGTGCAAAGAAATAAAAATTATTCCATCCTTTGTAATAAAATTATAATTATATGTAATTCTAAATCCCTCCGAGCATGTAGAATGATGCATATGTAATTCAATCCAGCTCCATCAATTAAAATCATTAATATTTACTTTAATACCAAATCGAGTTTAAACTTAAGCTACTTCAATAATTTATCAAGTTGATCTAGAATTTTGTGATAATCAACTCAATTTAACTCGCAAACATAATCAAGCTCAAATTCAAGTATAAATGTCAATTGACTACTTGAGTTCATATCAAGTTTGAATATTATTATTATTATTTTGATTAAAATAATATAATATATTTTTTTCTAGATAATCGAGCCAAACGAGCTTCATTAATTTAAATTTGAACTCATTGAGTACCATTTCCAATAGAACCCGAGCTAAAAAGTATAATTACAATTGACTTTGAATGGTGTTTGAACTTTGAAGTTTTGAGTTGAGCTCTTGAGCTCGATATTATATTGCCTTGACTCAAGTTATTTACAGCCTTACGTACATCCCTATTGGCAATCTAACTATTTATTGTATAGATAACATATGTTGTAAGGTTGTAAAAGCTAAAATCAAGGTAAAAAATAATAATAAATGGAACGATTGAAGGCATGGATAGATATATCTTTAGACTAAAAAGGAGACACAACCAACCGAAAGGTGTACATAGGGCTGATCAACTGTTAAGAAGGATGGTTGATTAGAGAGTGTCAAGGATTAACCACAAGCTCAAGGCTACTCTTGAGTGTTTGAGGGCTATTGTAATTTGTTTTCTATTATTTTATGAGATGTGTATATCTATCTTGGATTATTCGAGTCTCATATATATAAATTTGTAATTGGGATATATGCATTAAGAAAGGTTGATGACTATACCTAAGCATATTTTATAACATAATAAATTTGTTGCTTCAATCTAAGATGGTTTTTTTTTTTTCCTTCTTTTTTCCAAGTTTATTCAAGATTTCACAAACCCAACCCCACCCCCCCCCCGAACTAAAAATCTCTATTCTTTAAAGAGAAACATTTATAGAAAAATGTTTAGTGGACCTATATATATATATATATATTGTGAAATTCTTATCTAAATGATGTATATATCTTGCGAGGGCTTTCTACTTCACTTTATCGATATAAAGACGAGAATAAATTCACACATTCATTGGTTCGGTTTTGTATTTCGTGATTATAGTTGGTGAAGTATATAACAACCCCATGTATATCACTTTGTGTCATTCCCTTTTTTCCCTCAAATCTGTATCCTTTATTCTATAAAAGATCTCTATTCTTTATGGTTGGTTTTTGAAACCTTTAACAACTTATTCATCTAGTTTTCGCATCACCCGCATAATCAACAGATTTAGTTCTTTAGTATACATTCTGCCTTTATCAAGGCAGCAGTAATATTATAAAAAGTAACATGGCAGGTCAAGTTTTTTCAAAACGCTTAAAGAAGTTATGATAAATTCAACGACAGCTATGCTTTATTTAATGCCAAATATAGCAAATCCACATTACCAACTATTTTCTTTCCTTGTTTTTCTACATGGGAAGTGGAATGATTGGGCCCATTTATTTGTTTAGCTTATCACTTGTCTGCTGCTGTTATGTCATTGCTAAAAGTCTCCTTGATTTGAAACAACGATAGCAGTGGAATTCATCTTTTTATTTGGTGAAGGATATGAATGGTTGACTCTTCAAGATAAGCTTTTTTTCTTCTTCTTCTTCTTCCCCTCGATTCATTTTCTTGATGGTTAGACTACTCGTGATAAGTTAAAAATAGTGAGATCCATACTCATTAAAATACCCTTTTTAGCTTGCTTCTCGTGAGTTTTAAGCTTGATTATTTTAAAATGAATCATCTAAAATATTTTACATAGTTGGCAAAAATTTAAAAAAAAAAATTATAGGAAATCATGAAAACAATGGTTGAAATTATTTAAAATTTTAAATGTTGTGACATATTGATGATATTATCTTTTTTTTTTTAATAATCTTAAATATTTATTATACGTGACAGTATTTCAAAGAATAATTTTAAAATACTTTGGAGACCTATAACTTATTTATAATCCAATAAAATTAATGGGAATTCTTATTCTCAAGTCTCAACCGATTGGAAGCTTAACGTTATATGCCACATGCATCCACCCTTAGCTTTGAAGATGGATATTTTATCTGTCAAGTATATATTAAACATATCTGGGTGATATGTCGAGAAATTAACAACAGTGTAGAATACGTCACATTCTTTAGTTCAGATTCCTCTTCTAATTCCTAGAATATTATGATTTTTTTTTCTTTTTTCAACTTATCAAGTTATGGGAAGACAATGGAGGGTGTATTTTCTTTAGGTTATAAGGAGAGTTCAAGAGTTTATCGACCCCATTAATGATAGTAAATTCTGCTTTTAGAACACATGCTAATTTGGTATATATGTGAAGATAGGTCCATCACGTGAAACTAAATAAATAGAAAGCAAAATACAGATGCCAATTCATTTTTCTTTTTTATTGATGACTTAAAATTTGTAACACCGTGCTAATAAGTTTGATTAACGTCACAATTAAATGTAATTAAAAATATATTTCAGTCCGTATATATTTAGCCCTTTTATCTTTGAAGTTGAGGTTAAACCACTAATATCTTTAAAGTAGGCGTCATCAAAATCTATATAATTGTATTACCCACTAAAAAAGAAAATAATTATATAAAGAACTAATCTTTAAAAATAAAAATAAAAATAAAAGTGAATTCTCATTATTTTAGTTTTTACTATTGACCTAATATTGTTATACTTAAATTTAGATTCTCTCAATTTACTTTTTCATAATTTTTCTTAATTTACAAATCAATAGTTAAAATTACACGTAGTAAAATTTTAAGAGAGTAAATTAAAAAAATTTAAAAAAAATAAATAAATGGAGATTATCCATTTCTAATACACTTTGAATTTTTTTTTTTTATAGTTTCCTAAAATATCACCTCACTGTAATTTTATATAAAGGGAAGTTTGTGTGAGAAAAAACAAACACATAGAATCTCATTAGTTGTTTAAGATAACGTTGGTTCTAAAAGTTTCTTGGTCCTTTAAGTGTACCTGGATATTATAAGAACAAAACACATCATAGTTCTCTTCATCTAGCTTGGATAATGTTCTAGGGTTTTCATTTTGTAGGGCCAACCCACGTGAACAGCAGAAGCATGCATGAACATGAATTCGTCAGCCGCCAAAGTCTTCACTCCACCTTAAAATGGCAGGTGAGGTGAGTCAACTGAATCAGTCTTCCCATATAATTTATCGTATGGAACCACGCACATCGTATGACTGTGATCATAACAATGGATGAATCGATTGATAATGGAAGATGAATATACAATCGGCTCAAATAATCATTTTTAGACAACTCACCTCTAAAAATTGCTGATGCTTAGTATCTGATCACTAGCTAGAAGACCAAAATTATGTA
The DNA here is from genome assembly GCA_024138005.1 of Lumnitzera racemosa. Lineage (NCBI taxonomy): Eukaryota > Viridiplantae > Streptophyta > Magnoliopsida > Myrtales > Combretaceae > Lumnitzera > Lumnitzera racemosa. Next base: position 7,979,652 of record JAMXBC010000010.1, read on the forward strand.
TAGGTTAGTCAGATCTACTCACAAACTATTCGATTTTTATCCATCATTTACTCAGAGTTTGAATCTAACAATATTTGAGCTCAAGATCAACCTTTGAGCTCTTCAATTCGAGTTTGCATATCAAATTTAGTTTAATTAAAATAAAAATATTATTTTTAAGAAAAATCAAGCTCAAAGGATTTAATTAAGTCAAGATCAAGTTTCCAAAGGGTCACTGCTATTCAAATTCAAGTTCTAAATTCTACGTTCAATCAAGGATTCAAGTTAAGCCCTAAGATTAGAATTGTATCCTTTAGTTTAAAATTTCATTTAAGTATAACATTTGCGAATCTGTTTAATTAGAGTTTACATATCAAATTTAGTTTAATTAAAATAAAAACATTATTTTTAAGAAAAATCAAGCTCAAAAGATCTTAACTGAGTTGAGATCAAATTTGTAAAGGACCACTTCAATTCAAATTCGAGTTTAAAATTATAATTTCAATAGAGTTCGAATGAACCTCAAGAGTAGAATTGTATCCTTTAGATTGAACTCATTAATAGTCCAAACCAAAAATAGTAAAATCTTTTTCTTTACTAGTTTTCTTATTTGGATTTATGTATTCAACCTTAACAGATCAAAAGTTTCTTACTTTTAACCTTATGAAAAATGCCCCGGAGCCTCCTTAACCGTGTCCTCAATCATTATATGGAAAGGTGAAGCATAGAGGAACTACCGATCATCATATCCCTTAGAAAACAGCCAGAACAAAGATAGATTTACTTTTGATCTTGTCTGGGCCCCGGAATTCCATTGATTTATCAGGTTCGAGGACGTTTTTATATATATATATATATATATATATATCACATATGTGTCTATTTTTGGGTGACTTGGTATATATACGTCAATTTCAAGCGTAATTTACCTTGTTTGTCAAGTTGCATTAGAATAGACAGGTCTTAACTATGATTTCTTGTCTAAGTTATTATAGAAGTATTATGATATGGGATGAATATATATTAAAAATCACGAACTTTTGAGTCATATTTGTATATATTAATTAGTGTAGATTGACGATGATCTACTAACTTTTGAGATGAGATGTTCAGGTAGAGATTGCTAGAATACATAATAACAGGATATAAATATGTAAAGGAAAAAGAAGTTGGCACACCAATTTTACGTAGAAAACTTGCATAATTGAAGTAGAAGACTAAATTAAATCCCTTGAAACACTATAAAAATTGTTTTAAAATAAGGCGACACGGCCTGCTTCTTATTTCCAATTTCAGAAAACTAAACTTTCTAATCTCTTCAAAAGAATAAATTCAAGGCAAGGAAATATATGAGTCCCTTTTCTTTTCTTTTTTTTTTTTCCTTAAATTTCCTAATTTGAACCGTGTTTAGTACTTTTGTGGTCATGCTCGAAATTGTATGTGAGTGGGGGTTGCTTGATTTTGGCATATGGATCTGAAGTATTTTCATATGCCGTCTTTCCTTTCCAAATCAAAAAGATTAATGACCGTTTCCTTAATTTGCAATTTAAGTGGGAAATCGGAATGAAGGAATTTCGGTCAAAATGGCTATGAAAACCCTAAGCTTTTAATTATCATAAAAATCAAAGGACTTTTATTTATTAGATTTTCATGAGAATTGGTGAATTATAAGGCAGTGAATTAGATTATGTGTTCAATTGTCATTGTACACTTGTTAATTTTTCTTTATATTTTTAAATAATTTTTAAGACTTTATTGCATATGGTCATGTTTGTTAGTCTTTATCTAACCAATCTCTCTCTCTCACACACATATTTGCAAGATTTCTTTATCAAGTCTTTAGACCCTGACCTTATATAAGGATAATCATCAATACCATGGCCATCAAACCCTAAAGAGAAACTAACTCCTAAAAGAACACCTTTCTCCTCATACCTTCCATCCATACGCTTCTTCTTTTCACTTCCTATACCCAAAAAAAAAAAAAAAAAAAAAGAAATGGAACAAATTTTGAACTTCCAAAAACCCAAACAAAAGCAATCACTATCCAAACACGACAACAAGAGACGTCGACTAACCCAAGACCAAGTAGAAGTGCTAGAAAGAACCTTCATCACCAATAAAAAGCTTGACCTTGACCTCAAGATCAAGATAGCAAATGAACTCAAAGTCCCACCTAGACAAATAGCCATTTGGTACCAAAACAAAAGGGCTAGGTGGAAGACACAAACCCTAGAGTTGGACTGCAACACCCTTCAAGTAAAGCTGGATAATGCGATAGCTGAGAAAAGGAAACTTGAGAAAGATGTCGAAAGGCTTCAAGCTGAGTTGAAGGAGGCTAAGGACATGCTGATGGTTGATGTGAATTGCCAAACACTGCCTCCACTTCCTTCTAGTTATCTCACTTATTCTTGTTCTGCTTCGGGTGATGAAGGCGGAAGTTGTGGTTTCAATGAAGATTATCGCGATATGAATTATTATTTCTCTTGGAATAATGAGGATGTTCTTCAAGTAGATGATCTCCATCAATGTTTTGTGTACATGAACGGGTCAAGCTAGGAGGAATAGACAAGATAAGCATTTGCGGGGACCTCTATGGTCCCATCGACAAAAATATGCAAATTCAAGATTCGACCATTAAGGTGGCTACTAAAGATCGATATATTAAGCCGTCTCATAGATAGAATGGTAAATAACCTTGTTTTGTTGATTTAAGTAAACATTAGAAGAAGTGTCTTCATTTGTAACCTGGTTATTTGTGTGGAAAACTGTCAAAGTCTTGTGTATTTTCTTAGCTGTTGTCGTAAGAGACAAGATGTTCCGTGGTATTAATAATTGCTTGGACTATTGATCTGCTGACAATTTGTAAATGAGAAAGTCATCCCCAATGGAAGATGACAAATGGGCCATAGCAATTCAAGTACCTGCTTCAGCAATTTCTTTTTCGTAATATATCGCTTGTTTATTTATTAGAGCCAATTTTTTTTTTTTTTTCAATTTTGCAATGTGAAAAACCCGCACAAGATATATTTTAATGTTTTTCGGTCGCATGTCAAACACTTTTAAATATCCACTTTTTACTAGAGATTTAAAAGTGTTTGTTAAACTTGGTAATAAAGCACATTCGCCAAGTATTCCTAATGAATAAACTATTGCTATGACATTGAAAAAATTACTGCAATAAGTAATCACGAAAACCAAAACTATTATTATAATTTGGAAATCGCAGTTATTGTGTATGAACTTCTCTTAAGGTTCAAATTTCTCAATTGCCACGTCTTAAATCTAAATGAGTTTAAAATTTGAAATTTGAGTTTAACTGAATTTAGAATTTTAAGTTTAAAGTGACTCGAAATAGCATTTGACGAGTTAAAGCTTAATTAGCTAAGCTAATTTACGCTTGATTGGTGCATATATATATATATATATGTAGTACATTTTTTCTAATAAAAATAATATTTATATCCAAACTTGATTAAATCTTAACTAATAGTTAAAATTAAATGAAAAATGGTGTGTTCATGTAATAATAGAGTTAAATATTATAAAATTTGAGCTAAATTTAACAAGCTACTCAAGTAACCTAAACTCAATTAATATGCTACCTAGTCGAATTCAAGTAATTTACTACACCCTTAACTTAACTCAACTCTAAATCCATCTTACGAAGTCTAGGTCGATATGATCTTGTGCCAATGGTATGTGAAAGACTTACGAAGGGAATTGAATTGATACAATTGGCCTATTTGTATATAAGGGTTTCCTTGCAACCATGGGAGAAAATTCATTATCTTAGGTCCAATCACTTAAACTTGAGGCTCAGGTTGTTCAAATAAATGTCATTAGTTGTTAGGAACATTTTATTGATACTACCTAAACTTTAGTTGAAAATTTAATTGATTACCTAAACTTTCAATTTATAAAATTTGACACCTAATTAAAATTTTTTACATTATTGTTACTATCCATTTAGTATGATCACCTGAGACACATGTTATGTATGAGTAGGTAGTAACAATGATAAAGAAAGTTTTAATTGGATAATGAATTTATCAAGTTAAAATTTCAGTAATAAATTAAATTTTCAACCGCAATATTCTCCCTTAAATATCCATAATCATCAACTATAACGATTTAAGGCTTATCATTCCAATGAATTAGGAAGATTAGACATAAGAGTCTATAACCTTGACTTAATAAAATGCCTTGTTCTTTACCCAAAAAATAAATAAATAAAATGCCTTGTTTATTAATTATTTTGACTGATTAACATATATACATGACTAGTGTATATATGTACTCCTCTTTATGTATATCGATTGATTTATAATACCCTTATTATTTGCATTAACAAATTGTTTCCTGTATAGTTATAATTTATAGAAATTATATTCTCCCAACATATCATTTTTCTTCATCATGACGATAATTTTCTGTTCGTTATTTTAACATACTGAAGATTTTCCCATGCACTAAACTAAAAACTTATCACATTTTTATCATTTCGTATATAAGTAGAAGTTGGGGTAAAAGCTATATAGGTGCGTGTCACGATTGGTGTTTTGTTAGTCTTCTTCCCTAACAACAATAAAATTTCATATATATAATATGACTATCAAATGTAATTAAAATGATTATATGTTAAATCATCGAAAAAAAATTTCGAAAAAAAAAAAAAGTAAAAAGAGGCGAAAGCTGTATCGTTGTGCTTGGGTCGACCTTTTTTAGTTGCCGAAAAATTTTAGATAAATTATTCTCTTGGAACTTTTTTTTTGTCAACTTTTTACAGAATCTAAACTTTTTGAAATTCTACATTTATATATTTACATTTTATCATAGATTGAAAATGGAATTTTTATTTTTGTCGACCCCTTTTTCAGTATAATATACTCTATCTTTTTTAAGTATATTACCTTTCTAAGTTTTAAATATATTTGAAATATTAAACTATTATAATTTAATATTTAATTATGTTTATCGTATAACGATGCCAGTAGATGTGCATCGATATGCAAAAATTAAATATGATAATAATAAAATTTTTGACATGGCACAATGACTAAATTAAATTATTGGATTATATTATATGAGATTGTATATTTAAAAAAAATACAAAATGGTTGTTTACTTAGACACATGTCTCCATATGGCCACACCAAAGTAACTTCTATATATCTCATTAAAACATAACTCTTTCCTTTAGTTTTTTTTTTTTTTAATTCCCCTTAATTTATTAAACTAATATAAATATAAGTATGTAAGATGCTAAAAGCAATTAAGAAAGTTTATTCACTTTAGTGTTATTCTATTGTTTTTGTCCCATCTCGAAATAGTTAAATCATAACAATTCCACCATATAAACTAATATAAGATAGAAATCAGTTTTACAGCTACGACCAAAGACCTAGTCCACATTAGATATACTTAACTCAATCGTTTTGAAACATCAAATTCAATACTCGTATAATATCAACGAGCGAAATAATATTTTGAAATAATAGTTGAAAACAAATTTATGGTTTGTCTTTACAGAAAAGTAGATGTAAAACCCACAGGTATAAGTTACTTAGTATACTGACCAAAAGATTGAAAACTATCAGGTCACTCGTGGAGACTCGAGTAGTTTTCTTAACTGTTAAAGAAAGTCGATGTTAAAAACAAAAGAAAATCTAGCCAAATCTTCTTAATCCTCACCCCTTGATCTTATTTTCTAAAATTTTAGCCCGTATGGTTATTGTCCAAGTAATCCCCCAGTAGACCTACAAAACACACTATAAAGAAATAAGTGACAACTTACTCAATAAATAGAATGTAGATAGAAATATGTATTGAACACAAAGCAACTAAGATTTTGAAGCAATTTAGTTAGATGCAATGCATATTCAAATAAATATTATCATACGATATTGCTCGATCCATCATGAGATTAGAAAAATTATGCTTACTTTAATCCAGATTGAAGGGTTTAACATCACACATTCACAAATCGGAACCAAACCAAAGCTTTTGTAATAAAGAACACCCTCCACTCAATACTATCTTCAAACCACGACCCTCAACTTTACTATAACCTTCTCTTTTATCATTTAGTTTAACTAAAGGTGGAGAAAGAAGCGTTTCAGCTATCCTCATTGAAGGAATCCATACTTGACCCGAAAATCCTAACTGTTACCCTGAATAGGTTACGATGCATGTCATGTTAATTGTTAAGCCAAGTTCAAGTTAGGTTGTTTTAAGGTAATCAATCAAGCTCAAACAATTCATACAGAACAACAATTCATAGAGCAAATAGAACATGGAGCTCAACTCATACAATGGCAAATCAAATTTAAACACATGTGCCATACATGCACGAACGACTAACTACATTTACAAGCAAATATATGCTAAAATCCCTAAGTATTCTAAAATAATACTTCAACGTACGATGAAGTACTAATCCCACTTACTTGAAACTCAGTTGCTCGCTAACCATGCTTATTGACTTGTCCTTGTTAGTGATCCTTAAATATTTTACCCGATTTAGAACTTTAATTTGCATGTAAATTATGAAACATTGCTAATTTACTTGTTTACATAAGAATTTCGTTGGTTAGTCACTGGTATATGATCCTATGCCCTAAGCATTGAAAGTTTAAAATAGTGATATAAGTATATTTTATCTTTGTTTCCTTCTAAGTTACGCTTTGAGTCGAGGCACCTTCGAAGGATTTAAGTAAAGAAGCTTCTAAGTTATGCTCTAAACCATATTACCGTATGAGTATTAAAGTTCATAGCAGGTATAGCTTTTGAGTTAACCTATGAGTTTAATAAATACCTAAGATTTTCCAGGAATACCCTCTGATACAGTTTTTATGTGCTCACCTATCTATAGTTACTCTAAATACTCTCTTTGAGTTACCTTCTAAATGAGCTATTAAGCCTATTGAAATTTAAGTTTCTTACAGAAGACCCTCTAAGTTATTTTATAAGTTCAGTTGGTTTCATAATTATAAGGAATTTACCTCTGAGTTATCCTCTAAGGTAAATTTCTTTCTACTCCCTACATAAATCCACCTTATGTATTAAGCTTTAGTTATGTTATTTAGCTTATTCCACATATCAATAGGTGTCCAATTTACTTCCACACCAAAAACCAATTTAATCCAATTGTCTTATGTATTTTATAATTTTTAAATTATTTTACTTAACTCATTTTATCTTAATTAATATTTAATTGAGTATTTTGGATAATTATAGGTATAGAATTACGCATAGTATTTACACACAGCATATAATAGGTATCCTATATATTATTTTATGTCATATAGTAATTTTGTTACACGTGCAATTTATCTCTACATATTGGATAACTATAGGAACATATTCTACACGATTACGTTAAATATTGAGTAATATAATGAAATTCGACCATTTTAGCTATATTATTATTTTATTATATATTTGAGATATGAGTCCATGATGTCACGTTCACTAATATTTTGTGCTTACTCGTAAATTTCTAACATAATTAGGTTAGTTTCATAAATATCTTAAATTATTTACTCGATACTTAGTCGTAAAAGTATAAGGCTTACAGTTTTCTCATCACCAACATACAAGTATGGGACTACTAGAGAATTTTCACTTATTTTTTTCCCAAAAATCTTTATATAACTATTTATTAAGATTTAAAAAATGTCCAATATTGACCATTGTCTCCATAGAAATGCATACATGTTTATATTGTTTTCCCATAGATTATCTAATAGAAAAATGTTACCTTGTTGTCTTTTATCTTTTTTATAAACTTATTTCTTCGTAAAGTTCATCATTCTTATAGTTTGTTTAGTTGTCCAATATATATAACAATGGATTAAACCTAATTTTTTTGTTTAACATTTGATTCGTGAACAAAAAGAGGATATAAAGGATTAGACAAAATTGTCAAAACTTGTCCAACCTAAAATATAGTACAAAAGTTTACTTCATTAGATAAAGCATAAGTATTAAGAATATAAATGTAATTAAGTAAATATTAGATAATATTGAGTGTATAAATATTAAATAATATTTTAAATTTCTACTTTTTAAATAATATGAAAATATAATTAAATAAATATTATACTATATTGAAAATATACGTATCAAAACATAATATTGAGTCCAATATTTATGTATATTAAACAAAGAACACTACACTATGTTTAGTATCGTTCAAACTAAATATAATACAGTATTAATATACTTTTATGTACTCCTTTTACTTGTACTATCTAGTTATTCTTGTCTCATCCTGTTTTAGCATCCAAATGGTACCTAAGTTTGCTAACAATATGATGGTCATGGTTCAAGATTGTAATACCTAATTATAATATCTAAGGTTATGCCTTAAAATTGTTCACGCAAACAAGGTTCGTTAAGTAACCAATCGATCAGTTATTATTGTTATCTATAAAATAGCCACCTAATCTCAGCTTATGTATAGTAGCCTCGATTGAGTAAGTTTAGGGGGAAGGGTGGGTGGGGCATGGTGGGGGGGAGAGGGGTGAATAATAAGAAGTTGTGACATTAAGTATGTTTAAAGATACGTAGTTAGTTAAGTAGGATTTGAGTGAATCCATCTTACTATATTTGAAATGTGGAAATTGTGATATTACAATTAAGGCGACTTTAGGACGTAAGAAGTCCCAAAGTGTAGTGCCCAATGTAAGCCCCAAAATTAGCCATTTGAGGTTTCGATCGGTTGAAAGACCCGATCGAGCCTAAATTATAAAGTAAAGTTAGAAATATTAGTAAAATGATCCCGTAAGTTTGAATTTAAGAAAATAAGTAATAAAATAAAAGAATATAAAAATTTCAAATTTTAAGTGTATAACTCGTTATTTATCGAAAATGCATTCCGATAATTAACGAATCGCTAGAGATAAATTATATGTATACTAAAAATCATAAAATAACTTAAATAATATTTAAGAATATTTATTTGTACTATATATGAATCTACATGTATGTAGAAATACGCGTAATTACTTAAAAACGCGTAATATGCCAAAATAATACTAAATAATTAAAGAAAATTCATAATTAATTAAGAAAAATTAAAGAAAAATCAGGAAAAATAAGGAATGATCCAAAATTGGGTCGTGGCAGCTGGGAAAAAATAGAAAAAAACCGGCCAATTAAATTAAGACAACACAAAAGCTAGAAATTAAGCGATAAGGTAATTGTCTTGTCCAATTTAATGTACGATAAATTCCCTAATGGTCTATAAATAGGAAAAAAAATTAGAGAACTCCTTTGGAAAGTTAGGGATTTGATAAAAATAGAGAGACTCAAAAATTGAGAGAAAAACCAAGAAAAAAAAAAAGAAAAGGAAAACTGTGTAGTTAAGGCCACAAAGAAGAACCCAGACCCGACGGACAGCTGGGAGTGGACGGCCACCACCACCACACGGTGGTGGCAACGCCTAGGTGGGCTGACACATCCATGACCATCGACGATGACCGGAGCCACCCAAATCGGTGAGTTCGATTTCCAGCCCGATTTCGTGTAATTTTGTAAAAATAGTAAATATTATTAGAAAATTATGAAATTTTTTATTCTGGAATATTTTTGTATGTAGTTTTTATGAAAAATACTATTTTGATGAAAACGTGTCTCATGATATAGGATCCTTAAGAAATCTTGCAAAACCGAACATGTTTCGGTTTAGAAATAAATGACCTTAGGAGTGTAGTTTCAAGCCTAAAATTTTTGTGTAGATTACTTAGATGATATAGAATAGTGCTATGAAGCCCGTTTTCAAAAATTAATTTTCTAAATTTTTAGATAATTTTTAAGCCCTAAAATGAGGCATAAATGGGTAATTTAAGGTTAATTAAGTAATTAAATGATTAATTACTGATTTAGTGAGTAATTATATGTTTTAGGATTTTGAAATCTGATGGAGTATGATACATGTAGCATTTAGGCTGTTAGATGTAATTATTAGATTAATTATGTAGTAAATGATTAATAAGGAAAAATAGTTAACTTTAAGTTAATTTTGTAAATTAGGGAAATTAGAGTAAAATCTTATTTAGAATGAATTTAGATATTTTGAAATGATAATTTATGTTTAGGGATGGTAATTAAAGTGATAGAAATATTAGAAATGCATTATGTACATAATAGGCAATAATGCATAATGTATAATTTTTGAAAATATAATAAATAGAAAATGTTAAGATAAAAATTGATATTATATAAATAATAAGGATATATAATAAATCTGATAGGAAACTTGAATTTATGTAATTATATGAAAAATGTAAAAATTTCTCACATCAGGAGTAAATTCGGTACACTAATAAGGATATAAGTGTACCGGATGAAATAAAATACTGACTAGGGGTAATAATGATATTTAGGAGATCGAAAAGTAATGTGATTAATTTCACATTATGAGTTGAAACGAATTTCTAGGGTTGGAATATAAAACATTACTTAGAAATCGAACTAGAACCTAATTTAAAAATCGATGTTGAAATCGAACCCGAACCTAACCCCAAACCTAGAATAATTATAAAAAGATTTAAGACCTAGATAATTAGGCATATTAAACCTTAAACAAAACCTAACAATAAGTGTTATAGGATAAAATGAACCTATAATCATTATATGAAAACTGAAACTACGTTTGTGTTATAGGGATGATCGGCGATGGCCTCAACAAATCGAACCTCGAGTGAGTGAGCGAGGACTCGAGGTAAGTTGGGATTAACACAATGCTGTATTTTAGGAGGCTTGAGATTATACTTGGTTGTGCTTGTTAGATAGTTGGATGTATGCATGTACTTGATTATGGGTGATGCTATGATTCTATTTGTTGCTCTAGCATGTATCGTATGATTTGCATGAAATGATTGATCACCTTAAACTGGACTTAATCAAATATATGACCAGTTATCATAATCGGACATGTATGGCAACCCGTTAGGGGAACTTAGGACTCTCCGGCCAAATACCGACCCCTTCGAAAGGTATAGCGCAAGATTGCAAAATGGTCCCTTCTTTATCCTTAATCGAACTAAGTGACAAGAGAGGAGGTCGCGGCGAAGGTGAAGCAGTGGTTCGAAGGTAGTCGCGGGAGGAGCAAGGTCTCCATTACACAAGCCTGGGTTTAGTTGCGAGCTGTTGTATTAACGGCAACTCCTCAACTTGGATTAGAGTGGGCGCAATTTCTCTAATCTCACAACAGACCGGACAACGTCGTGCGATGGCATTTACTTGCACATGCATTGCACCTAATAAGTGATTGAAAACCTTGTTGTGTGTATGGTATAGTTTTAAGTCCTCCGTCCCAACTTACTGAGCTGTGGTTGTTCACATCCCTATAGACGTCGTGCAGGTGCTGGCTAAGAAGTGGTAAACAACTACCATGAAGCTAGCAATTGCTGGATCCTGGGGAGTGAGGAAAAACTTTGAAAAATAAACACACATATTTTAAGATCTAAGTTTTAATTTTAGAATTATTTTTTCATTTTTAAATAATGTAATAACTGAATTAAAATTTATATATATATAAATTTTCTCACTTTCTTAGGCGAATGATCTATTTAAATTACAAACTGTATACTTCAAAGCGGGTTAGTCGTGGACGCCTTGTGTAGATCAGGTCTAAGATAGCAGTTGTAAGGCCAACTTTTATCTCAGGATGGTTTATACGGCGGGGCTGTTACAACTCTATCACTTCGGGGCGTTACACCCAAGGTATACTAAAGCTTTACAAAATCATTTACTTATGCTATAGGGCCATCGGGTTTGAGAAGGCTTGACATAATTTTTCTAAAGCAAGACTTGGGTTAAGAAATCACCCGAAAGTGGGTTAAGTTCTAGCTAGATGAGTCTTAGACGTTTGTATATTAAATTATGTTTATTAGGCTTCACATATCCCATTAGCCTGCAAAGGCCCGTTGGCCTACATTACTTTTTCCTAAGTACCTAGTTCCATTACTCACCAAAATTAAAGCTCTTTAAGAGAAGCAACTCTATGTTAGCATATGTCATCAATATGGAGGCAACAATATTGTCCATGACAAGAGTTTTGATAAATTCTTAATTAATTATATTTTATTCAATAATTTTTTATAATTTTCCCTTGATATTAGAGTTTATTTTTAGATAATGATACTTAATTGAGTAAGATTTTGTTTTCTATGTTTTGAAATGATCTACGTGAGAAAATGAGAAGATAGAAACAAATTTTACTCAAATTTGAGCTAAAAAATGAGCAAGTTATGAAAGTTTGAAAATCAACGCAACTGAACAACATAACTATGTCGTTTTTAGGAGAATTTGGAGTTTATTTTCAACTATTACAGTCTAGTATATGACCAAAAGATACGGTCGTATCCCCGATCGTGTCTTTTTTAGCTAACTTATTTTTTTTATTTACTTCCTATATAAGGCTTTGTTACAATTTGTTTTAGAGAAAACTTGTTGAGTATTACTTTTAGAGAGTTTTTCAAGCTAAAAACATTCAAGAGAACGATAAGAAGAGAAGTTTTCAAGATTTAATGTTATTTTAATTTCATGATTCTTTCTTCTACTCTTCTATACTTTGATTTTAGATTCTTATTTTAAGATGTATAGTGAATAGATCTTCGTCATTTAGGTCTTATGGAACCTGGATTTTGTTGATATGACATGATTATTATTTTATTAATTTAATTCTTTAGTTTTTTCTTAGTTCAACTATGTTTTTTTCATAATTTAGGTCATTATTTTTGCAAGTAATAATCTAAAGTTTAAAATCTTATAAGAGAATTAAGGGATTTTTTATAAGATTAGATCTAAGCATAGTTGATAAGGATTATTGCAAGATTAGAGATAATTTACAAGATTCTTTCGGAATTTTGAATTAAAGCGTAGAAAATTTGTTATTCAATAATGCAATTTTAGATCATGATATTGAGAAGATATTTTAATAGGTGATTTTAGAGTTATGGTTAATTGGTTTAAGAAAGTGATTAACTTTAATAAAAAATTCTCTTGGTCAAAAAATATTAAAGAATACATTAAATTATCGTTAGGAAAATCACATGTTAAATCTAAGGGAAACAAAGATCTAAATACGTTTTTATGAATCTTGAAGTAATTTATAATTTTATTGCTTTTTTTTTTAAGTTCTTGAATAATTCTTAATCAGATGTTAATCTATTAGTCGTGGTAATTTAATTTAGATTCTTTAAGTTTCTTGAAATTTAATTTTCCAGTTAGATAATAGAGACCTAACGAGTATTGATAGTCAAAGTCTCTAAGGAATCGACATTCAAACTTATATCCGCTATATTATAAATTGACAAGTGCACTGACCTATATCAAGCCCCCACATGCTTTAATCTATCCTCATATTGCCTAGGAGGACACATACTTAATAGGAGACATGCATCTTGTTATAGAAGATATACTACCATTTACTTGTCACTATTTCGATAACAGAAGTACAAGCTATGATCATCGTGGCTCACCATCTACCTAGCTTGATTTGATAAGCTTCTCTCAAATAAAACCATTTGGCATTATGCAGACAAAGATTGTACACTAAAGACTCAAACTATAATAATAACTTAAGTACATATACTCTCTCTATTGTTATCTCTTTTACGTGTTGATATTGAAGGTTTTCTCTTCTCTTTGAGCTTTTTCCATTGACTTAAGCATAAGAGTGCATATGATTAGGCTTAAAATATGTGTGTTTATTCTTCAAAGTTTTTCCTCACTCCCTAGGATCCAGCAATTGCTAGTTTCAGGATAGTTGTTTACCGTTTCTTAGCCAGCACATGCACGACGTCTATAGGGATGTGAGCAACCACAGCTCAGTAAGTTAAGACGGAGGACTTAAAACTATACCATACACACTACAAGGTTTTCAATCACTTATTAGGTACAATGCATGTGCAAGTAAATGCCATCGCACGACGTTGTTCGGTCCGTTGTGAGGTTAGAGAAATTGCGCCCGCTCTAATCCAGGTTGAGGAGTTGCCATTAATGCAACAGCTCGCGACCAAACCCAGGCTTGTGTAATAGAGACCTTGCTCCTCCCGTGACTACCTTCGAACTACTGTCTTCACCCTCGCCACGACCTCCTCTCCTGTCACTTAGTTCGATTGAGGATAAAGAAGGGACCATTTTGCAATCCTGCGCTATCTCTTTTAAAGGGGTCGGTATTTGGACGGAGAGTCTTAAGTTCCCCTAACAGGTTGCCATGCATGTTCGATTATGATTACTGGTCATATATTTTATTAAGTCTAGTTTAGGGTGATCAATCATTTCATGCAAATCATACAATACATGCTAGAGCAGTAAACAGAATCATAGCATCACCCATAATTAAGCACATGCACAAATCCAACTATCTAACAAGCACAGCTAAGCATAATCTCAAGCCTCCCAAAATACAGCATTGTATTAATCCCAATTTACCTCGATTCCTCGCTCACTCACTCGAGGTCCGATTTGCTCAGGCCATCGTCAATCATCCCTATAACACAAACGTGGTTTCAGTTTTCATATAATGATTATAGGTTTATTTTATCCTATAACACTTATTGTTAGGTTTTGTTTAGGGTTTAGTTTAGAGTTTAATATGCCTAATTATCTAGGTTTTAAGTCTTTTATAATTATTCTAGGTTTGGGGTTAGGTTCGGGTTCGGTTTCCACATCGATTTCTAAATTAGGTTCTAGTTCGATTTCTAAGTAATGTTTTATATTCCAACCCTAAAAATTCGTTTGTACTCATAATGTGAAATTAATCACATTACTTCCCGATCTCCTAAATATCATTATTACTCCTAGTCAGTATTTTATTTTATCCGGTACACTTATATCCTTATTAGTGTACCGAATTTACTCCTGATGTGAGAAATTTTTACATTTTTCATATAATTACATAAATTCAAGTTTCCTATCAGATTTATTATATATCCTTATTATTTATATAATATCAATTTTTATCCTAATATTTTCTATTTATTATATTTTCAAAAATTACATATTATGCATTATTGCCTATTATGTACATAATGCATTTCTAATATTTCTATCACTTTAATTATCATTCCTAAACATCAATTATCATTTCAAAATATCTAAATTCATCCTAAATAAGATTTTACTCCTAATTTTCCTAATTTACAAATTTAACTTAAAGTTAACTATTTTTCCTTATTAATCATTTACTGCATAATTAACCTAATAATTACATCTAATACCCTAAATGCTACAAGTATCATACTCCATCAAAAATCAACATCCTAAAACATCTACTTATTTATTAAGTCAGTAATTAATAATTTAATTACTTAATTAACCTTAGATTACCCATTTTATGCCTCATTTTAATGCCTAAAAATTATATAAAAATTTCAAAAATTAATTTTTGAAAACGGGATTCATAACACTATTCTATATCATCTAAGTAATCTATAGAAAAATTTTGGGCTTGAAACTACAGTCCTAAGGTCATTTATTTCTAAACCGAAACATGCTCGGTTTTGTACGATTTCTTAAGGACCCTATATCACGAGACATATTTTCATCAAAATAATATTTTTTATAAAAACTACATATAAAAATATTTCATAATAACAAAATTCATAATTTTATAATAATATTAACTATTTTTACAAAATTACACAAAATCGGGCTGGAAATCGAACTTACCGATTTGGGTGGCTCCGGCCACCGCCTGCCGCCATGGCCTTGTTTCCCAGCCTGGGCACTGCCACCACCGTGTGGTGGTGGTGGTCGTCCACTCCCAGTTGCTCGTTTAGTGGGGGTTCCCGTTAAAGGCCCTAATTGTACAGTTTTTTCTAATTTTTTTCTAAACCAAATTTTTCTCTCAATTTTTACCTCTCTCTATTTTTCTTACTTTCCAAACTGCCCAAATGAGCTATTTGATTTTTCCTGCTATTTATAAGGATTTAGGGGATTTATTGTGCATTAAATGGGACAAAACAATTGCCTTATCCCTTAATTTTTGGCTTTTGTGTTGTCTTAATTTAATTGGATGAATTTTTTCGAATTTTTCCTAGCTGCCACGACCTAATTCTGGATCATTCATGATTTTTCCTGATATTTATTTATTTTTTCTTAATTAATTATGAATTTTTCTTAAGTATTTAGTATTATTTTAGCACATTTCGCCTATTTTATGTAATTACGCGTATTTCTACATATATGTAAATTCATATCTAGTACAAATAAACATCCCTAAATATTATTTAGGTTATTTTATGATTTTTAGTATATATATAATTTATCTCTAGCGATTCGTTAATTATCGGAATACATTTTACGCATTTTTGATAAATAACGAGTTATACACTTAAAATTTGGAATTTTTATATTCTTTTATTTTATTGCTTATTTTCTTAAATTTAAACTTACGGGATCATTTTACTAATATTTCTAGCTTTACTTTATAATTTAGGCTTGATCGTGTTCTTCAACCGATCGAAACCTCGAATAGCTAATTTTGGGGCTTACATTGCGTAATGGAGACCTCGCTCCTTCCGCGACTACCTTCAAACCACTGACTTCACCCTCGCCGCAATCTCCTCTCTTGTCACTTAGTTCGGCTAAGGATGAAGAAGGGACCAATTGCAATCTCGTGCTATCCTTTTCGAAGAGGTCGGTATTTGGCCGAAGAGTCCTAAGTTCCCCTAACGGGTTGCCATGCATGTCCGATTATGATTACTGGTCGTATATTTGATTAAGTCCAGTTTAGAGTGATCAATCATTTCATACAATACATGCCAAAACAACAAACAGAATCATAGCGTCACCCATAATCAAACACATACACACATCTAACTATCTAACAAGCACAACCAAGCATAATCTTAAGCTTTCAAAATACAACATTATATCAATCCCAACTTACCTCGACTCCTTGCTCACTCACTCGAGGTCCGACTTGTTCAGGCAATTACCGATCATCCTTATAACATAAACGTGGTTTCAGTTTTTATATAATGATTATAGGTTCATTTTCTCCTATAACGCTTATTGTTATGTTTTATTTAGGGTTTAATATACCTAATTATTTAGGTCTTAAGTCTTTTACAATTATTTTAGGTTTAGGGTTAGGTTCGGGTTCGGTTTCGGTTTCGGTTTCCGCATCAATTTTTTAAATTAGGTTCTAGTTCAAGTTCTAAGTCCTAAATATGCTCAAATCCTAATGTGAAATTAATCACATTAAGCTCAAATATTCAAATATTCTATTAGGTCTTAATTTAGTATTTTAAGTTATTCGGTACACGCTAATCCTAATTAGGATATTAGATTTTATCCACGATGTGAGAAAATCTTACTTTTTTATATAATTACCTAAAATTTAATCTTAATTGAGATTTAATATTATTCTAATTTTTACTCTAATATTATCTAAAGAACCATAATTTTTTTAGATTTATCAATTTCTAATTCCACATATTTTTACTTTCTTACAATAACTACCTAATTTCCTAAATTAACTATACTTAATACTCCAAAGGCTAGGATTAAGGTTCCACATTAGAGATTAACATCCCCAAACATCTAATTACTATATAAATCAATAATCAGTATTTTAATCACCTAATTAACTTAAAATTACCCAATTTTTCTATCATTTTAGGGCTAAAAATTAACTTAAAAATTTCAAAAATTAATTTTAAAAAAATGGCTTTGTAGCACTGTTCTATATCACATAAGTATTATACAGGAAAAAATTGAGCTCCAAACTACATTCCTAAACCTATTTATTTCTCGTTCTAATCATGCTCGGTTTTGATCAATTTGTTAAGGACCCTATATTTTCAAACATAATTAAACTAAATCACTATTTTTCCTTAAATCGACATACAAGAAAACTTCAGAATAACAAGTTTCATAATTTTCTAGGCAAAATAACTAATTTTACAAAATTATTCAAAATCGGGGTAAAGGAAGGACTCACCGGTCTGGGTGTCTCCGGCCACCTCTGGCCACTGTGGCCTTGTCGGCTGGCCTAGGCGCTGCCACCACCGTGTGGTGGTGGTGGCCATCCACTCCCAGTTACTCTTCTGGTGTAAGTTCCCTTTAAAGGCCCTATCTACACAGTTTTCTTTTCTTTTCTTTTTTTTTTTAAATTTTCTCTCAAATTTTCGAGTCTCTCTATTTTTTTCTAATGCTAAACTGTCCAAATGAGTTCTGAAAGTTTTTGCCCTACTTATAGACGATTTTTGTAATTTTTATGCATTAATTAGACATGACTTTGCCTAATTTCCTTGATTTTTGGCTTTTATGTTGTCTAGTTTTAATTGGTTAATTTTTATTATGTAGATTTGGATCATTCCTGATTTGGATCATTCCTGATTTTTTCTTAATTAATTATGAATTTTATTTAAGTATTTTAGTATTATTTTAGCACATTTCGCGTATTTTAAGTAATTACGCGTATTTATACCTACATGTAAATTCATATATAGTACAAATAAATATTCTTAAATATTATTTAGGTTATTTTATAATTTTTAGTATACATATAATTTATCCCTAGTGATTCGTTAAGTACCGGAATATATTTTACGCATTTTCGAAAAAATAACAAGTTATATACCTAAAATTTGAAAATTTTGTAGTTTCTTATTTTATTACTTATTTTCTTAAATTTAAACTTACGGGATCAGTTTACTAATATTTCTAGCTTTACTTTATAATTTAGGCTCGATTGGATTTTTCAACCGATCGAAACCTAGGATTGCTAGTTTTGGGGCTTACATATTTTCGCCTACATGTAAATATATATAGTATAAATAAATACTCATAAATATTATTTAAGTTTAAATGTATAGTATAATTATTTATGATTTTAGTTATGGAACTCATTTTATTATTTTGTAATAAATTTTCATATTTTCTTTTTATTATTATTATTTGATCTCATTTTATTAATCAATTATTGATAATAAAAAAATTTTCATATTTTTATTATAATATTAATTATTTTTTCTTTTCTCAAATCAATTATTAGATCATTTTTATTAATATTCCTAATTTTATTATAAAATTTGAGTTAAATTGAATGATTTACTCAATTACCTTAAATTCTACGAATCGAACTCCAAATATTTGATTATAAGTCCCACATATAGATGGGATGACTTCATTAGATTTAGCAATTGTAAGACTCTTGCACCTAAAAAGGCTACTTGCATTTGACTTACATTAAAGTCCAAATCACTTCAAAGGCAACGACATGTCCTACTGTTATGTAGGTATAGGGCAAGCCACCATTGAAAAAGAGCTCCCATTGAAGATTTGCAAAGATTGTTTGAGGTAGTAAAGCGAGATCTACATCTGTTGATGTTTCCATTAGGTTAGAAGCAAAAGAAAATATATTTAAAACCTTTGCAATTTTTTCAAGTGTAGCTATGAAAGCCTCTCCACATAAGATAATGTCATTAGTAAAAAATAAGTAGATTACTTTAAAATACTTAGGTGAAAATAACGGGGGTAAGAACAAAGTTTGGGTAGCCTTAGGATTATATATCTGTCTTCTTTAGAGAGTTGACCTAATCATTTTTTTTATTATATTATATTATATCATATCGTATAAAAAAAGTGTCAAATAATATATTTAAGTATATCTTAAATAAAGGTAAATCTTAATAATATATTTATTTTGCTGCTGAATGAAATAGACAATAGGAAGGATTGGAATCAACATATAATATATCATGAATGTTTATTATGTTATTTAGTTAGTTGTAATTGAATTAATACTACCTAGTTCAGTATAATGAGTCCTAATTTCTTCATTGCATGATGCGAACGATTGAAGACACAGAGAGATGACTTCGAGTCTTGATTTTCTCGCGATTGTCTGAGATACAGAGAGATGGGATAGAGAAGGACATTTAAAGAAGATGGGTTTAATTAAACATATATTTGAAAAGGTTAGTTTTTTCATTTTCAAAACTTCATTAGCTCAGTTTTTAGGGAAGAAAAAAAAGCTGGACCCCCTGGATGGAATTGCAATTTTAGGTTGGATTAAGGAATTATAATTACATGAATTTAAATAATAACTATTCTCACTGAGTCGAAAAATAAGTGATTGATATAATAGAGATTCCATAAAGAATAAAATTAAAATGGAATAGTCATTTTCTAAGCAAAGAATAAGTTAAACAATTTTCTGTAATACATTAAAAAAATAATAGTAATAAATAAAAAGGGGATTTTTTTTTTCCCAAAATAAAGAGGAGACATGAAGGTGAAAATGAGAACTAGATATCCAACTATCTTCCCACGTGTCATATTTTTCATGGAGAGAAAAAGAGCAGAACAGATGGTAACCACTCTATTACTTTCCAATTGCTGGTTATGATCTCTTGGACGGACCATTCATGTATTTAAAAAGTACATTTTCTGATCAGACCATATACCGTACGGTCTCAATCTCATTTAATACCATATTCCCTCCAATTTTCGCCCTCTTCTCTTTCAACGCTGCTTCTCCATTCTCCCTCCAAAACCAAAACCGAACCACAAACGCGAAACCCAAAACCCCCTTGACAATTTCGAACCAAAATTGAAACCCTAGGAGTAGCACTCAGTCACTAACATCCCACAGGGAAGTACTGTTTGCTATTAATGGCATCGACTTCTTCTTCCCGTAATAATGGCGTCCTTGGACGTATACGGAACGCTGCTTCAACTACATACGATGAAAACCAGTCTCTGCTCGCTGTAATTTCAAAATTCTCAATCATATTCGTTTACTATATTCGAACTCACTGTGGATTTTTATGATGCGTTGTCATTTATGTTTATCCTTTTCGTTTGATTTCTCAGGAAATTCGAAAAGCTCTAATCTTGTTGAAGGATATTGCTGTTCATTATGAGAGAGAGAATCAGTCCGATAAGGTACTGCGTTTTGGGGTTTTAATTCGGTGTTTATTTGGTTGCAAAGTTTAAGCTTTGAAAGTTGCTATTCTTTAGTTAGATTAAATACATAAATATGCCCCCGAAACTCTGGATAATATAACATTAGTTGTATCATGCATGTTTGTCCTTAAACCATATAGATAGATAGAAAGCCAAGGCCGTTATGGTTTGTCTAACCACAGGTAACACTGTTAACACTTTTACCCCACAGAGAGGAACCGTTTGGACACTCCCTCCCCCCTCTCCTATATTATGGTAATCGAGCCTTTTAGACAGAAGGCCAAGGCCTTTATGGTCCACATGGTAGGAACACTGTTATTCCATAGAAATGGAAAAATTCGGACTCCCCCTCATCTTTGTGTTGATGTAAAGCCAATGCCGTCACAGCGGGCTTGTTATGAACACTAGTTTTCACGAAGATGGTTTAGTTCCAATTCCCCCTACTCCCATCCCTCCAAAATAGTTGGCTAAAAGAGTTTCCTTGTGGATAAAAATCAACGAAATTGTTAATGGTGTTAGTGGAATCCCTTCGATGTTGTTGATTGTGTGTTAATAAAGGAAATTAAAGCCACATAAGAAATTGGAAAATAGAAAGCTACTTGAGGTCATTCGTGGGGCATCAGGTGGGTTTTGCTTAGGCCCATAATAATTTGAAATTAAAGAATGTTAATTTGTAATAGAACGTTAATATTTCAAATTTAAAGAATATCTCCCTTTTAATGGATGAGAATTATGAGGAGTTTACCCTCTAAAATGTGCAGACTGAATTGCAGCATTACAAAGTTCTCTTCTTTTGGGTAATTGTATGTTTGGCTAAAATTTTTTAGGATGTCATTTGTGTACTTTGCCTTTCTGTTAAAGACTAAGAATACTTAACTCTATTTGAAGATGTAATTGGTGCAGTGAGGGTGAGGAGCAAGAGACCGGTGCACACAGTGCATGTTTATTGAGACCCATCTGCCAATATAAGTAGGTCCCATCTAATTCCAGGGTTATCAAGTGCTCCATGTAGCTATTTCTGTTAAGGACAGGGAGCTGCAGATTATTAATAATTAGAAAAGCAACTAGATGGGATGAGGTAAATGTTTATATGAATTCCATCAGCAATAAGTCAATGTTGATAGTTAGAACACTTGTTTATTGAACTATATGTTTTCTTTTCTTTTTCCTTCCCCTTCCTTTTTGGGCCACTTATGAATCTGTATGTTAAAGAGTAACCTGATAGCTGAAAGTGTTGTTATTAATAAGATAGCAAAAGGAGATTATTTGTCAGCTACGACCTAAATTGAAGGTCATGTAATCATCCTATCTGTGTCTGGAGGTAAAAAGTGAACCTACGTTAGTGATTGATTTGTCTTGAAACAATGTAGCTTGAATAGGTGGGTTTGGTTAAGTGAAAAACTAACTCTGAATCACAATCCATGATCCATTTTCTTGATTTCTCAAGAATGGATTTCCCATTTCAAACATCAAACCTATTTCCAAATATCAAATGAATGCTTTGCCTCATTTGAAGTTGTCAAGAACTTCATATTAACGCAACAGAAAAGTGTCGTTAGCTGAGACCAAGGGTCTTTAAAAGAGATTAGGCAGCCTTTATGAGTTTCCTAGCTCATTTGGTTTGAATATACCAGGGCTATTTTATACTGTTTTTCCACTTTTGAATTTAGTCGTAAGAATATTGATTAATCTAGTGCGGTATCTAGTTCAATGGCCAAGGTAGAGGAGATATAGAAGTGGAGTGGTCTAGTTGGATTTTATCCTTCATTCATGTGAGTTTACAAATGTGGAAGTGGAACTTTGATTGGAGGTTGAACATCCATTTGATTTTTCTAATTTAATTAGTTGATAGTATTGATCGATTTCTAGACGGCCAAGGAAATGGAAATTAAACTTTGTACATTGACATTTTCTATGTTATTCCATTTGACAATCCACAGCTTGAGGATGCACCTTGCTAATGTGCGCTTTCTGGCCTGGGGGAATAAGAAAAAAAAAACCATTTCTTTAGTCTGATCAGCTGTAGTGGTCATTTCCAGGTGAAGGAACTCGAGAATGCTGCTATTGAGCTATTAGGCACTTATCAAGAGTGTACTGATTTTTCCACCGCTGTTCGGTCCGTTGGTGATACATATCAGCCTGGGAAAGAGGTATTTGAAACACTTATCTACCCATCCCTTGAAATTTCCCTGCACCAAATCGTTATCAAATGACTTCTTCAAGATTTTCTTCTCCAAAATCTTGTATGCTATATTGGTGTTTCTGTTGCAGTTGACAGATTTTGGTAAGCTGTTTGACAACGAGATGGCAAAAGCTAAGGCTAATTCATCTTTAAATCCTGAAAACCACCCACTAATAAGGCAGTTCAAGGAAGCAATCTGGGTATATCTCTCAAAACATTTGTACTTTTCTCATTCAACTATTGTTAGCTAATAGAGGAGACTGAACTACTTCTCAGATTATGCTTTTCTGGTCCCAGATATGCATGATTTATGCACAATTGATCACTGTAATCTTATTAATTTCATTGTGATAAGCTGCTGTATTTGTCTTTCATTGTTATTTCTTCCTCTATTTGTTATATAATCTTGTGGAGCATAACTCTAATTTTTTCCATGTTAACCACTTGAAGCTCTAGGAAAATATTCCTTGGCAAAAACAACAGGGCAGAACAGATTAATGTGGCTGAGATAAATTTCATTAAAATAGTGGTGTGCTGAACTGAAGTTTTTCCATATCTCTTACATAAAAGATAATATATCTGTTCTATTTCATGCAATTCGGTTTTAGATCAAATAATTCAAAGTAAAGAACATGTGAGATTCACTAATATAATAAAATGGACGTAGTCCACTTTCTGGATCAGACTTCGACCGTGGCTTATTCCACATTTTGTTTTTATTTCACATGAAATTACATGTGCACTGTGCTTTGAAATATCATATGTCACAATGCATTACATCTCTTTAGGAAAATAAACTTGCTTCTTTGATCTATTTCCAAGTGTTCTTGTAGTTAAGACCAGACTTCAAATGCTGCTTATTTTTTTGCCTCAATTTTATTGCAGGATGTCCATCATCATGGGCACAATATGACTGGTGATGAACAGGAGGACATTGTCATGACCAGTACCCAGGGCAACATTCTTAACAGTAAATGTCCTTTAACTGGAAAGCATGTCGCTGAATTATCTGCTCCAGTTCGCAGGTATTTGGACTGCTTCTCTTGTTGGTTCTTTCTACATTGTAAACGCCCTAGTTAAGGAAGAATTCACATTTGAAAGATTAATGTTTTCAAAATAGATCCGTGGTTGGGAAGAGCCAAAAAGGATTGCTTAAATCCCACTGGGATGCCTCTAGGGACTATTTGTGTAATGCAAGCCAATGTAGTTAAAGGCAAGCACCTTGTTACTTAAAGCCATGAGGTAAAGTGAGGCTCACGGTGGCCTAGTGTGCCTTACGGGCAGCTTAGCAAGGTGATTTGAAAAAGCCCCACCACCTTTATATCCAAGGTGCAAAAGTGAGATTCATTGAAACATCTGCAAATTTGTGTAGTGGATGCGATTTTTTGGAGTATTTTACTTGATAAAATGGAAAATAATAAGATAAACGTGCTAATAAACTTCGATACAAAGTTCCCATGTCACGTACCTCATCATCAGTTGTTCCTCATAAACTAATGTGTATTTTTACTCATCCAGTAACTCCTAATTTTGGATTTCAACGTCACTTACCCTTATGTCTGGCTATTTTTTGTAATCTTAATGTGCTATAAATTGTTTTCAATTTATTTGTGGTTTGAACATGTTAGCTTTGTTTATTTAATTCTTAAAATTTTAATGTTCATCTATCTTTGAAGTTTTGTTTGTGCACATTACCCTTTTATTTGTTAAATTGGAAAACCAAAACAAACACATATCTATGCTAATCATCATATTTGAAAGTAATGATCATTACTTATTAAAATTTTGTTTATATTCTAACAATAAAAAATATTTTCAGTGAAGGATAATGTTAGATATTATATATGATTAATAGTGGTATATCTATAATTGAAATTAGTGATAGTATAGTAGTACAAAGGCTATGTGAATAGTGGAATAGTAGTATGAATAGGAAGAGTGGTAGTGGAGAGAAAGTGGTCATCTTCTTGTTCTTTCTCTCTTAGAGAATGAATATGAACTTCAAGCTCTGTGAGATCAGAAATTAAAGAAGAGAGAGAGGGAGAACATTCATCAGAGATCCCAAAAGAAGAAATTGGAAGTTTAATGGCAAACAGAGAAGAAAAGTTGAATGGGAGAGAGAAGACAAGAGAATCATTGACCAGTGACCTCTAACCTGTCCGTCAATTGCAACCCAGGCCCAACCATCTTATTGATGCACATCAACATCTCCTGAAGTATACAACCACCAAAACCACCGCTACCATTACAAACACAGACCCATGGAACCAACCGAAAGGGACCTTGGAATAGAGACATTAATTATATTGAATATAATAAAAGAGTACACACTTCCACTTTCCAGAGCAAAAATGCTCCTCACATAGAGCTTGAAGCTCTTATTTACTCTCTAAGAGAAAAAAATAAGATGACCACTCTCTCCACTACTACTATCCCTTTTTACACAACTATTCCACTATTCACATGCCATGTGGCAACATTCCATTAGCCTCCTTACTACTATACTATTGCTAATTATAACTACAAAGATACTACTATTAATCATATATAATATCTAACAGAAAACATCTCCAATGATTAAAGATTATATATAATATGTAGTGATAATATTATAAACATTGGAGAGTATATGATTAGCATATTGGATATATGCAATTAAATTTATGCATATTCCAATTACCTTCATAGATTGTGCTTTAGTTTATTCAGGTGTGCACTGTCTTTTTTTTTTTTTTTTTTTGGCACTTTGGGGGCAATTTAATGTGCCTTTGACCTTGGGCTACGCTGGTTTAAGCTATAGTTAACCTGTGCATGGGTCTTAGGTGGTTAATATGGCTATATGTACCTGGTCAAACTACGTTATTTCCTCCATTGACAAAATCACACCCTGCCAAAAAGGACTCCATAGTCCATATTGGCCTTCAGGCATGTAAAAGAGATTGAATTATTTGTCTGGCGACCTTTGGAAGACTGCATATTTATGTTCTGCTACACGTTTATTTGCTGTTATCGAGGTGCATATGCTTTCTGTGTACCTGTTATGTGTTGGTTCATTTCTTGTTCTCTTTGTTGAGTATTCTGTAGTGTTCTGTGCAAGCATGTCTATGAAAAAGGTGCAATTCTGCAGCATATTAGGTCCCACAGCGGAAGAGTCCAATGCCCTATTGCAGGTAACTGAACTTATTGATAAAACTTGACGCATCCTATTGGCTCTATATGCATATGATTGATCTCCTTCATGCAGCTTGCCCTAAGATGTTGGTGGCAGATAAAGTGGTATGTGACGATTTGTTACTCTTTGAAATTGATGAGATGCGATCAATGAGTAAACGCAATGCCACAGAGGATGTTGTAGAAGATTTTACCGAGGTTGACACTGTACTTGATAACGTTGATGAAGATGACTGATTTAAGTACATAGACAATGAAGTGAATGCGAAAGTCAAGGATTTTGGTATCATCTAGGAAAAGCACCAATCTAGCATTCTGAAATGAAATGTGAAGCGGTGAACAGCCCAAAATGTAATTAAGTAACGCTTTCGTTTCCTGTCTTATCCAGCGCTAACTTGCGTTTTGTTTTTGTACTTCTTTTCCTAAGTTATGGTAAATGTAAGGTTGAAGTCGCATAGAAGCAGAAAAAAATTATTTTTCCAGGGTGGCAGAGATGAAAGTGGCAGTTTTGCATGCTTCTGCTTTTGCTTTAATGCAGAGCTTGTTGCCTGTACTGTTGTTTCAAAGAATTATCATAATTTCTTTCTTTACTTGCTAGTCTCGAATGTCATTTTTACATCTGGTAGTAGCTCTGTATGTTGAAGGCTTTCGTGTTTGTGCAATTAGGCCTCTTTTAACTTTGAAAATTGCTTTTGAAAGCTGCTTTCCATTTGTTTCTCCGGTAGATGATCTTGAATTATTGATCCATTTACGCTAATTCTTTTTTTTTTTTTATTTCCCATGGATATCATGTAAATTATCAATAATTTTAGTGAGTACGGTCATATTTTAGGTTGGCTAAAGGAAAACAAAAGAGAAATCTAGAGGGAATACTTTTTTAAAAAAATATTTTTATATGATTACAATATGAAAAAATTAAAAATATTAGGTAATAATTGGAATTTAATTACTTTTTTGCTCATAATCAGTCCAATTTGGTTAGGGAAAAGAAGTGTGGATTTGGGTAAAACTTTATCTTTCAAATGCATCCCCTCGCATTGTCCTTTATTTTACAAAAATAAAATAAAATGGGAAAGAGTGAAAATCATATTTTCCCTTTGGTTTTTTTAATTCCTTTGTTCGCTTCAAATATAGGGTCAAGAGTGGCCAATACAATAAAATTGATAGTCGGTTCTAAGTGACTACTATAGAGATTGTTGAACCTTCGGTGCATGGCATGACCATTTAAATGGAGGGTAGTGCCACCCATCTTCTATAAGATTACAAGACAAGAAAAACAAATTTTAAAGAAATTCTTCATTTGTTTTTCTTGTAATTTTCATTTTGCCATTTGCCTTTTAGAGGCGATCTCAAGTACCTTTTTGTCACATTTGATAAGAGAGAATAATTTGAAATAGAATGGAATGAAATCAAGATTGCAATTATAAATCCATTCTAACGTTTGAAAATGTTAAAGGAATGAAATGAAATAAAATAAAATGTATATATAGTAACATTTGTTAAAAACATCGCTAATTATTAGATGTAATAATTATATTGAATGTTAAATAAGTAATTTTAATTAATAATAATTAATAAGTGGAAAATGAAATAGCAATTTCATCTTTTGAAAGACGAAATCAATTTTCTCCTTAAAATTGTAATTGCAGATTTGATAGAATTGTAATCTTACCTTTTAAATGTACTTCCAAACACAAGAAAATAGAATAAATCTTGAAATCATCATTCTTGGGAATCATATATGACACTAGGATTTAAATTATATTAAACTAGATTTTTATTATTATTATTATTGATTGATATAATATATTTGATAATATTATTTTATTATATTAATTACAAATGGACTTGTGACTAACTAACCTCCGTAATGAAAAACGGTTATTTAAAGTAATAAAAAAGAAAACATAATTAAATAAAGTGGTAAATACAGAAAATGGAAGTATATGAAAGTAAGAGAGGAAATTATAAATAATTCCTCTAAAGTTTAACTTAAATGTGAATTGATTATCTAAACTTTTAAAATATGATTTTTAACTCTCTAAATTTTGATAAATTAGTAATATAAAATATATTTCCTTTTTTAGTTAAAAAAATATACTGTAGTTAAATTTTATGAGGTTTTAAAACATATTTTTGTATATTTAAAGGTTTTTATATATTAAAATCAAGGTTTAAGAGGATTATTTTTAATATATGGATTGTTTATTAGTTTATCAAAGTTTAAGGGATCAAAAACCTAATTTTAAAAAATTAGGTGTTTATTCACACCAAAGTTTAAAAGTTATTTACCTTTCCTAAAGCAAAATTTGCCATAAAATATATCTATATCAATCAAAGCTTTTTCCATTAAAATTATGTAAGCTTTGCTTTTGTAAATCATTTTTTCTATTTATCTTTAGGATATTAAGAATCAAGTTTTATACAAATATAGGTCCTTTTTAAAAAAGTATTACGAAAAAAAAAACTCATTTTAAAAAATACTACCAATATGGTATAGTGAAAGTATACGTAGTGCATGTGCCTTCCTATGCACCTTCAATTTAATTGTCCATAATTAAAAGCAACCATTACATGTGCCTTCACTAAACTATATATATATATATATATATATATATATATATATATACATCCTAATCCACGTGACCAAATTTCATCCTCATTCTATCAATTTCTAAAATACAAAGAAAACGCAAGGAAACCTATAGTTAAAGTATCGAACTATTTTTTAACACTGGTGTATATTTAAAACAGATAATAATCCATAATTTGCAGCTGTGATTTTATTTTATTTTTGTAATCTTAGTAGTAATCCACATTATGTAACTTTTTCTTAGAAAAAAATTTGTTACTTTATTACGTATATTTTGCAGTCATAAATATATCGTAAGTCGTGTAAATTACTCATATTTTATAAAAAAATTATTATATTCATTTAAATTAAGGCATTTTTTGTATTTTTATAAATAAGTTATATGAAAATGGGTATGAAAAATCTTGAAATGACGTTAATAAGTTAGAGTTAAGTAGTACATGATACAGCTTAACGAGATGACTTAATACATTTTGTAAAGTTATTGCTCAGTGTGTAGATAAAGTTTTTAATGTCATCTAAATATTCGGTTCATTGTGACATTATTAGGGTAGAAATAGCATATTACGTGAAAGTTATTGTTTATGCGAATGAAAATATTGTGATGGGTGGCTGAGGGCTAGAGTATGATAGGGGAACCGTTAAGAAGTTGAAGATTAAGAAAGATTCGAACTTCTCTCATTTTAATTAGAGAATTTGTGGATATGCTGAAGTTGACTTGAGTGGTGTTGAACTCATATACATACATTCCTTTTTTTGTGATGCTAAAGTTGCTTACAAGTCAATGGTCATTAGAAACGATGAGGATGTTAAGAATTTCATTGAGATGGCCAAGTCTTTTAGAGAACAGAGTATTCAAGAAATATACATAAGGTACATTGGGGAATCGAGTGCCCGGGACAAACATGAAATACATGAGTTAAATAATCCGATCCTTCCAAAATCCAATGTGCATTCAACAATGACCGGTATGGAGTAAACAAATGTAAATCAGTTAAATGAGCTGTATACAGATTTCTCTAAGTATAAGTACGTAAATATCACAGAAGAACAGCTTAATAAAACATTGGGTCCTATTATCGAACACGAAGAGTCTTAAGATCCGTATGTAGAGAGAATATACATGGACATAAATGTCGACGATAATGGATAGGATGAGGTAAATGTGGATGGTAATGAAGACAATGTTGGCCTTGAAGATGACTATGTTAAAGATTTGGGAGAGACCCAGGTAAGACCAAGCCATTTTGCGGAGACGGCCTAAGGAGGCCTCATTGTCATATTGGTGAAATATTATCCAACAAGCAGTTTCGGGATTTTCCACAAATAAATAAACCGATAAACAAGCTTGTGAGAGATCCTATCATATTTTACAACAACAAATACGATAGTAGCGGTTATACAACATTTGAGAAAGATGTTAATGAAATGTACAATAACATTAGCAGTTTCGATGAGTTGAGTGTCGGTATGCGTTTCAATACGAAAAAGGATCTCATAGATGTGATGAAGTTATTCTACATAAAGAACCACTGTAATTTTCATGTGGACATTTTGAAATCGACTGTTTATGCGATCTACTATAACAAGAAAGAATATGGTTGTAAGTGGAGGCTATAGGCTTGTTTGAAGAAAGTAGAAGGTCTTTTCAAAATAACAATTCTAAAGGGTCTACATACTTGTATGAACCCGATGATAAACCGGGATCATCCTCAACTCGACAGCAACATAATGGTTACATTATTCATCAATAGTGTACGGAAAAACCTTGATGTTAGGATACTTGATCTTATAGTTAATATGCAAAATATGTACAAATATACAATCAGCAATTGAAGGGTTTTTTAGGCAAAGCGAAAGACTGTTGAGATGGTATATGATAATTGGGAGAAGTCGTATAATGACTTACCAAGATTATCAAATGCAATGAAGTTGAGTAATTTGGGAACACAAGTAGATTGGGGCTGAAGTAGTTCACCAAAGCAAGGTCAGTACCAATTCAAGTAGGTTTTCTAGACATTCAGGTTTTATATAGAAGCCTTCAAATATTGTCGACCTATTATATGTGTCGATGACACATTCTTATACAAAAAGTATAAGCATAAGTTGTTGGTAGCTATAGTATGAATAAAGACAATTCCATAGTTTTATTCGCCTTAACTCTTGTTGATACAGAATCGACAGTAACTTGAGGGTGGTTTCTACGGAAACTTAAAGTGCATGTAGTTAGTCAAAAAGGGGAAACCTTATGTCTTATATTCGATAAGGCATTCGGTATTGATTTCGCGTATAAAGAACCATTAGTAAGCTGGTAGCCACTGTTTGCAATTTGAAGATACTGTCTACAACACGTTACTAGTAACTTTAACACAATCTACAAAAACCAATCATGCAAGAAACTTGTATGGTTTGCAAGTGCTTAGTTATAAGAAAGGAAATCCAAATATTTCATGGAGAAGTTGGTACAAGTTAAGGAGGATGCTCTCACGTGGTTTGATAATGTTGATTTGGATAAGTGGACGCTTGTATGTGATGGATATTATCGTTTTGGATACACGACATCAAACATTATTGAGAGTTATAACTCTGTTTTGAACTTAGTGTGTAGATTACCTGTAGCTACATTAGCAAAAAGATATTTTACAACAGTATCACCTATTAGGAGGGGAGCCATAAGGATGTCAAGGAGGAAATCGATTTTATCTACATTGATCATGCTCTAAAGATGTATAAAACATGGATGGGGTGAGAGAGTGCACAAAAAGTCATTTCATTCAACTTTTAGAATGGTCTTTTCGATATTTTAATTGGCAGTCGAATGACGAGGACAAGCTTAAAGGGAGGAAGAAGGACATATATAGTTGACTTCAGGGCTCACATAAGCACTTGTCAGACATGGCAAATATATAGAATCTCCCGCTCCCATGCATGTGCTGCTACAGCAAGCATGAGGACGGACAACAAATCAGCAATAGGATCATAGTATAAGTGGGTAAACTAGATAGATTGTTATTAAGCTCATTTCTATCTAATTGGTGATGAGCTGAATTGACTGTAAGTTAGCTTCCCTTATCTCCACCTGAACATTGACTTACTATAAAAGAAAGGTAAACTTAAGCGTAGGTAACATCACATGGAAATGGACATTTGAGAGCAATTGGACAAAATTAGAAGCAGTGCATGTAGGTAAGAAGGACATAATAGGAGGAGATGTCTAGAGATTAATAAGACTGATACATATTCCTTTTCTATTTAGGCATTACATTATAATGCTTGCATAAGTATAATGAGATGCACATTTTTTTTTTTTTTGTCTACTAAACATGTTTGTATGTGTTTGCAAAATAGATAGAGCTAGGACCTATTGGTCTACATGTACTTATGAGGTAGGCTAGTTACCATTCACAGGCCGGTTACCATTCACAGGCTGTTTGGGTGGGTATGGTGAGAAATGCCATTATCATTTATAATCAAAATTTTCATTAAATATGTGTTACTTATTAACTTATTGAATGTTTGTGTAGGAGGCTGCATATGTATTACAAGTACGGCATAATGAAGTGTCGATACGTATGGATGGGCAGGATATTCCTATACGTCTTAGGGTAGAGCCTTACGTACGAGGGGTTGGGTTCTGGGGAGCTGCACAACTTCTATTTATTATGTTGGACTGGCATCTAATTACAACTCTAGTTAAGAGATGAATGCCCAAGACATACACATTTCACCTACCCATTAGAGAGGCAACCATTACACTACTGAATGTTGAGGTTTGGCTTGGACTTCCAATTAAGGGTTTCACGATGGCGAGTCAGATAAATATGGATGATGAGGATAGCTAGGCTAATGTAGGGGAGAGACTGCTAGGCGTGAGACCTGCTTAGATGAGGGGTGCTTGTTTATTTCTGACATAGTTGTCGGAGCACTGCTAGATACTTCCTTGTAAGGAGGATAACGAAATGGTCCAACAGTATGCATGAGTGTACATACTCAACTTGATAGAAGGATTCATATTTGCGGATAAATCCTCCAATCTTATTCACCTGATGTTCATGCCATTGTTAGAGGACTTCTCTATAGCTAGACAATTTAGTTGGAGTGGCACTTGCTTAGCATGGTTGTAGCAACAGCTATACTCTGTCTAATTGTTACGCTCTGAAGTCGTAAAGTCGTAACAGTCCCGCCGTATAAGCTATTCTATGATAGTAACTGGTCTCACAGTGCCTACTATAGATATGATTTACATAAGGCATCGACAACTCCTTACTTTGAAGTAAACAGTTCGATTAAAAGTTGAACTACAATTATGATAAATAGTACAAATTTCTAATAAACATGTATAATTATATATAAGTCTACAGAGCTTCCCAAGAAGTTTTACATAAACACAACAGTTCACTGTATTACATAATAACTATCAGTCTTTTATCCTTAATTACAAGGTCACTCTAGTTACACTTTATACTAAGTAACTTGATCCTCACACCCCTAACTTCAAACGGACTAACTTTTGGGTAATTGTAGGGCAGCATAGTACTTGAAGTGTTCAGAAATTAGAACCTGCAAAAAGATCTATAAGGATATGAGCAACTACAACTCAGTAAGTTGAATTGGAGACTCATGAATGCATACAAGCACAAATAGGGTTATCAAGCAATTATTTTCATGCAATGCAACAATCAAGTGTCATCGCACAACGTAGTCCAGTCCGTTGTGAAATAAGAGAAACTCCACCTGCTCCAATCCGGGTTGAGGAGTTTCCATGTTATGCAGCAACTCACAATCAAACCTAGGCTTGTGCAATGGAGACCTCGCTCCTCCCGCGACTACTTTCGAACCATTGACTTCACCCTCATCGCGACCTCCTCTCCTGTCACTTAGTTCGACTAAGGATAAAAAAGGAACCATTTTGCAATCCTGCATTATCTCTTTCGTAGGGGTCATTATTTGATTGGAGAATTCTATGATCCCCTAACGGGTTGCAATGCATGACATTTTCGGTTATTAGGGTCGAAGAAGATTAAATTTCATTTAGGGTATTCAAACAATTTCATACCAATTCAATCAGTCACAAAATCACTCACATTACAAATTTAGCACGAATTCAGATATATCAAATACATGCGTCTACTAGTTACAATCACAATCATATACAAACCTAAGTCTCCGAGTACCATAAAACTAGTACTTGATTACAATAAGTAATAACCCAATATACTTGGAATTGCTCGATCGCTCTTAGTCGCAAGCTGATTTGTCTCTGGGTGTCTTATAATATAAATAGGTCTTTTTAGTACTTATACTTTATGGATTCATATTCTAAGTTATATTTTAACTTTTTTTTTTTGTGTATACCTATTATGTACTATTGATTCGTTGTACTGTATTTCAGGGTTCGAATCTTAAATTAGATTTTAATTTTGATTCTTAAACTGTAAATATGCTCGAATCCTAATGTGAAATTAATCACATTAAGGTCGAGTATTCAAATATCCTATTGGGTCTTAATTCAGTATTCTAAACTATCTGGTACACGCTAACCCTAATTGAGGTATCGGATTTATTCCCGATGTGAGAAAATCTTACATTTTGAGCATTCACTTAAAATTAAATGTTATTTCAGATTTATTATGTTTCTGATTTCTATTATAATATTATCTAAATAATCCTAATTTTTTTAGATTTATAAATTTTCAATTTCACATATTACTAATTTCTTACATTAACTATCTAATTTCCTAAATTAACCATACTTAATACTCCAAAGGCTAGATTAGGTTTTCACATCAGAGATTAGCATCCCTAAACATCTAATTACTATCTAAATCAGTAATTAGTATCTTAATCACCTAATTAACCCAAAATTACCTAATTTTTCCATCATTTTAGGGCTAAAAATTAACTTAAAAATTTCAAAAATTAATTTTTAAAAAATGACTTCATTGCGCTATTCTATATCACATGAGCATCCTACAGAAAAAAATTGAGCTCCAAACTACACTCCTAAGCTTATTTATTTTCCGTTATAATCATATTCGGTTTTGAACAATTTGTTAAGAACCCTATATTTTCAGACGTAATTAAACTAAATCACTATTTTTCCCAAATCTATATATAATAAAACCTTAGAATAATAAGTTTCATAATTTTCTGGGCAAAATAACTAATTTTATGAAATTATACAACATCAAGGTAATTAAGGGAATAATCGGTTCGAAACTTTCTGGCCGTCCAAACTTGGTCCAAGCTTGTCGGCCGGCCTAGACGGTGGCTCTAGAGTGGGGTAGTGGTGGTGGCGGCTCGGTCCCAAGTGGTGGTGAGGCGTGGGTTTCGCTCACTAATCGAATCTGCACAGTTTCCTTTTTTTTTTTCTGGATTTTCTCTCGAATTTTTTAGGTTTCCTATTTTTCTCTAATGCTCAACTGTCCAAATGAGTTCTGAAAATTTTTCTCTTATTTATAGACTTTTTGGTAATTAATATGCATTAATTAGACATGACATTACCCCAAATTTCTTGATTTTTGGCTTTTGTGTTGCCTAATTCTAATTGGTTAATTTTTATTTTGTAGATCCTGACCTGCCACCACCTGATTTAGATCATTCTATCCTCTTCTGATTTTTCCATAATTAATTTATAATTTTTTTTAATTATTTACTTAGTTTTTGGCCAATTTAGGTAATTTCGCGCATTTTTATCTACACGTAAAGACATGTGGGATACATGTGAACATTTCTAATTATTATTTTGATCATTCTAAAATTTTTAGTATACATATAATCTATCTTTAATAATTTATTAGTTATTAGATTACATTTTTCGCCTTTTTCCGTAATTAGCAATTATTATGCTTAAAATTTGAAAATTTTACACTCTCCTATTTTATTACTTATTTTCTTAAATTCAAGTTTATGAAGTCATTTTTACTAATATTTTTTTCAATAGTTTATAATTTGGGTTTGATCGGATCCTTTAACCAATCGCTCTAAACCTTGTGTTCTAAGTTCAATCCTACGGTCACTTGGCTTAACTTTAAAGCTTACACTCATCATCCAACACTTATGAGCTTGGAGGAGCCACGATTCTACTTCAGGTCTAAGCTTGAGATAGATTCCCACATATCGTCCTCTTTAGTCGATATGAGTTTGTTATTAATAGGGATGGGTTATTGGCGGCCAGATGAAGGGTAGTGTGGGATACTACTCAGTATCTGATACATGTAGTAGATGCATATCACGCAACGCTTGACATGTAGACAATATAGCAGGTATTGTATGATAAGTTATCTTTTTTGTTGTCCTTCCATTAGAAGTAAGTACTAACCCTCGATGTTTTGTTGATCGTTTCTTCTTTTTTATGCTTATTAGATTATTTGGGAGCCTTATATAGAGGAGTTGTCACCTTACTTTTGCATTGTCGGGTGACACATTTAGATTGGTCGGGTACCACTTAGATGTTTCTACATCATCGAGTAGTGCTTTCCGAACCGTATCATTAGACAGTTTAGCGGATATTAATACCCCTCATAAGAGGTCGACATCTCTGAGTAGCTCCATCAACTGGACCTCCAGGGCAGGACAAACGTTAATTAGATTAACATACGCTTTGCATATATCCAGGCTTAGAGACAGAGCTATAGATTATTAATATACATCTAGGGTTTACAAGGGGTCGACGAGAGTTAGTAACCGTGGTACAGATAAATCACCTGACGTTACATTATACACCAGGGAGTTGTCATTGATCGACTGGTAAGTACATCTAAAATTGTTCATTAGTTTTTTGCACTCGTACATACTTGCTATCATATATATTAACAACTATTTTTTTACTTATTTCAGGTACACTTGCTTAGGAGGATGCAACTAGCACCTGACTATCCAACAACATTAGGTATTGCAAATAAGGCATTTTATTTTGTTGAGCAATATAGTGGTCTCATCCTCTACCTATAGTAGGAGGGGGTACATGAGCCACCCTAAGTAGACTACGGCGAAGAGCAGGGACTACATATAGACGAGGATGTGTCGACTCCTCGTGTACCACTTAAGGGCATAGCCAGAGTTCGTGGAGGTAGGGTTCAAGTAGGATGTCTTTAGGCAGACTTCGATGACGATATCTCACAACATGGGCGTTATTCCATTGACCTAGGGTAGATTGTGAGGGATATAGCATAATCCTCGAGTTAGGAGTTACTTCCACTTCGGGAGCCAAATCCAGCTCCTAGGTTGGACCTAACTTTTATATGACTCTCGAGTTTTAATAATATCTTGATCTTGCCGCTCCACCAACACCTCAAAATCAACATTCCACCCTTACACAATTATCCATGGATAAAGGTGTCACTTAGCTACATTTGGCCCTTCTAATTGACCCATTCCTCTTAAGGAACTTAATCTCAACGATTTACTACCTTGGCCTATGCAATCACAAGATAAATGGGGGAGTTCACTTTTTTCTCGTACTGTAAAGACCTTTATATAGTATAGATGACAATACATATGTTTTGTTTATTTTTTTCTTTTCTCCTTTTTTAGCCATTATATTAACGCTTTGTGTATATACTGATTATTGGAAATATTATTTACTTTTCATCAGAGATTGCAATTCAATGCATTGTTTATTTTCAATTATTTTTTCCTATAGCTGACTCATATGGTTATTGGATGATAATTTTGTACGTTGATTTCCTCCCTATTTACTATCTTTGTTGAGGCATTCCACCAACTATAATTTTATATAATCGATTTCTACATCAAACTTTTCATTCAATTTGCAGATTATGGTTTGAAGTATATTACTTAATATATATGTAGTATACTAAAAACGTATATAAGGTTGCTTCTTCGGTTATACGTTCAGTTATCGATAATTAAACTGAAGGTATATAAATTGCATGCACCTTCTATGTTTTAAAATAATTGAAGATAGCATGTACCTTTAATTAAAAAAAAAGTTTAAGCATATATACGTGCTTTTAGTTTAATTATCTAAAATTGAACGCGTAATCAATGTATGCGATTTTAGCTGAAAAAAAAAAAAAAGGTGACAACGTATATTAATATTTTTTAAAAAGAGCTCTTTACCTTAGGATTTATTTTATTTATTCATTTTTTTTTTAAACAACCATATTCGTATAAAACTCGTCACCAATCAGGTTCTAAACGGGGCAAGATCCAGATGTCGATCAAATGGTAGCATTGAGCAAAAGCGGTCAAGAAGAGAGATCAATGGCGACTGTGGGAGGGTGTTTCTCATTCACTTATCGCTTGTCTTTTTCTCTCTTGCCCTTGATTTCTCCACGACGCCTTCCTCCCAGTCTCTCTCTCTCTAAGTCATCTCCTTTCTTCTTCGCTTTCCATCTTCCTATGTCTGCTTGTACCTCGTCCATGTCTCCGTGCACTCCGCAGAGAGACACTGTCGTTACTCCCACTGCGTCTACTACAAATGACCATTGGAAATGGAAACCCATGTGTTTGTACCACACTCAAGGCAAGTGTACCAAGGTATTTATCTTTATTATTTTGCTACGTTTTCGTATTGAGTTTTTGTATTGCTCTGTAATGCGCGCCATGTGTTCGACGTAAAGAATGGCTAGGGTTTTTAGTTGGAATTTGTCAAATCGGTGCCCGAATGAAGAAAATTTTCCATCTTTACAAACATTTATCTATTTTCTTCAAATGTATAATTGGGCTTGAAAATGTGAAGACTTTCTTTCTATGGCATCTTAAAACACTCGCTAACGTGGTATTTCTGATTATATGTAGACGGTTTCACGTATATCATTGCGTGCTTATATGACTGTTCGCTTAAGAAATACTTTATAGTCAAGCTTCCGAGCTTGAAATTTACTTAATGGCATAGTTATTAACGTTTTAAGCTTGGAGATACGTCTAAGTAAGACCGATATGGCATGAATATGGGCAGTATGATAGAGAAAAAACATAAAGCTGACATAACAATACTTATTCAGAAATTATATGAATGTGACACGAATTGACATGATGATAAAATAAATATATTATGGGTGATTTTTAATTAATTTCATGTATTTTTGGTACTGATATGAATTCAAAGGAAACTCAAACATGGCATTATGATATGAATTGTCACCAGTAGACCTAGCGGGGTTTGGTTTCCCCATATCCTCTTGGTGCTGGTCAGGGTGGGTTTGACCTTTGCTATTGACCTTGCTTGGTGGATGCGAGTAGGGGTGAGTATGGTAGGTGTGATTGAAATTGCCATCTCCATTTGATTTTGATATACTTTGAGGGAAGTTTGGTTTATAGTTGCAAATGCTGGTTGAAAGGTCAAGAGATTGATGGACTCTAGCTAGGTTGTGCATTTGCTGAGTCTCTGTTGGTATATGACAATGTTTCAATTGCAACTGTAGAACTATGGAATAAAGAATTGAATGAACAACCAAATAAAGTTCTATTTCTCGTCTCACTCTGTGGCAAGAATGTGAACTTCTGAAAAGAGTCAATACAGTCTGGTTAGAGGCATTCAATTAATTTACATTTTGGAACTTCTCCCAAATTTGAATTGGCAGGTTGACTTAAGAAGGATCATTTCATGTGCTAGGTGAGTCCACTGGAGATTTATAGGGTGTAAAAAATCCTGATGGTATATAGTACATCTGAACTTAGTTTTCCGACCTCTGACCACATACACATTAAGACATTTGATAAAAGTCCTGATATTGATATTTGCTTATGTTATGGACTGAAAGTGGGAGTTGTAGCATGGCCTCTTCATTGTTTGTTGAGATTCTTATCAGCTGTTTACATACAAGAAATGATTATATCCTCATAAACAAAGATTTGAAATATTACTTGCATGCTTTTAAGGTTTCACTGCTTTAAAATCTATTTCCTGTCCATTAATAATTTTTTCCTGTTATATTATTTGCAAATGCATCGCTATGCTTACTTAACTGATTGACTCCAGGGATCACATCTTCTCATAAAGTTCATATCTAGTTTTGATGTCAAATACCTAAGAGCTATTTTGGCTTTCAGATGGATGATCCCATACACCTTGAGAGGTTTAACCACGATTGTCGGAAAGATCTACAAGTTAATCCTGCTGGGTTGGGCCAGCAGTGTCCTCAAGAAATGGATTACTTTCTGGTGCTTGATTTGGAAGGAAAAGTAGAGATTCTTGAATTTCCTGTCTTGATAATCGATGCTAGAACACTGGATGTTGTTGACTTGTTTCACAGGTCATGCTCTGCCTAAGTTTGGTGTATTTAATGCACGATTAACCTGCCTTTGCTCTCATTATGTCCCATCTTGTTCTGTATAAGAGTATCTGTCATTTTCTTGATCTATTTCTGCTGCCCTCGTACAATTAGACATGCTGAAAGTAGTATCAGTGGTGGGAGATGCTCAAATTTGATCATTATTCTTTCACTTGGTCTGAGAAAACTCATTGTCTACTGAGTTATTTGGTTTGAAATTGCTTTCATGCTAGTTACATATATGAAACTCTTCAAAATATGAATTTTCCTTTGTTCGCATTTTTTTTTTTCACAGATTCGTGAGGCCCACACAGATGAGTGAGCGGAGGATCAATGAGTATATCGAGGGAAAGTATGGCAAATTTGGCATTGATCGGTATGCAATCTATATTATGATCAAGATGTCAGGTTATGATTTACTAATGTCACTTGTCTTGTTCATCAATTGACAAAGTCAAAGTTTAAAGATGATGTCTGGAAAGACCAGTGATTTTTCCACCTCACAGTAACTAATTGTTAACATGGAAATTTGCAACTGAGTAGTGAATATAGTAACTCTGGCCAAAAAGGAAAATAACAGAATATGCTAACACTTCTTAATGTCATTTTTCATGCATATACCGTTTATATTTATAGTATACATGAATGCTTGTGCAGTGTCTGGCATGATACGGCTATTGCATTTAATGAAGTTATTGACCAATTTGAAGCTTGGTTGACCCATCATGAACTCTGGGGAAAAAAGCAAGGAGGCCAACTCAATGGAGCTGCTTTTGTAACTTGGTGAGTTGTCCTCACTAAATTTCTCCTCAACTTTGGGTGTTCATGTTCTGAAAGGATGTGATTAAGATACAAGCAGACCTATTTGCTGGAGTGCACTTAGCTAGAGCATTCTCCAACCTCAATCACATGGCTAGTTGGGTTGGGTAAGGTTTGATAAAAAGATAATGATAAGTAGATTAATCATGCTACAGCATTAAAATCTCTATATGGTTATGTAAGATTATGGTGTGACTGTTAGTTCCTTCTGTGGAGACACAATGAGGAAACAGGTTTCCATATCCAAGAGTGACTGCTTAGTATTGAATGTCTTGAAGCTTTTTTTATGGTCTTTCCTTGGATATAAGCTTCACAAGACTACCCTTATGCATTTTTGAGCCAAAGTGCAATTCCAGAAGTTTAGCTGAACCAGCATATTTGCTTCTTCTTCTTCTTTTCCTCCTGCTGGGATGATAAGATATTTGATAAAGCATCTGCTTTCTTTTCTTGGTTCTAGTGGAAATTGGGATTTGAAAACAAAGGTCCCTCAGCAATGCAAGGTGGCAAGGATGAAACTTCCCTCATATTTTTCGGAATGGATCAATTTGAAGGACATTTACCTCAATTTTTATAAGAGAGAGGTGAGGTCAACAATTGTTTTACGCTTAAACGCAATGAAAGTATCCTATATTTTGTGTTGTCACTCCTTCAGTCAAAAGACAAAATTGATGAATTTTATGTAAAAATTTTCTGTAATGAGCTTCATTTGAAACTGAATTCCAGGTCTGGTTTGGTAGGATCCAAGATTCGAACATAAAGTTTAATCTTAATGCTACATCCACTCTATTTGTCTTCATCTAATTGCAGTTTGTATATGATAGGCCCGTGGAATGATGGCAATGATGAAGCAACTTGGTATACCAGTTTTTGGAAGTCATCATCTAGGTCTTGACGATACAAAGAACATTGTGAGAGTATTGCAACACATGGTTCTCGGTGGTGCAGTCATGAAGATCACTGCCCGTAGAAACCCAAAGTTCCCTGATAGTATACAGTTTCTTTTTGATGAACGGATACGATAGGTAAAGAGAAAAGTCTGCCTTGTTTATTTGTCATTTGCTATAAGCATTCATTTCTGCTTGCAGTTTTTGGCTGCCAGCTTCAATGCTCGATAGCTATTAATGAAAAATTGGAGAATCAACAGCATAAAAGTGCATGTACTTAACAAAAGAGTTCAAAAATTGTTCAGGGATTGCATGCTAGTGATGGCTAACATTGGTGGACAGAATTTGAATCTCTCTAAAATTGTTCTTATATTAAGCTCATGAGGTGCTCATAGAATCCACTTTACTTTTGTATTTAGCAGGAGTTCACTGAGGATGTAGGTGTCAGGATTATCACCCCCAATTACTGAAATCATAATAACTAGTGGAAGAGGGGAGACAGAGTCCAAAGGAATCGGGAGCTATGAGATCTAATTCCTTGTTGCCATCACCTATATTCTCACAAACCTCCTACTAAAGGTAAGAGTAAAGGAATTCCTACATCGTGACTTTTATATATTTCTTGAGAGTGGAAGGTATTGGAATTTTGCCCATATCATGAAGATGCTTTAAGCCACTAAAATACATATGTATAAAGAGCCTATTAAATTTTCAAGGATGTTTATTTTTGAGGTATATCGTTTTTTTTTTTTTTTTTTTCTTATAATGATTCTTTCGGGTGGATTTTTTTTCAATTTGCGAGTTCTCCTGTATTCAATATCCAAGAATGAATTGAATTTTTAAGGTGGCAAACGTTTGTATAATCTCAAGCTTATACTTGCTTTTTAAGTATTCATTTTCTCCTACAACAGTTGGTATTACAGCCTAACAATGTATGTTTGCTTGCCAAACGACGAT
Source organism: Lumnitzera racemosa (assembly GCA_024138005.1). NCBI lineage: Eukaryota > Viridiplantae > Streptophyta > Magnoliopsida > Myrtales > Combretaceae > Lumnitzera > Lumnitzera racemosa. The sequence goes on from JAMXBC010000010.1 coordinate 8,022,414, forward strand.
GCCCTAGCAGTCAATTTGTGGAGATGGATGATTTCAGAGGATTACCATCAACTCCGGTTACAGTAAAATTCAAGCAATGCGAAGTTATAGATAAGTTAATTGTCTTTGGAATGTTAGACAGGATTTGAATATGTTTCCGAAGATGTAACCTGCACTTTTTACTTGGACCGTATAAAGTATTTGACACTTTACCAACATGACCTGCTTTTACAGGTGAAGATAAAACCGGTACACGTGTCGGACACACAATCCCAAAGTGTTGACATTCATCTAAAAGCTTTGAACCCATTGATGTTATAAATTGGGTGTTATTTTTCTTTCTTTTTTTATTCTTAAAAAAAAGAGAAATTAAGTATTTTAATATTTTAACAAAGAAAATAGTCATTGCAATATAAGTGATGTGTGGTAAGCATAAATCATGTTCAGGTATATGACAACGGTAGTAGATAATTTCTATAACTGTCACTCAACAGTCTGTATCCAATGGTGTACCACTGCCATCATCATCAAACATTGAGTACGTGATAAGTTAATATTATATTTCTGATGCTGATGACAATGTTGTGAGGAGATGAGAAGTTACATATTTTTATATTGATTGTCAATTAATTCCTTTGTGCTTTCATTCTAAATTTATCTCAATGTTTAATTAAATCCTCTTTGTAATCGGATCATGTAAAGTCCTCTTTAGACTCTGGATACTCTAGATATGGTTACACTTGATAGAAAGTATGTATTAAAAGAAAAAGATCACTATGTTTTCTCTGCGGTATCAAATAAATAAAATTAGAAATAATAACTATTTTTTTTATGGTTCATTTACTTAGGTGTAAATTTGAATATATGCTAAAAACATCAAGTAATAGTTGTTCCTTAACTCAAAAAAATTGCAATTCTCACCTTGGAGCGACAATAAATATAAGAAAATCTTTTCTATATAAGACTTTTATTGAATTTTGATATAAATATATAGGAATTTATTGACTCAATTACGATATAAAAGATTTAATCAACTTTTTAGTATATATATAAAGAATATCCAGCTTACCAATGCCGAATTTGATTGGGTTATTGTCATCTACAAAATGGATCTCGTTGAAAGTGTTTTCTTGATTTTTAAAAATGTAAAAAGATATCTAATGTCAACAAAGGAGTTGAGCAATAAGAAAAGTTATCGTTATATGTGCAATTCTAGGCCAGGAAAAAGACTGAAATCTGGTGATACTCCTCTAGAAAATTATATTAAGACATCCCGAATTTGAAAATACTATACATCTCCCGAAAATATTAGCAACGGAAAATTTTCTATATTAATGCAATCCTAAGTTAGTCTTTTGTACGAGTATGTAATTCTAAGCGTTTCTTAAAACCAATTTGCACGCAATTTGAACTCTATCGATAGTTAAATATCAAAACAATCAAGAAAAAATCCCAATTTAGATAATAAATTATCTTAAAAAAATAATTATAGGTATACATTTTTAAGGTTGTTTATCAAATCAAATTGAATCGGTTCATGATTCAGCTCAGAGTGTTGAATTAAACCTTTTGTAGCCAAATCAAACTCTTTCTTATTTAAAAATGAAGAATAAGTGACATTTTCTAATTTTAGATTTTATGACATTTCAATCAAATCTTATTTACATCTTTTTTCTTTCCTTTTGTCCTACGTCCTACTTGTAACTATTAGAGTCCGCTCGTTTTCCTTCTTCCTTTTCTTTCATTTCTCGAGTAGATTCTTGTGCTTCATTACCTCTTAAAATACAATGTCATGTAATATAACATTATGTGGCTTACTATTAACGAATAATATTTCTCAATTTAAACATTAATATTTGGTTAAAAATTTTAATAACTATTTATTGTTAACAAGTAGAATAAGGCGTTTAAAAATGGTTTGAATTACATTTAAAGAGATTTGGTTTATTAAAGATTTGTCGATTGTCGAAATTCGAGTTGTACTTCGATGCCCAATGTAGACCTAAAAGGCAAAACAAGACAATTTAAGCCTACTCCACAAAAAAAAAAGAGCCTCAGATAACCAGAAGGTACTCAAACCTTAAGTACCATCCTCTTAGCAATTGTCTCATGCCTAATGTGATTCTTAGAGTTGTAATACAATAATGGGATGATTAAAAGGTGCTTAACCCTCTAGCAACTTACTCCTGTCAACGTTACATCTTTGATTGAGTTTAAAAGCTGAAATATGTTTAATGTGATAAGATAACCTATGGGCAAGATGCAAGCAAGCTAATCATTAGGCCTTCAAGATAAGAGCCACACCTTACCTTATGAGACTTGCTAGACTTTAGCTCAAACTAGATCTAGCTCCACGAAACCTCGATTATAAGTAAGACTAAATCTAGGTACTTGCAAAGGCACTTTTTTAAGAGTTGAAGGTAATCTATCTAAACACTATACTATATTTATTTATTTTTTTCACCAGTAGGAGACTTACTTAAGCATTAGGGTAAGTGTGCCGAAGGAAATTTTGATGCTTGCTCTAAGGACCTTATTGTTGTGTAAGCCCAAGGAAGCTTAATGTGTAGTAGAGGAAAAATGGTTAAATTAAATTATTTTCAACACTATACTATATTTATTGTTTTTTTTTTTCACCAGTAGGAGACTTACTTAAACATTAGGGTAAATGTGCTGAAGGAAATTTTGATGCCTGCTCTAAGGACCTTATTGTTGCGTAAGCTCAGGGAAATTTGATGCTTGCTCTAAGGACCTTATTGTTATGTAAGCCCAAGGAAACCTAATTTGTGGTAGAGGAAAAATTGTTAAATTGAATTATTTTCAACACTATACTATATTTATTGTTTTTTTTTCACCAATAGGAGACTTACTTAAGCGTTAGGGTGAGTGTGCCGAAGGAAAATTTGATGCCTGCTCTAAAGACCTTATTGCTTCGTAAGCCTAAGGAAGCCTAATGTGTGGTAGCGGAAAAATAGTTTAATTGAATTATTTTCAAATGACTTTGGCATAATGTTTACAAATACTACCTAAACTCTAGTTGAAAGTTTAATTTATACTTAAACTTTTAACTTATCAAATTGAATAAATAGTTCAATTTACTATCTATTCAATGTATATACATGTGACATATGTCTCGATTAGATTGTAATTAGATTAAGTAAGTAATAATAATAATATGAAATGTTTAAGTTAAATACCAAATTTAACAAATTGAAAATTAAATAGTAGATTTAATGTTTTACTAAAGTTCAATTATTATTAACCATATTATCCAATAAATTTTCAAGACTAAAGGGGTGCAAGCACAACTTTTTAGAAATATAGAAAATGTATACAGTGGAATTTTCCCAAAAAAAAATTGCCCATAGTAAGAAAACCATAAAACAATCTGTTTTATTCACGTTAATTTTTGGCGGCAACAGCACCATTGGAAAGAAAAAATAAATAAAAAGAAAGAAAATACAATTTTTCTATTAAAACTGAAAAGGTTAAAAAATTTAAGCAGAAAATATAAATAAATGAAATTGCCGGGGGTTTAGATTGGTTTTTGAATTTCTCGTCTCTGCTCTTGCGTTGCTCTGCTTACTACTTATTTATTATGCCCTAAACAAGAAAATCAAGAAGAAGAATGGGGCCTTTCTAAAACCCTAGAAACGCTCCAATTACCATTTCATTTTCAAGGTTCGTATTTCTCTATCCACGGTATCGTTTCTTGATCCCATTCAATCAAAAATCTAAATTGTGTCGTGCGCTTTACGATATTTTAATTCAATGCTTTAGTGCGAATCGTTAGCTAGGGCTTTGATTGCTGGATGGTTAGATTCGTGTTATGAATTGATGTTGAGAACGTATAGACTGAAAAGGAGGGAGAGTGAGAGTGAGAGGGAGAGATTCTGTGTGATTATCTACTGTCATGAGAGTGAAATCAACCCCTGTTTCTTCATTAAAACAAGAAAGTCCTCATTTTTCGGGTACTCGAACCCGAAAAAAACATAAGAGACTTGATGCAATATGTGAGGATACTTATAATAGGAATCATGCGGAAACGAGTAAAGAAGATATTGAGGATGGGGCTGTAGGGGATGATGCGGAGCTACGTAGGAGCTCTAGGGTGAGAAGGGCTCCGGTTATTTTGGATGCATCGCCTCCTCCTCCAAAGAAAAGGCAAAAGATTAAGGATGTGAAGGGGAGTACTGAAAAAAGTACAAAGCTAATTTCTCCACGGGTTAAGGAGATTGAAGTTGAGAGTTCGGAGGATGTCGAGATTCTAGGGAGTTGGAAATCGAGGTTGCGTTCAAAGAGGAAATATGTTCATTTTGGGAAGAAGCATAATTATGATGGGGAATCCCCACGATGGAAAAGGAAGCTTTTTGTGGAAACGGACAGAGAAGGGAATGAGGAAAAGAAGTTAGAGACATCTCCTACAGAGGAAAAGGTTAAGGTGGTTGGAAAGACAATGGAACTTGAGTTTGGGAGTTCTGTAGTGAGGAAATCAAGAAGATGTGGGAGAGGCAAGAGTGCGAATCCTGTGTGGGAAGAAAAGAAACAGGATGGCTCAGATTCAGAGAAGGAGCATAACATTTTACACAATGATATTGGTGATACTAGGGAGGATGATAGAGAAACTATTCCTGCAGAAAGTGAAACGAGCAATCAAAATGAGAATGCAGTTACAAGTGATGACGCTGTGGAGGTGGTTGAGGAAGAGGTGAAAAAGGTGGATGGTGCTGTGCATATCGATGAAGACTCTCCAACAAATGATGTTACTGTACCGACTGAGCAGACAGAGGATATCAGTGGACAAGCGGAGGTTGTGACAGAAGAAATTCCAGAAAAAAGTGATAAACTTGTTGCTGAAGAACCAGCTAATCAGCTGGAGGAAACTTCTCATGATGGGAAGGACATGAACTTGGTCCAGCTTGATGAAAAGCCTATGGAGAATGGAGACATCCCAATGAAAGATGCATCAACTCACCACTCTAGGGAGTCACTTCCATTGTCTGGAATTAAAGGTGGAAGGCGGTGTGGATTGTGTGGTGGAGGTAATGATGGCAAGCCTCCCAAAAAATTAGTGCTAGACATGGTTGAGAGCGATAATGAGGCATTCAATGGTTCTTCAGCTTCAGAAGAACCTATATATGACACACTGGATGGTTTTGGGGATGAGATTGGATGGCTTGGGCGTCTTTTAGGACCCATCAACGATCGTTATGGGATTGCTGGGATATGGGTTCATCAACACTGTGCTGTATGGAGTCCGGAGGTATGCCTTTGCAGATCTTTTCCTGGCTGCAATGGTTTATTATTATTATTTAAACAATGATGTTCAAACATAAATTTCTCATTTCTAAAATTCAGCATATAAACTTATGCTGAGGTAGATTTTCATGCTTAGATATGACTTGACTGAGAATCATGTTTGTTTAGGTGTATTTTGCAGGTTTGGGTTGCTTGAAAAACGTGAGGGCTGCACTTTGCCGAGGAAGAGCTCTAAAATGTAGCCGTTGTGGGAGGCCAGGGGCAACGATTGGGTGCCGGGTAGATCGATGTCCAAAAACTTATCACTTGGTTAGTAATGTGCTTAAATTTATCCCTTTATCGTTTTAATACAATCTTCTAGTCAGATCTTGAATGTGGCACTCAGCTTGTATTATGTTGATTTTCCTGGCATTTTGTGCGATGATTGTAATTATTGGTTGCCCTCACATTTTGCATGTGGCTTCCTGTGTTTTACAGCCTTGTGCTCGAGCTATGGGTTGTATTTTTGATCATCGGAAATTTCTCATAGCATGCACAGATCATCGCCATATTTTCCAACCACATGGTAACAAAAGTTCAATCTACGTGAAGCGATTGAAAATTAAGAAATTGAAGCAAAAATATAGGAAGATTTCAAATGAAGCTTGCAGAAAGGACATTGAAGCAGAAGAAAAGTGGTTGGAGAACTGTGGGGAGGATGAAGAATTTTTGAAAAGGGAAAGCAAAAGGCTACACAGAGATTTGTTGAGGATATCACCTGTGTACATAGGGGGCACAGAATCAGGGAGTGGACAACATTTTCAGGGTTGGGAATCTGTTGCTGGACTTCAGGATGTCATCAGATGCATGAAAGAAGTTGTCATTCTACCACTTCTCTATCCCAATTTCTTTGATAACTTAGGGATCACTCCTCCTCGAGGCATCCTTCTCCATGGCTATCCTGGAACTGGTAAAACTCTGGTGGTTCGTGCACTGATTGGTTCTATTGCACGTGGTGATAAACGCATAGCTTATTTTGCCAGGAAAGGTGCAGATTGTTTAGGAAAATATGTAGGTGATGCTGAACGCCAGCTAAGACTATTATTTCAAGTTGCTGAGAAGTGTCAACCCTCCATAATTTTCTTTGATGAGATAGATGGTCTGGCGCCTGTTCGTACAAAGCAGCAGGATCAGACACATAGTTCTGTTGTGTCCACATTGCTTGCTCTATTGGATGGTCTCAAATCTCGTGGTTCAGTTGTAGTAATTGGTGCAACAAATCGTCCTGATGCTGTGGATCCGGCACTCAGACGCCCTGGAAGGTTTGACAGGGAAATCTACTTTCCTTTGCCCTCTTTGGAGGACAGAGCTGCCATTCTCTCCCTTCATACCCAGAAATGGCCAAAGCCAATTTCTGAACCCTTGCTTGGTTGGCTTGCAAGAGAAACAGCAGGCTTTGCTGGTGCTGATTTGCAGGCTCTTTGCACACAGGCAGCTATGGTTGCTTTGAAGAGGAACTTTCCGTTGCATGAAGTTTTATCTGCAGCTGGAAAGAATTCTCATGGTAGTGATCGAACTCCTCTTCCTTCATTTGCAGTGGAGGAGAGGGACTGGTTAGAGGCTTTATCTCGCTCTCCACCTCCTTGCTCGCGTAGAGAGGCAGGAATAGCTGCTAATGACATACTTTCTTCCCCTCTTCCTGTACATCTTATTCCTTGCCTTCTACATCCATTGTCTAATTTGCTTGTTTCCCTTTCTCTTGACGAACGTCTTTGCTTGCCTCCTGCTTTGTCTAGAGCTGCAGCAGGGGTTGCAAATGTGATTTACTCTGCACTAGATAGGCAGAAACTTGCGAGGGATCAATTGCGTTTCCACATTGATAGTTTCATGCAAGAAGCAAATGTTTCAAAGGAAATTGAAAGAGAGTTATCATCTGCAGGAATTTTGAGTGGACAGCTCAATTGCAATTCCTTTAGTGATAACGAATGTACCGAGTCAGATTATTCTCTAAGCTATAATTTTAGCACTCAAGCTGGTTCATTACGAAACCTCACTTTTGCTTTGAGGAATAAAGCAGGATATCGGTTATTGATTTCAGGAAGTCCTGGCTCTGGCCAGAAGCATCTTGCTTCTTGCATTCTTCACTGTTACATTGGAAATGTTGAGGTTCAGAAGGTTGACCTAGCAACAGTTTCCCAGGAGGGCCATGGAGATATGCTGCAGGGCATATCACGAATATTAAGTATGTATAGTGCTTTATCTAGTTATTTTTTCTTATGACTTTGTGGCTGATTAATCAATGTTGTATCAGTTTGTCAAAAAACTGTCTTTGCGATGTAACTGTGGTCTGCAGCTTTGACTTCATGGTTATCATATTTTTTGCTAAAGAGTAATTTCCACGTTCTCATTTTGTGGTTCCATATCAATTAGCTAGGGGTCTTTCACTAATTATTTATCATTGTATCCTGGTTTTATATAATGATCAGAATATATTCTGGTTGTTCATAGAATATCATTTTGAATGTCTGTCTTGTTTGTAAAACTTCTGGGATTGTTTTGATACTTGTCCAACTTTTATGATTTTCCAACAGCTATTGCAATTCCTAGAATGACTATTCAAAAGCAGTCACTCAGGATTCAAGTTACTCAACCAACTTTGATAATTATATTCAAAAGAAAGGCAAATCATCCTAGCAATATGATGTCTGATTTACTTTATGCACTATTATATACTTCAGTAAGGATCCTGACAGATGTCTGTTTTCTAGTGAAATGCGCTAATGCTGGTTCAAGTGTTGTATTTATGCCAAGAATTGATCTCTGGGCCATGGAGACAAAGCACCAAGATATAAATGATGGTAGCAATCACCCTTCCTCAGAACACCATTCCCTAGACAAGAGAGTAACATGTCCTGCTGAAAGCCAAGGTTATAAGATGGATATCGAGCACTTTATACAGCAGCTCCATTCTGGGGGAATGGGTAATTCCAAAGATGATTGCATGAGTGCCTCACATATGTGGAACTCTTTTTTTGAGCAGGTGGAATCGATATGTGTGAACACATCCCTTGTGATTGTGGTATGGTGCTGTTTCCCTGTTATTCATTGAAGTTTCCCAAGCAGCTGAGCCTGAGCTCAATATAATGTATGTTTGGCATTTTAATTAGGTAGAGAGTACATCCAGGCAAATATTTGGCCAGCTCTTTTTTTTTTTCAATCTGAATGAGTTATGAGACGGGTTGTTTATTTTCTTAGAGCCTTTATTATGCTCAAAACAATTCTCATCTCACAATGAGATATACTATATTAGAATTATTCAGAGTCAAATGAGAAAATGTGCCTACTGCTTGAAAATATAAGAAGATAAGATTTTGAAATTTCCTTCAATGATGTTTCCAGCTCAGATATTGATGCCACGGAGTCAGTTCCTTTTAGAGGCAATAATTAGATGATGTAAAATATGTTAACCAAAAAGAAAAAAGATATTGTACTATTGCAAATATTTTTTCAGTTGATGTACCCGACATGTTTTTAATCATGTCTTGCCTCTCCAATTGTTTTCTTTTTCTTCCACAAATTAACACCTCCCCACCAACCACAACCACAAACAGCAACCAACCCCCCACCCCAAAGGCATTTTGCTTTCATTAATATAGAGATTTATACAAAATGAGGAGTATGCTGAAAGCCTATAAAATCAAATGAGGTATCATAAGGTACAAAAGGATACCTAAGGTGATAGAATTGCTTTCTTTGTTTGGAAATGTTAGTCTTTGTTTGTAAGGTTTTTTGTTTTTTAACAGGCTACTTCAGAAATTCCCTTTGTGGCTCTTCCTCATAGAATAACCAAGTTCTTTAGCAGCAACAAGCTGGATGGTGGTCAGCATGCTCGCTTGGAGAGTGCTTTACCAAGATTCTCTGTGGATATTGATGTGGATATCAATTGTGGTCTGGTGATTGATCAGTCTGCAGCAAAAATTTCCAGGGATTTGATTCAGCAATTTGTCCAGTTGATTCATCAAAGAGTGCACAGTCCAATCTGCAAAGAAAGCTTGGTCTCTACTGTTTATTGTACAAGCATAACTAATGACATTGTGAAACATGGATTGCCTAATGAACAAGCCCCTGGAACGCAGTGTCCTGATGATAATGTGGTGAAAACTTCTGCAGTCTCAAGCAAGAAAAATATGAAAGGAAAATCAAGCTTGATGCAAGCAATATTGACATTCGGCTATCAGATTCTTCAATATCCACATTTTGCTGAACTTTGTTGGGTCACATCAAAGTTGAAAGAAGGGCCTGTTGCAGATGTTAATGGACCTTGGAAAAGCTGGCCATTCAATTCTTGCATTGTTCGTCCCCACAGAATGGCTGAGAAGACAAGTGGTTCCTGCAGTCCTCCCAATATCAAGAGCAAAGAGAAGACCGGTTTAGTTCGAGGCTTAGTAGCAGTAGGTTTATCAGCATACAGAGGTTTATATTCTTCAGCAACTGAAGTTTCTCTTCAGATACGATGGGTTCTTGAACTCCTAGTTCAACAAATAAACGAAAGAATCCAAGCTGGTAAAGACCAATATCAATATGTTAGGATTTTATCACAAGTTTCTTATCTTGAAGATATGGTCAATAGCTGGGCATATTCACTGAGGAGGTAATAATATCTCATTATTGCTGCTCCATACTTTAACTAATATTAACTTATGTCATATTAATATGTTCTCTTGTTTCAGCTTAGAGGTGGATGCACAGGTGACATCGACTAGAGTGCTAACTAATGCTGCCTCTTCACCTGATTCACATGCTCTTCATGATCCTCATAATCCTTTATCAAGCAGGATACATGATCTGCAGGCTCCTGGCACAGCTTCCACTGACGTTGAAGTGCCAGAAGGAAACTGTCCAGTTTTTTCTGTTAAAAATACAGAATCTGCTGAATTGAGGAAAAATATTACTCAGTGTGACCAGAATGGTCCATCACAGGATATTGCACTTACAGAAGACTCTCCAGAGAAAGCTTCCTTGTTGACTGGTCCTGAAAATCCTGACCATTCTATTAATGCTAATAAACTGGCTGGTAAGACATCAATGGAGTGTGATGTTGCAAATGTGACATGTGAGCTGGATACTGCAGTAAATTCTGAAGCAATGAATGAGAAGTCAGGAATTTCTAGTCAATCTAGTGGATCTGCACTGTCAAATTCAGCTATCCTTGATAGGGAGGGTTCTTCTCCTGCCAAACCTGGTACTGCTGGTTGTTCCAACTTCCCAAATGCCATTAGTCAGCTATCTGGTCTCCACACAAGAAACGCTGACATCAATGGAGTTCCTACTCCTGACAGAAATTCAACGTGCAAATCCTCTTTTACCAACATCGATAGTGCTGCTAGTAACTCTGATTTTGTTTGTTCCTATCTCTGTTGCTCCAAATGCCTACACTCCCTCCATGAGGTGCTTCGGAAGCTACTCATCCATGCATGGGGCTTAAATATGTCCTTAAGTGTGGAGGATGTCCATGATGCTGTTGTATCATTATCTGTTGATCTTGTCTCAATACTCAGGAGAGGTTATTTTTCTGATAATAATGGTGAAATATCAGGTGAAGAGCAATGTCTGTCAATTGACAGCCTCAATCTGCTTACTTGTCATTGCAAAAAGTCTTATAGTAGTCTCACCAGCGCTGCAGAGTGTACCAGTCATAGTGATGGTGGCAGTACAAACATGGATGGAGATGGTTCCCAAAATTCTGGGTTTGGGCTAAATGTTGAATTTATTCTGAGAAATGGTGTACTAACTACTGTGGCTTTTGAGAAGGATGTCACTTTTCACTGTAAATACAAGAACCTCTGTCTTCATCCACTTTTAGAGTTGGTGAAAAATCGATCATCCTTATAACAAATGTTATTATGGTTTTGATAGCATATTAGTGTGATAGAATCCTGGCACAAGATGATTTTGTCGGCCCTACTTTGGTGTAACCATGTCACTCATGGTTTCCAACAGATTGAGATTTTCTCTCTTAATTGTCTTGAATATTGAAATTCTAAATACAGTCTAATCTGCTTCAAAAGATCTCATTGTCTGCCACAATGGCCAGTTGATCTTCCTGAGGTAACATATCCCCAATAACTCTTAGTTCTCTGGTTAATCCATGATGCCACATTTTCTGTGACATTAAATATGGTTTCCATTCTGGCTCATTGCAGCAATTTATTACTTGCATCATGCAATTTATTACTTGCATCATAGTAGTGGACATGATTTAAACAATCATGATTGAAGTTGTTGAAGAGGAAAATCTTTACCATATAGTTAGTGCTAGGGCAAGAGTGCTTTGCAGCACTTACCAAATAAATAAATGAATGAATGAATGAATACATAAAGACCTTGCTGTTGAAGTGGCAATATTCATGAATGTTGCATTCAATAGATCATATCTTAGGAATCAGTGGATGGTCTGGTAGTGACATGATATACCACATGTTGTATCCATATTATTATTTTTAGGAAGATTGATAGAAATGAATCAGGCAAGCCTTCAGTTCAGTCATTGACAGGGTTGTCTTATTTTTCTAATGGGACTTTGTTCAATATTGAAAGTTGCCACTGCCTTTGAGAGACATAACTTAAAAGACAGGTCATGGAGGCCAACAATCAACCAGCCTCTACCCATTTGTTCTCTGAATTATTATCAGTATCACATACTTGGTTGCTTCTTCTATTTCTTTTTTATAGTTGTGGCTGAAATGTATGCACGGTGATGGTTTTGTGGAATTGCAACGCTTCTCCATTTTGATTGTTGAAACATTATTTGCTAGCTGCTTGAGCCTCTTTTGTATGGAATGATTGCACAGTGGGTAGTACATAACACATTTTCGCTGCATAACTTGGTTTTATGTGCTAAATAGGTAGCTATCAAGCTTCATACAATTGATGCAAGAATGTCCCATTAACTTTCCTGGGAATTTTTAGGCATAAAAATGCAGAGATTAGTTGGCATCTACAGCCATCGCATCAGCAAGTTTCATGGGGCCTGCAACACAGAGGACATTCAAACATTGGATACTGTGGCTGTGTTTGAAGTCAAGTGGTAACTAATTGCTTTGTAGCTGGAGGCTCTACTTTCTCTGACTTACCCCATGTTTAGCTCTTCGAAAATGGGGTTAATTGAAAGGTCAGTCTGACAAGGAAAATTAAAGATCTTAAGTAACAGAGACTACTGGGGATACCTCCAATTATCTTTCACTTTCAATATAAACCTTAATCACTAGATGTAGAGAAGCTTTCAAAAATGCATTTGCTAAAATGATGGGAATATTGCACTACACAGGTTGATTTTGTCTAATTTTTCTCTGCTTTGTGTATCACTAGTGCATTTGTCTGAATAAGATTCTGTATTCTGTAAAATCGTAATGTAGGTTTCTGTAAATTTTGTCAGTAAGGCCATCAGTCTATGCTAACCTGGCATTTAACCTCCCAACATGTGCATCCATGTGGTATTTATCTGAGGAGAAGCTATATTTTCATATCAACAGCCCTCCTGAATCTGTCTAAAAACCCTAGTGGTAGCATTAGTTAAGAAATCCTTTTGATTTTTGGATGAGCTGATATACTCTGTTTCTTATTATGACCACAGGTTTGATTTTTGATGATATCAATCTTTTGGGAAATAATTGATTTTTCTGGAATATTGGTGTTTGCAGGGTCACCGAATGCTGCATTGCTCAGTGAGTTGTTGGCATAATGCTTTCAGGGGCTGGGATCTTTAAGAAGTTGTAACTTCATTTGGAAGCCCAGGCCTTTTTCTGTCATATTGTTTCTTGGACACGTGGAACGTTGATGAAGGTTAAGCATATTGGGTCTTTATGCCGCTCCTATGAGAAGGTGCTAAAACAGCAAGTTATTAACGCATATTGCTTTAGTCTTGCTGTTGCTCAGGCCTTATCCTAATACCTGGCAGTGCTTGCTTTGGTGGGTACCTGAATCCGCCACTGGGTTGCATAATATGCTGAAAAATCAACATCTTTTTGCAAGGGATGGTTTTCCTTCATGGGGGGGTTGGGTTTGGAGGGGTGAGCAACGACCACATCGTTTTCCTTGAACAATTTCTACATAGACTGATAAGCATAGACCACATTGCCTCGATTTGCATTGTTTATAAACACGCATCCTTTTTGAAAAAATGCAAAACCCATACCCAAAATTTTGGAAATATAGGTAAATATCGTGTTCCTCTTTTAAGTGTAATATTTCCTTGAAAATGTTTGCCACAGAGCTTTGTGGCTTCCTAAACTAAGTTTTCGGTCCCAGGGCATTCCTTTAATTGTTTGGCGGTTTTTCTAGCCACGGTGCTTTTGGAAGTCCGAGCTAGGTGGTGGTAAGTGAACTTTGGGATATAATAAGCTTTGGGTTTGTTTACGCTTGCGAGTTTATGGTGCAATTATTTAGGAGTCTACGCCTTGATTTGATAGGCTGGCTGGGTCTATGTGAACTTAGTAGTTGCTTTATGAAATGTAATTTAGAATGATATTGTATCATTAAAACTTCTCTATGGTATTTTTTCCTTTGATGTTAATAGTTATTATTAGTATTATCCTTAAATGCACGGTAGGAGGATATCCAATCTTGAAGTTTTGATGCCACAACTTGAGCTTAAATATTTTCGAAGCACTTGGGTTTCGTTTGGCTTATGATCTCAGAACTCAAAATCCAATTCCTCAAATGCAATTTCTTAGAATTTGAGGAAATATTCATTGTTTTGTTAGGAAGAATATAAATGAAATGTTATTATTTGATTTGGTTATTTTAAAGTGAATACGGGAATTTTAAGTAAAAACAAAGATGCAAGAAGAGAAGTTGGTGGGGAGAGAATAAAGTGAGAGAAAGTGTTGAATTATAATTCTATTAGAGTAGATGGGATATATTTTATACAAATTAGAATTTTAGTAAGGTAAAGAAAAGGAATGTAACTTGAAAGTATACTATTTCAGTTTCAATACAAAATGATCCAATTCAATTTTCAACATCCTATTAAATTTTTGTAGTTGAATCAAGTTTGATTCCCCGATGGTTAGTTGACCTAATATTTCAAATAAGCTTTTAGAGGGATTTGCATTTTTATTGATTTGCTATTAAAATAATAAGGGAAATACCAGTTGTCTAAAAATAATGACATAAATATTATTAGGATATCATATGTAATAAATGAGATATGTATATAATATTGCAAAATAAAAGCATTATAACGCTTTCTCTAGAAATCAAACTTGAATTTTTATGCAATATCTTTTATTTATTGTAAATCACATCTCAAGATGTAACCTTGCTTAATATTTATGTAATTAATTTTATAATATTGATATTAATGTATTTTTTTTTGGATAATAGACATGTATTATTCCTTTATACTGTATTTGGCAATGATTAAATGGGTGGAAATAGAAATGAATCAACGGGAATTTTATGATTGATTATCTAAAAAGGTGATGGAAAAGAGGCAGAAATCAAAATAAATGGGTTGGAAAAGTTTTCATTTTTAAGATAAATTTTTCTCTTTACTTTGTAGAGAAACAAGTGAAAATCAAATAGAAATACAAAAATGCTTTCTAAAGTAAAGTTTCAAATATAACGTGAAGGCTATTTTTGTCTATTTACGGTGTGTAAAACAAATCTTTCATATAATTTCTTTTCATTTACATTTTAATAATCCAAACATTATAAAAACTAATTTTACTTTCCTTTCCGCTCATTTCCGTCTATTTCGAAAACTTTTTATCTTCAAGTGCCACGAAAAACTAGACATTCTTGATATGCTGGACTTCCAAGTGAAGATATTTATGAAAAAATCTAGCTTGTTTCAGTGCTTCACTCCACTTCAATAAGCCATAGCCAACCAAGATAGAAGAGAAGAATAGGATTGAAAAGCTCAAAATGTTGCAGACTCATCAAAACCTCATCTCTCTCTTCCCATTCCGCCCCACTATCCATTACTATTACCAACACCAACAACCCTTTCCCAACAGCAATACTCCCTTTCTCTCTCCTCTCACTGTCTCTCAACGACCCACTCCTTCCCTTTCCCTCCACCGCACTCAGCCCAACCCATCATGGCTCGCCCGTGCCGAACCACCCGACTCCATCCCAGACGGCCCCATAGAGCTACCTTCATCTACGCCATCCATCCTCGCAACTACGGACGATCCTACGCCGCTCCAGGTCGCCACAAGCGTCCTTCTCACCGGCGCCATTTCAGTCTTCCTCTTTCGCTCTGTACGACGCCGTGCCAAGCGCCTCAAAGAAACGGTAACTTCTAGTTGATGCATTCTTTGCATTATCTTATTTTAGCTTATCTGTTCCTAATATGAATATCCAATGAAGTGAGCTTGTACACCCTGTGGCAATGGCTGTCCTATCCTACTATGTAGACTGAGTTTCCCCGTTATCTACTTTCTAATGATAACACACACAGGAGATATGATATCCATAAGAAAAGATATAGTCTCGTGCATTTGTTTTGCGGAAAAACATGCCACCTTTGTTACGGTTGAAGCTTTGGAATGATTATAGTTATTGTAGTGATTTCGAGTTATTGCAGTCCTACTGACATTTATCGGTGAGTGACATGGAAGGGAAGGTTGGCGGCTAGTAGAGGTAAAAGCATCACGGAAAATGGTATGAGAAATGAGAAAAATGATTTTCTAAATTTAAAGAGCGGTAATGATTTTTCCTCTGTTTATTGGTATTTTTTGTAGTTGTTAATCACCGTTATCAAGAACCAGTCACTCACTCGTCTTCTTTCCACTCTGTAGTTAAAGCCACTAATATCTGCAATATCTTTGATAGTTGCAAAATTTGATGATAGTAAATGCTGAGAAATGTCGTAAAAATGTCTCTTGCAAAACACAGACACGTTAACTTAATAGCGATTGAGATTATTACAATAGCAGATAACTCGATGCATAGTTTGAAAAAGGTTTTAAAAATCGATTGCAGAAGTCCAAAAATGTTTTAGTGCTTGATATCTGATATGAACCTAAAATATTTAATGTTAATTATTGATATGTCGGAGTGGGAGGAAAAAGGTTTTATTATTGTTTAGTAATTGCTGATATGGGAAGTGGAAAGGGAAAAGGTGATTATTATTACTTGTTAATTGTTGATATGGAAGGTGAAAGGATAAGAGAATCCATTTTAATAGAAAAATAGGCAGCTAGAAATAGAGATTTTTGTGTGGAAGTATTTTTATCAATTGTGTGAGCAATGGTGTTTATGAGCGAGCTTTAGCTCATGGTCCTTCTTAGTTAGAGGAATTGGGGTTTGTAATCAATTTCCTATAAAAAGATCAATAAAAGGTTCTAATTTTTCTCTATTGAATTTCTATTCGATATCAAGTGGCGCTGTCTATGGAAAATTCTCATGAAGGACACGAAGATTTGGTCAGAGAATGACATGGATGAAATCAAGAGTCGATGGACTAAAGAAACATATGGACAATTTACAAGGTGAAATGTTAGAAGTTCAACATCAATTGGCTTCATTGGAGAGATTAGAAAGAATTGACCAGAAATGTTTTCTCAATGCAAAAAATGTTACAAGATTTGTGGCAAGCTGGTCGGAATAGTGGATTAATTTCAGATGAGACCTTATTTGCCATTGTCGGCATTGGAAATAGTGGAGAAGAGATTCAACCGAATGAAGGTAATCGCGAATTCAATGGAGCTATTCAAATCGGAGAAATTGGTTAGGTGACAACAATGAATGTAGTCAAGTACAAGTTAATGATACGGATGAAGAATATTGCCAGAATGTAGCTCAATTGGTAATTCCTTTATTTGAGGTGTGGATTTAGCCAATTGGATCACTCTAACAGAATCATATTTCGAACTTTAGTATACTTGAGAAGATCGCAAGGTTGGATTAGCATTTATTTGTATGCGTGGAGGTTGTGTACATTGGATGAAGTTGTTACAACAACGCATTCCAAACCTGGATTGGATGACTTTTAAGAAAGCATTGTTGAAGGGATATGGAGATCAATCAATTGATAATCCATTGGTGTGATTATTGTAACTTCGACAAGTGTCAAGTGTACATATGGATTTGAAGCTTTAATTTCACAAGCACCACCTCTTTTGGAGTTACAATTATTGGGATATTTTCTTAGAGGCCTACATGAAGATATTCAAACGAGAATGGGTATATTTGCTTCTCTTGCTCTTTACACATTGGAACAAGCTATGGAAGTAGCTTTGAAGTTGGAATAGGAGTTCAATAGTGGAATATTTCTTGTTCGTTACTTATCTGTTGATGGTAATGTGAATAAATTTAGAATTGAGTATCAGTTGAGTCTAACAAATTATCAAACACATTATAGGTGGCAGTATGCACCTACAGTTCAAACAGTAATAGCATTAACTCCTGTTGTAACCTATGTTAGTTCAGGTGTAAGAGATGATTTGGCAACAATATCAGTTTTTAAGCTTTCATTTCAACCTAAATCAGCTTCAACAACCATTTCTGTTGAAGCATCTTCAGTTGTTTTCCCTCAAAACCCACAACATGATATCAGCAGGGGTTCTCGTGAGCAAAAACAGATGACTAATGCTGAGTTCTTAGATAAAAGAGCTAAGGGATTATGTTTCAAGTGCAACCAACCATTTTCCCCAGGCTACATGTGTCCCAACAAAAGTTTAAGAGTGATTATTAGAGGAGGACCAGGAAGGTGTAGCTGGCGAGTGGAAAATGGAAGATGGTGTTGCCTATAAGCCATTATTGGTTTGGTTTAATGACGTAGGAGTGGGCTGATTGTTGCAATTCAGGATTTTTTTCATTTGTCCTTAAGAACAAGGACAATCTTAGGGAGGGATGGAATTGATATGATCCTAAAATATTTAATGTTAATTATTGATAAGATCTTAAAATATTCAATGTTAATTATTGATATGACGGAGTGGAAAGTGAAGTGGCAAGTGGAAGGGAAAAGATTAAGGTGATTATTGCTTAGTGGGAAGTGGAAGGAGAAAAGGTGATTATTTTTACTTATTAATTAATGTGGAAAGTGAAAGGGTAAGGAGATCTATTTCAATAGAAAAATAGGCAGCTAGAAAAAGGGGATTTTGAGTAGAAGTTTTTTGTGAGTTGTATGAGCAATGGTGTTCATGAGTGAGTTTTAACTCATGATCCTTCTTAGCTGGAGGAATTGGGGTTTGTAATCAATTTCCTACAGAAAGATTTATAAAAGTTTCTAGTTTTTCCTTTTGAATTTCTGTTCAATATCACTATCCATCTTTCGGTGTAACAACTGTTTGAAACCTTTCGATTTGTTTAGTTGTTGTAGAGGAAGAATTTTCATCAACATGCATTATGTAATACAACTTGGTTGCTACCAAGGAATCTCTCATTATTAGCTTTTCCCTTTAAACTATTTCTTGCGAAATGGTCTTTTAGGATGGAAGCGATTATTACAATAGCTTATTTTTTCGCGTGCATAATGCAGCTTAAGCTTAAATTCTCATGCCGGTTCGACATGTTTTGTCCTCTAAATTCTGATGATACTTCTTTTCACTAATCTATGATTTCGAAGAATGGAGTTAAAACATCTTTTCCGTTCACTCGAGGTTTTTTAAACCAAGTTGGATTGGCAAATGTTCTTTTCTTGTTTATGAAATATCAATATAGTCTTGAAGTGGTAGATTAGTTTACATATGCAAAACTTTCAATTTCCGGTTCCATATTTTCATCACTGCATCGGTATGAATGAACTGGCTCTACTTTATTTATTCCCCTCTTTTTCATGCTTTAGTTCATTCTGATATTACAGAGAGTATGTCAAATCAGTTGGTCTATTATTGCTGGTTGAGAGACCGCAAGCAACTTCTGGCAGATTTCGCTGCAAATTTTAACTCCTTTTCCCGTTGTCTTATAAAGGAAGCAGACTAGTTTATCTTCTATTGCATAGATTGACCATGCTACCGTTTCCATATATTTTAATGTTGTTCCTGTGTTTGGTTGTTTATCTGAGCTATAGTGTGTAGACGTAATTATTTAGACTGAGTCTCAGTTTCATGGTTTCAGAAGTTTAGATCTTCTGGAGCAAAGAAAACACTGAAAGAAGAAGCTTTGGACAGCTTGAAAGTGATGGGTTCTGCCCCCGTTCAACCAAAGGCAGCTCCTACCGCTGTTCAGACATTGTTGGGTGGATTAACAGCTGGTGTAATTGCACTCATACTCTATAAGTTCACCACAACTATTGAGGCAGCTCTCAACCGCCAGACTCTTTCTGACAATTACTCGGTAATCTTATATTCTATGTAGTGGAAATATGTCATCTTCATGCAAATAATGGCTCAAGTGATGTTGTTGTCCCAAAGGCTTATGTGCTTCTGCAAGGATAGATTTTACAAGTGGAAAGGACAGAACTTTCAGGAAAAGTTGGCCGTTCATCCCTTTCTCCAGGTTTTAGCCTGGTTACTTGCGGTACTAGATTAATAGAAAACTGGGGCTAGACGAATCCAACTTATGGCTATACAAGATTCAAGAACCAAGATACATGCACAGTGGTCTCCTGAATCCAAAGGTTTATACTTTTGGGTCGGATTCCTTTATCTTCATTTCCTTCCTCATTTGACATAATGAAATGAGCTTTTATTGGGTTGTTTAGCATACAACCATGGCATGCTAGTTTTAGTTGAGAATGCGTTAGTTTGTTTGGAGGCATCATTGTTCACTTGCTACTAAACATATTTTCAATCGGTAATTCCCTAAATCATGTGCTATTTCCACTAGAAATCTGTCAATGGGTGTTTCAGACTGGAAAAAGGATCTTCACATTTTAAATATGAGTACACGCTTTACTGAAAAGCAAGTGCATGAAATGATGAAAAGCTTCTTTGCTTGGCTTCTTAGCAAGTGCCATAAAGCCACCTATGAACATTTTCCTTGTAAAAGACAATCCCTGCCCGGCTTACTCTCTGGATTTCTAACTGCTTCAAAGTTTTCCTGTTTCAGGTTCGTCAAATAACGATAACTATAAGGTAGATGGACTTCTAATTACTCTTTTCTTTGAATAATCTGAGGAAGCAGCAAAAGCTTTGACACCTGGGAAGTAAAAACATCCATTGTGACGTTCATCTCCTATCTGCAGGACTATCCTAAATGGACTATGCTATCTTGCAACATTTGTTTTCGGACTCAACTCCATCGGCCTATTCCTTTTATCTGGCCAACTAGCGTTAAACTCCATCATGGGAGGATCTTCAAGCAAAGATACTGAAACTTCTGGAGAAGAGAAGTCAGCTCCAACTGAAAGTTCTGTTGAGGGGGATGATTTGAGTAGCGAATCAGGGAACCAAGAATCAAAAGATCCACAATAACAGGTTTTTTCTTTTTTTTTTTTAACCCACTTGTAAAGAATGGCTTTCCAACTTGTTAATATAAATACAGTTGACATTTTTATCTCCTCGGCTTCCTAAAATCCACCGACATGCCACTGGAATTTTCACCCTATAAACTGGACTACTCTGCATTGTTTGGATCTTTCAGAGTTGATGACTTAGCAAAGACATTTCGTAGGCTAGTTATGACTTTTTAGCGATGCAGATCTATAAGACATGGGCGAATGGCATCATGAACCGCCATACCTATTCGATCGATAAGTCATCTGGTTCACTTTCTTAAGTCCTGTCAGTCATTTGATGAGCAAAGTTTTAGGGTATGCAAGGGAAGACGGTGCAACATATCCATTGAGAAGCATGGTAATTCCTCTTAAAAGATGAGACCAGATATTTTGACTCAGTTGCCTTCAAATGGTTACTGGTTAATTCTTTGGAACCAACCATTTGCACGTCATAATGGGGCAACCATCCGCCAATTACAGCTAATGGTTACTTACCATTTACATTGATCATATTACATGACTAGCCAAAAACCGAATGTAGGTCATCCTTTATGAGAAGATAAACTTTGTTCCATCATGAACACAACATGTTAATAAGAGAAAAGTCCCACATTGGTTAAACGATAGGAAACAGATGGTTTCATAATATGATGAGACAAGTCTTTTGGTTTTGACTTGGCTCATCATGAGTCCAACTAGTCTAACGGCTCATGATCAAAGATCCAACGTCTAAGAAAAATAATGGAAGAAAATAAATAAATAAAAGGAAGGCTCTATATTTTTAACAAATATTTTATAATGCAATGGACTGCAAAGTTAAATTAGTTTAGACCAATTTAACAAAAGTAACCTTGAACCAAACCCATCATAACTCCAACTCAACAAAGTGTATAATTGCCTCATGAAAGCTAGTGAAAAGCGGGCCACAATCTTGGGTTTCTTTTTTTTACATGGGCACAATCACAATCACAATCAACTCCAAGCTTATATAATAATCTAATCGTGTTTACACGAGATAAATGGCCTTGATGGTCTGATGAAAATTAAACCCTAGAACCACGTATGATTTGATACATTTACTAGATAGGACTTATCCTTAAGACTAACAAATTTTTGCTAGTGAAAAAAGGAGTCAAAATTTTGCTATCAAAATATTTTTCAATGCAATTTCAGAACTATTGTTTGAGCTTTAGATAGAAATTTTCAAATTTCCAAAAAATAAAGATTTTATACTTATCTTCTCTCTCGATCCTAACTATCTCCAAAGCTTTCAAAACAACGTTGTATCAACCATTATAGCTATACTAAAGCTTCCAAAAATTTGGTATCTTCTGGGGGAAGCTCTATGAGTTTATGGTTTATATTCGTCCTATGTTAATAATTTTGGAAATTCGTTTTCTAGATATAACATAATATAGTGTGTAATATAATTAAAGAAAAAGGTGAGGTTATGCAATTTATCTCATGATGACTGATGAGTTTTTCATCTAGTTAGTAATAATTATTCTGGATTCTTTAGTGTGGTCTTCAATTTCACTTTTTTTACTGTAGTGTGAAAAGAGAGTATAAATTTGCGAACAAGGGCAAGTCGGAGTCATCATGCTTCCCTCAAAACCAAGCTTGGCTGTCTGGACCTTCACACATTAAAGACTAGTTTTCTCCACTGGGGTAATAATCCAGAATGAGGAATCTATCTGAAATCGTGCACCGGTCAAACTTAGAAAAGCTGCATCCCGTTTGCGACCCACGAGCTAGTAGTTCTAAACCATATAAGGTCCTTTTTCTATAGTGACTCCTCTATTTTGTTGGAATGAATAAAACAATAATATAATATAATATCTATCGAAATGATTAGAATTATAATTTGTTATGAATGAATATTATATTTTCATTTATTGAAAATATTTATAAAAAAATAATTCTATTATTAAATAACTATTCATAAATTTTGATAATGAATTGCTATTCGATATATATATATATATATATATATATATATAATTGCCATTGCAAACTTAAAACGAAATTAAATGCCATAATGCTATTTCATAAGGAATAACGTGAATTGAAATTACTATTACGGTAAGAGAATTTTCTACGTTTCTTTTTTATATGTGATGCACATCTTATAAAATCTAATATATAAAAAAGAGTTATTATGTACCATATATCAAAAGGTGCATGGTGAAAACCTTTTTAATATTTTTTTCTTTTTCTATAAACACGTGGACATCTAGTTCACTCATTGTCTAATATTATATCAAGGAAAGAGCCGTTGGTAATGCATACCAACTTTAGGTTCTTCTTTAGACAACAATCACACAAAATAGTGAATAAGACCCTTACATATATACATTATATTATGTCGTGAACATGGGGTGGGGTAATTTTGCATGATCATTTTTTTCTGGATATAACCATTACGAGAGCAAAAGCTCGTTCTGGAACCATCTAACTCTAAAATCTACAACATATTCCGGATAAATATAAATGGAAGTATCTCGACTTATAATTTTAGGCATTTTAGTTTCTAAGCATTTAAAACTTGAATTTTAGTGTGTAAAATCTTAAGATTTATTTAATGATCACCATTTTTTTTTTTTTAAATAATCAATACCATGATTGAACAAATCTTCAAATTTTAGACATTCAAATTCAATTTTTGAGTTGTTTGGATATTAAACTGTCGAAATCAAAGTTTAGGTACTCCCCCACCATCTCCTTTTATCAACTTTATAACTAGTGGAAAGTTAAAACACTGTAAATATAATCTTTTAGTTCGGTTTAATCCTCTTAGTAAAAAATTGGGCCAAATTTAATCGAATTACAATTCAATTCAGAGATTTAAGGGTATATGCAATTTGCTAGGTCACTACGTGAGGATGCATGTTGGGAAAAAAAAAAAAAAAAACATACACATGCATTATGAGTATGATAAAAACCAATTAGAAGTTGATGTAGATCCACTGATTTGAAGGTGTACGTAGGGTTGCTTTCTACTTTTTTTTTTTTTTTTTTTTCTTTATGGTCCCTAACATTCACACACACACACACACTTACACTTCATTTTTGTCCTTGTCCTTCGACCCAAAAAGAAAAAGGTGCTCTTAGACCCAGCTTTTCATAGTTATTGTCTTGTTGGTGTGAATCGAGCAAACTTTGAAGCCAAGTTTAGCCAGAAAAAAAGCCTGTGAAAAAGAATTCCAATTCCCTTTTTACCTCATTGGAAATTGATCAAACTCCATCCATCTAAATCTAATGGCACAAGATTTGTTCTGAAAGTGAAATCACATCGCTATTCTCTTTCTTATCATTCATGACCTCCTCCTTCATGCCACAAGCCCAAAACCCTGCCTTTTGAGAACTTTGTGTGTGCAAACCGAATCGCATCCGATTCTTTGTGTCTATTGGGGAAATAGAAGAGGCTTTCATGACGGTGAAGTCAGCGTAAATGTAATGCGATGTCAAAAAAGGTCTTTTTTATCAACTATGGCCTTGTAACCCAATACACATAAACATAAACATTGTTCTCTTGCAAAAAAATAAAATAAAATAAAAAAATGGAATGGAAGCCACGCATATTTATATGGCTCTTTGAGCAAAATTTCCAAGGATAAATATCATTAACACTTCCTAAACTTTGACTGAAAGTTGAATATATTATTTGAACGTTCAATTTGTCAAATTTGGAACCAATTGAAATTGAAATTTTATTTATCATCATTACTACCTTTTACATTTAATTTTCGACCATAGTTTAGATAATATTTAGGACATTATCTCTCAATTTCTTCTTATCCCAAAATTAAGATTTCTCTCCTCTTTTTTTTTTTTTTTAATGTCTTTACCTAATCTATATCTGTCTCATACCTTACTATGTTTCTCTGATGAATCTATATTATTATTATGTTTTCGGTATCTTTATTAGCCAAATCTTCCGTTCAAACAGGTGTCAAAAGAACCAACACCCAAAAAATCGCAGAGTCTACAAAGTCTATGTCTAGATGTAAGGGAACTGAAGTCAGAAGCTTATGCATAAAGCCATTTTCTTGCCGTAGATGTTAAATCACATGAAAAACAGACAAGAAACAGTCTACTCTAAACCCTATACCACCATAATACTAAAAATCCATTTCCATCAATGTCCCTTTCTAATCACCAACAAGCAGTCGTATCTTGCCCTAACTTTAACCCATCATCTAACTGTTGTAATTTGACCGACTGTGGTCCCATCATTATGACTTGATCATCCACTTGACACATTTTATTCTCACTCCAAACCAAATCTCACATGGGAATGCATCTATGGATTTAAATAAAAAAAAAAAAAGGAACAATGTACAGTAATGCTAATTTTGCTAGAGAAGGAAAATCAACATGAAAAAAAGCTAACAATTACCCCCATTTAACAAATTACAGTCCTAACATCAAATTAAGAGAGGGTAAAGATAAACTAGACCAAGGAAAAAAAAAAAAAAAGTACTCACCATAATTCTTTTGTAGTAAAACTCACTAACTATACAACATTGAACCGGGCCGGCTCAACTCAACTCAACTCAACTTAGAACCCAACTCCGGCCGCCTTGACCCGAATCCTACCCGACCGGTGTGGTTCGTGCTTCCTATTCTTCCAAAAACAAGCATCCGGTGCGAGCTTGATAGCCGAGCGCATCGGTTCAGACTTACACCTTGTGAGAACAAACGGCTCGTAAGCCTTGGCACTAACCAGTTTCTGCTCTATTACAGCAGCCATGGACTCTACCTCGCCACCGGCTCCCCCAGCCACGGCTTGAGCTGGGAAAGAACAAGAGTTCCGAGGCGGCTGCTGTAGTATACGCGTCTGCTGGTGGGTTAGAGCCGGATAATGATGGTGAGTTTCGGTTTTCACTTTCTTCTTGAGCTCATCCCCACCGTCCACTTTGGATGAGATCTTCCCCACCGTACGATCCGGTAAAAACCGAACAAAGTCCGTGCTGCAAACCCAAGTTTCCTTTGATACTTCCATTGATAGTTTCGGTTCATACATCATTAAAAGCAAGCAATCTGGCAGAACCGGCTTCTCTTTCTCCAGTTGGTTCTTCGACTCCGAACCCGTATCCGGGCATCCGCCATCGGTCAACGGGTCTTCAAATTTGGATCCATTAAAGGTCGTTTTCTCTTGGGTTCCATGCTCTTCAAAGGCCTCTTTCTCCACCGTTACCTTCTCTGCTTCTCCCATCGACTCCCCTGTTTCGCGCTCTGTTTTTAAAGCAATGTCATCACTATCTCCATGGTTTTCTCCGCTTTGTTTTGCTTCAAGATCCAATCTTTCTTGACCCGACATGGAAGAATCACTCAAATTGACCTCTAATTCCCGTTCTTTCTGATTTCTATATGCTGGTTCTTCTCTAACAATACTAATTACTTGGTTCACTATAATTTCTTCTAGAGCATCACTGTCATATTCCTTTCCTTCTTCATTACCGTCATCATCAAGAACTAAACTTGACTCAGCTTCTTCAAACTTAATCTCTTCCTTAGTTTCCACCGGACCCCATTTCTCAGATTCACCGAAGCTGGTGCCTTCCTCGTCCTTCTCATCATTCTCCATCTCTTCTTCGATCTTATCTTCACATTCTTCAAAGTTCTCACCTTTACCTTCTCCTGCTTCCACACAATCCTCAAAGCTCTCTTCTTTATCTTCTTTCTCTTCATCTTCTTTCAGACCGGGTTCAGGGGACCCACAAAACCGACTAGCTAAAGCAGCCATCTTTACGGGATCAGATCTACATCTCATTAACAATAGTGCATTCTTTGGTGGAATGCAAATACTAACCCTCCCTTTTTCTTCTTCTTCTTCTTCAACTTCCTTTTCATGTTCCTTATTAATAATTTCATCAGTAAACTCAAGTCCTTCAAAAATATGCCTCCTTTGACTCCTCCTACTCACCTCCATAACTTCTTCATCAACAAAACCACTCTTTTCTTCTTCTCCAACCACCAGCTCAATCTCCCTCCCTTTACCTTCTCCATCATGCAATGCCACTAACCACCTTGCAAAAACAGCCCCACATGAACTAGAAGACCCACAATTAGAATTAGAATTACCATTACGGCCCCCTCCAGATCCATTTCCCTTCTCTTCCTTAGACCTCTCACTGCCACCATTCATGCATGGAAGGAAACAGTTCAAATCGGCACCGAAGGACTTCAAAGCTTCACAAATCGAAACGGGAAAATGAACCCATTTTTGGTTTCTATGCCCTAACCCTTCTTGCCCCATATTTTCCACATTGTCTATCTTCCTAAAACTGACTTCTCCTTTACGGTAAGATGAAGATCTAGAAGACTTGAGCTTCCTGGCTTGCTTCTTCTTGGTCTTAACCCTAACTTGACCTATACAAGTAACTTTAGGAGAAGATGGTTCTGGGTTTTCAAAAGCGTTGTTACCACACCCACGTTTCTTAGTAGTTGGAAACATTGGGGAAGAAGCTTGACCAAGACCACCTTTTAAGCTCCCACTGTTTTTGAGCCTTCTGCTAAGGGAAGTAGAGAGTGAGATTTGGGGTGTTGAGTGGCTTCGTCCAGGACTATGTATGGATTTAGAAGAAGTTGAAGAAGGGATCTTCATGGAAGAAGAAGAAGAGAGGCGTGAAGCGAAACAAATAAAGAGTTCACTTGTAGTAGTTGCTGTAGAGTTGGCAGTGTTACTAGTGCTGTTGATACTTGTCGTGCGATGGGGTCTATAGTCAGTATCCATTGTGGGGTTTTGGTCCTTTTTCACTGTGATTTGACCATATCACGCACTGTGCAGTGAAATATCTCCCCCTTTTTTTTATCTTTTAGTAAGAAAGCTCAAGGCTTGTGTATGGGAAGATTGTGGAGATAAAAAAGAAAGGATCTTGGTTTTTTCTGTATGGTTGTGTGGTGGTGGGCTAATGGCTGCAGAGATGTATAGATTGGGGAGACTGAACCGTGGGGAGAGAGAGAGAGAGAGAGGGTTTGGTTAATGTGGAGAAAGGTGGTGAAGTAAAGTGGCGTATGGTTTGTCTTTTAGTAGAATGCAAGAGAGTGAGGAGGGAATCTTGTCTTCTATAGGATTATTTGGGTCAACTAGAATGAAAATGGTTTGGAATGACAAGAATGACCTCATTGGTTTGGCCCATTCCATTTCATGTTGGGTGGACAACCTTGGACTTTGGATCCATTGACAACTAACATGAAACCTTAGGCTAGTAAATTTTGTTTGAATTTTTGCATCTGCATATTTGTATATCCATTTCATTAACAAGTGTCTTTTTTTTTTTTTGTTAACTATTTAACAAGTTTGAAATAAAAACTTTTTATCTTTTCAAAACTAATAGCACATTTCATAAAAATTAAGTACATAAAAAAATTAAGTTTATTTTTAATTATCAAATGCTCTTTTAACAAGTACTCTTAAAACACTCATTAATAATTTATTTTCTATATTTCCACATACAATCTGATTAATGAGTGTTGTAAAACTTTCTTTAAAGTCATAATAAAAAAACTTTCACAGATTTCAATATTGATTATAAGTTTGAAGAAAAAACAAGTATATGAAAAGGTAAAATTGTCTCTTTTAAGCTTTACAAGCACTTCAAGTACACAGTAACATATAATCACTAGGTTTGATTGGTTATAGGGATCTTATAATCTTATGGTCGATAATCAAGCATATATGAAGAAGTCCTATAAAATTGACTTTGTAAAGCAAGCTCAATTTTCCTTATTTTATCGAGCTTAAATTCCTCTTCAATTTGGAGATTGAAATAATTAAGTAATGTATCATCCAACCGTAACAACTTTCCTTTCTTAAAATTTAAGTCATGGGAAGATAATCTCATATATAAGATCAATTCTTCACACATGGATCACTTTTCTTTATGTATCAAATGCTTAATGAAGGAAATTGCTAAGGTTGAATCATCTTATGATCATCTGACTTTTTCTCCAATTATGACTTGGCAAGTTAACTAAAATGCATCAAATATATGGTGCACTTGTGTGTAATGTGAGAATTTAAACTATTACTATCCTTCCTCATATCATGTTAAATTTAGCTTTCTAGTCGGTTAATAAACAATTTAAGTTTATTGATTTCATATTTTCTTTTTAATTATGCCATTATTCAATAAAGAGGCTCAAATGAGAAATTGATATGTAGAAGTTTTCATAATCATTTATTATGGTTTTCTAATATCCTGTTGATATTTAAAGATTCCTTTGGGGTCACTCCTCTAGCTTTAGGCTTAGGTTAAACTTATAAAAAAGAAAATGTGAGTTAAGAGTGTACCAAAAATGGCTTTGACATATATATTCCAATGCTCTGATCAATTAAGGAGCTTAAAGCGCATAGAAAACCTTGGCTTTCAAGATGAGAGAGAGTGTACCTAGGACTAATATGGGTCGTTCGAGTCTCAAAGGTGCAATTTGAGTGTCAAGGGTGCCATCAGCAGGATTATGGATCTACATGGGCATTCAAAGGATTATATAGATTGGAGAGCACCCCTATTATCTAGCTACATAGACAATGGTTCTTTTTAACTAGTACTTCTTCCTTCGAGATAGAGATAAACAGGGGTGGATCTTTCTTAGCTTAAGGCAAATCCACATTTTGAAGGATGTGAATCCTTGAGGTAGTACAAGGACCATGGTCAAGATATGTAGCAAGGGGTCCTAACTTTTACAACATCATTCTAAATTGCTGCAAGGTTGCTAAGGGTGTTGTGTGTCAATCTACATTCCTTGAGGATCTTTTTCCTTGGAGAATGAGTCGAATTTAAGGGAATTAAGCTAGAAAGTGAGTTGGATTAGGACCCCGTAGGTCATGCAAATGGTCAGGGCTTAAGGAGCAAAATCTACATGTAACATATTGTATAAAACTTCTATTGGTTTTTTTTTTTTTATCCTCATTTCTATTGAGCATCAATAAGTACAAAAATATGCTAAATGCTTTCTAGGCAAACTTTTTTTTTCACTAGCTTAATAAAAACAATTCAATATATCTATTCCTTATTCAAACTTCTATATGACTTATCATGGTTTTGTTTTTCTTCCATGAACAAAAGAGAACGAGGGTATCAACCATTCATGATGAGTCAAAACAAATTTGAACATCCTTTCACCTTAAACTAAGTATCTTATCATTGAAGTACATCCTCATGTGTTATGGCTAATAATTCTTAATAAAAAATTCTTATACTAATTAGACATTTGGTTTGCAAAATGGAATAAAATAAAAACATAATTGTAATTCTATAAGAAATAGTTATTTTTTATAATTCCTTTAAAATCTCATAGGTAAATAGAAAAATATAGTAAAAAAGATCAAATGTTAGTTAGTCATTTAATTTGTAAAAAAAAAAAAAAACTTTAATTTGTTATTTAACAATCATAACAATTTCATAAAATTATTATTCTATAAATTAAACATAAAAATATATTTGTAAGAAATGAATAATCCTTTTATTTGATGCTTCTAATAGTCTAAGCAAACCTACGATGTTCTTGGATGGGTAAGTCAAGAGTTAGCTTGTTTGATCTTGACTCACGTATAGTTGATGTAACATGATTTTGAGCGTTGGGTAGTTTGATTTTTATGTAATAGTTGGTGCTCCGTTCATGGATGACAGCTCATGTTCATCCACGTGGACAGTAGAGCTTTATAAACCCAATTGGACAGCAATAAGTCGTCTAAAACATGGCACATATGAAAATACATGTATCAAATCATGAGATTGATGATTTATAATTCAATAATGGATGCACTAAGCATGTGTTTATTAGGATAATTATGGGATTCTTTCCCACATTTTCTCGGTAGAAATCACTTCGTATTATATAGCATGAACTTAGGAAAACATGCAATGGAGGTTAAATTCGTGAAAACATAGGGTTATATTTAGATGGATTATCAATGTTTTAAAAATAATTTTTACGATACTTTAAATAGAAAATGCTGTTGAAATACTAGTTGAATAATTAATTGATCAAGAGCACATTCTTAGCATAATTTACGAGCAATGATGCTAAAAAAATATATATATTACATATCTAACATCAGGGAATGAATTCGAAAAGAAATAATATAAAGAAGAAAAAAAAAATGGAAAATTCACCTCTAATGATAAGTAAAACCTCATTCATTTTAATAATCCATGCCAATACCTCAACTATTGAAGTTTGACCCGGATCCGTTTATCTGGAATTCATTTGACATTTGAATGAAAATAATGACCAAACGCCCAACAAGATGAAGACCTTGCTGTTCCTGTTCTTGTTCTGAGAAATGGAATGTAGGGGTCATGTGAAGAGCAATGAACGTGGCCAGGTCAGGGTCATGGTCATGGTCATGGTCGTATGGCAGTCATATGGTCATCAGTCGTGGAGTGGACACTGAAAACGAAGGAAACAGACGAGACTCAAACGAGGATAATTTTAATTCTTTTTCTTTATTTATATTTATTTTTTTATTATAATTCTATTTATTTATCAGATCTTGTCTAATTTATTTTTTATCCCATTTATTTCCCATTTTAATTATTAATATTAATTATTTTTTTTATTTTGATTTATTTTTCTATTCTATTTTCTTGATTATTGTATTCTAGTTATTGTTTATTAGGGTGGATGTTATATAATATAATAATTTAACTTAATTAAATTATATTGAAATTTGATTTCAAATTTCACTATAGACATTCTAAGAAAGACATCTTTTTCCCTTTTTTACAATTCCATAAATATTAGAGTCTTTTTTTTCCTAAAACTACATTTGTATATTTTGATCTCCCCTAAGTAGTTTATCCTATAGAAACTTTTAATTAAGGAACTTTATATTTTATTCCTAAGTTTTTTCATCAAAATTTCTGAATACTTTGTTATATTTTTATGGGCTATATAGAATAGTTTTTAAATCATTATTATTAATATTCTGTGAATATAATTTTAGTATTAATAAATATAATTTAGTACAATATAATAAATATTATTATATTAATAATATTAGTTAATACTATACTTTTACAATAATTAATATTTCTTTTTACATATTAAAAAGAGAGAGAGAGAAAAAAAAAAAAAAAAAGCATTGGGGGGCGTCTCTTGTCAGAGAAACGTCCCCGCATGAGGAGACTCTCGTTATTGCTGAAGGCACGAAGGCAAGTTTCTCCACGTAGGAGAAGGCACCAGCATTAAAGCTGGTCAAAGGACTGAGACACTAAGGCGAGATCATCTTGGGAATATCAATAGTTAACAAAACAAAAACATCTCGTGTGCTTTGCATTGCTTTTTAGTTTTAGACGGCCAAATATGTATATATACATAATAGGATGTAAATATAAGTGTAGGCACATACCATACATCCACGATAAGTATATTAAAATAGCTACATCAACTTAACGAAGTATAGAACACAAACATAAAATGAAACCAATGCTTAGAAATATGAGGAAAACAAAAATAAGAAAGTGATCCGTAAAATTCACAAGTGGTTTAAAAATACCGACAATATAGAATTATAAAGAAAAAGACACTTATGTTTCATAAAATAACTTCACATAATGTTAATTATATTTGGTTTACATAAAAGCCTCGTTTTCTCTCTCTCTTCTTCCACGTATACTATACAAAAGGTATGAAGAAACCCTAATTGTTTCTACACCTTCTAATCTCAAATTCTTACTTTCTATATATGAGAGATTATTAGCATATTACTAACAAGAGTGATATTATTTATTTGCAAGGTATATTTTGGTAGTCCTTTCGAGCAAAACTATGGCTCTGAATGTATAGACGCACCAAGTATTTGGGATTTGAAAAAGTCTCTTCCTTCTTCTTCTTTCTTTTATTTATATTGTATGATGAAATGAAAATCATAGGTTTGATATGAGAGTAGTTTGTTACATAGTTATGCTTTAACTACTTTTTCCCTCTCGATTCGGTTATTCGCCTATTACAATCACTAGCAATGTACAATACAATCTATTATTCTATTTATAGATGCAATCCTTTTGCTAATTATGCACTTTAGACTCCCTCTATGATCTACGTATAACGGCATAGATAATGGCTAAACGTACTTTAATCTAATTCAGCAGAAATTGTCAAGTCATGAGTTTGCCAATAGGCAAATCGAGGATCGATTCATGGTTATCGGTTCTGTGCTAGATCTGCAGAACAAACTACCAAATCTAGTTTGAGGGCACTTGGCCCATGAAGAGGTGATTTTTTTTCTCCATATTTTTACCCTAAAAAAAAAAAAGTAAATTAAGGTATCTCTATTTGTCCTGATTTTGTATGCTTATCGTCAAAGTAAAACACTTATTGTGTAACATATTAAATCATATTACCTAGCATATTAAGAATATACAAGCAATTAGTTTCGTTGAAACGTGTAATATACTTTAAATATCTTATGTATTAGCAAATCATATGAATTTTATTCAGCTTGTTGGCAAAAAACCTATATGCAACGGAAAGGAACAACTTCAAAATTTTATTGATACAAATAGAAAGTTACAAAAATAAAAAGTAGATATAGTACCTTACCTCTTGTACATGCAACCTTCTTATTTAGAATGAAGATAAATCTAAAGTATTACTTTCCTTCAGAAAAAAAACGAAAAATTGATGCATAAAATAATTAATATGGTATTATTGTGCATATATAAAGTGTTAAAGGAGAAAAATAATAAAACATTGACCATAAAGGTGTAGAATTACATAAGAGTTAAGTGTTATTTAAATTGATATTAGAGGTATTGCTTGTCAGATGTTCCAACCTTGTGTACATTCATGAGTCGACCTAACTATGCTTATACTTAGTGTGTTGAAATTACTGACGTAATCATTTTGAGAACTTAACGTCCTGTATGTTTTCGCTCCTACCTCCTTACTTTGTTCTAATCTTTGGCACATGCAAGCATTCAAAGATACGGTTGATAAAAAGGCCCAATGGTTATTCAAAATGAGCTTGGTCATGCTAAAAGTTTGCTTCGTAGTAAGAACTTATCGATCCATGCAATAAAGGATCAGAAATGTCTTTGTGTACCTTGTCCACCGATCGAGATGTCAAAATTACAAACACCTGTACCATCACTAACTCAATAGTAGTTAGTAAATAGTTGTCAAGTTCCATATAAGATTCGATTCTTTCCTTGTTCCTTTGCTTTTTTAATATTTGGGTCTTCAAAAGATCTGCAATAATAAATTTGTTAAATGAGGTCCTTTATATGACAATGATGGGTAAGGGGCTTAGAACTTAACTATCGTATGTAGATGAAAATTGATAAAATCAATCCCCAAAGAGTTAGGTCACCGTTCGAATTGTAACTAACACTTTAATTGTGTAAACATCTTGTGTTTTTGACATTTTAACCTTTTATCAACATACTCATAACATAAGTTTAATTAATCTATAAGTCCTTTTACTATGTAACAAGGATCCAAAATCATCATAACAAAAAAAACGTAAGAAATTTTCATGTAATAAATTAACCACTCCTTAGTAATGTCTATGGCACACATCTATAATGTGAGATGATGTCGTGATTCATATAACATTGATGGCCTATTCACTTTAAGAGAATAGAATTCTCATTCTCCTCTAATTAGTTAAAAAGGCCTCATCACTTTGTTTTCTTCGCTGTCTTGCAAT
Source organism: Lumnitzera racemosa (assembly GCA_024138005.1). Lineage (NCBI taxonomy): Eukaryota > Viridiplantae > Streptophyta > Magnoliopsida > Myrtales > Combretaceae > Lumnitzera > Lumnitzera racemosa. The sequence goes on from JAMXBC010000010.1 coordinate 8,056,685, forward strand.
TACAACAAATTGGAATTCAATAAAGCAAGGAATGGCCATTCCTTGGCCAAAACAAAGAATCGCAATTCAATGGCATAATGACCTCCATTACCTTCTTCTTCTTGCAAACCCCTATCAAAGACCAACAACTTCTTCATGAACATAACCACAACATCTTCTTCATCCTCTCTCTCTTTTCTTATGATCTCTCTCATCATTCTCGATAAGCCATTCAATTTCATCTCTCTTTTCTTATAATTTGTCTCATTATTCTTGACAAACCATCTAATTTCGTCTTGTCAGAAAAATTAAACAAACAAAATAATTGATCAACTCACAAATGTCCAAATTTTTGAGTTTACGGAAGCTTTCAACTAAGTTTTCGACTACTCTAAGCAATACAGCTCAAAGTCAACTTACACCACCATGTTGTACGTCAATTGAGTTTACTCACATCTTAAATGGGTTTTCAATAACTCCAGTGTTGCGATTTCGTGTCAAGCCAAAAAAATAAAAAAATGTTGTGTTTTTGTGGTCTTGTTTGTGAATGAAACCCTCAAAATAATTGTTTGGATTTGTTATTGTTTCGTCTGAAATATTCATTCTTGTTTTATATCATCTTAAATGGATTTGTTGTTGTTTCGTCTAGAAAATTTGTGGTTTCATCTAGAAGATGAACAATTTGGATTAGTTGTTTGGTTATGACATGTAGTGTTTATTGTGGGTTTAAGGCTGTGATTTTTTTTTTTTTTTTTATAAGTTGGCAGTATCTACTGTGAAATGAAGATGGAAATGTAGAAGAAGAAAGTAATAAGGGTCATTCACTTTTTATTATGAGTCTATTCCTTATAAGCATTTTTAACCAACTAAATAACATAATAGTGATTCCCCTTTTATTACATTCCTTATATATTAAAATTCCATTCTTTTCTTATTCTTTATAACAAAGTGAACGGACTGTAAAAGAATATTTAAAATTTCCAAAACAAATAAGTGCACTTAGGTGGTATACAATGAAACGTTTTTTATAATCATGGAAAAATTTTTAGTATTTGCAAAGCTTTGTACACATATCTAATAATTTAGCTGTGATTTATCTCTAGGATATTGGCCATGGAAAATTTACATAATGTATGTTTGTAGTATATGGCTCTTAATAGAGGTTTGTATATAGAATTATACCTTTATTGGATGTCCCTTTTAAATTTCCATTGCCATAACTTACTATTTATACAAAATTTTCCCCTATGCCTTATCACTGAATGGATGATCCAGTATATAATCAATTACCATTTTAACATGTAGAACATACCATCCTTAATATGGAGATTTTGAATTAACATGTGCAACTAACGTGAACAAAGGTCCTCCTCAATGTAGGTTAGAAAAGGTTTTATAGTTTTGATGAGAATCGGCCATCTGGACCCCTAACCTGAGCTTATACTTGAAGACTTAAAAGCATAGCTAGGTACATTCTCTCTTCTCGACCTGTCCCTGAGGAGTCCAAGCTCTTCCTTGCTTCCAAGCTCTTGCATTTACCAAACCAATCTCAACTTCACTCTTTATTAAAGGTCACAGGGTACCCAATCAAGGATGCCTTAGACTACTTTCCTTATTACTCAACAGCTAGAAAAGTTGGTATATCAAACTTACCATCGGATTGCTCGGTAAGCTCAACCATCAGCTCGGCCCTTGAGTACCTATCCTCGAGCTTCTGATACCAAGTAATCCTGGTGAGATTAGAGCCTACTAAGCGTTTGTCCTCTTGAAGCCTAGGCCAATCAAACTTACGAATGTTTGTAGTCAAACCAGCTCAACTTTCATTCAATTCGACAATACTATTTTGTCCACTTCCCCAAGAAGTCAACCAGCAAATGATAACCATGTGTCCTTACCTTGAATGTGAAGAATTTGCCTCAGAAGCTTCTTTTTATCTAATTACTTTTATACCCTTACTTATTCCTTCTATTTTACTGTTTTTATAATGTACTACTTAGGTCTTTACCCTAGGTGGCATGTAACCTTCTATCCTAAGGTATAAATAACCCTTTATAATGTAAGCCGCAACAATCCTTATCATTAAATACTTATAATTTTATTTTACATGAACTTATTTGCTTAATTTCCTTCCTCTTATCCTAACTTTTAAGTAGGGTTTGGTAATTGGTGACTGATGGCTGTTAGCTAATGACTTCATTAGTTACTCGTGTGTCATATTGAGTTAGCTCTTAAGTTCACGGAAATCCCTTAGTGCGTCTTATCTGTCTAGCTTGATTTTTTTTCGATTTTTGTTATTTTCCTTAACTTGATTAATATTAAATTTTAACCCATTTAATACTAACCCTCAATTAAGAGTTAAGAAAAGCTCTGTTTTTAAACATGTTTTAAAAAAAACTTAGAGTCGTTACCCCATTAGAGTTAAGAAAAGGTTTAAATTAAAACCAATTAGGTGAAGTGATTTTAATCTAGGCACTAGGTTATGTAAAAACCAATTTAAGAAGAAAAAAAAAAAGGTTTTTGAAACTGAGAGATTTAAGTCTGGAGTCTAACTTTTTTAACCCTTAACAAGTACCATTTTTAACTTTCCAAATTTATATTTACTTTTAAATATACCCTTAAAAAAATTATCTATTCACATGCAAATAAGGAAATAAAATTAAATCTACAAAAAAGAAAAATCAAACAAATATTTACAAAAAAAATAGAAAAGGAAAAATTTTCATATTTTAAGTTGCCCTATATTTGCATATGAGTGCCTATTCGAGATTAGACTTCCGTAGTTTGTTACGAAAATATTAGTAGTTTGGTTGATTTTTAATTTGGAAAGGGGCTGAGTTTACGTCTCTTAATCATTCCATTTTATTTAAGAAAAACACTTAAGAGAAAATGGTCCTAATTTGGTGGTTTTATTTTTGGAAAAATTTTAAAATATCCTAAATTTTGAAGAAAAAAAAAAGGTTAATTTATTTTTGTTTATTTGGAAACAAAATTTTCTAAGTGATAAAACTTTTTAGAAAAATCCTAAAGTACCTAAATGCAATTTTTCATGAAATCAGCAATTACTATGGCTAACATGCTTAATTATAGAAAATATACCTATATTATGGAAAAGATGCTTGAACCATAGAAAATATATCTAAATCATAGAAAATATGTCTGAAGCATAGAAAACATGACTAAAAATTTTATTTGTTTTATTGAAAAAAGGATTTTTCTAAGTGAGAGGAAATTTTTTTTTTTTTCAATCGTTTTTTTTTTTTACTTTTTACTTTTATTTTTTATTGTATATTTCTAACTAAAACATAAAAATAAGTAAACAAAACAAACTAGACCTTTTCCCTTTTTTATTTTCTTTTCCTTCTTTTTCTTTTCTTTTTCATTATCTTTTCCTTTTTACAATTGCAAAAAGAATACAATCATAACAACAACAACAACAACAACAAGAAAAAGAAAAAGTACGATATTACAAAAATAAATAAAAAAATACAAAATACGGAGAATAAAACACAAATCGAAATCAAAGCAAAGCCAGACCAAATTGGAGTTTGCACAGGTTAGAGTTAGGTACTAGAGCGATCAGTTTGTATTGGAAAGCTCTTGCTATAAGGAGTTTCTAATATAACTTATCCTAGCTTGGAAAGCCTCTAGCTTGCGCGAATACTAGAAAAAGGGGCCATGTAGACAAAGAGAGAGGTGTTATGAATGGATTTAAGTGATTATGAGTGATAAGTTAATGGTTTGTAGTAAAATAGATTCCTCTATTTATAAATATCATGTCAAGTTAAGCATGGAAAATATTGAATGCAGTACGATTTTCTTTCATGTTCAAGCTGGGTAAACTTGGAAAATATATGATGCTAAATATAAAGCTACGCATAGGAGTATATTCGAGTATGTCTAACAAGTGTAGGAGTGTGCCTCATGACATGGCAACGATATAGCAAGACGTGGCGATGACATGGCATGGTGACGTGATAAACGCATATACAATGCTAATATTTAAGTGCTTTACTAGATGAGTTATTAGTTTTTCTTATTTATATGTATAATCAAATTATACATATGGATTAGGTTGGCTCGAATTAGATTCAAATCTCAGCCCAAGCCCAAGCCCAATATCTCTCTTCTCTTTTAATTATTTAAGGTCCTAAAAAATCTTAAGGCTAGATTAAAAAAAATCCTATTTTATTTAAAACATCTAAAAAATTATTATTTTTTGTACTTTTCTAAGTTTTCTAATTTTTTGTACTTCTTTAAATTTTCTATTTTTTTGTATTTTTTTTTCTAAATTAGAACCCTTTACCTTATTCTTAAAACTCTAAAATTACAGAGGGGACAAAAATATGGTGTTTACAGCTACCTTTCTTTGCGGTGAAATTTGAGTAAAACTTTACCACAAAGATAAAAGGGATACTATTTTTTTCTCAAGGATAAATTTATCCTGAAAAGCGCTAGAACTAACTAACTATACTAAACTTTGTCCACTAGGGATTTAGGTGATGAAAATGGAAGATACTTTGATGTGCAATTCAAGTATTTTAAAAGATAACCAAAGTTCCTAGATTTGACTTAACGAATGATAGCAAAGGTTCTTGAAGTTTCAACAAAGAACAATTGAATGATCAATATTCATAATCTAAGGACAACTTCAATTCCTTAAGGTTCCCTTCAAATAACCTAAGCTCTTAAACAATATGATCACTTAGTTTTTAGGATTGAAGACAACCTAAGTTCTTAACTTAAGGATTATTTAGTTCTTGTGAAATAACCTAAGCTCTTAAACAATAGGATTACTTGGTTTTTAAAACTGAGGACAACCAAAGTTCATAATTTAAGGATTACTTTATTCTTGAGAAATAACCTAAGTTCCTAACAGAAGGATTACTCAGTTTCAAGACTGAAGATAGCTTAAGTTCTTGATTTAAGGATTACTTAGTTCCTATAAAATAACCTAAACTCTTAAATAATAGGATTACTTAGTTTTCAAGACCGAGGACATTCGAAGTTCCCAATTTAAAGATTACTTTGTTCCTATGAAATAACCTAAGTTCCTAATAGAAGGATTGCTCGGTCTCAAAACTTAGGATAGCCTAAGTTCTTGATTTAAGGATTATTTAGTTCCTATAAAATAACCTAAGCTCCTAAAAAATAAAATTATTTTGTTTTCAAGATTGAGAATAACTAAAGTTCCTAATACTAGGATAGTTAAGACTCTTAGATAACTAAAGTTTCTTCGACAAGAATAACTAAGGTTCTTGTTAAATAGCTAAGTTCCTAAGAGGAAGGATTACTTAGTTTCAAGATCAAAGATGGCCAAAGCTTATTGACAAAATCGACAAAGCTTCCTATTGAATAGCTAAGCTCCTAAAATGAATGATTACTTAGTTTCAGGATTGAAGATAGCTAAAGTTTCTCGACAAGAATAACTAAGGTTCTTATTGAATAGCTAAGTTCCTAAAATTAATGATTACTTAGTTTTAAGATTGAAGATAACCAAAGTTTCTTGATGAGAATAATTAAGGTTTTTATTGAATAACTAAGTTCTCAAAAGCACTTAGTTTCAAGATCAAAGATAGCCAAAGCTTCTTGACAAAAATAACTACGGTTCCTATTGAATAGCTAAGTTCTAAAAAGGAAAGATTAATTAGTTTGAAGATTGAAGATAACTAGAGCTCCTAATCCAAGGATTGCTAAGACTCTTGAATAGCCAAAAGTTTCTTGATAAGAATAACCAAGATTCCTATTGAATAGCTAAGTTCCTAAAAAGAAAGATTACTTAATTTCAAGATTGAAGATAACCAAAGCTTCTTGACAAGAATAACTACAGTTCATATTGAATAGCTAAGTTCCTAAACTGAAGGATTACTTAGCTCTTGATTGAGGATAATTAAAACTCTTGGAGTTTTAGTATTTTTCCTAAAAAGAATAACTGATGGCCTTAAGTTCCTAAACTTAAGGATAACTTGAACATTCAAAATTTTTCTAAAGATAGTGTGTAACCTAAGGTTAATCTAATGGATGACAAAGGTAAATTTTCAATTTTTTTTAAAACATTTTTTTCTAAGAAAACCTTAGAAAACATACATTTATTACATGGTAACTTGGAAAAACCTTTTTTTTTTTTTCTCTTTTAAAGAGTTGCTAACAAGTAATGAATTCCTTACAGGTCCTTATAGTTGCTAAATGGATGATGGACCTACTCTTTTCTTTCCTTGCCTTGGGGACAACTATGTGATTGTCTAACAAATCTTCCTTTTAAAAACATCTCTTAAAGCATTTGGGACAGTAATGTCATTGGAGCTTATGATTTTCAAAATATGTACCAAAATGTTATTTCATTATTGATTGGTTTAGTCAAAAAGGACTTCCTTGCACTCTTGGCTTAAATTTCACTCTAGACTATAATTCCAAAAACTATAGTTCATCTTGCAAGTGATATGCTATGATTAATCTGTTATGTCTTTTTAGGATTGTAATATAATAAAGGTTTGGTCATTAGTTTAAACAAATAGATAATAATGTATAGCTTTTTTTGAAAGAATTCATTCATCCAATCAACCTAGGTTTACAAGTCAAGAAATCTTTAAGAAAATTAAAGTTATGCTTGCTCCGATTTCAAATGTAACTTTTACCAAGGTAAGTTATTTCCTTTAATTAAAATGGCCTTTAAGGACGAGTAAAATTGTGGGTGGGCCATGAGCCAGTTGCAATTTCTTTGGGGATCATAAATTTTTAGGGGGAACTTTGGTATTTACTCGATTTCTTTCAAGCTTAATTGTTTTTATTGTGTTTTGGCGGGCTTTATTTGAAATATAAGTCTTAATTTAAGAATGTGTTTCTATGCCCCACATCCTTTTGGGCTTTAAAGCTCTAGACTTGATTACCTTGTTTGTACAAATCTATCTCTTGAGAAAATTTTCATTTCAAATTTTCTCATTTTTCCTTTCTTTCTCTCTCTTTTTTAAAAAATTTGACTCAAGATAGAAGTGATTGTTCCTTCTTTTGACTTGCAACTTAAAGTGTATAGTGTTTAGGATATAGGCACTTCTCCATCTCAAAGGAAATAAATTATTAATGATGAAAATTACAATTGAATTAATGTGACTAGAGCAAGCACAAAACAGTTTTAACCTTTTCTCCATTTTTAATAACCTTAACCTCTAAATTGCCCCACTATAGGATAGTTCTTGATAAGGTTTAATTTTTGAACTACTTCATTAAAAGGCTTAACGAGGTAGGTGAGGGATTTTGTGTTTAAGATATTGAAAAATAAATGCTTATCTTCATTTTGATTAGCGTATCAAATTCAAGACAAACCTCCTTTAAGGAATGAGCCTAATAACCTTGCAATGATATCACTCAACACTTAAAGTGTTTCGGTATGGGCATTTGGAATAAGGTTTGCCTCTTTTCATTCTAAACCTTTCATTTAATGAGAAAACAACTTATTCATGCTCCAAACATTAGCTTATTTAAATATGAACTTCTTATTTTCAAAAATCTTAACATGTTCTAAAGTACAAAGAAAAGCTAACTCTCATGAAGAATTGTTGGAGCCCTTCAATACTTTACATAGAGTCTGGTTGCACTAGCCTTGTGTTGATCAAATCTTGAATCTTGTTTTTCAACCTCCAAAAAGGGTTTGTGGAGTGACCCTTCTACCCCATGTGATTATCATATTATGCTTCTGGATTTCTATTCTAAGGTCTGTATCCTGATTTAGGAGCCGTACATTCTAGGATATTTACTTTTCTTAGTTAATGAAAGGCTTGAGAAAGAGTTATAGGAAAATTGGAGTGAAATGTTTTCCCTAGGTCTTCTAGGCTTGCATGGACCTTTGGCTACCTCTTGGGTCATTAGATTTGGACTTTGTGGTACGTCCTTCAAGATTTATCACATTAACGGTACTCTTTTGTGATGATTCTAGAAACCCTTTCTTTTGTTTTAGACCTTCTAATCTTCCAGTCGTAAAGCTTCCTCAATTTTCCCCCTTACCACTACAGCATCTACAAAGCTAGAGGCTATATTCCCCAAAAGATGCCCAAATATGGCTCATCTAGTGTATTAATGAATGCACATGTCAAGACTTTCTCTAGCAATGGAGGAATGATTCTAGCTACCATGCCCCTCCACCTTTATGCATATTTTTAAAAAATTCATCATTTTTCTTGCTTAATGTACGTAAGTCTTAAATCGAGGGAGCTGTCTCGGTGTTAAACTTGTACTGCTCATAGAATGCTCGAGCCAACCTCTCCTCAGTATTTATTTGTCTAAGATCAAGCTAAGCATACCAAGTTAATGTGGGCCCTGTCAAATGATCCTGAAAAGTTTGTATCATGAGTTGATCATTTTGAACATATCAGCCCATCTTAAGAACATATAATCTAATGTGTAGCTTTAGGCATTCGGTTCCATCGTACTTCTCAAACTCTGGTAATTTGAATTTTGTTGGGTAGGTCTTAACATCAAATGTAGAAAGGTCAGTGATCTTAGCCTGCTCGAATCCATCATAGCCTTCAAGCACCCTCATTTTCTCAGTGATCTGTTGGGTCAACTTCCTTTTCTATTCTTTTAAACTATCTTTGTTGGCCCTATAGTTAATCAGCTTTTTATTGATTGGCAATGGATATGTGTTATGCTCAAAAGTTAGGTTGACTTTCGAATAAACCCCTTTTAATTCAAAAGACTCAAAAGTTCGATTATCTTTTAGTTAATTCTCTTCTGCTTCCAAGGGTAAAGCCTCAATATTCTTTCCACAATGGGCCCTAGAGTACTCTTCATTTGATGCGGCTCTAAGTAAAGAAATATGTCAGTAAGAAAACTCAACTGATCTACGATTTTTTCCACAGTTTACTCCAATAAATGAAACCTTAGCTGAGTAAAATCGATGATTTCAAGGTTCACATTGTTTTTGCCATTTCTCTGGTTGGCTATTGCTTTCAAGAATCTTTAGTAAGAAGAATCCATCCTTGTTAACAATTCTAAAAAAATAAAAATTCTTTCCCATTTTTTTTAGGAAAATTTTAATTCGAAATGAAAAAGAATTAATCAAACCCTAACTAGCTTATATGAAAGTGAGGTAGTGGAAAGAAAAACACGGATAAAAGTACAACCCTAATCTACTAATAAAGAAGTATAAGGAAATATTTATGGAGTATTTGATATTTATAGTTGACTACCAATTATTGATAAGGGTAGAGAGTAATTATTTTACAAGAGACAAGAGCAATTTTAAAAAGGTGATTGGTTAAAAGCGAAAAGGGAAATGAATATTTACAACTCAAAGAATTTGTACATAGGAACAGTTTTGGATATTTATGAATTAGAGGACTTATGACATTTTACAAATTGGTGAATTTGCAAACACGAAAGGAAAAAGTTGATAGAATAAGTCCAATTCTCTTTTAAAGTGGGAAGACTATTTACAAGTTATGAGATTTTTTAAATTATTATAAAGGCTAGCTAAAGTAATCTACAAGTATTCATTTAACAGCCTTATTCTAAGATGGTGACTTAACTAGAAAATTATTTTACAATATATAGGAAAACCCTTTTGATTTGAAAAACAAGATAAGACAAGAAAACACGAGGGCATGCGGAAGTAGTTACAAAGGACTAGCGACTACATAGTAATGTAGCAATATAAAAGGATTCAAGGTTAGGACCTTATCGAAATTCTATTATTACAATTGAATTGTTACATGAGAATATTATTTATATGAAATTTATAGGGAAACTGTAATTTTACAATGGAAAAGTCCTCTACAAAGGATAACATTATATTTAGTGGTATGAGGAAAGTATACTACAACTTTTTCTTTTATGCTATAATGGAATTCTAGTAAAGTTTCGACTTTTCGTAGGTGACATGCTCCATTACTATTTATTTGCTAATTTAAAAGTTATATATGCAATCAAGGTAAGTTTTAAAGGTCTTTAAGTTTTGTAACCTCACACGTTTTCAAGGAAACGATTTATCGTTCACATTGAAGCTTAAGTAGGGTGGCCTAATGAATTATGAGCGGTGGTTATTCCATTACACCCAAAGCTTACACAATGACCCCCCTGCTATCATCCTAAGATGGCTTGGGTTTGACCATATCTGCCCTGCATCTTTAATGCAATCATTCCCCTAATATCCCGAGTATGTTACATGCAAAAATGAATACAACGATTTAAAAATAAGTAAATTACAAGAAATAAACAAATAAATGACATAGGTATTTTGAAAGGAAATTTTAATTTTGGAAAGTTTTTAAGTGGCTAACCCTCTTGATGTCCTTAGTGGAGTAATCATCCCATCGAGCTTGATTTTTTTCGATTTTTATTACTTTTCTTAATCCAATTAATATTAAACCCTAACCCATTTAATACTAACCCTCAATTAAGAGTTGAGAAAAACTCGATTTTAAAACTTGTTTTGAAAAAACTTAGAGTTGCTACCTAACTAGAGTCAGGAAAAGATTTAGATTAAAATCAATTAAAATTAATTAGATGGATTAATTTTAATCTTAGGCACTAGGTTATGTAAAAAAAAAAAAACCAATTTAAGAAAAAAAAAAGGTTTTTGAAAATCAAAGATTTGAGTTTAGAGGCTAACCTTTTTAAACCCTTAACGAGTATTGTTTTCAACTTTCCGAATTTATATTTACTTTTTAATATACCCTTAAAAAAATTATCTATTCACATGAGAATAAGCAAATAAAATTAAATCTACAAAAAAATTAAATCAAACAAATATTTACAAAAAATGGAAAAAGAAAAAATTTTCATATTTTAAGTCGTTTCGTATTTGCGTAGGAATATATACATACCCGCTATTTGGGATTAAATTCTCGTAGTTCATTACAAAAATATTAGCAGTTTGGTTAATTTTGAATTTGGAAAGTAGCCAAGCTTACATCTCTTAGCTATTTCATTTTATTTAAAAAGAAAAACACCTAAGAGAAAAGCGTTGTAATTTAGTGATTTTATTTTTGAGAAAATTCTAAAATATCCTAAATTTTGAAAAAATGTCAATTAATTTTTAAAATTTTTTTTTAGGTGATAAAACTTTTTAGAAAAATCCTAAAGTACTTAAATACAACTTTTCATGAAATACGCAATTACTATAACTAACATGCTTAACTATAGAAAAAAAATACTTAAATTATGGAAAAGATGCATAATTATAAGTAAAAAGCCCAAACCATGAAAAAGAAGCCTAAATCATAGAAAAAATGTCTAAATCATGAACTCGCCTTAACCCTGCCTCATGAAGTACAAAGACGATGTGTCCTTAGATGAAAGCTTGCTAGCCTTATTGTAGGGACTAAATCTCCATTCTAGCTCATCAAAGGAGCTGATGGAATTGTAGAAGAGTTGGTTAAACCACATTCGAGCTATCTTCCTTAAAGTGCCTGGGAAAGCCTTACACGTTATAGTATCCTTACAACCATGGAGGTTCATGAAGGTGCGAAAGTGGAGAAGATTATTGTCAAGGTCATCCGTATCATTGTATTGGTCCAGGGACGAAAGTTTGCCATCGGGAGACAAAACTTTGTCTTGGAAACCCCTAGTGAAGGGGGTCTTATTGCTATCGACTAGCTCAGTATCGCCAGCAACCTTGCTTTCCTGTTACTCGGAGAGCCTTCTTATAATGGTGCAAAGCTCGTTAAGGTCGACATCATCTGTTAGGTGAGCTCGGCGTGCTACTGAGTGAACCTGTACTCCCTACGAGTTAGCTTTTTGCCCATTTCCAACTAGAGCTCGATCATGGGTAATTATAAACCTTGCTAATTGTTGCTATAAGGGTAGATTAAGTTATTGATCCCTACCATTCTATTGCTGCTTCAGGGGGGTTGTTTTGCTTAATGTAGGCATTTGAAGCTTTCGGGGGCGGGTTCGTACTCTATGCCTCTCTGTTTCTTCAAGGTGAGCATAAAGTAGCTTGTTTTGCACAGCATACTCCTTGACCAACCGCTCTATGCACTCTCGGTACTCCTTCAACGCAGCCCTTGGGAGGGGCCGGTTGCCCATGGGTTGATTGTTTACCAACTTGTGGTTCTCCTGTCCATCGTGTTGAGACATGATGTTCAAAAATTGCTTGTAAGGTATACGTTTAGTATGTTTGAAGTTTTGGGTATAGGAATTCAGATTCCTACATATAGCGCCAAATGTTGTCTCTAAGTATTTACTAGTAGTGATTGTGCTCTATACGCAATAAGTCTGCAAAATAGAATATAGTAAAGGGACGTCAGGATGTTGTTTGGCTTTATTACTCTGATGCTTAAGTCAATAGTGAGTTTTTGGAGAATAGAAAATACTTTGGAATAGTAGGCAAACTTGATACCTAGACTGTAGAGAGATTTACTGCTAAGTAGTGAACTGGTATTTATAATGGAATAGCGTCGATAGTTGGAGGATAGTTAGTGAATAGTGAAAAGAGATTTTCTCCTGTAAGTATGAGAGAGTGGAGTCGTGATGTCTAACGTATCCCACTTATTTTGAATGTGGTTTTTGATTTGGTATTTTACCCTTATTTTGTACATTTAACTGCTATAGAGTTTCTTGGGCTTGGTTAATCCAAGCTTAGAGCTTGAGCCTACGGGAACGAACTCAGATGACAAGACATATCAAATATAGACGAGCATGAGGGGTCCATGTCTAAAGAGTCATGTCGACAGAAACCTACTCACTAGAATCTATCGAGTTTTTGTAAGCTCCAACATTTAATCATAGACTCATGCACAAAAACCCATCAATCTCATTATAAGAGGCAATGACAAAACTCAATGGCAAGCAAGCTAATTTTCAAGTGAAACAACTACCTATTAGTCCCAATTAGAGTAGAGGTTGATCTAACATAATAAGAAAGTAAAAATAAATAACAAAATAGATAGGAAAAGAGATAATAAATGGGACTACAAGAATCATCATATTACAAGCCCATCATTGGTTGGTTGAAACTCATTTCACTCTTTGTGGTTAACTTGACTATTCTAGAAAATATGATAATCTTGAAAATTTATTTCGCAGTTTCATAATCAAAATTAGTTCATACTCGGTACAAGCATGATTTACCATTTGACAGGTGCTTTGCTTAAAACAGAAGACCTTAGTTTCTACGTGAATCGATCATTCAATCGAGTGCTTGTTTTTTCTAAAGTGGTTCCCTAGTCGCCGTATGTTAAAACTCCACAAACATTTTATTTTCGTAATAGTGGTTCGATTTAACTTAGACAAATCATGAAACCATCAATCTTGATCATTGATTCATTATATTTCACGTTAATATAAACACCTTTTCAAGAAAATTACAGTAGATGGGACGAATGTTTGGATCTACATTCACATAGAGAATAAAAGCTTTTAGTAAAATTATTAAATAAGATTGTGAATCAATTCGAGTTTTCACATTTTGAATAATGTGGATGCACTCTATTTTGACACATGATAAGTAATGGCTCTCAAATTATTTATATACATGTCAAATTGGCGAGAGAGAATTACACTAAACGTATGAACTTTTGAAGGTAAATTTAAATAGAAAATTAATGTTTTAAAATATTTAAATAAGGGATTACCGTTATAACACGGTTAATTTTATTTAATGTGACTGTTAAGTGACACATAGTGCTTATATGGCATACAGGTGATGCTTACATATATATTTAAATAGTAAATAAATAGAAAAAACTTGAATAATATATAAAAATACTAAAAAATAAAGAAAATTTTTAAAAATAAATAAAGGAAAGTAAAAAAAATAAAAAAGTTAAAAACTAAATAGTATAAATTAAGTATATTATGTACAATAATATAATTAAATTAAAATAATGAAAATAATCATTTTTTAAAAAAAGAGAAGATGTTCAAAACTTTAAAAATAAAAATGGCTACCCCTTATCTTTAGAGCGGCTAAAACAGCCTAAAGTTCTTGGTGAATTGTGATCGACCAACAGGCAGTCACATAACCCTACCTTTTCTCTCTTTGAGAGAAGGGAGGGGCCACCAACCATCGAAGAGATCGTACGACCTCCCTCTAGTGGTAGGTGGCCATTCTATTTCTGGTTGGTGAGTCGATAACTAACTTTTTAAATGGAAGAACTTTCAAACTGAATTGGCAACCCTAAGATGAGGAGGTGGTTAGTTTTTTTTATAGTTTTTTTCCTTTTTTTAATTTTTGGTATAATATAATTAATTATATTCTTATAATATATATTATAATCATATTGCATTATTATTATTACATAAATTATATTTATATTATATTATTATATATACTATATTTATATCATATTACATTGTATCATATGTTACATTTGGACCAAAAATTTAATTATAATATTATATTATACTATTAACTTTTAGCTTATTAGTTTTTGCTTTTTTTTATATATATATATTTTTTTATTTTTCATAATTTTTTTATTTTTTAATATATATTTTTAAGTTTTTCCATTTATTTATTATTTAAACATGCACATAAACACCGTGTGTATAGCACATGTACGCTACGTGAACACCATGGTTACTTAACGATCATGTTAGATTAAACTAATGATGATTCCTTATTTTAATTCCTCGCTGAAATAATGATTATTTATTTAAGTATTTTAAAATGTTAATAATTTCTTATATAATATTCTTCTTTTTATTTATTTATTTTTTTTGCGATATATTAGGTGGTGTTTGGTACATGGAATTTCTTCCAACAATGAATGCGGATGGTTTTGATAGTAAAATAAGTAAATAAATAATAGGATTGTTGTTGAAAATGATGAAGATAGAAAATATTTTAATATATTATTGATGTAACATATCAATTGCTAAACTAAGTATTAATGTCACATCGAGTACATCTAATGAAATCATAATAGCGGCTAAACCTCAAAATGGTGGGAGGATTTGTAAATTGTTAAAGAAAAAGTTTAACTGGGCCCACCCTATCCCATGGAGAAGGCAGTAAAGATCAAAATGGCAATTCGGAAATAACTAGAGAAAAGGAAGGGTCCACACGAAAGCGAGATCACATGGACAACGACAAGGCGAGAGAAAGACAGAAGAATCCAAAGACGCACGTGACCGGCGTCTTTTTAGTGAAAGAAAGAGCCTTTATGGTAAGCTGAACCCTGTGTAAGACATACACCACGCGTTCATCGAGAGCGTGCTCGTTACCTTCCTAACCTATAAGTACGGCTCGTAACCTTGCATTGTAGTGTGTGCGCGCTTAAAGATAAAAAACAACGCGCTCCTCGGTTTGCGAGCGGTCGTGAAATCTTCGAATAAGGGAACAACCCCGTGGAGGAGATACGTGCGCTGTGTCCCGTGCTCACAGGCACCCCATCGGTAACCGCACATAAGCAGCGCGTGAGTGAGATTAAACGTATACTACGATAAAACGGAAGGTTCATTATTCTTCGTACAGTGTGCTCATGTCTATCGTGACCCTGCGGTATGCAGCTATAACTATCCTTGCTTGTGTTACATTAATTAGTGGACGGTGATAACATTATTGTAAATTAATAGTATTAATCTTTCATTGAATAGATAAAGGTTTAAATTATTTTTTTTCAAATTATAATATATTAAACAAAATTATCGGAGTGCATTGGCTTGAGTTTCACGGTTTCTATGGATAAAAATAACAAATTGACCAAATTGGAAGTGTGCGTAAAATTTAAGATGATCGTATAAATTGTTCGATTAAATTTGAATTTTAAGATAAAACTAAAAATATTAGTAAAAATGAGCCTACAATGTTGGATCTAAGGAAATGAAATAATTAAATATGATACTCATCAATTATATGCATTTTACCTACCATTTATTAAAAACGTATAAAATGAATTTTGATAATTATCGAATTATTAGAAATAAAATATGTATACATAAAAAATAATAAAATAACTTAAATAATATTTAGAAATATTTATTTTTATTATATATGAATTTACATGTAGCTAAAAAATACTCGAAATTACTAAAAATACCTAAAATATATCAAATAAAACTAAATAAATATAGGAAAATTTATAAAAAAATTTAAAAAATGACATGGCATACTAAAATCAAGTGTGGCAAGATGGGATGTGGATTAGTATTAAAAAAACAAAGAAGGTAAGGAAAGGGATATGTAACCTAAAGAAAATTTGAGGAATTAGAACACTTAGCATCTAAAACATTTCACAACTGACCCAACCCTCTCTATAAATTTAGGAAGCCACTTCTATAGTTCACTATAGGTAGTTTAGTATCTAAAAAAAAATAGAGAGGGTTAGAAATAGTGTAATGGATATTTTTAGAAAAATATACAAAAATATAGCATAATATGAGCTAGATAAGAGAAGGCGTGTTAAAACAAGACTTAGGAGTGAGTAGCCGTCGCCACCTAATAAAGGAAACAGCAAATAGGGCCGTCTATAATCCCTTCACCACTGGCGGTGGTAGTAACCCTATCCACCGATGAGTGCTCTTAAACCACCCAATTTTGATTAAATTGAAAAAAAATATTAATTCATGTCCGAAAATTATGGAAAAAAAATTATTCTAACAATTTTTTTTGTAGATTTAGGGAAAAATATTATTTTGATGAAATTAATTATTGAAATACATCGCCCTTAACAAATTGTCAAAGTTGAGTTGATTTTGCTTTTATTTTCAAAAACCCTATTTAACGTTGTTTCAACTTTAAATTTTTCCTATAAAATAAATATTATGTATATTAAATTACTATAACAAGTTTTTTGTGGAAACTATTTTCATATTTTATTTGAATTTTTGGCCTTAAAATCCTATTAAAATGGCTATTTATCAATATATATTTTGTAATTTTTCAAAGTAAATGGTGTAGATTCTAATATGAGGTGAAATATGATATTACATAATGTTAAATAATGCTAGGTGATGAGTTTTGTGGTGATTGGAGCATCGGATTTGGATAATTGGACTTAGGGAGTATATAAATGTTGTATGTGAAATACTCGAATGAAGAAGTCAAGTGGGGTTGATTCAAATTGAAATGGAACTAAGTTATACGATGAGCTTTAAATCTAATTATCAATCGAACTTAGTTATGTTTAAGCCAAAATGTGGAGCACTATCGGATTAGAACCTTATTTAGAAGTAAAACTAAAATCAGGGCTAATGTTAGTACACTAGGGAGATGATCGGAACCTGAGTCAAAGACTACATTCACTTGAATTGAAGTTAGTAAACTTTATGGAAATGAGTAAGAAGCATTTATGAAGGTTATGAATAGAGTGTAATCAGAACTTAATTCAAAGAATGAATTACAGACGAAATCAGAAGCTGAATCGGAACCTAGCTTAAAATGAGGCGAACCATAAGAGACTTAAAACCCAAATACTCAAGTATAGTAAAACCCTAAACTAAAGATAATAATCTAAATTATAGAATAAAACCTATCTATAATGGTTATATGAGTAATAAAACAACATTTATATCATAGGGATTATTGGTGATGACTTCTTGCTAGTCACACTTTAAGTAAGTGAGCAGATGAGAGGTCTAGGTAAGCTTAAGATCAATATATAACGGTATTTCAACGTAGTAATTCATAGTACTTAGAGGTTTAAGATTATACTTATTTGTGCTTGTAGGTAATTTTATTGTGCATATGCTTCTGAGTGTGTATTCCTAAATGTATTGTATACTATTGGCTTGCTATTCCAATTTGCAATTATTTTGTATTGCGTTATACGAACCGATCACCTTAACTGGACTTAACAACATATGGCTTGCAATCTTAACTAGACTTGCATCGTAACCTATTAGGGGATGTTTAGGGTTCTCCAACCAAATATCAACCGTTCAAAAGAGATAGTGTTAGAGTATAATGTTTTTTTTTTTTTATTCTTAGTCAAACTAAATAATAGGAGAGAAGATTACAGTAAGAGTGAGGACAATAATTCAAAGGTAGTCACGAGAGAAGCGGCATCTCTATTACATAGCCTGAATTTACGCTAAACTCCTTAACCTAGATTAAAACGGGCATAATTTTTCTAATGTCGTAACGGATCGAACAATATCGTACGATGGCATTTAATTGTTGCATTCCATCTAACTAACTTTTTGATAATCCTATCCATGCTTGACTTATAGTCTTATGTCTCTATTTGAACTTGCTAAGCATTTGGTTGCTCATATCCTCATAGATGTTATTACAAATACTATCTAAGAAGTGGCATTAACTACCTAAACTAGGGACTGCTAGATCGTAGGGAATGAAAATATAAATTGAAGAATAGTTGATCTTCCAAAGTTTTGATGCTTATTCTTTAATATTTTAGTACCAGAATGTGTATTATTAAATTATTGGGTTATTGTATTTTTTAAATATTATTGGATTTCGAGATTTTAATGTATGCCTCAAGACTTTTATAAGTAAATTCCTACTATTTTGTGGTGACTTATTTACTTTAAAGTAGATTTATCGTAGATACTTTGTGTAAATCATGTCTATGATAATGACTATAAGATCAGTTTTTATCCTAGAATAGTTTATATGGTGAGATTATCAGAATTGTTACGACTCTATCTCTTTGGAATGTAGCAATTTCTATAGTCCTAAAAAAGATAATATCAATGTGGCTTAGAATTTGTTCAATTTTATATCTCAAATTTGAAATTACTAAATTTTATACATAATTAAAATTTTATTTATTAAATTTTACATTTGATACTTTAAAGCTATTACATTCATTAAACAATTTTACTTATTAAACTTACTATCTTCGCTATCTCTAGGAAGATGATGTGATAAGTAATTATTAGTCAAATGATACAAGTTTATATATGGTAATAAATTTGACAAGTGACTTAAGGCATGGCATTTAATAATTTCAAAAGTATAGTGTAGATATCTAATTTTTACCCTTTTGTAATTCTAATTTTTGATTTTTTTATTAAAAAGGGTCCTAATTTAAAAATAAAATAAAAATAAAATAAAAAATTAATAAAAGATAAAAATAATAAAAAATTAATAAATGATGAAAATACAAAAAAAATGAGAAAAGAAAAAAATATATAACGATTTATATATTTTTTTAAGAAGAAAATTATTTTAAAGTCAATCGTTTTAGTTTAGCTTAGTTCAAAAAAATTATTTTAGGGAGTCGTGAGGTTTAAGTACAATTTAATTGTATTAAATGTTAAGGTGCATGCCAACGGTTTAACGAACAAGCATTAGAGTATTGGATTGGATTTAATTTAATTTGAAGTTATGGGTTTGAATATCACTAGATGCTTAGGTGCCTTTTATTTCAATTCTTTTATTTAAAAAAAAAAAAAAAACAAAAGCGAGTTGATCATACAAGATTCATGTCTAATTAAAATCATTTGAATCTAATTTGATTTTATTAAATTGGATTTGAATTAATTTAGATCTAGTTTAATTATTATCAAATTAGTTACAATAAATATGATTTGGTTTACATTTCATAAATAAACACACTCGCCAAATAAAGAATTTATGAAAAAAGTCTAATTCCCCACTGCTGTTCATGGTCAAGAATACTAAACCAACATTACTTTCGCCTAACCGCCGAACACAATACCCCGACGACTCTCTCTCGACACGGCAGTCTAACGCCACCAACTACCGACGATAGTCTCCGTCTTCCTCGTTCATCTACGCTATCAGTCACTAAACGCGATGCCTGAAGATAAAAACACGGTCACGGTACGCACACATTTCGAACAGTACGATCAAGCGCAACATAGCACCGACACGATCACGAACTCCACGCATGCATTCCAAACAGTATGATCAAGCGCAACACAACACTCACACGATGACGAACTCCTTCCATCTACAAACAGACACAGCACTCACATGATCATGAACTCCCTCCATCTACAAACAGACGCAATTAGTTTTAGCCTTCCCTCAGCCACACACAGCACTAAGCAACACCAATCAACAGCCAACAGCAACGTCCGGTTAGTACGTCACCACACTATACCTGAACAGCAACACACCATAATCCTCCAAGCGCAGCAACTCCAGCCGAAAAACATTAAAGCTTCAGTCCATGATCAGCCAACTCCCAACGTCCGCAATAGGCAACACATTCGTACGACAGCAATCCACGATGCCATTGCACGTCCTCTTTACGCAGCTGCAATACACTCACAACCTACAACGATGAGACCATCGTCCTCGCCCTTGTCAAATATCACACGAATAGCAAGCCTCAACTCTACTATCAACTTGCCAAGATACTAACCAAAATGGATAGCTGTAGCAGCTGCTGTCTTCTTCATCTACAATCACGGCTACACGCTCGCCTAGTTGACCACAACCACATGCACTACATCCTCAACCCGAAGTTCTATCATGGCCTTTTCGTCTTCATAACAAGGATCGGCTCGCTCCGTCCATCATCCAACGAAAACACCGAGTAAACTACGGCAGTGTCTTCGATCATCCATGCTGACGCTTAGGCTGTTCAATACTAAATAGCGAGCATAGTCATTGTTGCGGGCAACAAGCTCAGGTCCGGCCATGATTGTTCTCTTTCAAAATTTTTTTTGTTTATTATATTATATTACATCATATTGTTATTTTCTTAGAACTTTAAGTGATTTAGTATTGTTTATATATAATAGTTTATGATACTTCTTTAGCATTAGTTTTCTAATATTATGTAAATTAGATAATAATTTAAGTGGATGGTTATTTAATAATAGTTATATAGATATAAATATATATATATATATATTAGTTTAGGGATTGTTAAGATTGGTTTTTTTATTATATATATACATTATTATATTTTATTAGTTAACATAATATATAATGTGTGTATATATTAGTTTAGGAGTTTTGGTATTAGTTCTTATACAATTGTATTATATAGAATTATTTTGTTTCGGTAGATAGTTGTATATCTATTAGTCTAGGGATTTTTTTGTTAAGATTAGTTTTATAGGGTTTCCTCATATAGAAAACTATTTTATCTTTTTTTTTTTTAGCTTAGGTATATTTTTTAGCATTATGATTTTAGGATTTCCTCACTTAGAAAAATTTATTTTTTTTAGAAATAAAAATAATAAAAACCCCGTTTTAAAAAATAGGACTTTTAGATAGTTTTTATAAAATAAAAAACTTAGTGAATTAGGACTCTTTAATTTTCTTTTGAATAAACCGAATTAATTAAAATATAAATCCAATCGATTTTCAAAATTAAAATCAATCAACACACTGAAGTTTTATAAGAAATAACTATGATTATCTTATCCCAGCTAGCAGGTACGTAAGTACCTTCGGGGCGACGATAAAATCTGTAAAAACTTAGGTTCTTTTTTCTTTTGATTTTCTTTTTTATTTATTTTTTCTTTAAAAATATTATAATCAGAACAATAATCCTAATTTCGGTAAATAAATAGTGGTACTCATTAGGGTTTAATAAATTAGCCTTCGAACTCGAAATCCTCTAGTTCTTCATTCAAATTAAAATAAAAAACCGATAGCTAAATCGTAATCAATCCACCCAATTAGTTACGGTTTTTTTTTTCTTTTTCCGACTTTGATCGGGTGACGACCCTAAAAATTATTTTCAATAAAAAAATCAGAATTTCTCAATTTATTTAGTCGTGAATTAATATTAAATGGGTTAGGATTTAGTATTAATCGGAAATGGGAAATTAATTTTAAACAACGAAAACCGAAAAATCAGGCTTGACATATAGTACAAATTGGAAGAATGGTGAAAAGTTTTGGTAGTAATCTTTATATTATTCCTCTCCATAATGACATGCTAGCCACTTGTTACACAAACGTGGTATTAGGATTAAGCATGAGACTTGCTAGACACTAGATCCTATTGGAACTCACATTACTGAATACGTTTTAGATTGACATTACGAGTCATCAAACAAGCTCTGCATGTAAATATTTTAACCTACAGGCATAGGTAGAATTCATGGCGTGATCTCATATTTATCCTCGAACTATTATATATTTACAACTTCTATGTCATTGTATACTCCAAAAATTTTCAATATGCAAAGGCTACTATGTCCTCAAAGTGTAAAATATAATTAAATTTGATTCATATATATATACATGTATATATTTTACCGGCACTCGTTAAAACCAATATTACTTCTCTCATTTAAAATGGTATTTGGTTTGTATAATTGTATTTTGTTATAATTTTCATGTTTTTAAGTTAAAAATTATTGTTATTTTCAATTCTTATAATTTTATTTAAAAAGATATTAACTTTCAATTTGAATGTTAGAATTTTGGATATAAATTGTTGTAATATCATATATGATAGAAGTAAAAAAGAAAGATTTATAGATTCAACATGAAATCCTAAATCTTTTGGATTTTACAATATACATATTCCAATGTGAATGGAGAGAAATGGCAGGTTTGGAATCTAATTTTTTGAATTTGTACTTTTACTTAGGCTAGAAGACAATGATTCTTACTTCCCATCCTACTTACCTCTATTAAGCTTAAGCAGGTAATCCAATCATACAGGATACTCATTGTATCCTGCTCGATTAAGTAGGTTTTGAATGGTTATTAAAGGTCACAAGATAGGTTTCCAACATAAATAATTTCAAAACTTGCTTTCATAAGATCGAATACAGGTATAAGATCTTTCTGCCTTGTATTACCCTCGAACTTGTACCATAAGGAATAAAGAGTAGAGATTCCAAGGTATTATATATCCATCTAATACAAAATTATTAAACTATATTGATATTGTAAATGATAATATTATATTTTTTTACCAATTTTTAGTTTAAAAAAGGGAACATAATCCCATAAGTTAATAACTCTAAACGATTAAACCTAAAGTTTTCTTTCTTACTTTAGGTTTTTCATTCTTTCCCTTATTATTTCCATATTCCCCTTTAATTTTATATTTTCCATTATTTCCCCTTATTCTTCTCATTTGATAAGCAGTATGATCACATAAACTTAAAATAATTAAGGTAAGGAAAATTATTATTTTTAATTCTATAAATTTTCTTATAATAGGTTTTGCATATGAAAAACTTAAAAATTACATAAATATGAAATTTATAAGAAGAAAAATAAAATTTACAAGAAGAAAGACAAAATTTATATGTTTTATGGAGTACTTTGCACCCTATAAAATTTACAAGTTATAAGTTATGGGGTACCACAAAGTAAGTTTGAATTGTAAAATTTGAGAATTTGTATCTTATAGAGTACGATATGGTATAGTCTTATACTCTAACCATCTTATATTTGGTTATGCCTAACCTCTATGTGGCATCATACTAGAGATTAAACAACTTAAGTACGGTACAGTATTAAGCTCAAGCTCAACATTTAGTGAGAAATTTAAAGATGACAGAATTTGAGCTTATGTTCAATTCGATCAAACTCTTTTAAATTCCTCCCATAGAATAGCATTTTTCTTTTAATGAAAATCATACCAATGCCAAATTTATATTCAAACTTAACTACTATTTAAGCTTGGTTTGAACTCATGCAAGGATAGAATTTTAGTTCCGAAGAAACATTAAAAAAGTAACAACCATTACACTTTTTTTTTTTACAATAAAGAAAAAATTGATTCAATGGAAAGAGATTGAATCAATCAACTCGATTGATATAGGAGGAAAGATAGATGAAGATGGGTAATCTAACTAAGTTTAAGGTACATCTTAACTACAATCAATATATCCTACATAAAAGGTATCATAATTTCTTCTAAAAAAACAAAATCCACTATTGATGCATGTAATAAGTCTCGTAAAGGGATGCCATAATCTCGCATTGGGATAGAAATTATAAAAAGTTAAAAATAACAAAAACATAAAAAATCCACTTATTATAAAAACTATTAAAAAATAATAACAACCCAATAACTACAATATATAAATTAACTAAATCTATTGATGTAGATTCATGATGGTAGAAATGTGATGCCGACAAATTGCTAATGGTAAGAATAGCATGTGTTGATACCTCACTTTAGGCCGACTTGAGGCCCAAATCTAAGTAGAGGCCTTCCAAGACCCCCTAGTAGTTAAGTGACCGAACCCCTTACCTTATTTGAGTGCTTCACTATGCTCGAGCATTGAGTTCGCCCTAAAATGCTTTAAAGGCTCACTCTTCAAGCACTCGATCCCCGAGGACTTGATCGACTACCCAAGCGAGCTCAAGCTTTGAAGATCCATCCTGCCTCCAAACCCGAGCTCACTAAGTGATGACACCTTTTGCCCCCTTAGGCCCTCCCTTTGAGTCTAGCCAACAATTTATAGATTGCTCAAACCCCTTCTCCTATATCCTTGGGAGCATTTGTCTTTAGTACCTATCCTCCACCTTGACTCATTAATTGCAACTTGACATTCGTGGTACGGCTAGTACAGTTAATATACTCTAAAGTGTTAGAGCCCCATGTTACAGACATAATTGCTAGCATGGTCATGGTTGACCAACACCTAGAGCCACCCTATCAACTCCTCAGTACATATCTCTTGCCAATAGTTAGTACGAATGAACTCTAAGCCAATACGTATCCTAAGTAGTTATACTCCTTGCACTATTTTGAGATAACAAGTAACAAGATTCAAACCTTCAAAACCTCATAACTCCTTCTACTGGTGATATATCTTAGGCCATATGGATTTTATGACATTTGAGTATTTATTTTATGATATAAGTCATTTTATTTATCACGTTATTATCAATATTTTAACATGATAAAAAAGATTCCTTGAATATCTGTTCTTCCTTATGTCATTAAAGTACGTGACTTTAATTGTAAAATCATGAGGTGATGAAAGCATTATTCTAAATTATCCCTAACCGGTCGTTATATGGAACAATAATGAATTAAGATTAGTGTATTGGTTAAATGATAACCATGTTTTACTAATTATAAATATGAGATATCAATTCAACACATAGTTACATATAGGAGTGCATGTATTGGATCGACCCACCGTGAGAATACTGCATGGATCAATTTGATAAGTACTCTTATTGTGGTGTTATTTTAGTTCTTTAACATAATGACACCATGGATTCCTAAATAGTAATTTCCATATTTTGACTCAATTCTTTATCATTTTTAATAAAATGATAATAAAACTGTGATTGCGTATGGAATAAATTATGTAAAGGAATATGGGTGTTCGTGAAGGAATTTGTCTATTACATTAATTTAAGAGAGATATCTTTTATACCCCTTAAATAGTAAAACTGAGAAAATGTATAGTCATGCTCAAATGAATTGATAAAAAGTTATCAATGTCATTTGTCTAAGTTAGTAAAACTCTAGATTTAAGAAACGAGTGATTAAACAATATAAGAATCTTGATCCATGCTTTATGTTTAGTAATTAGATATCATCCGACAAAAGGACTTACTAACTGATTGTTTAATAGGTAAAATTAGATCACTAATCTTCACTTAATTTAGTTTAAGAATGATAAACAATGTCATTTATTATTTTTCTCCAAAAAATAATAAATAATGATATAACTTATTAGATATTGTTAATATTTATAATATCTCACAATATATCTTAATATCTTAAAGAAGATATTATCGTTCCTCTATATATAGATAAAGGCTTTTCTCTATTAGGGTTACACTAACGACTACTATCAACATTAGACCCATAGAGAAATTTTGCATATCGAAAACAAAGAGAAAAATACGAGGTATTTGAGATTACTCTCATGCGAATATAGATTTAGTAAAAAAGGTGCTAGCATACTACTACCTATTTCAAAATTCCGTTCATGTGTGGATACCAGTAAAAGGTGTTTATGTATTGCAATGCCTGCTGATTTACAAATCTTTGAATTAAGAAAGGCTTCAAACTCGGTAATATTTGCAATCTCCTCTCGATTTAATTGATACGCATGGATCCTAAGGGGTTTATGGTTAATAAAAAAAAATGCTACGTAAATCTTTTACACCGATTAGACTCGAGCACCTCTCTAAAGAACCAAAGTGCTTGATCACTTCTTAATTCCTTTCCTTTCAACCCTCCTTACTAACTTAAGCATCAAAGGGCCCTTATGGCTAAACCCATTAAGGGCTTTTTGCAAGTTACTCAGAGAAAGGAGCCCAATCAATACCAAAGCCCATTAGCACCCCTAATCCAAGGAACTAAAACCCAATTCTTCTTACTACATCTAGTTAATTCCCTACAATTGACATTTTGGTACTCTTTGTTTTAGACCAATCTATACAATATGGCTAAGAGTAAAAACAACAATCTACAAGCTTCATAGTTAGGTGATGGTAATAGGTCAACTCCATCACGATGTTGACCAGGCACTCAAGCCTATGAAATTTGGCAACTCGAGAAACTTGTCCAACAAGTGCTTAAAGACAATTGTAAGACTTAAGAGTCTAATGCCATTCTCTAGAAAGACTTAGCTTAGTTTAAAAATGCATCACAAAAAAGTCCAAACAAAAGAGCAACAACTAGCTCATCCTCGTGATTAAGCAAAAACAACAACCTATGAACTTTACGCCCAACATGTTCATGTGATTAGATTCAGTACAACTAGAGGCTCTTGAAGACTTGCACAATTGATTGGACCACAATCGCGACAAAACGCATACATAAGGAGAACATTTAGTAACAAGCAAACCTATTGAAGACTTGACCCCAAGACGATCCCCAAAGGCATTTGAAGACATAAACATTTGTGAGATAGATGAACACATCAGTTGTGCATCTAATGTACATAGCTAGAAGAAGGTTGAATCATCGATTCGTGCGTCTCACTTAACTATAGCAAAGAGCCTGTTCACACCACTTATCCTTAAGGAAACATTACCTCAAGGGGTAAGACTCCCCCCATCTAAACACCTACGATGGAATGGGTAACCCAGACAACTACCTGCTCCACTTTTATACCATGATGAACTTTCATAACTTCACAGATGCTATCATGTAAAAGGTTTTCCCCAACATACTGGCAAAGGCAGCTCTATTATGGTTTAACACCTTAGCCAATAGCTCTATTATGTCTTTTGATGACCTAGTGAGCAAGTTTTAACAGCTTTTCCTTAGCTCCAAAGTCTCACACAAAGACTCCTTGACACTTTACGATGTCAAACAATGTTCTAAAGAGTCCTTGTGTGCATACCTGGAGCGCTTCAATCATGTGAAGCTTCAGGTCTCCAAGCTTTACATGGGAAGAGCCCTCCAAGCTCTTATTATACCTATTGGAAAGCTCTTTGATGTAGTATCCCTTAACAAGCTAGACTCACTTGATGAGTTGATATGAATGGTCAAGAAATATGTAACCTAAGAAGATACCATCAAAGTAAGATTTTTAGCTAACAATAGTGCCTGAGGCTCAGTCAAAGATCAACTAGGCCTAAGAGACACCAAGCCATTCTCTTCGAAAGAAAGGAGAGATAGGCAAAAATAAATATTTTTAGATTAGCCCTCATATACACCTTTTAATTGACTCCTAGAAGAATTCGTGTCCAAGGTACGAGAGCAATGCTCCTAACCACCTAATGTCAAAGAAATGCCTGATGATGCCAACTTAAGCAAATATTGTAACTATCATCAAGTCTATGGCCACAATACGAACAAGTGTTGCCACCTCAAGAATGCAATTGAAGGCCTTGTTTGTAAAAGCCACATCGACCACCCAATTGTTGAGGAGAGAAACCAACTCTAATGGCTAACCTAATGTTACCAAGTTGTGCACCACCAACAACATCAACAATAGCAACAAAACAAATAAAGGGACAATGTATCCGATGACTAAAATTGTCGCAACTGACAAGGACAAGTGAATACCATCTTAGAAGGCCCTGGCCTCATGAGAGACATCAACATCGCTGAGCATGAGTTATACCTTGTTAGGACAAAGAAGTCTAAGATGGACACCACTATCAACTTCACTATGGAGCATAAGCACAGCATTGACTATCTGCACATTGACGCCCTAGTCATTTATAGTAAGATCAACTACTTTAATGTCCAAAAACCATTCGTCGATAGCAGCAGCTTAATTGACATCTTGTTCTACCATGCCTACAAACAGATGAACAACCAGCTTGATGAGCCCTTTCAACCATATAAACACGACCTCAAATAAAACATAGACATCTTTGCGTCTACACCTGAGGACATGCTAAGTATAATCAACATCCCTAAAGTAACTCATTACCTCAACGTTGATCCTAATATGCAGCCAGTGAAGCAAAAGAAACAACACTTCACACCTAAGCACCAAACTAAAAATCAAACAAGATTCCAAAAATTACTACAGGTCGAATTCATTAAGCAAGAGAAATACCCAATATGACTTACGAATACAGTCCTCGTAAAGAAGGCCAATAGGAAATGGCAAATGTGCATCGACTACACCAATCTTAACCAAACTTGCCTCAAAGACTACTTCCCTCTTCTTCGCATCAATCGGCTCATTAATTAAAAATCAGGACATGCCTTCCTTAGTTTTATGGATGCCTACTCGAGTTATAATCAAATTTGAATGGCACTCGAGGATGAGGTTGATACTTTGTTCGCTAAAAACTTCTATACCTACTGTTATAAAATTATGCCTTTTAGTTTAGTGAACATTGGAGCAACGCATTATAGATTAATCATTACTATATTTAAGCCACAAATCGGTAGTAACATTGAAGTCTATGTGGATGACATGATTGTTAAAAGTAGGGAAAGGAAAAGCCACATCGAGGACCTCTAAGAAACATTCCCTTCGCTACTATTGAATTGAACTCAATGCCTAGAATGTGTTTTTGGGATTGCATCAAGAAAATTTCTTGGCTTCATGGTTACCAAACGAGGAATTGTGGCTAATTCGAACAAAATCCTAGCAATTCATGACATGAAAGGCCCCATAATAGTAAAGGAAGTTCAACGCCTCACAAGGAGGATCACTGCCTTAAATCACTTCATATCCAGAAGCATAAATAAGTGCTTGAAATTCTTCAAGCTCTTGAAGAACTCTTCTAAGTTTAGTTTGACAATGTAGTGTCAGCCAGCATTTGACAGTCTAAAGAAGTTCCTAGAAAGCTACTAGTGTTCTTAAAATCCATCCCCAGCAAAGAATTATACTTGTATCTCACCATCAACAACAAAGCACTATATTTAGTCCTTATCTGAGCAAACAGACAGGAACATAAACCTATGCATTACATGAGCCACATCTTGCAAGGACTAGAAAATGGATACACCAAGATCGAGAAGTTTGCTTTCATAGTGGTCATCGTGACATGTAAGCTCGGGCCATACTTCCGAGCTTACATAATTATTGTATTGACTAACCAGCCCCCCTTCAAGCTATTTTACAAAGGCCAAACACTTTGAGAAGAATGGTCAAATATGCCTTCGAGCTTAGCGCTTATGGTATCTTATACTAGCCAAGGCAAGTAATAAAGGCTCATGTTCTCGTAGACTTTATTACAAAATGTATAGGAGAGATAAGTAAAGGGAGAATATAAAACAAAGGGGGAAATAATGGTTAAATACCTACAAATAGTCTAAGGGCTCCTTGTAAAGTTCATTTCCTGGAAGATCAATAAAATCCCCCAAGCAGAAAACTCGAACGAAAATAGGTTATCCCAAGCTAGCCTCCACCATTGTCTCAGTGAAGTACGATAATGACAAACTACTTTTCATTTAATAACTCCTAAAGCGCAACACAAATGGACGAGAATTAGAAGTCATTGAGATTTGACCTGCTTATCGACAACATGCTGTATTACCGAGGCGAAAGCATACTATTCCTTAAGTGGAGGAAGGCATCCACATTAAAGTATGTAGTAATTACATTCAGTCTCAAGCTTCATACATCCAAGCCCTCCACCTTAACTATTATTGGCCAACAATGAAGGGGGATACCAAAACCTTGGTCCAGAAATGCATCAATGCTAGAAACATGCCTCGATCTAATAATTGCTAATCACTGAAAAGGCAAAAAGTGTAATCTAATAACTAATAAATTATTAGAGATAGATTATATGTATACTAAAAATAATAGAATGACTTAAATAATATTTAAGAATATTTATTTGTACTATATATGAATTTACACGTAAGTATAAATACGCGTAATTACTTAAAATACAAGAAATGTGCTAAAATAATACTAAATACTTAAAGAAAATTCATAATTAATTAAGGAAAAATCAAGAAAAATCAGGAAAAATCATGAATAATCCATAATTGGGTCGTGGCAGCTGGAAAAAATAAGAAAAAATTCGGTCAATTAAATTAAGACAACACAAAAGCCAAAAAATAAGGGATAAGGCAATTGTCTTGTCCCATTTAATGCACAATAAATCCCCTCAAGCCCTATAAATAGCAGGAAAAATTCAAAAGCTCATTTGGACAGTTACAAAACAGAAAAGATTTGGGAGAGGCAAAAATTGAGAGAAAAATTCGAGTTAGAAAAAAAATAAGAAAAACTATGCAATTAGGGCTTTTAAAGGGAATCGCCACCAGAAGAGCAGCTGGAAGTGGACGGTAACCACCACCACACAGTGGTGGTAGCGCCCAGGCCGGTCGATAAGGCCACGGCGGCCGGCGGTGGCCGGAGCCACCCAGATGGGTGAGTTCGATTTCCAGCCCGATTCTTGTGTAATTTTTTAAAAATAGTAAATATTATTATAAAATTATGAATTTTGTTATTCTGTGATATTTTTATATATAGTTTGTAGGAAAAATATTATTTTGATGAAAAAATGCCCTGTAATATATGGTCCCTAAGAAATCATGCAAAACCGAGCATGTTTCGGTTTAGAAATAAATGACCTTAGGAGTGTAGTTTCAAGCCCAAAATTTTTGTGTAGATTACTTAGATGATATAGAACAGTACTATGAATCCCGTTTTCAAAAATTAATTTTCAAAATTTTTAGATAATTTTTAGGCATTAAAATGAGGCATAAAATGGGTAATTTAAGGTTAATTAAGTAATTAAATAATTAATTACTGACTTAGTGAATAAGTAGATGTTTTAGGATGTTGAAATCTGATAGAGAATGATACTTGTAGCATTTAGGGTGTTAGATGTAATTATTAGGTTAATTATGTAGTAAATAAGTAATATGGAAAAATAGTACATTTTAAGTTAATTTTGTAAATTAGGGTAATTAGGAGTAAAATCTGATTTAGGATGAATTTAAACATTCTGAAATGATAATTGATGTTTAGAGATGATAATTAGAGTGATATAAATATTAGAAGTGTAATATATACATAAAAGGTAATAATACGTAATAGGTAATTAGTGGAAATAAAATAAATATGAAATATTATAATAAAAATTGATATTGTGATAATAATAAAAATGTACAATAAATCTGATAGGAAATTTGAATTTATGTCATTATATGAAAAATGTAAAAATTTTTCACATTAGGAGTGAATTCGCTACACTAATAAGGATATAAGTGTACCGGGTGAAATAAAATACTGACTAGGGGTAATGATGGTATTTAGGAGATCGGGAAATAATGTGATTAATTTCACATTACGGGTTAAAACGAATTTCTAGGGTTAGAATATAAAACGCTACTTAGAAAATAGAACTAAAACCTAATTTAGAAACCGATGCAGAAACCGAACCCGAACCTAATCCTAAACCTAGAATAATTGTAAAAGACTTAAGACCTAGATAATTAGGTATCTTAAACCCTAAATAAAACATAACAATAAGCGTTATAGGATAAAACAAACCTATAATAGTTATATAAAAAACTGAAACCACGTTTATGTTATAGGGATGATCGGCGATGGCCTGAGCAAATAGGACCTCGAGTGAGTGAGCGAGGAGTCGAGGTAAGTTGGGATTAATACGATGCTGTATTTTGGAGGCTTAAGATTGTGCTTGGTTGTGCTTGTTAGATAGTTGAATGTGTGCATGTGCTTGATTATGGGTGATGTTATGATTCTGTTTGTTGTTCTGGCATATATTGTATGAATTGTATGAAAGGATTGATCACCATAAACTGGACTTAATCAAATATCCGACCAGTAATCATAATCGGACATGCATGGCAACTCGTTAGGGGAACTTAGGACTCTTCGGCCAAATACCGTCCCCTTCGGAAAGGATAACGTGGGATTGCAAAATGGTCCATTCTTCATCCTCAGTCGAACTAAGTGACAGGAAAGGAGGTCGCGGCGAGGGTGAAGACAGTGGTTCGAAGGTAGTTGCGGGAGGAGCAAGGTCTCCATTACACAAGCCTGGGCTTAGTAGTGAGCTGTTGCATTAACGGCAACTCCTCAACCCGGATTAGAGCGGGCGCAATTTCTCTAATCTCATGACTGGTCGGACAACGTTGTGCGATGGCATTTGCTTGCACATGCATTGCATCTAATAAGTGATTGAAAACCTTGTTGTGTTTCTGGTATAGTTTTAAGTCCTCCGTCCTAACTTACTGCGCTGTGGTTGCTCACATCCCTATAGACGTCGTGCAGGTGCTGGCTAAGAAGCGGCAAACAACTACTCTGAAGCTAGCAACTGCTAGATCCTGGGGAGTGAGGAAAAATATTTGAAGAACAAACATATATTCTTAAGGTCTAAGTTTTTATCTTAGAATTATTTTATTCATTTTTGAATGATGTAATAACTGAATTATAGTATATATATATATATATATATATGGATTTCCTCACTTTCTTAGGTAAATGCTTTATATAAATTACAAATTGTTTACTTCAAAGCGGGTTAGTTATGGATGCCTTGTGTAGATCAGGTCTAAGATAGCGGTTGTAAGGCCAACTTCTATCTTAGGATGGTTTACACGACAGGGCTGTTACGACTCTGCTGCTTCGGGGCATGACATTTGTCACCAGACCTCTCCTCGTCTCCAACCTCGCTAATGCTTTCTTCGACAGATGACTCCCTTCCTTCCCTACCAAAGTACTCCATTCTCGAAGATTAGATCGACCACCTGAGTAAGCTTAAGTTGTAAGGATCCATCCCACCTCTAATCCTAAGTTCGCTATGTAAGGATACATCCTACCCCATCGAGCCCTCCCTTGGAGTTTAGCCACAATTTACAAATCACTTAGGACCCCTCTCCTATATCCTTGGGAGCATTTGTCTTTAGTGCTTGCCCTCCTTCTTGACTCATTAATTGCGACCTGACATCTGTGGTACAGTTGGTACATTTGATATATTCTAGAGATGTCAAAGCCCTAGATTACAAATGTGGCTGTCGGCATTATCATGGCCAACCAATACCTAGAGTCACTCTGTCAACTTCTCAGCACATATCCCCTACCAATAGTTAGTACAAACAAACCCTAAGTCGACATGTGCCCCAAGTAGTTATACTCCTTGCACTATAAAAATAATGCAAGGAAACCATAGGTAAGGGGATTTGAAGCTTTAGAACCTCATAACTCCCTTAACATATTTACACCCACTAAACTCGAGCTCCTCTCTTAAAGAACCAGTGTACTCGGTCACTTCGTAATTCCTTCTCTTTTGACCCTTCTTATTAACTTAAGTGTTAGAGAGCCTTCATGGACAAGTCCATTGGGGGCCTTTTGCAAGTTACTTAGAGCAAGGAGCTTGATTAATACCAAAGCCCATCAACAACCCCAATCCAAGGAACTAAAGGCCAATTCTCCTTGCCACATCTACTTGATTCCCTACAATCAATAGCATGAAAAAATAAAAATCAAATCTAAGATCAATAGTGACAAATATGTGGATATTGAGATTAATGATGATACATCTATAGACTTAGAGTAGTGAAGGAAAGGAAAAGTTTAGAAAGAGGTTGCTCCTCTATAGTTGGGTTTATTAAGAAGTTTTATGTGCATGTGTATGTGTAAGAGAGAGAGAGAGAAGAGAGAGAGAGAGAGAGAGAGAGAGAGAGAGAGAGAGAGAGATGCATTAAAGGAATGAGGGGAAAAAATGAGCTACTCATTTGGTCTTTAAAAAAATGAAAATCCTTATTTAGTAATAATAAAAATTTAATGAAAATAGTTATTCCATTTAAAAACTATAAACAAAGGCAAGTCTAGGGGGGGGGGGTGATAGGGGATTGGGCCATTACCCTCCCAAGCAAGAGAAAAGTTCCTATCTAAAATTGTTAGAAGAGTTTTAAAGAGCAAAACATGACAAATGAAGTATAACTTAGTGATTATGTATTTGTTTTACAATCATAAGGTATTGAATGTAATACCTCACAACATCGACCTATTAGCTTTCTGGTAGTTTATATCCTAAAAAAATATGCACTTATAAGTTAGGTTAAAGGTATAAATGGTCCATACTAACTTTATTAGTGACACGAAATAATATGTAAAAGTAATTTATATTCATTTACTATAGTAAAATATATACCCATAAATTAACAAAACCACATATAGGTGTCAAAATGTCAGAATTACACCTAAACTTAGATATGCAACTATATAAATAAATAAATAAGGAATTAATTGAAAAAGTTTAGTACCTGAGACACACTCTAGAAATTATTATTTATAACAACTGTTGAACTTAACTTTTTTTCCTAATTTTCCTTAATTTGACCAATATTAAACTATACTTGTTTAACATTTATCCTTAACTAAGAACTAAGAAAAACCAAAGTTTTTAAACGTGTTTTGAAAATTTTTGAAGTTAGCACTCGATCGGAATCGGGAAAAAGAGTGGGTTATGTTAAATCAATTGAGTAAATCTATTTAACTTAAGCATTGGTATACTTGAAAATCTA
This sequence comes from Lumnitzera racemosa, assembly GCA_024138005.1. NCBI lineage: Eukaryota > Viridiplantae > Streptophyta > Magnoliopsida > Myrtales > Combretaceae > Lumnitzera > Lumnitzera racemosa. Next base: position 8,091,355 of record JAMXBC010000010.1, read on the forward strand.
ATTTTAAGAAAAGGTTTTGAAAAATAAAAATTTTGGATTCAAGGGCCATCTTATCAAACCCTTAATGGGTACCCCTTTTCAACTTTCCAAATTTAGATTTTATCTTTCAAAAATGCCATTTATAGCACGAAATAAAGATCTTAAAAATGAAATCCTATTTATAAAAAAAAAAAAGGAAAATAAGATTTATTGACAAAAGAGAAAAATAAAAGTTTTCCTTCTTTAAGTCGATCCGTAGATGCCTACATACCCTCTATTAGCGATCGGACTTTTCGTAGTTCATTTTATAAAAACTTTAATATGCTAGTTTGTTTTAATCTTGAAAGATGGTCGAATTTACACCTCTTAGCAAATCCATTTTATTTTGAAAAATTTCTAAAATGGTTTTAAATCGAAGTTTTTTCTTTATTTTGGAAAGTTCTAAAAATGCCTTAATTTTGAAAAGGGTTGATTTATTCTAATTTACTTGAAAAGTAGATTTTTCTAAGTTATAGAATAATTACTTTTTCATATTATTTTCTTTACTTTATTTTTATATTAACTAAGAAAAAATAAAAATAAAAAAAATAAAATAAGCTTTCTTTTTTTTTCTTTCATTTTTTTGTTTTCTTTCCTTTTTCTTTTTCAGTTTTTGTTACAATTACAAATTACAATCACTAAATAAAAGAAAAAAATTGAAAAATACAAGATAAATCAAAACGTGAGCTAGTGTCGGACTAAGCTTAAGATAGGCTCGTGGGTCAGACTTCTAGTAGGGTAGCTGGGACACGTGTAATTTGGGTTGGGTTGCGCGCAATAAGAACAACAGCGGCTTATAGACACATTTAAGATGGATTTAAGAATCAAATTGTCGAGAAATCACATTTTCATGTGATTCAGATTAGGGAATGGAGATGTAAAGATGATGTCACGCGACATCATGGTCGTTTTGGTAGCCAATGTGTTTAGCAGTTAATGAAGGTGGTGGTGGTTGTGTATGGGTAGTGCGCAAAGATAAGGGGATGGTTGGTGATCAATTGTGGCCAAGTATAGTTTACACTGTGGTTGGTTTTGGCTGGTCAAAGAGATTTGGGTTAAGGTGGTTAGGTATGGTTGCCGTCATAAGTGGGTTGGGGCTTAGCGTATGTGTTTGGCTGCTGGCATTGTAGGGTTTGGCAATTGGGTCAAGTGGTTATGCTGTAGGCTTATTGTAGGTTAAGGAAGAGAAGTTGGTTGGGTTTTGGTTTTGTTGCAGTTGTCTTGGGGAATGCGTAGGTCATGATGGTGGTTTAATGTTAGCTACTGCTACTAATGCAGTCAGCGATGGGTTTGATTGCGGTCGTAACAATGGAGAAAGAGTGGTTGGTGTTGTTGTTCATTAGTGACAGCAATGTAGATCAATAATGTTAAAGGAAGGAGAAGATGGAGATGGTGAAGTGGTAGAGAGAGAGTTTGAGAGATTTCTCTTTTTCTTTTCTTTTTAGAGCTCCAAATTGTTCTTTAATCCCAACTTTTGTTCTACAGCATCCTATTTATAATGTAGGCACAAGGATTAAGCTTAGAATGATAGGGAATCAAATTAATGAGTTTTAACTCAAAATGAATGATTTTTTTTTTTTTACTTTAGAGCTTTATTTTAAACACGTAATCCTCTGAATTAGACGTGATTTTGAACAAAATTAATACTAGGCCATGCCTAGTACACATGGAATTGTGTAAAAATCATACGAAAAATGGCCTCCAAACGCAAGTCACTAAGCTGCTTTCATAAGAAAGAAAACCAAAAATCTAGACAAAGAAGAAGCAGCAATAGGCATGTAGTCACATGCTACGCAAGTGCTACATATGCTATGGAAAATAATGGGCACACATCAGCGTATCCTCTACTTCTTGGGCCTAATTCACTAGGCTCTCTTATGTAATGTAATTGCACTAAGCCCAACAACAATCTACACCCCTTCTTTTTTTTATGAAAAATAAATAAATAAATAAAATAACTAAGGTATTAAACCTAGCTTTAAGTAAAAATAAATCCAAATTTCCCTTTCCTATTTTTCTAAATTACTCTATTTTTGTATTTTTCTAAAATTTTCTATTTTTTGCGCTTTTTCTTCCAAATTTTCTTTTTCTTTTTTGTAAATTTATAAATTTTTTTTTGTATATTTTTCTAAATTAGGACTTTTTATTATATTCTAAAAATTCTAAAATTATAGAGAGGTAAAAATGAGGTATCAATAATAACATTCTTGGAATTAAGTTAAACCCTCATGACTAAGTAATAAAAATTTTAAAAAGTAATGACTAAGTAATAAAAATTTTAAAAAGTAACTATACAACTTTAATATCTCAAATTAAGTTTATTTATATGTAATTTTCTTAGAAGTATTAAGTTTATCAGATTTAATCACTATAACGTAAAATTTCGTAATTGTCGATATAGTTTATGATAAATTCATTAGAATCATCTACGTAATCTTAATAATTAATATTAACGAGTAAAATTATATATAAGATATATATGAATAAGTTCCGAATAATTAATTAAACCTATTTCTATATATCATGTATTAAAGAAAAGTATATTTAGGGCCTTATCTTGAAACGTAAGACCAATAGAAAATTAATTCTGAATAAGACTAAATGGTAGTATGAATTTCTTAAAAGTTATAAAAAAAAGTCTTGTAAATTTAGATTTCAAAAATAAGTTGAAATATAACTAATATAGATTATAAAGTGAATGTATGTCTAGCAACCACTTAGGAGTTAATGGTCACCACTACTGAACGGTCATGGTAGTACCTAAGTTGGCCAACAAAGGTTAGGTGGCCGGAGTAAGCAATGTTGGTAAGTTTCGATTTTGTTTTATTTATTAAAAATATCAAATGATTTTGGAAAATTACGAAATTTAGTATTTTATGATATTTTTGTATATATTTTTTAAGAAAAATATTATTTTGTTAAAACTAAGCCTTGAAATATATTAACCTTAAGAAATTATCAAATTTAAGCTAGTTTTCCATTTTGACTTAAATAACCTAAATAGTGTAGTTGTCGAGCCTCATTTTTCGATTTCTTTTATTTAAAATTAATTTCTTGATTTCCGATTAATACTAAACCCTAACTCATTTAATATTAATCCTCGACTAAAGAAATTGAAAAAATCCGGTTTTTTATTGAAAATAATTTTTGGAGTTGCCACCCAATCGAAGTCGGAAAAAGAAAAAGAAACCGTAATTAATTGGGTGGATTGATTACAATTTGATTACCGATTTTTTATTTCAATTTTGAATGAAGAACTAGAAGGTTCTAAGTTCGGGGGCTAACCTACTAAAACCTAATAGATAGCACTATTTATTTACCAAAATTAAGATTATTCTTCTAATTATAATATTTAAAAAACAAATAAATAAAATCAAAATAGAGAAAAAAAAAGACCTAAGTTTCTATATATTTTATTATCACCCCGAAGGTATGATGATCGTAGTTCTTTTCGAAAACTTTAATGTATTGATTCTTTTTATTAAAAAAAAAATTGGTTGAATTTGCGTTTTTATTAACCATTTCATTTTTATTAAGAAAACTCCTTAGAAGCCTAATTTTTATTCCTAATTATATTAAAAAAAAACCTAAAAACCTAATTTTTGAAAAGTCTTAAATTAAGATTTTTATTTAAAAACAACTAAGTGATTTTTTTTTTTATTTTCAAGAAAAACCCTAAAGACCTAAAAATGTAATTTTTATGAAATATGCAATGATCTATATGATGAATCTTTTATATAGAAAAGATGCTTAAAACATAAAAAAAAAATCATAATCATAGAAAAAATGCCTAACTACAAAAAAAATATTCAAACCATAAAAATGATGTCTAAACTATAGAAAAAATATATAAACCATAGAAAAAAAAGCCTAAATTATGGAAAAGATGTCTAACCATAGAAAAGATATCTAAACCATAAAAAAGATGCTTAAACCATGGAAAAGACATCTAAACTATGAAAAGGATTTCTCGCAGTAAAAAAGAAGTTAATTTAAGATTTTTTTTTTATTTTATAAACATCAAAATGATTTTTTTTATCTAGAGAACCCTAACATGCCTAATGCAATTTTTCTAAATTAATACAATATGCAAAAAACGAGATTTTATAAAAATGTCATTTTGAAAATATGAAATCTAAAAAAAAACAAAAATTTAACTTAACACATGTTCACTAGATACTAATGCTATAACTAATTATTAGCAATTAAAGGCATGATAAAAATAAAAAAAAATATTACAAGTCTTAAAAATAACTCCGCATATACTAAGTAAGATAAAAATAAATAAATAAAACAAGGTATAGACAATAATTAAAAACCACTATTATATATCTGCAAGGCAAAGCACACAAAGCCGATGAAAGGCAATAGATTGGATCCTCAGTCCTATTGTGCGCACAACTATAGAATTGATCCAAGGAGTGGGTTTGAGCGTGTTTTTGACAAATGTATAATTGTTCCATTCTGGCTTGCACCATGTAACCCCTACTTATAAAACTCAAAAACAAATCTTTTGAATCGAATCGAATCGAATCGAATCTAAAATGATAAAAATTCAAAATAGATTCGAATCTTACGAAGATTTAACGTCATCGTATTAGATTTGTTTTTTTTTTTCGACAACTATTTAGTCAAGATTCCATCAAATGATTTTTTTTTTTTTTGAATTTTTTTCTTTTTTAGTTTTTTTTCTTCTTTTTCCAACAATTTTCTATTTTTTTTCTCTTTTTTATCATTTTTCAATTTTTTTTATTTTCTAAATTACAACCCTAAAAACAAAAATTATAACTACTATGGGCAAAAATCAGTATCTACAGTAGTTTTAAGCTCAAGATTTTTTTTAGACTATTTAGAGTATTTATGATAGTACTATGAAGAGATTTTTCAAAAATTACTTCTTTTAATTTTACTTAATTTTTAGATCTTAAAATCATGCATAAAAGATAATTTATGGGCTTGATTTATGATTTAATGTTAATTTGGTATAAATATTGATTTAGCATGTAATTAGGTATTTTAGGATATTATTTGCTGATGTAGAATGATATTTGTAATGTTTAAGGTGTTATATGTAAGTATTATGTGGTAAATATGTGTAAATAAATAAGAGATAAAAGGGTATATTTAAGTTAATTTTATTATTTATGATTAATTAGATGTAAATTATGACTTAAGGTATGGTTAGATATCTTAATACATTATTGGGTAAAGAAGAATGATATTTATAGTGTTTGAAATGTTAGATAAGTGATATAAGTGTAGATTATGCAATAATACATAATATGCGTATATAAGAATTAAATAGATAGAAAATATTAGGTTAAAACTGATAATATTATAATAATAATATAAAAAAAATCTGATATGGAATGAATATTGAGGTAATTATATGAAAAATATAGGTTATTCTCACATCGAGGGCAAATTCGGTAGTTAAATTTGGAATGTTGTATATCATATCAACCAAAATATTAGTAAAGAGTTATAACGAAGATTTATGATACCTAAGTATAGTTAGATGAATTTCACATATTGACTCGGGAGGAATTCCTAAGGTTTACAAATAAAAATAGTAATCAAAAGCTAAAACAAAACTTAATTCAGAAATTAATTTAGAAATCGAATCAGAAATTAATTTAGAACTAACTTGGTCATAAGAAATATAAAACTTGAATAATTGAGTAAAATTATAATTTTAAACTAAAAACTAATGGTTTAAAGCTTATACATACATATACATACATATGATGAGTGGTTATGTTAAAATGTGGATAATTTCGAATCAAAATTTGATTCAGAAGCAAAATCAAAATTACAGCTAATATAAGTAACTTAGAGAGTAAGTAAAAAACCTAAACTAAAGGTTATATCCACTAGAATAAATTGTAAGAAAAAGGTTAGAAGGCGTTTATAAGACTTATAAACAAAAGGTAATCAAAAGCTAAACTAAAACCTGATTCAAAAGCTAAATCACAATTGGAATAAGAAGCAAATTCAGAACTTAGTTGAATAAGAGGAGTAATTTCCAGAGACCTTAACCTTAATAATTAAATATAGTAAAACCCTAAATTAAAGATAATAATTATTTAAATTATAAAATAAAATTTATTTACAGTAGTTATATGAGAACTAAAACAATATTCGTATTATAGGAATTATTAGTAACGATTTGCTGCAAGTCGTACCTTGAGTGAGCAAGCACGAAGTCCATATAAGTTTAGGATCAATACATAATTGTATTTTGAAGTACTATTTCATAATACTCGGAGGCTTGAAGTTATATTTATTTGTGCCTGTAGGTAGTTGATTGTACGTGTATCTGCATGTACGTGTTATTGAATTTATTGTGTACTATTAGCTTGTTTTATTGGTTTGCAATTGTTTTGTATTAATTAATATAGACTGATCATTTTAACTGGACTTAATTAAATATATAACTTGTAATTCTAAATCGAACCTATGTGGTAACCCATTATAGGAAACATTTAGGGTTCTCCAACTAAATATTAACCCCTTTAAAAGAGATAGTGCTAGATAGTATAATTAATTTCTTCTTCATCTTTAGTCAAACTAAACGACCGGAGAGAAGGTCGCGACAAGGGTAAAGGTAATGATTCGCAGGTAATCACGGGAGGGGCAGTGTCTCTATTATATAAGTCTAGGTTTGGTTATGAGTTGTTAAAATATGTACTAAACTCCTTTACTCGGATTAGAGAGAGTGTAATTTCTCTAAGCTCGTAATAGATTAAATAACAAGGTGCAATGATATTTGTTTGTTGTATTGCATTAAAATAATTGGTTGATAACCCTATTTGTACTAGATGTATAGTTTTAAGTTTTCGTCCCAACTTACTGAGTGATTAGTTACTTACATTCCTATAAATGTTGTTACTGATGCTAGCTAGAAAGTGACTATATAACTACCCTAAAGCTAGCTATTACTGGATCCTCGAGAGTGAGGAAATAAAAACTAAAGAACAGATATATTTATAAAGTTTTAGTTCTTAATTTAGAATCTTCAATTATCATATAAGGTATTACTCATGTAAGATTATGCTATGAAATCATTGTAATTTTTTAATTTTAGTATATATTTTTTATACTTGCTTAGATAAATAACCCATTTAATGTGTAAATTGTTTACTTTAAAGTAGGTTAGTTATGAATGCTTTGTGTAAATATAGTCTAAGATAGCGATTGTAAAATTAGAGCTATAAGATCAGCTTCTATTCTAAAATAGTTTGTACGGCGGGACTGTTATAACTCCGCCATTTCGATGAGTGATAAGTCTCATCTAAGTACTGTATTTTAATTTCCACTCTATTTTTTATCAAATAGGCCAAATACATAACCTTATCAAAGGTTTTTGGAAATGATTAGTTAACAGCATTTTGGAGTATTATTTCAAAATATTTGAATGCTTTGGTATGTTTTTGGCTTGTGATTATAATTTAGCTCTCTATGCATGTGTGGAGCATGTGCTTAAATAGTGATTCGTTACTGTAAGCATTTAGCTCCATGTAATGTTGTTCTATGATTATTGCTTCAATTGGTTTGTTTGAAATTGTTTGATCACCTTGAAAACAATTTAACTTAAACTTGACCGAATGTCTAACCCGACTTGCATCACAACCTATTAGGGTTAATGACTAAAATTCCTAAGGCAAACATGTATCCCTTGCGATGAAGATAGCTAGAATTGTCATTTTCCCACCTTAGTCAAACTAAGCGACAAAAAAAAGGTCACGACAAGGTTAACGGGCATAGTTTTAAAGTGGTCAGGGGATGAGGGTTTTCTTTATTGCACGAGCTTTTATTTGATTTCAATTCGTGAGTACGCAATGTCGAACTCCTCAACTCAGATCAGAGCGAGCAAAATTTCTTTAACCTTATAATAAATTAGATAATGTCGTACAATGACATTTTTTTTACATGTATACATTGCATCTAACTAATTTGGTTGGAAATTGTTTATTATATATTGAATGCATACTTTTGTTTTCACCTACTTACTGAGTAAGTCGTTGCTTATTTCCTTATAGTTTGTTTTGTAAATTCATAATGGAGGTATAAATTATGAATACACCTCTTTGGAGTGTAGCATTGAGTTCAAATCTATCATTAGCTCTTTTTAAGATAAATTTATTAATTAAATGGCTTTTATCTTTTTGCATGTATTAAACTTTTTGTTTCCACAACAATAAAAAACATTATATTCATTAATTATAAATCATATCTAACTAAATAAATTCTCTTAAATTACTATTTTTTTTAAAAGTAATACCATAAAAAATAATTACATTATTTATATTATAAGTATTACGGCCTTATCACATAAAGTATTAATAAATAATACCAATTATATAACTTGATTTAGTAATTTATTTTACATTTAGTTTTAGGAAAATAAATGTAGATTATTGAATAATTATTTATTTAATAATTTACGTCAAAATGATATTCCTTTTTTTAGCATTGCGAATGTCATAATAATACAAAGTTTCCATTAAAAAAAGAGAGAGTATAATACTTATATTTATATCGAGTTTCTTTTTCTCCTTTGCTTGTAATTTTCTATTCAATTATTTTTTTCCTTATCTATTTTTTTAAAAAACAAAACTTACACAAGTTTTAGATGTTAATATAATATCTTATAAATTAATAGTTAATTTTCATTTAATATATATAAATAATAAAATGTCAGTTTTTTTAACTTCCTATGAAGTACATTAATCACTTTTAGTCATCTTTAAATAAATTTTTCTATCCTATTAAATTTTAAAAATTATTATAGATCAAATTATTAACAAAATTCTTATGTATAATATAATATAATTACAATCCAGTAATTTTAATATTGATTTAGACTCTTCTAGTTATGATCCTAAGTCTATTATTTGACCATAAAATTATCTAGAGCTCTTCTCGTAACACTTGTAAACATTATGTTTGCTATGCTATTAACTAAGCATAAATATAAAATGAAAAAGAAAATAAAAATTTGTGAGATTCCATTCATATTTCTCTTGTCTTATTATGTCACCATCATTACATTAACAAGAGATTGATTGTTCTTGCAAACCCTAGGCCCTAACCCTGCGTTGCTTCGGGGGGAAATGATATAGTAAATAACAAGTGGGACAGGGTTGCTTTTTTTTTGGGCCAATGGACAGAGTTGCCTTACGGTACGGCAATTGACTAACAGATATTTGCACCACTATCAAACAAGATAAGTATTAAAAGCAGTGTTTGCTTTAATGTCTTATTTTACTTTAGGGCTAGGCTTTTAAGGCTTAGCCTAATCATAAACCTAATCCTAGGATTCATTTGTTGACAGCTGTACTAAAAACACAGGGTGGTTTTTACCCTTAAAGTACAAACAAAATACTATGAGCAAGCAATTGGACCAGTCGCAAGATTTTGTGGTCCTTGGTTAATTACGGTCATGGATTTATGGAGGCTATCTTCCTATGTATAATACATGATGCATGGATCGCCCATCGAACGGTGGTTGCAATTTTCACCAAAAATGAAAATCAGCAAAAGAAAAAAGAAAAGTTTTTTTACTCATTACTATTACAATATAACATCAATGGGTTGATAAGACCGTACAATATTTCTAATATCTATATCTGCATCTTTGTCAATCGCATGTATGCTATGAATAAAAAGGCATATCAGATTGAATAGCAAATTCTCATCGTGCGTCCTAAGTTGGGAAGCGATATGAGTCAAGTAGAGGTATCGAATGAATGCATGTGATTGGCCGTGTGGTATTTATGCCCGTGTTGCCCCCAACAATTCCCATTTCTTCTTAAGTAGTTAGTTACCTCCAAAACTCAATGCTACAAATTTAGTATTAATCCCTGGCAAAAGCATACCCAATTAAAATATTCCAGTTTCATTTTTATTAATTTGTAACTTTGACTGTAAAACCATATTAAAAATTCTAACTAGTTGGATAAAAGCTTTCCATAAATTTGTCACAGTTTCAAATCATCATTCAAGGTGGACCCATATAGGTACACGGACTTTTTAGAGTTACTCTGCACTTCCAATAGCTTCATTTGTTTTACATTCTTCTTTCCGCATTGTTTTTTTAGCAAAAGGTGGATACCTTATGTGGAAATAGAGGAGTTAGTGAAGACAACATATAATTGAGCTCAAAATTAAGATTAACTCAAAAATTTAACATTGAGCTTTTGAGTTAATTCAATTTAATTTATAATTTGAGCTAGAGGTTGCTTTAAAATAATACTTAATAAACTTAAAGTCGACTTGATCAAACTGTTTTAAATTAATTTAATTTACTAATATTTTTCTTTTAATTAAAATAATATTTACGCTTACACTTATTTGAACTCGATCGACCTCATGGATTAACTAAGAAAAATATTGAAAGTCTAAGTTCTAGTTCGAATTTGAATTTGACTTGAACGTAATCAAATTTAACCCATGAAAATATCAAGCCTACCTAGAGTAGTTGACAAATTGATATATCTCATGTGAAAATTTAACCCATGAAAATATCAAGCCTACCTAGAGTAGTTGACAAATTGATATATCTCATGTGAAAATCGATAAAGTTGGGAGCATCTAGTTCTACGAGTCATGTGAGAAGTCGTAGAGACAAGGAAACAAGATAAAAATGATGAAAGGACTAAACACCAATTCTTCCGCATTTAAGCTGGTCCACGAGTGTGACTAATATATTACATCTATATCTAAATCTGCCCAATCCAAGGTGCCTGTAGGGGTAATAACTCAGACCCACCCTCAGCTTCTGTTTGGACCCTTCTGATCTCATAGAGCCGCTGACATATAATTACGAGATCCTGCAACATAAGCTGCACCGTGGTGTTGATGTGCTCGGACAATGAGCACTTCCTCAATGTCATTTATTTGTTGTGCCATCAAAGTGATAATTTAAGAGGTCTAGCTACAGATATGGGAATTCAGAAGATAGGAATACAATTTTTTCAGGCAGTTAACTGCTAAAACATAAGAATTTTAATACGATACGGGAATTAATAGATGCATATAAAATATTCATCAATGTAACCAATAAATATAGTGCCTTGTTAGCAAGTATATCTAAAAGGGTTCCCTTCTTTAGTAAATGTCTTCCCTAAAACCAGTCACAGACTAAAAAAAAAAAACTTTTTTCTATAGAGTAGTGATTAATATCATGAGACTATAAACCAAATTTGCAAGCCAATACGTCCGATCATATTCAAGTAATGTAGAGAAAATATAGAAACAATACAGCCACGTCCTTCGCTCCAGCACTTCAGTTTCATAACATTTTGCAATATTTATAATCATTACTGTTTTTATATCATCGGGACTACTAGGTGCCAAGAAAAAGAATCCTCCTCGGGGATTTCAATGCGTTGGGGACAGAACATTGGCTAATAATCTTCAATTTCCTTGCAGTAGTCACAACTCCTTGAGCAGAAATGACATGTCCGGAAACTTTCTTTTTGTGATCAACCAAAAACACGACTGATCCGTCTAACAGACTGTTGATTTGGGTACAAAAGAGACCTAATCATTCAGGAGGCTTTTGAAAGTGAAGCAGCTCTGCCTTCTTAATTAATCAGCCCAAATGGCATGACAAAAGGTTGACAGATTAGATGTAATGGTTTCGGGTGGTATAAATGTTCAACCATTGAAAAATAGAAGAAAACCTTTACACATATAGCACAAGAAGCTTCACCCCCGAGGATATGATTATCATACTAAACGGACACTCATCTACTCACAGATTCGACATGAACTACATAGAATCAAAGCACTAATATTCTCTCAAAGCTTTATAAGAAAATTCCTTAGTTTTCGATTTGAGGGGACAAAAGAATTGAGTAAAAAAATTCTCTTGATTTACAAAATTCTTGTGTGAAAAGATTATCTAAACCATTTCTATCTCCAAAAATTTTTCTTGAATGATGCTGACTGAACCATTTACAAGACCATCTGCCGTCATAGATTGGAATACCCCAATCCTCAATTTGTCCATTTAGTCAACTTCTAGTACCACTTTACCAGGAGTGCGCCGTTTCTCCTTCTCTCTATGAGCCTCCTTGGCTTGTGTAATGGGGAATGTCTTTGCAACGGGAATATGTAGCTTCCCAGTTTCAGAGAACCGACGAATCTCTTCTAATCCATCTGCATCGGCCCTCATATATGTCCATGAATATCCTGTCAATTATTTGCAGACCACAGTAGAAAGTAAGATCCATGTCAGAAGTTATTAATCCTAAAGATGTGGATGTTTATTTTCAGAATGAAAGTATGATGAATGATCCATCCGCTGTTAGATTTATTTTCTTATTTGCTGTAACTTATTTCAGTAAACAAGTTAAAAGGTCGGAATAAGCCCGAACAGGTACATAACATTTGACAGAGCATATCCCCCACACCAATGAATACTGTCAAGATTGGATGTCAACTGATGAGAATCCCTTCAGCTTTTGTCAACATGAGTTGCTATTGAAAAAACTGCATTTAGAAAGGTTTCTTAAGATTTTTTCTCATCTATATTGACTTGCCTTTTAGCACTATATCAAAATTATTAAGAATGAAAGGAATGCAAACATAGAATATAAAGTTTTCTAGGACATTCCCACAGCCGTAAATAATATAGCAATATCAAAATCTACTTACCCAGAGGGGAAAAAGAGATGTTATCACTATTCATACCTATTCCGTGTGACAACCAGTAAGAGGATTTCTTTGCCATTAACAGCCCAGTTGATGCAGGAAGACCAAATAACAATCCAAACCGGTCAGATATAGACGCTGCCTCACCCTATAGTAGAAAAGGAAATTTAGGCTCACGAGTTATAGCAGTGATGTGAACAAGCAAATCTTCCGACTTGGTTATAACACAAACAAGAGTACAATGCTTCAGTATACTACCTGGAGGGTCATATAATGTCCACCTCTTTTTAAAAAATTTATGCCTATTCTCTCTGTTTCTGGTCCTCCTATAGTGTCCAAAACAGCATCAAACTTCCCCTTTATTGCCAATTCAATATCCTGTCAATTTAACATATTGTAGCTGAATAATTTAGAATAACAATAATTAAGGGAGCAAGCCCTAAAATATAATGGCTTATCATAGAGATCAAAGAGTCTGTAAATCAAAATGTAGAACAAAACAACATCACTTATCGCAATAGCTGCAAATTGCCAAGTAATTATTAGTTACTGCACCTCAGATGTGTAGTCAACTGCCTGCTCAGCCCCAGCTGCCAATGCCCGATCCACAGTCTGACTACCACAAGTAGCTGTCACCTGACAACCTTCAGCTACTGCAAGCTGAATTGCAGCAAAACCAACTGCTCCTCCCCCACCAATTATCAAAACTCTTTGCCTGTTGAAACAGTATTACAGCACAATGATAAGCCTCTCCTCGATAAAGGTTTGGTATGCTAAGAATAAAGCAATATAATTCAGTCACTCACTTCATTTGGCCAGTCAATGTGTGAGCTAGGAAAAAGATCTAAAAGTATTTTTTTTTTTTTTTTTAAAAAAAGGAAATATAGTCGATCTTAGATATCTTGCTCAAGTTTAGGGGCACTAAGAAAAACCTTCTTAAATTGTGAAAAATAATGATAGTATTAACTACCCCAAAATAATACTACTACTGCCTTTGAGGAAATAGATCAACCACGAGAACTCACAGAAAGGTTAGGTCTACTAGGAATGAAGCAATATAATCCACTTACTCAACCCATTTGTCCAGTCAATGCATGGCTAGGAAAAAATCTAAGAGTGTATCAAAAAAAAAAGAAAAGAAAAAATAGTGGATATTAGGTATCTTGCTCAAGTCCAAGGGCACTAAGAAAAACCTCCTTAAATTGTGAAAAATAATGACACTATTAGTTAGCCCAAAATAATGATGCTACTGCTTTTGAGAAGCTTGATCTATTTGATGAGAACTTGCAGAAAATTAATGTAAGATATCCCTCTAAATACACAAGAGACTGTTAAAAAAAAATTGGCAAAATAGTAAGAACGGTCAATGCTTTGGACATACCCATCACTTATCCTAGCAGTGCTTTTCAGAGCTCGCCATGCAGTCAAGGAAGCGAAGGGGATGGCGGAGGCTTCCTAGAAAAGGAAAAAAAGGATATAGGAATTTCTTTTGTCAAAAGTTCCAATGTTAATGAATGCATTCCTATGCGGATGAACCTGTGCAGATGCAGGTGTACCGGTGAACATGTGACTTGTAAGCATGCCTAGTCTTCATGGTCAGTATAAGTGGAAGAAATTCAATAATTGGAATCTAGACACAGGAAATATAGAACAAATGACACAACAAGGTACTCATGAAAACTAGATCAATATCCATACTGAAAGAGCAAAAATCATTCTCAATAGATTCACCAAAAACTCCAAACCTACCACATGTGATATGGACTTGGGTTTCTGCGTAACTTCTTCTTCAGAAAGAATGGCATAGTCAGTATAAGTACCCCGTACAGCAGTTGGATGTAAAGCACCGAATACTTCCTGCCCTACTTTCAAGGATCGAACTGATTCTCCCACTGCAGCAACTTCTCCACTGATATCCCGACCAATGATGATAGGTAAAAGATTTTCGAAGATGCAGCGTCCATAGCCTGCACGCATCTGAAGACATTCCATCTAAGCAGTCAGTAAGTGATGTCTCCAGAATATGAAGAAAAATCACCTGCTACTGAAGCAAAAAAAGAAAAAACATCTAATCTAAAACTGAATGGGCTTGCTGCCTAACTCCTTAACCCATTATTTATCTCTAGCATTAAGGAAATAGTTCTGGAGTATGTAACCTACATAACGCAACATAACCCTCCCAATCTTCAATTCTATCGTTTCAGTAAAGTAAGTCAACTGCTCTGGTGTTGCCTTCAAGGAGCTTATGCACCAAAAGCAAACTAAAAATCCACTTATGCAATAAGCAGTACATACCTTATGTCCTTGAAAATAACGGTTACATCAGCTTATAAAACATATTTTGTCCGATTCAATGACCAGAAAGTTTATTGTCAACTTATTCAAATATCAGCGATATCATTGTAAGAAAAAAAAAAAGCACCCTTTACATAACTTTACAGCAAAATAATAATGTACAACTAAGCAGTAGATTACTATCTCTATAGAAGATGAACATACTCTTCCTGACAAGCAATTATTCATAGTTACACCATACACAAATACAACCGAAACCATATCACAGATAACGTTTATACAATAAGAAAAATCCATTGTTTTGAACTGCAATTCCTTCAATTCACTTCACTAACAAAAAATGTAGCAAAGAAACAAGCTATTGTGCACTGAAAATGTGGTTTCAACAACAATAGCAACAAAATCAACAAATTAACCAATCATACAAGCAATTAACCAAAAAAATCATGCAAACCTTTGTTTCAAATTGTGATTCCTCCAACTTCAATAACAACGAAACCTGCTCATTGAGCATTTCACATTCAAACTCAGACAATACCAAATAAATCAACAAACTAATTGTTGAACTAACTAATCATAAATTAACAAACTATGAATTAATTTAGACTAACTAATCAAGATATCAATGAAATGGCAAACCAATTAACAAACTAACTAATCATACAATTAATTAACTAAAGAATCATGCAATCCTTTGTTTCAAATCATGACTCCTTCAACTTAAATTAAGAACAACTAATCTGGCTCATCAAGCATTGGATGTTCATGGTCAAGCATCACCAAACGAATCAACAAACTAATTAAAGAACTGAGTAATCAAGAACCGACCAATTAGTTAACCAGACCACTAACTAATTAAAGAACTAACTGATCAAGAATTAATGAGCAGGAGAATTAATTAACGGACTAACTAATCAAGAAATCAACAAACTAGCAGCTAGTTAACAAAAATCAAATCATACAAATATTTTAGTAAAAAGAATCATGCAATTCATTGTTTCAATTCATAACTTCTTCAACTTAATTCAGTAACAACCACTCGAGCTCATCGAGCATTGCACATTCAAGCTTATATATCATCAAGTAAATTAACGAAGCGACCAGCCACAAATTAACAAATTAGAGAAATTTTATCAACTAACTAATCAAGAATTAATGAACTAGCAAACTAATTAATCAAGAAATCAATGAACTGAGTGGAAAAAACTAGCTAATCTTGAAATCAGCGAACTAGCGAACTAGTCGCCAAACTAACTAATCAAGGAATCACTGCTAATCAACAAAATAGCAAAGAAGCGAACTAATGGACTTACTCTACTATCGAGTGGATTAATGGCGACAGCACGAGCACGAACGAGGACCTGACTCTTTTTGAGATCAGGAACCGCCACGTCATCACGGAACTCCAACACCTCCGGCCCACCAAACCGCGGCACCAAGGCCGCCCTACAGGTAGTGATACTGCTCACCATACGCCTGAGATTAAAAGCGGTTGGACTGGAGGCATTTGGAAGGGCGGTGTCCTTGACGGTGCGAGGGTTCAAGAACCTCATTGCATGGGAAGAAGGCAAGCACTGAGTTGAAGAGCGAGTCGGATGTGACGAAATGATGGACTTTTGAGGAAGTAAGGAGGGTTGAAGGAGCAGGAAAGTGTTGGGATTTATGGGTTATTTGGAAGTGGTTATTTGTTATTTATGGTTAGTCCGTTAGGTGATGACATGGAGCGTTTTCAGGGAGAGACGTGGAGGGGTTTGTATCCGCAAGGATGGAAAATGAGTGAGTTCGTGTTCGTGAATTCACCTTACACTTTCTTTTGAGGATCTTTATAAAAAGGAGTGAGAAATGGGTGAGAGTAGGGTAATAGGATTTTTTTATTTCATTTTAAGATGATAAAATAGATAGAATGATGAAATAACTTTCCATTCTACTCCTTCTTCTACTCTTATTTTTTTTTTTTATGAATATATTATTACTTTTATTTTATACTACATTTTATCCTTTTGGAATGATTTAGATTTATTTTATTTTTCTTCCCATTGTTACCGAACGCATTAAAATACAACAAAGTCTTTCATAATTCTTTTTCTCATATTTTTTTAATTCTTAATTCATTCCTTCATATAAAAAAAGTGTTAAGCTGCTTTTGTAACTTCCCATTACTTTCACTCAGTTATTATAATCTCTTCAAATTTAAGGAGAGACAAAAATGACCAAAAGTAAAAACACCCTCTATCTTTTCCATGTAATTCATCTCATTCCACTCCTTGTTAAAATTGTCCAAGCACATGATTCCATCCGATTTCCACTGAGGTCCTCACCCATCAAAGGATCTATACCGTAGATACTTCCATTTGGCTGTTGTTATTTCTGGGGAAATTATATTTTGAATACATGTATTTTCAAGATTTAGCACTTTGCATAAAAAATAGGGAAAAAAAAAATCCTAGGAGTGATCAATCACCACCCATAGGGCCGCCAGAACCTTCCCAAGTGGCAGCGATCACCCGCTAACTCTAGGGTGACTGACCATGCACTGATGCTTTTTTTTTTCATTTTTTTATTATATTATTTAATTAAATATATTTAAAATATTATGTTATTAAATTAGTTTGTATCTCTAAAATGTTAAATGTCCAAAATCAAAAATACAAAGATATAAAATGTCATATGGTTTAAATACATGAATCCTAGATGAAATTTACCGTTAATTTTGTATTGACAGAAAATTAAAAATATATAAACATCATTTAACGCCCGTATTATTAAATCAAAGTTGACTATTCAACTCCATATAGTTTTTATAATGAATACAAAAATTTTACTTATTGGATTTCTTTTTCTTTTTTTTTCCCTATAATCATTTTCCCTTATTTGTTATATCTCCTTGACAAGTACCTTCTATCGGTTGATATAGAGCTAAAAGAATATTTAATACACATTTTATGAAAAAGCAAATACATGGAAGAGAACTTCGTGTTGGAGACAAAACTCGTGCACCATTTACAAGTACACAACATAAGGCCTCTCTGAAGTATTTCCTTTCCCAGCACTGAAAAGACAATGACCGTTGCTCATCTCATCCATTAGCCTCAGTAATACAAAACATGGCTCACTCTAAAGCTTTACAAAATTTAGAATGATGATGAAAGTAAAAAAAAAAAAACGAAGGTTTGTGACTTCTTCAAAACCACCGCCTATTTCTCTTCCTTCAGTTTGTCATTGGAACTGCTTGAAGCTGCAGTGGTAGGATTAGGACCGCAACTTGGTGGAGCTGCACCTGCGGGAACGTTGGATATCCCCGCATCCACTGTGGTGCTAACTTCAGCAGGTTTACTATCCAAGTTACTTGTTCCAGGAGTAGAAGGTGCATTTGCAGGAGCAACTGGGGGGGCAGCTGCAGCCGCATCTGACACCTGCAGTTTTTGTAAAACTTCAGCAGCGGAGCTGACAACAGGAGGGATGGCAGCTTTGGAGAGGTCTCCGCCTTTTTGTGGATCTGCAACTGCTGACTCGGTTGTAATTGTAGCGTGCAGTTGTTGCAACCTGTAATCAGTTTCAGGTCTCCTGCATACCTTCCTCAGAGGCACGATTTCCTGATGCCAAACGGAAAAAGCTATCAGAAAAGATGCGAGTGACATTTCTGAAAATTGGCTTTCATATCATATTCTTCACTATTTTAACTTGTAAAGGTACTGTTTTGCCAATTTTCTGAGGACCTGCATATGTGGCTCAACAGCTAAAATCCAAGGAAGAAAAAGGGATATAGCCAAAATATATACAGTTAACGTGTAAAACCGCTATATATTTTAGTTATTAAGTCCAGAAAAAAGTTCATAAGCAGCCTTTGATCACCAAAACCTGCTATTCCACCGCAAATTTCACCTTTTTCCCCTTAAGTGGGTAAAAGTTATCATAGGTTGATCTCATTGTGAAAAATTGAAGATAAGCTCTAGCCACTCATAAGATTCATAATGGCCAGATTTGGCAACACATTTTGATGTAACATTGGCAATGCTATTTATTAAGAAACTCAGAGAAAATAAACATGGGAACCAGAGAACATTGTTAATAGTCTCACCTCAGATTCATCGTGATCATAGCGTACCAAAAATCGACATCGACAACCCCTAACATCATGTCTTCTTCTTTGTGCATCCAGGACATGAGCATCGAAATAGAGAGCTTGCTCTTTTCCTTCCTGAACCACAAAATTAAAATATGTGATACTCACAACTAGACAAACTCAGCCAAAAAGGGGGTAAATACTTGATCGGGATTGATACATATATAATAGTTACCACACAAACATGATACAAATGTACATCAGTTAATGTACACAAAAACATATTCCCACCTGAAAACAAAGAATCAGGTCTCCGGGAAGAACCGCAACACATTCTGATGCTTCACAAGGAAGAGATCGCTGCCTGACATGCTTACAAATGTTAACCCATTCATCTTCATCTGCTCCAAACCCTGCAAACCGGACCAGTACTTCCTGAAAACCCACCAAGATTTACCACAAGGAAAGGAAGAAGAATAAGTGAATGTATTTTTGGCAACAAAACAGTGTTAATAATTACACATGGAAAAAATGGCCAAGAATTACCGGTTCACCTGTGTCTAAATGTCTATGTGAGATGAAATTTGACACATCATACCTGGATAAAATGCATAAACGAGATTGATCAAATTACTGACTAGAAGAAAGAGAGAAAACAAAAAAGGCAAGGGACTTATAAGTCAAGATTCCCGAAACTGGAAAAGAATAATACCAACCATGCACCATCCCTCGATGACTTTGCTTCAAATTCCATCAAAGGCATATCTGAGGCAACCTTTCCTGCATTGGAGACTTTGTTCAAAAGACAAAGCTAATTGCACACAAATAGCAAGCACTTAATAGATTTAGCATAGACTGGTCAAACAACATACAATTTTTATTTTTTTTTAGGGTAAATCAGACAAGATATACTTTGTTGGATGTGTTTCATATAAAGTTACCAAGGTCTTTGAATTGCAGCTTGTGGAGGCTTCAACTTTTGTGAACTCAGCAATGGAACTAGGAAGATCAATGATAGAAACCAAAATATAGATTCTGTTGTTTTAATAGGAAATGAAAGATGACAAACCCTGATAGAGAGTAAGAAGCCTAAGCCAGAGCAACTTGCTCCTAACAGAGCTAAAGCTCCTACACAAAGAAGCATTCTAAAATGTTAAATGATTGGAAATTCCCTTCTATCTCTGTAAAAAGTTATACTAATCATTATCATTATACAAGATGCAACATGACTAAATCCAATTGGTTCATTCTTGACAACGTACTAAAAACTTCTACTTAGCTAACCAATCTAATTTACTAACTATTTCCTCTTGAGTACATAATAGTTAAAGCATTCTGTCATGCACAAAGAACATACAGGCGATCTGCCAAAGAAGAAGATGAGATAAAAATAAGATTACGAAGTATGACTCCTGATATCAGTGAAATCCAGTACTGGATGAGGTTACTCTGCTAGTCCTACAACATGGTTAGATTGTGCAAACACATTGTATATTTTCATCAAATCTTCCTTTTCTTCTGCCTTACCCAAAGAATCTACACGATGATGAAGAATCGAATTCAAATAGACAGTGATCCTGTTAACTTTCATGGTACTTCCAAACCTCTAAGAAGGTTCCATACTCTGCCATATAGGCAATGTTAAACTTCTATAAAAATGAAATTCATAACGAAGGTAACTTCACAATGCAAAGTGTTAGAGACACAGTTTCCCTAGCCCATTTAGTATTTACACATACAAGTCTATCTACATGCACAATTCTGCAATTAAGATCAGCTCAAAAGCTGCAGATCAAATAAAAAGGGAAGCACCAATAACAAGAAAATAAGTTTTGACTGGTAATCCTCCTGGCTGTGCTCCCTAGAGAGAACTGCAGGGTAGAATATTGAGACCATACAAGTATATGTCAGAAAGTATAAATCTCAAGGAAACCTTGAAATCAACTTCAATACTTCACACTGACAATGAGATATAGGGTCAGAATCTACCTCAAGAAGTGAATGCAACAATTACTATCACAATATCCTTGTTACTTGTCAGAATAAAGAGGTTAGGAAAAAGTAATTTTAGCAGAGCATTATTTTAACCAGAGAATGAGTCATGGACCGATAGATATTCCTTTGATATGAGTTTCAGACTGCAATCCCAGCCCATTTCAAATGTTTCTCCAGACATTATGACCTCATAGAATTGATGAATCAGCTGTTGTGCCTCAGCCCTATTGCCAATCCCATACTAATGTCTTGTTTATAAGTTCATGTGATGATTCTAAAATCATCTATAGCCCCAAAAGCCAAGGAAGGAGGAAATTAGTTCTCAAACTTCTCTGAGGCAGTAAATTACTGAAAGAAATACTGACAGAAACAGTACAATCAAAAGATTTTCAACTAAAGTAAGCCTACCACATCACAACTTGTCTACAATTGCTTTCAACTATTTGTTTCATTGCTGAAAATTATCACAAAATATTCTGAATATAATAATGGCTACAGCTTATGGAATTGTTCAAAGCATCGATACAGCAATGCAATTTAAAAGGCATTATAAAAATTTAGTTAACCATTTTATATGCATCCACAGAAGCAAAGCTTCACAACTATCTTATTAGGATAATTATAGCAGCTCATCCATCCAGATATTCATAGAAATAAACAATTGCAGAAAAGATTGCTCAATGAAATGCAGGTTCAATCTAGAGACAGTTCCAATGTCCAGAAGTAATGTAGCGGTATAATATGTTTGATCCTCAAGAAAAGTTGAGCAAGACTTTCAAAAATGATGAAAAGAAATTCTACCTAAGGGAGTGGTAACATGTGAAGCTACAGGAGTACCAACAACAGGGGGCACATTCCTCATGGGAGTCGATCCATCCTGAGCAGTAGGTGCAGCATTAAATTTTCCAGTAGGCTTATTTGTCTTTGCTCTGATGGCATAACGCCTATTCTGGAACCAATTCCAAACCTACACTTTGAACTATATGAGAATGGGTAGAAAATCCATATAGCTTGTAAATTCATCGTAGAATATAGGGGCCTCTTACTTGCTTCATTTGCACAGTAATCTTCCCTTGTCTTTCTGGAGTATTGCTGTGATAAAGTGAAAGACTCAGTATCCAACTAATCTCCAGGGAGAAAAGAGAAGCCTATCAACATAGAAGGTGGGAAACATACCTGAACTTCTCTGCAAGAGCCACAAGAATTTCACGTGGAGGCATCGTGTTATAGTGCTCTTGTAAAATGGCTTCCATCTCAGTGACCTGAGCAAAGAGGTATTGAATATCATCTCATGTTGCTAAAGCTTAAGCCCCAAGACACTCTCATGAGATCTTACATGAGGTTTTGGGTTTAAATCCCATCAAAGACAAATTTTTTGAGACTACCTACAGAATGCAAGCTATACAAAACTAGTGTAGGTCATGTAGGGTGATTCATGTGCCTAGAGGTAGCTTGTCATGCCCCTTCATAAATTTTTTTTTTGGATAATCACCCCTCCATAATTTTTTTTTAAATAAAAAAAGAATAAAAGGAATAAAAAGTTCTAAACATCTATATATAGAATTTTCCAAGAAAGTGTTTTCCTCATAAACTAAACATACTTCTTCTATCTTTAACATGCACAACATCATCCACATTCAATTTCAAGATGCAATATGGCATCAACTCAAAGAACTCTAAATGCAGGAAGGTGGAATGCCCTATACTATATCGATTGCTCTTGATAGAGGAAATCAAGAATGAAGGTGACTTTTGTTGCAGTAGATAAGAAATGAGTACATTAGAAATCTTCACACTTATGCTAAAATTTATTAAGTCCACTATGTTTATGCCAAAATTCAATCAAAGTAGTCAATTAGCTTGTCCCTGTTTATGTTTTGGCACTAGGTAAGTTCCACAATTAGTATCTCCTATAATTCATGCCTGTACAAATAAAGAAGTTCCTTCAAGCCATAACATGAATATAGAGACTTGAATGACTTGTTTAATTAATAGAGGAATCGATTGAACTTTAGGCAAAACCATAAAAGAGCTCTAGTGTACTTATTCCTGACAGACAACCTTAAACGCGTTTGATCAATAGCTGCTCAAATACAACCTTAATAATCTTCAATCACAGTTATTGTATTAAACAATTTATACAACAAAATTCAATCTAATCACAGCCTAAATACATTCAAATAATTTTCAAACAACAAACCCCAAAAGAACAATTGAAAGCACACAAACCAGTCGATTCTATACGATTTTAACAACAATCAGAATGTGCAACAATGTAAAAAAAAAAGAAAAAAAACCCTATTATGATTTTCTAACACAAATCACTACCCCTCAACTAATACACACACTCACTTATTCTCGCACTTCTTCGACAGAAAACCCATAAGGGAAGGAAAAAAAAAAAAAAAACCCACATGAGCTCAACAATCAAAACACATAATAATGTTTCGATTTTGAGCAGAAAAACCAAAAAAGGAAAAAACGGTAAAAAGGAAAACATAGTATAATAGAGATATGGGAACTGAGTTACGTTACCTCGGCTTGCGTGAAGCGAAAAGCGGGTCCCCCATTGCTAGGAGGTCTTCCCATGATTAATACGAAATCTTATGGAAGAAACTTCGAACAAGGAAGTTATTGAGCCGACAACCGAGAGAGGGAGAGGGACAAGAGAGAGAGAAGGAAGGGGCAGTGATCAAGAAGGGAAGTGAAAGCAAAGCCACGTTGCGCTGTGTTGTGCTGTGTCCGTTGGCCAAATCGAAACAGAGGATCCCGTTTGCTTTTTTTCACATCACCCGTCACATGATCTTATTCACGTAGACACCGCATAGATATATTCGCGGCGGAAAAATATTTAGGTCGAACCCCTTTTTTTGGCCGTAAGATTCGAGGAATAAAAAAATTATTTCATATTTGGTTTGATAAATTTAGTTGGTTTTTAGATAAAATTTAGATTGATAAATTAGATAAAAGATTTAAATTTTATTTTATAGATAAAAATAAAATTTATTGGAGAAAAAAATACTTTATATTTTCAAAAATATTATTTTATATTATAATATTAAGTTAATTAATATTATTATTATTAAAAATTATAAAAAATTATTTTATAATATAAATAATTAATTTTTTAATAAAAATTTAATATTTAATACCGTATAAATCAAATATGGTATAATAAATTTGTACTATACAGTTTTTCTTATACTTATCATATCATATTCTCTTGTTTAATTCAATTCTTCCTATCAAATTCTACCTTAAGTATTATTTGGTTATTATAATTTTATGGTGCTAGATTTGATAAAACTTTTTAGTTTCTATCAAATCTCAAATCACATTATTAACATTTTATCATAATTTATATTATAATTTTTTTTATTTTTATATTTTGCTAAATTTTTTTTTCAATTACAAAAATTTACATCCAATATTATGAAAAAAAAAAAAAAGTGATACAATTATAAGGCCTAAAAACTTAAGATGTCACAACTCGCTACTTATCTTTAGTATCTAATGACATATCAAGTGTAAATTAATAACTAAAATCTCTAAATAATACCATACAAAACCTCAGATAACTTTAAAAAAAATTATTGTCTAAGCCAAATTAACATCTAATAATTAATTCTTAAACAATAAATAGTTAATAAAAATTACATGTTATTTATCGGAAATGCATAAAATGAGTTCTAATAACTAACAAATCGATAAAGATAAATTATATGCATACTAAAAATCATAAAATAACTTAAATAATATTTAGAAGTATTTAATTTTACTATATATGTATTTACATTTAGGTAGAAATATACGAAATTACTTAAAATACTCGAAATATACTAAAATAATACTAAATAATTAATAAAAATTCATAAATAATTAAATAAAAATCAAGAAAAATAAGGAAATGTCCAGAAGTAGGTCTTAGAAACTTAGAATTGAAAAAATAAAAGCAACCAATTACATATAACCAATTAGAAAGTAGAAATGGAAGAAAATAAGGTTAAATTTAATGAAAAAAATCCAAACAACCCCATAAATTCCAAAAATCATCCCCATTCCTCATTTTGGTCAGTTAGAAATCAGAAAAAAAATTAGAGAGAGAAGAAAAAAGAGGAAAAATCAAATTTACAAAAAAATTAAAAATTATAGTCCAAGTAAAGTATATAAGGAAATCCCCCAACTTAACAGCCACTTGAGAGTGGATGGCCACCACTATCATATAGTAATGGTAGCGCTCAGATTGATCAACAAGGCTATAGTGGCCAGAGCCACCAGCGCCATTGAATCCGATCTTTCCTTTTTTATTTTACTTTTTTTATTAAAAATATTAAATAGTAAGAGAAAATTATGAAATTTGGTATTTTGGAATATTTTTTATGTAATTTTTAGGAAAAATATTATTTTGATAAAAATATGTCCCATGATATATAATGCTTAAGAAATTACTAAATTCGAATTAATTTTCGATTTAAAAATAAATGACCTTAAGAGTATAATTTTAAGCTCAAAATTTTTATGTGGACTATTTAAATTATGTAGAACAATGCTATGAAGCATTTTTTTTTCATAAATGAATTTTCAAAATTTTTAAGTTATTTTTAGGCCTTTAAAATATATATATATAATTAGTGATTTTGGGGTTAATAAATTATTAGTTAAATAATTACTATTTTAGTATGTAATTAAGTGTTTTAGGATGTTAAATTCTAATATGGTATGATATTGGTAGCATTTAGGATGTTAAATGTAATTATTATGATATTATGTAATAGATATGTAATAGGTAAAAATGATAAATTTGAACTTAATTTTGCAATTTAGGGTAATTAGATATAAATTCTTATTTGAGATGAATTTAGATATTTTGAGATATTAGTTGATATTGAGAGATGATATTTGAAGCGATAGGAATATTACATTTATATATTATGTGCATATTAGCTAATAATATATAATAGGTAAGTATAAAAAATCAATGAATGGGAAAATATTAGGTTAAAATTAATATTATAATAATAATATAAATATATCATAAATCAGGTAGAAAATTTAAATTTGGGGTAATTATATGAAAAATTTAAAAAAAATTTATATTAGGAGTAAATTCAATAGTTAAGGTAGGATATAAAGTATACTATACAAATTAAAATACCAATTAAGGAGTTAAATATGATATTTAAGATATCCAAAAATGATGTGATTAATTTTACATTATGGGTCGAAATGAATTTTTAGGATTTGTGTATAAAACCATACTCAAAAACTAAATTCGAACCTAATTTAAAAAATGGTTCAAAAACTGAACCAGAACTTAGCTTAGATCAAGAATAATTATAAAGACTTAAAACCTTGGATAATTAGGTATATTAAACCCTAAACAAAAGATAACAATAAGTATTATAAGATAAAACCAATTTATGACAATTATGTGAGAACTGAAACAATATTTGTATTACAAGGATTATTGGTGATGACTTATGCGAGTTACACCTTGAATGAGCAAGTGAGGAGTTCAAGTAAGTTAGGATTAATATGTTACTGTATTTAGGAGTACTAATTTGTAATACTTAGAGGCTTGAGATTATATTTGGATATGATTATTAGATAGTCGATTGTGTGTAAGTCTATATGTACTTATTTTTAAACTTGATGTTGTGATTTTGATTTACTGTTCTGACTTGTATTTATGTGACTTTTTTTGAAATGATCGAACACCTTAAATTGGATCTAATTAAATATATGACTTGAAATTCTAAATCAAATATACATAGCAACCCATTAGGGTTCTCCCTCTAAATATTAACCCCTTTAAAAGGGATATTGATAGATAACAAATTGGTCTCTTTTTCATCCTTAGTTAAACTAAATGACAAGTGAGGATGACGCAGCAAGAGTGAAGTCAATGGTTTGAAGGTAGTCATGAGAAAAGCAGTGTCTCTATTGTACAAACTTGGGTTTGGTTGTGAGTTATTACATTAAATGGAAACTCCTTAAGTTAGATTAAAGTGGGTGTAATTTCTCTAATTTCACGACGGGCTAGAAATGTTATGCAATAACATTTGCTTGTACATGCATTACATCTAACTAATTTAGGCGATAACCCGGTTTGTGTTTGACGTATAGTTTTAAGTCTCCGTCCTAACTTATTGAGCTGTTGGTTGCTCACATTCCTATAGACGTTATTGCAGGTGTTAATTAGGAAACGACTTATATTTACCTTGAAGCTAGTAACTATTGGATTCTGAGGAATGAAAAAATACATTTGAAGAACAGATATACTTTTAAGGTTTTAGCTTTTATTTTAGAATCTTTCATTTTCAAATAATGTATTACTTAAGAAATATAGTACAATGAAACTTTAGAAATATTATTTGTAATATTGGAATCTTATTGTATATATCTATATATTTCTATACTTTATTAGGTAAATAACTTATTTAATTTATAAATTGTTTACTTTAGCGAGTTAGTCATAGACGCCTTGTGTAAATTAGGTATAAGATAACGGCTATATGGTCAGTTTCTATCTTAGAATAGTTTGAACAGCAAGATTGTTATGATTTTGTCGCTTTAAGGTATGACACTCGGCACCTCTGCTTGGTAGTTACTAGTCTAATTATACAGTTTGTCTATTTTTGGCTAAGCATACAACCATTGGTCATCTAACACGCATTTGAGCACCCCTTGTGACAAAATCTTCCTTATAAGACGGTGTTTTTCTTGATTCTCTTTTTATGCCCTTTTCCATTCTTTGTACATTACTTATTTAAAACTTTACACTTTTAAGTCATTTCCATTTATAGCTATTGCCCTAATATTTCAAGTATAAATACCCATTGTGAATGTAGCTGTAAATAGATTAAACATCTTCAATAAAAAATATACTTCGTTTTTTTTTTTTTTGTGAGCATTTCCTTTGCTTACTCAATCTACTCTTATCCTAATCCTTAAGTAATGCTAAGTGATGAGTATCTTCATTGGACCAGCTCGTATGTCACATCAAGTTGAGCCATGAGTCCTCGATAGTTTCTTAGTACATCATATCCTTAAAGTGGATAGTGGTTTTTCTTTTTTGATTCTCTATTATCATGCAACTCTACCTTAGCTTTTTTCAAGCTTTCGACGAACTTAGACCCATCTCCTTATGATCGGCCTTGTCAGTCCTTAGCTCAGTTCATATCATCTTGATGTTAGAGCGAAGGTTCATTTGGGTAAGTTTCTATTCAGTTGTGATTGTTATTGTGTAGTGTGTAGTATTGTTATCAAGTGTACTGTGAATACGAGAGGGATTAGTTTAAGTGTTTTGGAGAGTATTTGAAGTTTTACTGTTGCTGTGAGACTTCTGTTTCAAAATACTCTGTTTTGCCCTATTTCGAGCTTACGAGAACAAAGCAAATTTCAACTTAGTTTATAGTTCTTTAGAGTAGCTATTGTGTTCATAGTTAATTTGTGTAGAAAAGTATGTATGAGTTGTTTGGCTTAAAAAAGGACAGTATTTGTTGTTTCAAGGATTCTAAGTTTGTTACTAAGTTTTATTGAAGAGGATGACAGATCCAAGTGTCAATGTTGCTATTGTAGATAACAATAGTACGTTGTCTACCATAGTCGACAACACCAGAACACCCCTAAAAGTACAGATAAGCAAATTGATGAGGTGTCTAATCTCATAGCCAATTTGACTAAAGTTGTTTGTGTAAGAGGATAGATCTCTGCTTGACAAGATCAAGGTAAATGAGTAAGAGGATGTATACGGAGAAGAATCGATTTGGTGATACAGATGAAGTAGAAGAAGAGCACATTGAAGAAGAAAAGCGAGTTTAAGCACCTCGAGCTACCAACCATGTGAAGCTTTAGATTCCGAACTTCAATGTTTCTAAGAAGGTACATGACTATTTGGATTGGGAGGAGAAGGTTGAACGTACTTTTTATTATTATCGGTATGAAGACTGCGAGAAAGTAAGGATTGGCACTATAGAGTTTTCGGGTTATGCTGTGATGTGGTAGAAGAACTTCCAAATTATGAGAAGATGAGAAGGATATAAGGAAGTAAACACTTAGCTTGAGATGAAGAGGATACTTAGGAACAGACTCGTGTCGGATACATATTTGCAAGATACTTTTGCTTAACTTCAAGAACTGAGACAAGGAAGTCGAACTATTGATGAATGTGTCCGGAGTTTTAAATATTCATGATTCGATGTGCATTAGATGAACCATTAGCCAAAACAGTATCCAGATTTCTTACGAGATTGAGAAATGATATCTGAGATATCATCAAGTTACAATAGTTGCTACATTAAATGAGGCTATAAGAATAGCCCAATGAGTGGAAAGACAGAAGAGGAATAAGCCGAGTTGATCACCAATCAGCCGACTCAGTTAATCAAGCTAATATGTTCAAGGAAGTTACTGAGTTCAACAAAGTACTGAGCTAAGTAAAAGGATAGATGTCAAAGTATAATAGAAGGGCTAACTCGCTAATGGTGAGGTGTAACCAAGAACTTATGAAAAAGGATAAGGATCTAAGAGGAATATGAGCCAGATCAAGTACTTTATGTGTTAAGGGTTCGGGTACATGGCCACCTAATGTCCGAATAAAAGAACTATAATCATTAAAGGAGATGTCCCAAAGGTTAAAGTGGAAAGTATTGATGAGGAGCTTAAGGAGGAGGTTGTCTCTAAGAAGGATATTACCTAAGAGGATGAGCTTGTTGAGGAGGATGTGTTTATTGAGGATTTAGACAAACTAACTTTGGTTATTCGAAGCGCAATGAGTATAAACAGAACCCTCTACTAAGGAGGAAGAGAAAGAGAATCTATTCCATATCACATGCAAAGTAAATGAGTAAGTGCTTATACTCATAGTAGATAATGAAAGTTGCATAAACATAGCATCGATTGACTTGGTTAAGAAGCTTAAATTATTAACCATATCATATCCAAGCCTTATAAACCGCACTAACTAAACAAGAATGGAGTATTGCATATTACTCAGCAAGTGTTGTTGCCGATCATCATTGAAAACTATTTTGGTAAAATTCTTTGTGACTTACTACCTATGTATATGTCTCATGTATTGCTAGGCTAACCTTGGCTTTTTTATTAGAGGGCTATGCATGATAGGTTTAGGAATACGTATGTGTTTGAGAAGGATGAGAGGAAAATTACCTTAAACCTCAAGTCAAGTGAGTAAATTATAAGCCAAATTAGCCTAAAGATTGAAGAAGGCTTTAGTATTGAGTAGAGCCAAACTCCGAGCGACCATCAGATTTGAACAGCTAACTTTCCAATTGGTTAGGAGGCTATTGAGGTTGAAGGAGCAAGTGAAGCTACTAAAGGAGGTTGAGAAGTTGTTCGATGAATATTCCAACTTGTTTCTTGAGCAATTGCTTGAGGGATTACCCCTATTTCAAGGTATTGAATATTGCATTAACTTGGTACCTAGTACTGCATTGCCGAACGAGCTTTCTTATAAAATGAATCCTGAGCAAGCTATAGAGCTCTAGAGACAAGTTAAAGAACTACTAGAGAAGGGATATGTTAGAGAAAGTCTTAGTCCCTGTATTGTATCTACATTGCTTATATCGAAGAAGGATGGCATTTGGCGTATGTGTGTGGATAGCAAAGCTGTCAATAAGATTACAATCAAGTATAGATACCCCATTTCGAGCTAGATGATATGTTGGATGAATTGAGTAGTGTGAGAGTATTCAGTAAGATTGATTTGAAGTCAAGATACCATTAGGTTCGAATGAGGTAAGGGAATGAATAGAAAATTGCTTTTAAGACCCGACTTGGCCTATATAAGTGGATGGTCATGCCATTTGGATTATCAAATGCTCCAAGCACTTTGATGAGACTAATGAACTATGTTTCAAGAGATCTGATTAGAAGGTTTGTTGTTGTCTATTTTGACAACATCTTTATCTACTTGTTGACTTGATGAGTCATATTGACCACTTTTGAGCTGTTTTCGGTGTTCTCTTTTCAGTGAAACTATTCGAAAACATGAAGAAATGTTGTTTCTGTTAGGAAGAGGTAATCTTTCTAGGTTATGTGGTTAGTGGAGGAGGATTTTAAGTTGATGAAGAGAAAGTTCCAGCAATTATTGAGTGGCTGACCTTGACTTCATTTGCTGAAGTGGGGAGGTTTTGTGGACTAGCATCCTTTTACCAATGCTTCATCTAAGGATTTAGTACTATAGTAGTACCTCTGACCAAGTTAACAAATAAGAATGTAGAATTCAAGTAGGGAGAAAAGGAAGAGAGGATTTTTGTCAAAGTGAAGGTGAGGTTGACCTTTACCTCAGTCTTGGCTTTGCCAAATTTTGATAAAATGTTTGAGCTTAAATACGATACGTTAGGTGTCAACATGGGAGCTGTACTAATGTAAGAAGGCTAACCTGTTGCTTATCATAGTGAAAAGCTTAGAGGAGCACAACCTGACTATTTTGTATATGACAAAAAACTCTTGGCATTAATTAGAGCTCTTCGCATATAACAACGTTATCTTCTGCTAAAGGAATTTGTTATCTACACAAATCATGAGTCCTTGAGATATTTATGGAGCCAATCAAAGCTTTATAAACATTAAGGTCAATGGATTGAATTTCTGGAAGGATTTC
This sequence comes from Lumnitzera racemosa, assembly GCA_024138005.1. NCBI lineage: Eukaryota > Viridiplantae > Streptophyta > Magnoliopsida > Myrtales > Combretaceae > Lumnitzera > Lumnitzera racemosa. The sequence continues at coordinate 8,123,016 of JAMXBC010000010.1, forward strand.
ATTTTGTCATCATATATAAGTACAAAAAGAATAATGTAGTTGTTGATGCTTCATTGAGAAGATATGTTCTTCTTACTAAGTTGCATACCGGACTATTAGGGTTTTCAAGTATTAAGGAATAGTTTTGACATGATTCTTACTTTGTTCCAATATATATACATTGTGAAGAAGGGAGAACAGTAGATGAATACTATGTAGAGGATGGTTATCTATTTCGATGAGGAAAATTATATGTATTAACCTGTTCAATAAGGGAGCTATCAGTGAAAGAAGCCAACGGCGGAGGATTCTCTAAACACTTTAAGAATGAATGACCTATGAATTACTGAATGATAGGTTCTTCTAGCCTAAAATGAAACATGATGTACATTGTATGATTAAAGGATGCGTTGTCTGTAAGAAGGCCAAAAGTCGAGTTGAACAAGGAAAGACAATGCCACTACCTGTTCCGACCAAACCATGGCCTAACCTAAGCATGGATTTTGTCATCGGATTAACCTAAACTACTTGAGGCAAAAACTCTATAATGGTTGTGGTGGATAGGTTCAGTAAAATGGCATATTTTGTGTCCCATACCAAAAGTAACGATGCTTTGGCTGATGCTTTGACTATTGCTTCTTTGTTTTTACAGGAAATAGTTTGCTTGCACAAAATACCAAGGAATGTAGTATCAAATAGAGACTTAAAATTCTTAAGTTATTTCTAGAGAACTCCTTAGCATTGGATGGGAACTAAACTATTGTTTAGCACTTCTTACTATCCTTAAATCGACGACTAGACGGAAGTTGTCAACCGCAACCTAAGATCACTGCTTTAAGTTGCAACGAGAAAGAACTTATATGTCTGGGACGTTTACCTGCTTGTAATAGAGTTTACTTACAACAGAACCATACATGCCACTGTTGGACATACCCCATTTGAAGTCATCTATAGTTTTAAGCTCAAATTACCCTTCAATTACATCACAATGCTACCAACTGACCAAGAAGATCTAGAAGCAAGAACTAGAGGTCAGTCTATCCGGCAGATTTATCAATGAGTTACCCAGTACATTGACTGAGCTACTAAAAAACTAAAAGAAAAAGACAAAGGAAGGAAGACCGATAACTCTGATTTTAAACATATTTCATATGGTGATTTTATAGTATTTTCCTTACATTTTTTTTTCTTTAAAGAAATTGATACTTAATTGAGTAAAATCTTAATTTCTAGGTTTGAATGCGTTCTATGATTGAAAACGAAGTAAAGGAATCAAATTTCGCTCAATTTGGAGTTCAAACGAAGAAATTATGAAGTTTTGAAGTTATACAGTCCATGTAGAAAAAATTGGTCAGGGGCAGAAAGTTACATGACCTAGGGACACGGTCATGTCCCAGGTCGTGTCTGGTAAAGAAAACGAAAACCTTTTGATACACTATAAAAGGATATATTAGGGTTTCAAAAGACAGAAGATACATTAGAGAAGACAAAAGACTTGAGGAGAAGGAGAAGGAGAAGGAGAAGGCGAAGGCGAAGGTGAAGGCGAGAACAACACCGACTTCTAGATTAGAGAGATTGTTCATCAATTAAAGGGGTTTTCCATATTTTATTTTACGTTTTTTATTGAACTCGTTTTTAGATTCAGTATGATAGCTTAGAATTCGTGTATTTAGGATTATGGAACCTAGGGTTTCATGTGATTCTTGGATTGATTTAGAATTTTCAATAAAGTTTCTATCTTTATTTGATTCAATTATTTCGTTTAATTGTTAATTGATATTTCTAGAATATCAATATATGATATTATGCATGTTGATTGAGAAATTGTATGTATAATCGGATCTTTACATAATTGAAGAGAATTACATGTATACTTAGAGATAAGATACATGTTTCTTCCGAAAAGTTAATTAATTGTGAGGGAATTCGTTATACATTAATGCAATTCTAAGTTATATTACTAAGTGAAGAGATTCCGGTAAATAATTTAGGATTAAGGTTAATATGCTTGAGAAAGATATTAACTTTAGTTGTGAATCCCTCCGGTTAAGAATAATAGAAACCGAATTGAATATATGTTAAGCGATCACATGATTAACTCTAGGGGAAATAATTCCTAAATACGTTATTACTTTCTTGAAGTCGTTCTTAATTTTATCGCTTTTTCAATTGCTTAATCAAGTCTTATAATTAAGTTAGTTTGTTAATTTTAGTATTTTTAATTAATTCAAACTTTCATAATTTTTCGGTTAGATAATAAAGCTAAGGTTAATATTAGTACTTGAAATCTCTGAGGGATCGACTCAGACTCACATCCGCTATATTAAAACTGATAGGTGCACTTGCCTGATATCAAAGACCAAGTAGTTTCAGCTCGGTGACCAAGTGTGGCTACACTTTAGTAAAGAAAGGTTTTTAAACAAAAGGAAGAGCAAGTTATCTGCCAGAGCTAATAAACCCTTCAGGATCCTCTAAAAGATTAATGACAACACTCACCAACTAAAGCTGCTAAAGGATTTCGAAGTGTCTGATGTGTTTAATGTTGCTGACCTCAATCCCTACTGATTTGAAGAAGGCTTAGATCAGGACCAGCTAGATTTGATCCCAAATCCCAATCAACTTAGTAGGTGATCCGCTTAAATTATCTATATAAAAATATTGCAAATACTCTAGCAAGTATACTGGGTTGGAATCAAGTAATAAAGAGCGAGTAAGGTTATCGATCCCTCAAGGATTAAAAAATTACTAATCCTATGATAGTTCTTATCTATGGTTAGGCAATCAAAATTAAATTATGAATTAACTAATCTAATAATTACTATAAAACTATTAAAAAGGAAATTACGATAAAATATCTAAAACTAAGCAATCAATTCTAGTTATGCAAATCAAATTGTTATTATGTTATATAGATTAATAATTATGTGGTCATTTAAGTGAAATTATTATACTTTAAAATTTAAGGACTTAACCCCTAATTAATCGGTCAACTTCCATATCTCTAATTAATAGTAAACTCTAAATTATAATCACACATCTCCTAATGCTATGATTGTGTCACATCTTAAATCAGTTATCCCTAATGTCTTAGTCAATAATTAATCTCAAAACATCACATTAATCTCTAAATAATTTCTAATTAATTCAATTAACGCCGCTCCTACATTAGTTAATCGGTTTAATTAAGAATTTCTAACAAACTCTATATCAACTTTCGTATCAATAGTGTTTCTAATAATTATAATCAATTAAATAATGATAATTAGAACCATAGAAATTGTAATCATGAATCATCCATATATCTATTAACCTTTTAACGTGAATACAATTGTCATCTTAGCTATCTATGGTTTTATCAATTTCCATAAATAAAACTTAGTTAGCCATGAAAATTAAAATAAAAGCACAGATAATAATTGAATTTGCAAAGAAGTTTATGATTAAAAGAAAGAATAAATCATAGAATTGCATAAATATAAATAGAATAGAGATCACCAATTCTGTAATTATGATGAATAAGGTTCAATTGCAACTTAAAGGACGATTTCCACAGCTAAAGCGAAGTCTTCTCAAGGATCCAAGAAATTCTAAAGAAAAATTCTTCAAAAATTATCCATTAATTGTTCTAACACTTTCTAATTCTAAAGAAGATAAAAAAGTTCGTCTAAAATATCAATTATATGGTTATTTATAGAGAAAACTAAGGTTGGCTATCGATTGGATTTTTTTTCATGAGGGCTAGCAGTACAGGCTCCAAGGCCGGCAGTGTAGACATCCAAAGCCGCTTGTGTACGGTGTAGGCTGGCTACCTTTAATTCCAACATGCCGTGGCTTGATTTGAGCTTCGTTCGGTTGTACGAAACTCCTCTAAATTGATTGTATTTCCACTTTGAATCCTCTAAGACCTGAAATGTCTAAATGAGAATACTTAAGTACCATTTCTTAATTATTTCTATAAAATTAGTAATAATTCTATCTGACTCGCACATTAAAACATAAATAAAATATGCTTTTATCAATGGGGATCATAGTAATTAGACTACCGAACTCTTGACTCGAGCCCAAAGATTAGAAAGCATGGTGATGTGAGTTCTCTCTTTTTACCCTACAACCGATGAGTACGAGTTGCTATAGTCTGTTGACCTGATGTCCTATCTAAACCAAACCCTCTTATGTATATCAAGTCTCTATTTGTTGACCAAAGATGCACTTGGACAATAGCTCGGCCTACCCGTCCATTTGTTCAATTGACCCGAATATGAACTACTTTGAGCAAGTCTAAACTAAACTTACATCAAAAGAACCTCCAATCCTACTTGGCACCTTTGCTCAGTAATCACTAGTCTAATCGTACAATTTGTATGTTTTTGGCCAGGCGCATGACCTTTTGTCATTTAACATGTGTCTGAGCACCTTCTGTGATAGAATCTTTCGTACAAGATGGATGCTTTTCTTGATTTTCTCTTTATACCCTTTTCCATTCTTTATATATTACTTATTTATTTATGATTCTTTCCTCAATATTTCGGGTATAAATATCCATTGTGAATGTAGCTATAAACAGATTAGATATCTTTAATACATAATATACATCATTTTTTTTTTCATGAGAATTTCCTTTGATTACTTAATCTACTCTTATCCTAATCCTTAAGTAAGACAAGGCGGCGAGTACCTTTATTTGACCAGCTCATGCATCATATTAAGTTGAACCGTCAATTATTGATAGTTTCTTAGTGTGTTATATCATTGGAGTGGATCATTGTTGTGCTTATTTAATTCTCTGTTATTATGCAACTCCATTCTAGCTTTTCAAGCTTTCAATGAGCTTGGATCTGTCCCCTTGCAACTAGCCTTGTTAGTCCTTGACCCAGTTGATATCAAAATGTAAAAAAGACCATAACAAAACCAATATTTAAAGTCAACTATTAGATCCATCATAATATATCTTAAGCAATATTATGGATAAACATTGTTTGTATAATTATCATAATTGTCATGTTCATCTATATTTATGAAATGTATATATTTTAAATTGAAGTCCGTGCTTAGTGTAAGGAATTTACTAGTTATAATTTATTGTTATAAAAGGCAACCATATATATACATTTAAATAAGTATCAATTCTGTCATCTTTAGTTCTCACCGATATGAATTGAGAGGACATTAAGCTTTGCACGACTAAGAAAGCCTGCAAAACAGAAGGTTGCGAGGAGTGTTAGAGGGTTGTTTGGCACGACTATTTCAATACTCAAGTTAGCAAGAGGTTTTGGAGAATATGAATGCTAGAAAGTAAAGAGAGAAGTTAAGTGCGCAAAGCGTAAAGTATTTTATCATTAGGTGGTGGGCTTGTATTTATAAAGGAGTGGTACCAGTAGTTGGAGAGTAGTTAGTCACTTCTGCAAGTATGGGAGAATGAGTGTGAATGGTAGCTAATGTAGTCCAGAAGATTAAGAAATGGTTGTTGACCTAATCTCTTAACTTTAGCCAAAGACTTGTAGTAGTTAGAAAGCTGCTTTGACTGGGCAGGCTGAACTCTAGGCTTAGGTCGAGAGAGGCCATGTTTGTAGGAATAAACCTAAGCAATTCGGGTCGGACCTAGGTCGAAAGGGCCTTATTAATAAATTCAAATCTATTATAAAATGATGTTATAATTGGAAAGATATTTTTATCATAACTAAAATATTACTTTATCTTAGAAAATGGTTTATTTTGATTACACGAAATCACACATGAAGAAATAAAGTACTGTATTTAAAATGAGTTTGTAAATAGTTGTGGATGGACCTTTCCCATATGGGCATCTAAGCTTAAGGGTCAATCCACTTACATGACTTAAACTTGGAGAGAAGGGAACGTGATAGTTGCTTATCCTTGATCTCAAGATTCCCTCTCCATGAGTTACTTTATGATAGTTAGAGGTTTGCAAGAATTAAGGGAACTGGAGGAAAGCCTTTTAACTACCATTCCCGTCTCTCATTTCTTACGAAACCACCCTAGAGTACTATAATCTTACACACCTTTAATACTTTTGTAGCAATTCTTGGCTATTCCCTCTCTCTTGCAGATTATTGACTTGAAAACACCTTTGGCTCCATTGAAGCTCTTCCATTTGTTTTGTAAATCCCTTACTCTTACATAAAAATCCCTCTTTAATCTAAGCTTAACCAAGTTGAAAAATCCACAACAACAGATAAGCATCTTTTGTATAAATATTAAAGCCTAAATCATTTTTATCTATTTCCTACATTCTCATTTTGTGGTGTTTACTTTTTTTTTTCATGCTACTAATATAGAAAATAATCACTAATGTTGGTAGTTTTAGGAACTTTGTGAAGTTATTGTATCTTTTTTTCCCCCCTATAATTTTATTAATTTATAAAGAGCATCATTGCAAATTTATCATATAATGATCTTTTAGGGTGATTTTCTTTTTGCAAATAAAGAAACTATTAGAGGATATATATATAGCATATGATAAAAGGTTAAGTATTTAGTTTTTTTTTTATTATTAATAAAATGTGTTCCTTTTCATCGGAATTTAAATCATGAAATTGCATAAACACTTTAAAAATTCAAATTATGATTTATTGATGCATTATCTCAAAACTCACCCTTTCTATCATTTTCTAAACCGAAAAAGAGATCTAAAACCTTTTGATACTGTTGTTGCTATTCTCGCTATCTCCTCTCTCATACAGAATACTAACTTGAGTGTTGAAACCCATAGACAAGAGATACCTTCAACACCCTAAAGCTCTTCTATTTGTTTTGCAAATCCTTTGCTCTCATGCATACAAATCTCTTCTTAGGTTTAGGCTTAACCAAGTTAAGAAATTTGCAACAACAATAAATATCAGTGCTAATCTAATTCAAAATAATAGTTTAAATGTTATACCTTGTTTTAAAGTGTTTACCTAACTTATTACTTAGGCTCTATTTATTTTAAGAAAAATCTTTTATAGAAAACATTTTTCCTTATTTGTTTGTTGGAAAAGGTGCTTTAAATAGAAAGCATTTTCTATTAAGGGAAAACATTCTTCTATTAACGACAAAATTCTTCTCTTTTTTTGAAAAACAACTTACTTTTTTTAAATTAGAATGTGGTTTTTCCATCTAATATTTGCAAACATTTTAACTCTATGAAAATGATTTTTTTTTTTTTAATTCTTATTGTAACTTACCTATAAAATATATTTTAAATATGAAAAAATTATACTAGTAAAAAAAACTATGGACTTATTAAAATATTATCAAAATCAATTAAAGTAGTTACAATAATGTATATTAAAAAAATCATTTACATTTAAACTTTTGTTTTCAAATAAAATAGTTAATATATTATATTAATAACAACATGCAGATATTAATATATTTTTGTATAGTTATAAGTTATATAATGTCTATTCAAACATTGAAAATTTTTTTCAATACATTCTTATAAAAATATCTAAACATATGAAAACATATTATTTTTTGTGAAAATAATTTTTAAGGGAAAATATTTTACTATAACATGTAATTTTCCTTAAAAAAAAAGGGCTTTAATGTCACATCTTGAAAAGGTAGAGTCGTAATAGTCTTGCTATGTAAGCCATCTGCTATTTTAGACTTAGCTCACACCAGGCATACTCGACTGTATTACTTTAAAGCATCCAATTCAGAACCTATTTGTTATAAATCTATAAAATAATCTTTTAAAATGATTTATTAAAAATAAACTTGAAATTTAACTTTGCAAAATAGTTGTAGTAAATCCTACAGATATCTATCATTTCGTATGTAATCTAAAATATTGAAAACTATTAGACCCCTTAAGGAGTCCTAAGTAGTTTTCTTTAAAAGTTAAGAAAGTTAATATTAAAAACAATAATCGGCCATTTCTCGTCATGCCTTACTTCCTATCTCAGTTAGCTAGTATTTTGGTTTTGAGTAGGTACTTGTAATACATTTGGAACTTACAAAACAAACTATAAGAGAATAAGTGATAATTTGCTCAGTAAGTGGGGCGGAGATAGAAGTATACATTTAACACATCATAAGCAGGATTTTTAGCTAAGTTGATTGTATGCAATAATGTACAAGTAAATGTCATCACATGGCATTATCTAATCCATCTTGAGATAAGATAAATTGCACTTGCTTTAATCTAGGTTGAGAAGTTTAACGTTATACATTCGTGAGTCGAAACCAAATTGGGGCTTTTGCAATGGGGAATATTTTTCTCCCATGACCACCTTTGAATTATAGCCCCCAACTTTACTGCAAACTCCTCTCCTATCGCTTAGTTTGGCGAAGAGTGGGGAAAAAACCATTTTGGTTTATAGATATTTTGAAATAATACCTCAAAATGCTGTTGAACATTGATCCTACTTACCTTGACATAGCATTGCTTTATCCTTAGTTGTTGTATGTGACTTCGTTGATGATCTTTAAAAATTTAGTATACAATTTTATTTTTTAATCACCATATAAAGTAAGAGTTTATTTTCAATATTATGTATGTTTTTAATCTGACTTAAGTGAGGTTTTTCAACTGTTTATTAGATTTTAGTTAAGTGAGATTATTTATGACCAAGTTTCTGAATAAGGTTTTGACTTATTATTCTAAGTTAGATTCTTATCTAGGCAAATTTTGACATACGTCCTGATCTTGAAAAGGGTGTAAAGTTCAAATATAAACCACTTTCAGACCTAAGTTAAATTCTTAGTATGTTCAAAATATTCTATATCGAGTTATATTCTAACTTAGTTTTTGACCTTACCACCACTCCTAGTTGTTACTACTTTAGACATAATTTAACTTACCTCAAGTTTTTAGAACCTTAATAAACTTTTATATGCAGCATCAACTATTTATTCTTAAACCCTAAATTGACAAGTTATGGTTTGAGTCTCCTTGCTATAGAATTGTTCTAATTATAATCACCTACTCTTTATGATAAGTTGTTCAGTAGAAACATTAGGTAAACTACATGCCAATAACTATTGGGTTCGGTTAAAGAAGGAAGGTCATTTGATATGTGTTATCTTTATTTATTTACTATATACATTTTGTTTAGCTTAGAGAATTGCTATGCTTACATGGTTATGTTACAAAAGATAAACTAGAACTATACCAATGTTTAAAGCACATCGTTGAAGTTGAATTTGAATCTATAATAAAAGTGTTGAGTCTGAGACTATGAACTAAAAATCATTACAACATGCCATTGAAATAGTATTCATGACCATTTTATGACAAGGAAAGGAAGAAGTGAAAGCTTACCAATTGTAAAATCGTTGTATTCTCTATTATGAAATCGTATGATCTAGTCGTTGGCTTGTTCTCAAATGCCTTCATTATTTTATCTTTTTTGAAATATATGGCTAAGGAAGTCTAGGGTGGTCTCTTGCTTAGCATGTGTGTGTATGTTTTTTTTTCTCTCAAAATCTACATCTTGATTTCTATTTGCAAGAATAACAAAAATGAATCCCTAGAAGCTTATTTCATGGTTTAAAGTTGGTGAAGAGAGGAGATGATTGGGAAAGAAAAAATCCATGTGTTGCTTCACCATGGACATTACATGCGCATGTGTCAATAGTCAATCGTCCTTATATTACGCTTAAACTAATTCTATCATCTTTCTTGGTTATAAAATTGCCACGTCCTAATCAAGTAAAGCAATATTACTTATTGGTCTTCTCCACTCCTATTACATACTACTTACTAATATCTTATAATAAAATTAATATTCAGTATATAATATTTACAATCGATACTTATAATATTATATCTATATACATACTTGATTATTGTACATTTTTAATAAGTATTTGTATGTGTTTTTAACCATAAAGCCTTTCCATATTATTCATTTTATAATTATCTCAAAAAGTTCTAGTTATTGTATTCAAATCATATGTTTACGATGTTTAGCGAGTAATATAGATATAAATAACTTCTTATTCTCTCTCTTTTTTTTTTCTACTTTATTATTCCATAGTTGAAATCTAACCAAAGAGATTACTTGAACTATTCATTTATTTTTTTAGCCTTATAAAAAATTTGCGAACCTAATTGTATGTTTCAACAAACACCTTAAATTTAAGTATTAAAATCTCAACTGCCATTTTTTTATTATTTTATTATATTTCTTAGATCCATACACACTGAGTCTCTTTATCTAATATTCTTAGCCCATACTTAAAGTTTTACCTTAATCTAGTCACTGTTACAAGTATCATAAATTTAATTACTTGGAACCTGATTGATAAAGTACGGCTTACATATCAATTGTACTTAATGTATATATATGCCTATTAAATGCTATTTCATTTTTTTCTAATAAATATCGGTGTTCACATAATTTATTTCTAAAGTCTCATCAAGCATTGAACTCATCCTATATACTTTAGATAAATTAAGAATGTGTATGTAAAAATTATTTTTTTAAGCTATTTTATAATTTTTTTTATAATATTTACAAGATTCAAACTTACAAATTTTATTATATACATATTTGTATAATATTATTTATTTATTTATTTTATTCTTATTATGTTTTTTTCCCTTAAGTCATAGTATTCTAGTTTAGCTATTCCATTTTCCCAAATACCTTAAAACTTAAAGGCTAGGGGGTGATTCACTAGAGTACAGAGCTTACATTTCATTGTACTAAATAACTCTCTTGATTTCTCTATGACTAAGGGCTAATTCCTAACGGCATATTTTGCAGGGTCTCACACTTAAGTCTATTTTATAAAGGTCTATTTTATAAAGGTTAAATAATTAGAACAAAGAGGAATTTATAACCAAATTGAATATTTCCAAATATTTAGCTATAAATCGAACATTCCAGAGAAAAAAAAATTGGGACTCAAATTTCTTTGTTTGATAAAAATGAAAAGGTAGGTGGTTTTGAAAACTAACATTTATATCTTAATCATTTATTTTATGCACCGATACAATTTGAACATACTTCAATAAAAAATTCTATTAGGGCATGAGTGATTATATAATAAAATCTAAACCGTTTCGTAAATTCAATACCTTAATATGTTGTCTCTGTATGGTTAAAAAGTATGAAAAATTGAAAAATTGAAAAATTGAGAAATAGAATGCGTATTTATTTTCATGAAACCATTGGGAATATCTTTTTCCTTTACCCCAGCAATTTAATACAATAGTGTGTTCTTCATGATTTTCACGTTGGATTGCTAATTAAGAGAAAATTTGGAGAGCAACAACCAAAAATGGAACGTGGCAGTGGGCTTTCAAGCCCAAGCCCAAAAGCCCGATAAAGTATGCACCTACTATACCAAGAAGAGAAATGAAGCCTCTTCTTAAAATGATAATAATAAAAAAAATTTCCTGGAAAACACTACTAAATTCAGTATGTATATGTCTTGATAAAAATGATTTTTTGATCTCAATAATGGAAATATTCTCCATTTTATGGGAAAATGAGATAGTATATGAGAATAAGAAAACATTTTTCATTTTATCCACTACTAATTTATCCATATGGTATCGTAGCTCCATATCGTTAGAATAATTGAGTATGCGTTCCTTTCTATATTTTTCATTTGCTCATTGTTCTTTTATTCTCTTAATTTAATATAACATCTCGAGACTCTAATAGACATCACAATTAGTTATATGTCTCTATCATTTAGAAATATGTTAAGACTTTAAATTTATCAAAAATCGATCATAATCTATCAATAATAACAATAAGATTAATTTTCCAAATTTTATAACTTAAACAACTCACTGGTAAGTCATCTTCAAAGTAATCATATCTAAAAAATAATATTTTCAACTTATATAAAAGCGAAAACTAATGATTAGTATGATCTAAATACTACCATTTAGCTATCATCACCAATACAGAGTTATAACACAAAAGAATTGCTTTCCCTATAGCTTTGTCACACAAGATATCCTTAAAAAAAAAAGAAAAATAAAAAAAGAAACAATCCCTTCTATTGTGCCCGGTTAATGTAACCTCATATGCTTTAATTAATTTGATATTCTAGATGCGATTGTTGTTACAAAAATATTCTTTTTTCTAAGAAAAGATATTAATTCAATAAACACCTTTCATGCTTAACTTGCTAATAGTAGTTTTGACCATAATATAAGTAACAAATTTTACCTTGATGCTTGTAGTCACAAATATAAAAAAATGAGTCGAAACCTAACATGTAATAGATAAATATGCATGAATGCTATACTAGTCATTTTCATATATTTAATACAAGTTACCATATATAACAATTAATAATCAATTAATTATCTTGAATTTAAGCCAATAACCAATAAAAGGTACTCATGATTGTGCTATACCATGATTACTTATATATACTTAAGGAGATATAATATAATACTAATATTTTGATTTGCTACCATATACTATAGTAAAGGTCAAAGGACCAAAAACCATGAAACACTAATTAAGCCGCCTCATCCTATATATAGGTATACCATAATCTCATAATCATGTTATACCATAATCTCTTTTATATATATATATATATATATATATATATATATATATATAATACAATACCAATCTTTTAATTTGCTACCATATACAATGATGAAGGTCAAAGGACAAAAACCTAAGAACTATGAAACACTAATTAAGCCATATCATCACATATGTAGGTCCATTAGGAAATCTTTACATTTGATCAGCAATTATCCTCTAAAGATTTGCTACTGCAAACCTGTAAGATAAGTGGGTCAAGCACAATTAGGAATTATTAAGGTAGGTTGAATATAAGTTAATCCAGTTAGATAATTTATATCTTAACATGCTATGGCAAGTTTCAAGTACGATGGATGGGTGTCTCTCCCCATACTGATAGATGAAATGAAACATCATCAACTACTCGATAGGTATTATGAAGTTAAACCCTTTGTAACCATAAAATCTATGCATCAGGAGGCAAAAATATCAACTTTCGGCATCCAGACCCGAACAAGACGATCGTAAAATGAACAAGTAGCAATGATAGTGCTCTTTGTTCTGTCTTCTGAAGGCAATCCTCTTTGCCAATCTGCTCCATATGCGAGTGACTCGTGTTTACAGTAAGTCTCAATTGTTTCAAGCCCGGTGGTCTTACATTTGACTAATGCAAATCCGTTGTGCATACAAGCTGCCAAGAGCAGTCCTGGGACAGAAGGGTGTTGCTTAATTCTCCAAACCCCACCTCCAAGGCAAATAGAAGTCTCATAAATCGGTTTTGCTATTGATCTTACGTCCCATACCCTCAAGTGTTCATCGTAGCAACCGGTGAATACGATGTTGGGTTCGCAAATGCTCTTTGTAATGTAGCAAATGCCCATACTGTGGACCTTCGAATTCCGAAACGCCAACTTTGAAGGACTCTCCCTCAAATCCCAACAACTGAACTTGCAATCATCTGATCCAGTGTATACGAGTTGCGAATGATGGATATCAAAGGAAGCTGCCCAAGTCTCGAAATCATGTGCTTTCCACTCCTGTACAACCCTAAGCTGGGACTCTAGGAAAGACAATATTGAGACTGAACCATCCGAGAGGCCTACTGAAATTGATGTTGACGAGGCATTCCAATCCAGACACAGGCACATCGAGGTAGCGATCTTTTCACCATTTATCTCCTTCAAAACTTCCCCTGAAAAGAAAGTAGATAAAGACAATGCCGATCTTGGGAACTGAAAGTTATAATCCTTACTAGCAAGCATCTCCAAGGAAAACCTAGTGAATTACTCTGATCTCTGTTTGTTCCTCGAAATCTATTTATTTCTGTCACAATTTTCTTTATCTCAAAACTACTCAAGATTAAGACCTATATTTTATATTGCTACATAAGTTTCTCTCGGGTCACCAGAATTGTGGTCCTCGAAGAGACATTCCTCTAGCTTATACATGTGTTGTTTTGGGTTTTCAGCATACATTCTTTCTAAACATTAACAGACAGAGTATATCAAAAGGCTTTTATCTTTAAGGTAGCCTTTTCAGCTTGTTGGGCTGGTTTCAGCCTCGTAGATACACTCTAGCTATTTTTTCTTCTTATCTTCTGATTTCCATATACTTTTAGAATACATGCCCAAAACATTTCTTTCATTTCAATGATACTACCGCTTTTCACTACATATATTTCCTTAGTTCAATGAAGCAGCCCACATTAAGAAGAAGAAAGAAAAGACATAACCAGGAGAGTTTACCATTCACATTCCGCGCATACTGTGATATCATATAATCCAAAATCAATCCAGATGCAGTTCCATAAATCGAAACAAGTGGTCCTGGCACTTCTTAAGAGGGTTTAGTCAAGCTGTAGAATTGAAAAGAGTCCGACCTTTGACGTACCTGAATCTCCCGTTTTACTCGAACTGCACTCCAAGCCATATATCCTGACACAACCATCCGAGTCAGCTTGTGCTAGCATCGGACAAAGCCCTGAACTGCCTCCAACAGGGCTCCACTTAATATCGAAAATGCCCGAAGTCTCAACACAGTGAGTCAACTCAAAACTACCCAAATCAGCATTCACATTGAAGAGTGAAATGCTGCCCGAACGACTAGGAGCGTCACCTTCCTGGAGTGTATAAGTGGAAGCGGCTAAAACATGGCGATTAGTGTCGTGCGGACAGAACTCTACAGCATCAGCATTCCCATCCAGAAAACATTGTCCTATGTCCATACCTGAAACGAAATACAATGATTAAACACATTTGATGGTACAGCGTAAAGAAAATTGTTTCTTTTTCCCTGGAGCATTTCGTCAAACACTTTGTGTTCACTTTTAGACCAAATTGCGAATTAAACTCGCCTTATGCAACCCGACTTGGAATGCTGTGACGTGGTTATAGAAGTTATCACAATTGGATCTTAGATGTTTTTGAGTTTGTGTTGCTTGAGGCAGTGGCTAAACAAATGTTCGGTATACACGTGTGCTTTTGTAGTTTGAATGCATGCAGATAACTCTGTAATCAGTTCCAACATATCCAACACGCATAACAACTTTCTTCTTTTGAAAAGATTGCCGTTTGGGTGCTGCAGATTCTGCTTCTAATCTTTCCGGTACACCTGCAGTACGAGAATGGGACTTCAAAGAAGAAGAAGAATAAGAGGAGAAGGGTTTCACACTGTGGCAAGAAGGTGGAGTGACAGTATCCAAGAGTGTCTTAGGCCTAGCCCAGATAGTGAAACAAAGGGCCCTGGGCTTGCAAAGTGGGTAAAAAATTTGTAGTAGGCTTAGAAGAAAATCGAACATTTTCACGTTTCAGGTTTTTGTCTCTAAATTTATAAACTATTATTTCACTCGCACCATGCACACTAAACATTTCTTAAAATTATTTCAATGCTAAGATATAGGTGTAGATACTGATACCCACCTTTACCTGCTTTATAATAGTTTTATTAGTCAAAAATTCAAAACGAAATGAAAAGGAACTACAAATATATATACATAATTTATACAAAGTCAAAAGGCCCTCCAAATAAGAAAAATAAAAAAAAAATTTTGAAAAATTGGAAAAAAAAATTAAATAAATTAAAATCAACAATAGAATAGAAGCATCTTTTGGTGGAGAACAATAGTGTTTTAGGTTTTAAAAAAATTGCAAAGCCAAAATACACACGTGATTTTATAAATTTAGTAAAAATACTCATTTTTGTTAGAGAATACATATATCTTTTAACTAGATATTATTGACACAGGCACATATACATACCTATATACGTATATATATAAAAATACGTACATACATATGTGTTCATGTGCACGTGCACTTTTGTGATTGAAATGGGAGCAAACCAATCAATTGACTAGAGAATACATGTATCTTTTCTTTCAACATCTGGGAAATTTTGTATGGAAGGAAAGAAAGAGAAGAAGAAGAATTGGCCAAAATGCAGCTGACTGCAGTGGAATTATTCATAAGATGCTGTATACAATGAGGAATGCCAAAGGATTCTCATATCTTTTGGACGCTTGGGTTGGCCCAGTTGAAATTTTACATAAATAATTTTATTTGGCATCAGGAAAGCAGACAGTTATTGAGACTGTAACGAATACCTAACCTTTACTACACGGAGGATGACATATTTTTCTGGAACCTATCTTGATTTCAGTTATTACGGTATGAATAGAACAGTATACAATTATCAAAGAAAAATGCTAAAGGAGAACATCAGTTCTGCATTTGCTCCTCTCATCCAGAGAAAAAGGAGAACACCAGTGGGAAATCCCAAGCAAACTTCATTATTTTTTCAATACAACATGGCTAGCATGCAGCCTATGCAATTACCAGAAGAACATGCAATCACAGAACATCAGTTCTGTATTTGCTCTTGTCACTTTCTTTTTTCACCCCCTCCTTTTCTGGGGTAATGTTGTTCTTTTCATTTTGCAAAATGGAAAATGGAAACCAGAATTGCTAGGCAAAGTTCATCCATTTGTCAACAGCCTAATGGATTCAAACCATGACCATACAATGGTCATCTACAAGATAAAATCAAATTCAACCAATGCAAGAGTTATGTGCACGAAGCTAGTCCGTCTAATTACAGCCATATTCTGACATTAAAAAAAAAAAAAATCGATTTGCCACGACCATGATTGAACTACGCGGTTAAATTCTCTACAGGATGACTGCAGCCAAGTTCCCAAAATAATCGAAGCTTTAATTTTCCTTTATTATAAAGAGAACGTCGCCAGAAACAAAACATATCACAAAACAGCAGGTAAAAAGATAAGAACATACCGGGTTATTCGTTAACAGAATTTGATCTTCCAAGTATTTAAAATTAAATCGACCCAGATGATAAAACCATCAAAGGACCATGAATTACTGCTTTTTGTTCCAAAAAATCAAAAGGGTAACAACAAAGATTGAAACTTCATGAAAGAAAAAACTAACCCAATATTAAAGATGAAGAGAAAAAGATAATAAAAAATTGTGAAAACCCGTGGCTCGTCTTGAAAATTTAGGCAGATTGAGGAGACAGAAAAGAGAGAGAAACTGTTGTCTTGAGGCAAGACACAGGCCCCGTTCAGTGACTGACTACTGGTTTGGTGCTCGCTCCCTAGATCCAGTTAAGTCCCACTATACACTTGGAAATGGCTTCATTAGTCAATGCAATTTGAAAATAGCCTCTTGGTACTGCCACGTTCAAGTGGAAGAGTACACAATTTCTTCATTTATTGGGAAACAAGCACGTATACTGATAATTATAAAGAAATACAATACCAGAAATGTATAAGGTAGTACTAGCTCTTACATTAAATAATTAGAAAAAAAAAAGTAACTAAAACGTGAAAGTTGCTGTAGTGTTATAATTTAATATTTTGTACATATTATAAAATTTTATAAGTAATTATATATCTCATACCACAATCATTGTTAGTGTTTCTTAATACGATGTTATACTTACATGTAACGTTTAAGATTTTATTTATATAAAAAAGCATATTTTTTGGAAAGTATTTTTCTACTTTTCCTTATTTGATATATTGAAAAGGATTATTTAAGTAGAAAATATTTCTCTTTACAAGATAAAATTAATTTCCACTAAAGCGAAGATAAAGTTGTTAAAATAGGAAATTGATGTGTGTATACATCAAAAATCATATAAGATGAAGGTGAAGATTATTTTGATGTTAGTTCGATTTTATTACCTGTGTCATAAAGTAAAATATTTGAATTTATAAGTTAATACATTGAAAATGTTTAACGTCAAATATATATTTGTAATCAATATTAATATCCTTTTTCTTGGCATTACTTATACACTATCCATCATCTTTGTAATCTATTCATTTTCTCAATAACATGATCTGATTCACTTAAGAAATTTCCTTGAAATTTAGCAGCAGTTAACTCCTTATCGAATGATATTAGTGTTCAAGAAAGTGTCCAACATAAAGGGGCGACGACAATTACCTATGTACAAAAGATATAAGGAAGAACCAAAAAAGCGATAATAATATTAATTCCATTACACATTTAACCATGAATTTCTTTCATATATCCTAACATAAGATTATGGGTACCATATAACGAAAGTGGAATAGACCACCACCTCCCAGCATCAGCGAATTGTAAAAATCTTCCTTGCTGAAGCATAAAACAGGATTCAAAGTTCTCGACCATTCTAGTCTTCTTTGTAGGTGCGTCGGTGACTTTGATCATCCTTCTTGGCAGGTTAGGCGAGCTTCCTTACTAATGACAGGAGCATTTTATCGAAAAGACATTCTTGCGCTTCTTTCTTTAACCGTCAATGCATATGCCTTGTTTTATAGGAATTATCGGTTTCAACATCTCGGAATATTAAAAAATACGATATAAGAAGCACCATTGAAAGAGATGTTTTGTCTATTGCAAAATATATGTTATAAACTACTTGCAAATTTCAATTATGCATGGAAAATATTAAGAAAGAAGATATTTTCTAAGAAAATGGGAAAAAAAATTCACAAATATTATGACACAACTATGTAACTAGCCTATGTATGTGCGTACCTTAGTCTGAAAGAAGAGTGGATGAGGCAAAATTCATAGGAGAGGGTAGAGCAAAGATTTCATTCATTCATGGAATCAACTGTATGCATTTTAGTTGTTTTTTTCGGTCTTCTTCGTAGATATTTCAATTGTTTGGATGTTGCATTTCATTGTACTGGTTTTTATTGTTCTACTTTTGTGTCAATAGATTGGCATGAACATAAACTTGTATTGGTTTATGTAAGAATTATAACAGGAGTATCGAATTTAATATGTAAAGTTTTGGACGATTGATTAAAAGATCTGATCGAACCTAATTATAAAATAAAGTTCGAAATATTTGTAAAAGTGATTCCGTAAGTTTGAATTTAGAAAAATAAATAATAAATATTATAATATCAAAATTTAAGTATATTACTCGTTATTTATTAAAAATACGTAAAATAAGTTTTGATAACTAACGAGTCGCTAAAGATAAATTATATATATATTAAAAATCATAGAATAATATAAATAATATTTAAGAGTATTTACTTGTACTTTACATATATTTACGTATAAGTGAAAATACACGGAATTACCTAAAATGCTTAAAAAATGATAGAAAAATGCCAAATAATTTTAAAAAATTATAAAAAATAAAAAAAAAAGAAAAGGTTAGGGAATTGTTTAGATCCAGGTTATGGCATGCTGGGATTAAAAAGGAAAATTCAACCAATAAAAAACAACTAATTAGAAAGTCAAAATTTACAAGGAATAAGGTAAATATCAACTCAATTTAATACAAAAAAATCTCATAGAGCTTTATAAATACCTAAACTTCTTTAGAAACTCACTTTAAAAACTCATTTGGTCAGTTGGAGTGTGGAAAAAATTAGGAGAATCAAAAAATCAGAGAGCTACGTTTTTAAAAAAAAAAAAAATTACAAAAATCTGTGTAATTAAGGCAATTGAACCAAACTCATGACCTATGACTAACTGGAACTAAATCACCACCACCAAAGCACCCTCTCACCATCGCCTGGGCAAGCTGACACCCCTAGAACTATCCTTGATAGCCAAACATCCAACAGCCAAGTGCATCGGATTTCAGGCTGAATTTGTTTAATTCATTAAAATTATTAATTTTATCTAAAAAATTATGAATTTTAGTCTTCTAATCTTTTATTGTATTTACATATAAGGAAAAAATTAGTCTGATTTAATTACATTTAAAAATATGTGGTACTTAAGAAACTGTACGAAATTGTGAGTATATTTCAATTTAGAAATAAATAACCTTGAGAGTATAATTTTAGACTTAAAATTTTTGTTTAGACTACTTAGGGGTTATAAAATAGTGCTATGAAATCATTTTTCAAAAATGAATTTTTGAAAATTTTAAGTGATTTTTAGGCCTTTAAAATATATACATAATTAGTGATTTGGGGGTTAATTAATGATTAATTAAGTAATTACTGATTTAGCGTATAATTAAGTATTTTAAGATGTTCATATCTAATGTGGTATGATAATTGTGATATTTAGGATGTTAGATATGATTATTAGGGGTATTATGTAGCAATATATGTAATTTTAAGAGAATGTGGATTTGGGATTATAATAAATATAAAATAATAGGTTAAAATGAATAATAATAATAACAATAAAAAATTTGGTAGGAAATATAAATTTAGGTAATTATATGAAAAATATAAAATTTTCTCACATTGGAAGTAAATTTGATATATAAATAAAGATTAGAGTACACCGTATAGACTAAAATATTAATCAATGACCAAAAGTGATATTTAGGAAACTTGAGCCTAATGTGATTAATTTCATATTAAGGTTCAGGTTGTATTTTTAAGATTTACGTATAATACTCGTACTTGGGGCTAACTTAGAACCTAAATTGGAACTGGATTTAGAAATCGAATCCTAAACTAACCTAGAATGAATCGATAATAAATAATATGTATAGATAAAGAATTGAGTTAAATCATCACCTAAAGTATATATATATCATCAAGATATAAACATTAAAAGCCTATTTATATTATATGACACATTGAGACGAGCCGACTTATGATAAGTCGAGTGAGCAAACCAATGATTCTAAGTAAGTTGGGTTTGATACTTCATTATATTTTGGAGTACTATTTTAAAGTATTTGAAAGTTTAGGATTGTATACGATTGTATTTGTAAATAGTTATATATGCATGTGTTTGCGTATCTGATTTCGTGCTGAAATCTATGTTGTGTTTAGTGATTGATGTGAATCGAATAATGTGAAATTGTTTGATCACTCTTAACCGTACTTAATCATAATCGACCTAAATACTCTAATTAGACATGCATTGCAACCTTTTAGTAAACTATTAGGATTCTCTAGCTAAATATCGATACTTTAAAAAAAGATAGCGCTGGATAGTATAATAATCTTTTCTTCATTCTTAACCGAATTAAGTGAGGGAGAAGATGTTGCGATAAGGAAGTGAGCAATGGTTCGAAGGATAATTTTGGGAGGAGTAGTATCTCCATTGCACAAACCTAGGTTTAGTTGTGAGCTATTATATAAACATATAAACTCCTCAACCTGAATTAAAGTGGGTGAAATTACTTTGATTTTCACAACGGATCGAACTATGTTGTGTGATGGTATTTGCTTGTTGCATTGCATATAACTAATTGTTGATATCCCTGTTTGTGTTTGTTATGTATTCATAAGTCTCCAATCTAACTTACTAAGCTATGGTTACTCATACTCTTATAGACTTTCTTGTAGGTTCTGACTGATATGCTGCGATATAATTATCTCAAGGTCAATTCTCTTTTGAAGCTATGGGGAACGAGGATCAAATAGTTATACGATCAAGTCTTTTAAATGTCTTATTAGTACTTTTAGGTTTATGAACTGATATGTGATATTTAAGTTAGCTGATTGTTGTAATATGTAGAATCTCCTGAGAATTCTACGACAATGTAAATGTAATTATATATATATATATATATATAACTTAAGGATATTTATCTTTTTAAGTACTGAGCTACTTACTTCAAAGCGAGAAATCATAAACACTTTATGTAAATTATATCTATGATAAAGACCGTGAGGTCAGTTACCATAATAGATCGGTTTATATAGCGGGATTATTATGACTCTGTAATTTTGCAGCATAAAAATCAATACATCCAAGGGTGACTTGCCTTAGACCTTAGGTCCTATGTAGGTCTACAGGTGGGTTTTAAATCATCTATTAAGGTTGGGTCCATGTCTTGGACTCACATAGCGGTTCAGGTTGGAGCATAAATTAGAATTAACCTATACCTATTTCCATGTGAAACAAATACACCTTAGATGTCAATGCAATCAAAATGCAATTGCAAAGGTCATGTGTATAAATGTGAATATCCAGTTGTAATGGTACCATGCATATAGCGTCAATCTTACACTATACTATAATTAGCCTTAGAAGAGTAATGTAAAATGATACTAAGGTAACGATTAAGAGCGAGAAGCCAGGAGAAGGAGTAAATGGTCTTAAGGAGTTCAAACACACATGTAACAAGTAGAGAAGCAATATGACCTTAACCTACTATGGAGAAGTGTTGTATTCTTCATTGTAAGTTCTATGTGATCTTTCATGATAGCATCTAATAGTACGATGATATTTCCTATGATTCTTGAGTTTATTTTTGATGAGGAGAAATTCTTAAGCATTTATAGAATTTGAATGTTGACATTGTTTCGTCAAATTGCATTGATAGTTGACGCCAATAAATTCTCCTCTTAATAGGCTACTCTATGGGCTCCTCTTAAGTACAAACTCATGGTGAGTCTTTCTAAGTGCATAAGGCTTCTTCATAAAGGGTGAGAGCAAATGAAATATTCTAATAGTCCCCACTCAAGGGTCATCATACCAAATTTTTCTAAATTATTCAATGTATACGGACTTAATTCTTTAAATCCTATCACTTAACTAAAGAGTTAAACTCAAGTCTTATTGGATTAAAAACTCAAAATCCATTTTAACTCCACCATAGTGTTTCAATCTTAATTTTCAACAAAATATTGATTAAAATGTAGATGAAAATAAATAAATTTACATAAATTTTACTTTTAGGAAATGATTGTAACTTATAAGTGACAATTTAGCAATTATTGCTATACCATAATATCTAATTATTTTAAGAAAAAACTATATTGTAAACATGATTTTTTTTAGGAGCTATGATATCATGAATTTCATTTGAATTTTCGATCTATCTATTACTACTTGGTATTTGTGTTTGATTGAAAGATTCATTGAGAACGAACTTAAGTTAGGCTAGTAGTTGTCTCGTTAGCTAATAACCTTATCATAGTGGTGGAATTTCACTTTTGATAATCTTTAAAATTGTTAAGATTGTTGTAATATAATATTATAAATATTTATCTTTCAATAGGATAGATCAGGTTTATCTTTTTACTTCACCTCAAAAAGAAAAAAAAATTATATATATATATATCTATAGTTGGCCAAATTAAAACAAAAAAAAAAAAAACTTCAATTTATTGTTAAAACCTTAAGAGTTCCATTTTTAAAAATTACAAGAAGGTAGTTTATAAATATTTGAGAGTCCTCCTTATACCACTCAAATTTATAGTTTGCACTTGGTCCAAAAAGCAAAAAAAAAAAAAAAGAAAAAAGAAAATATAAAATTATAATTTTCCCATAAAGATAGGTTTTGTCATCTAAAAGTTTCTACTGGTAGATTAAAGATAATTAGGCCTTACAATAGCTGAGTGCCAACTTGAAAAACATAATACAATGGGGGAAGCCGAGGTATTACGTAGCATGACTACTCTAATACGTAAGTTAGAAAGCGTTTGAGAGAGAGAGAGAAAGCAAGAGTGCAAATGAGTAAAAGCACTTAAGAGTATTTAGGAGTTTTAAGATTGTCCAAGTCCTATATTGTTGGTGGAGTTCTTTTATTTACAAGGAAGAGCCAGAGAGAATATAAGGGTATGCCTTTAAGCTATGGTGTCCATTAAGCGTGAAGAGTAAGTGTTGTACAAGTGGTCGTATTCTAAGAATATAAGGATTCTACTATTAATTGAGTTAAGAAACCTTATCTATTAAGGTACTTTTGGTGTGCCCAACTTGAGGTAAGATCAGGTACAAAGCAATATTCCTTCACTATCTTGTTGAGTCCTTATAATGGTTAGTTACGGAGCTAGACAAGTTAGTCAAAGAGAAAACAACTTAGACATGCGCTCAAACAGGTTAACCCAAAACCTAATCGAGTTGCCATGGGCTTAAGAGATCTACATTTAAAATCTCTTATCAAGAAGTTTATTATTTAAAGAATTAAGTTAATTAGATGTGTATCCAAATATTTTCATATAAGTAGAAATTTCCTCCTAATAATTTATAGGTAAATTTTAGACTAGCTAGCATTCCATAGCGCTTAAAAAATGAAATATTAATTAGGCATATAATCATTTCATTGTTGATGTTTAGCTTTCTAAACTGTTTTAACAAGGTTGGTCCAAAAATGAAATAACTAAATAAATTAACAAGGTTTAGCAGCAAAGCTATTAATGTTAGATCTATATTTTTATTTTCATCCAATTATGGTTCTGATGGACTAAACTTGCCTCCAATAGATTTTTTATATGGACAATAAAACGTTATCTTGATGGATCTTGATTGGTGCTCAATTATGATAAATAATGTATTTGAAATCTCATATGATGTATCTCCTCTTACGATTCTTCAATTTATTGCTTTTAGAGCGATATATATATATATATATATTGTTATATGTATGTATGTTTTTATGTTTTTATATTAACGTTATATACATTCAGTTCATAATCTAATCGTGGAAATCTTTATAATATCAATTTTTATTCATACACATTTCAATGGCCAAGACGATGATTTAAACTTTCCAGAACACGGGACAAGATAATAGAAGTTCCAAGAATAATATAAGTACTTCCGTTTCCACTAATTTAGGTGTCATTCGGGAGAAGGAATAACATGTTTCTTCGGTCATCTTCCACGTTTTAGGAACATCGTTCCTTGCCAACTCACCACGACGTAGGTCCAAGAAAAATCAGAATTATTCACATGAAACTTGTGAATTGAAATTATTATGACAAGGTCAGTAAAGAACGTCGTCGTCGTCGTCCAAAATAATGTAAATATCGAACGATATTTGAAGGACTGTAGTCTGCTAATTCCAGCTACGTTAATAATTTATCGTCATTTTTAGCTAAATTTCATATTAAATGGTTTTCACTACGGGAACGAGTCAAATATACATATAAGCTATTAGAATAATTTAGCAGTTATGAGAAAGGTTTAAGCTCAAAATTTTAAATTTGATTGAGCTTGAATTCATATTCTCTTGACCGATTCAATTATAGCTCTATGAATTATATATGGAAATAATGGTTCACCCAACAAAGATGATTAAAGCCATATTGTGTCCTTTTTATATGTATTTATATAATATAGTTGTGTTACCGACAAATACAAGGATGTGTAGTCTAACAATTAAAACATATGATCATATAATTTATGGCAATCAACATAAAATTAGTATGTAGATTCTAATTTATGAATCATGGAAAGGAAAAATAAGAAAAAAGTCATGTTAAATGACACCTACGATTAAACCTAGGGCTTAAGTTGCATCTGGCCTGTAATTGGCTCGAACTTATCAGGTTAAGGGCCTAATTCTCCTTGAACCGGGACTGGCTTAGCTTGGGCTATCTTCGAGCCAGTTCACTTGATTCAATAATTCAATGGATCAGTTCTCGACCCATCAATTGGAATTTTTTTTTATTTTTATTTTGGAAGAAATATATATTTTTATATTTATTTTTAATTTGTAAAAACAAACTACTAATAAATTATAAGAATTTAAAATTTTGACTATTTTAACACTTTAATTACTGCACATGAGATTAATAATTTATACTTTCAACAATATATAATTATTATTGTATACTTACAATTGATGAATTTAGTAAAGAAGCTTCTTTTTATAGGGTAATATTTCAAGGAATGTTTACCAATATAATTAATATGAGACTAGACTTGCAATGGGCAATGCTTACATGATATTTTATTACTTTAAAAGAAACTTTTAAAAAGTAATATAATCTATGTAGAAATGAACTAGTATTGTAAAAAGAACAATATCTATCTAACATCTATTATAGACTTACCATTTTATAAATAATATAAATATATTTCTTATAACTTTTAATGGTATTAATTATAAATGCACTTATATTTTTGTAAATCATTAAAATAAAATGACATTATAAAAATAATGTCATTTCAAAAGTTAGGCAAGATTATATGAAACTTATTTTATCTTATGCCCCAAACTTCTTTGGTAATTAAAATAATATATTTTATATAATAATTATCTATTTTCACTAACATTAAAATATAAAGGTTTTAATAATTCTTTTTCTTATAAATTTGTATATATTATTTGGTCTTCATATCAATTTATAAATATAAGTAACAATATATATTTAATTTTATTTTATATTTTAATTAAGGCAAAGACTTACATTTAATTTATTTAAATGTGCATTTTTATTTTAATTTTCGAGTCGAAATCGGCAGGTTAAATCGTCGGTTCTTTGACCCAAGCTTAGACCATTGAATCATGTAGACCTACTAAGTTAGGTAGGTCAAGCTACGGTTCAGGCTTGTGGCTCACGAGCTTGAGCCCATTCAGTTATTCGGTAGGTCGATTCCAATCTGATTCACAAGTCGGACTTGACCTTCTCTAGGTCTACCTACTATTGAAGTACAAATTTAAAATGAAATCTTGGAATAAATCCATACATCTAGCTATATTTTGTAAGGAAAGAAAAAGGTTTTTTTTTTTTTCAAATAACATATTTGAAAATTTCAAGCATGAAAACTACAATGGGAGGATAAATTACCGTAGTTAACATAACTTGACTTAGAAAATAACATGACACGACATGGTACGAGATAATGTGACATGATTAATTCGTATATATGATTCAAATGTTACAGGGATATCATGAAAATGAAATGAGTTAACTACTTCAAGGGTCTCGACAATTTTATAGATAATCACACATATCCTAATTCAAAAAACTTTTTCTCCTTTAGCTCTTAGGATACGGTCCCCTAAATTTCCTCAATCCGTTGATGGGGTCTCTCTCCCTCTCAAAAACTCCTTAACAAGCTCTATAGTGATCGCCCCACTTTCTGAACCTCTTTCACCATCCTAAATCAGTAAATGCACCACAAGTTTATTTTTACAAATCTGATTAGTTTGAAAATTATAAATTAATATTAGTTTAATAAATAATATTTTGAATAAGTGGTTTTATCTTATTTGCTAGTTGTCCTTCCTTTTATTTATTTTTTATTTTTTGCATGTCACTCACATAGTACATTTGATGGAAAAAGAAATTTGATTTATTTTGTTTCCTCGTTTAATGAAAAATTGGGTCAAACACTACAGGATCAAACCTATGAGACTTAAGGAACGACGGAAGTTATCCTTCCTTTTATTTATTTATTTGTGTTTATTTCTGATATAAGATATGCTATTTTTTTTTTTTTTTGGAATCCATTGCACTCGTCGGTTGGGTAAGTTTCGTTCTTTTAGGAGAACAAATTATGTACCTAACGTAAAACATATTGACACCTAAATAAATGTGTTCGTCTGTTTGTTTGGGTTCTCCTACCCCCAATTCTTTATTTATGAATCCTCTTGTATCAATCCGTTTCACTAGCGAATTAATTTTTTTTTTTAAAAAAAAATCTTTTCTAGATGGAGGAGTTAATTTGGTAAATTAAAGTAATTAGATGGAAATTCAAAACATCCCTTTATTTTATGTTTTCATAATGATGGGTTTGTTCGATGTCGTAAGTTGGCTAACCGGAAATTTCAATAATTTTACGACTTGTCTGGGTGAGATTCCTAAATCCTCCAGAGGCATGACCAACACCATCATAGTTACATCAAAAGGGTTGAAGGCAATACATAATCGTATTTTATGTAATGTGACTATTGAGAGACTAAAATGCGAAAAGCATATTGCCCATGCAAAAAGCCGGGGGACTCCAATATTCTTCTTTTTCCTAAAGCTGGTCCTCCTTCCCAGCCCCAAAACTCGCGCTTACGGTTCTTGGTGGATAGGTAGATAATACAAAAGCCCCGAAATTTAAACATAAAACCTTCATTTATGGAAATATATATAACATAATATATAGATTTTTCTACTATCCTGATCACGCTTTTTATGTATCGGTTCAATCCTTAATTCTACTTTTGATTTGAATTTTTTTAAATATATAAATCTATTGTACTAACATGTTATGTATTTGAATTAATGTTGCAAATAATAACATTTAGATACATATTAATGATAGACTAACTTTTAAAAATCTACCTTCCATAATTTTAGGTATTGTAATTTTTATTAATATTTATCCTCCACTAATTTATTCGTATGGTTTCATAACTCTACAACTAGTATAAACAAAATAATCGTTGGGATGGTAAATGGACAGCCTATACGCGTAAATTTGCATGTCTCGTGTGCTCGTACTTTTCACATATCAAGCCTATTGTGCTGGTGTCCTTATTGGTACGTGTTCTCGTATGCTTTTGTTTCTCGCGTGCCGTTCATTTGTTCGCCCTGCCCCATATGCCTGTAATTGGATTCCTATCATAATGCCGAAAATTCCATTTCGATAGTTCTTGTCTTTTGCGGTGAATTCTGGAATTTCATCATTGTTCGATGGTATTATTTACATGCATCTTGAATGTATATTTGCCAAACTGTTTAAAGATTTTTAACAAAATACTTTTTTAGAAGACCGGGTCTATTTAACGGTTTAACCAGTAGGCAAATATTAATCGGTGAAGGAGGAACATGAAAGTATCATGAAAAGAAGAGACAACGTGTCATCCAAAATCACCTGGTAGGAGCTCAAATCAATGACCGACCCATTACAGGTGATAATAAAAAAACATTTTAAATGAGTTTCAAAAGGGTCACCAGCAGCATTGTAGCATTTTACCGATAAATCTTATTGCTGGCCAGCAAGGAAACATTGAGAAGGGCAAATATGGTGTCGGTACTATTCCAAATAGCCATTGATGATATCCAATTCCAAGATACTGAGTATTTCGATAATATAATCGACACAAATCAAAGTAGGTTACATGTTACCTCCAAATAAGTATTAAAATAATGTAAGGATAATGGGTTTCCTTAAAAGCAGTACTATGTTGATGTTTGAATCTACCTGGCATTTCAATCGACACTTTTAACATTAAAATCCAGTTCATCGTTGATGCTGGATACACTGTACTATACCAGCTGGATGGACAGTTACACTCTTTCCACCAATTCACTCCAATTTTGAGAAATATAAGGATGCCTTATTTTCATGCCATCAATATGAGAGGTACATTGTGTTGCTTTTCCACAAAAAACCTTGGATAGGCGTGGAAAAATTGCTGAAAAAAATAAAAATGATCTGAAGGGGTCAATTGAAAACATATTTGGAATTCATAAATGAGATGAAAAGAAATAATAATAAATTAGTTGAACTAGTAATAAATTTACTGGAAAATCATAAATTTTTGGATTTTATTCTATATGGGTCTCTTTAGATACTTATATTAATATATATGTTCTTAGAAATTATCTTTTCTTTTGTTTTGAACTAAAGGGAAAAGGAAAAAAGAAAAAAAAAAAAAAAACTTGCCTGCGATGCTCTACAAGCACCATTCTTTGGTCAAGCAACTCCTAACCATGGAAAGCAGCTCCAATTCTCGCTTTTTCGAAAGATGTGCCGAACACCTGTGTTGGAGATGGCCTTAGAACACAAATCATTGGTATCTCAATGAGTATATTCGAGTTCATTATAGCATATTCCTTTTTTTTTCTTTTTTCTTTTTTTTTTTCTCTTGGCGGTAAATCATAAGTAATTACCCATAAGTAATTATTGGTGACGTTAAAAATTTATCGTATTATAACAATATAGTGAATATTGGGAACTTTTGTTGCCTTCTCATTTATTACAAATTATAGAATACTGGAGGAGGCATACTATTTCTTAATAAAATATATTACTTGTACTTTTAAATTTTAGTTATGATATTTTGTTGCTTATATGTAATTTTAATTCTTAGGAGCAGAAAAATTATTGAAATGGAAATATATTATCATACGTATACGCTGTATCATTTATGGTCTTTCCAACCATTTTCTCTCTTTATCTATCATTTAATCAAGATAATACTTATTTTATTAGCATAATATACTAACTCCTATCTAATGGATGGAGTCGTGATAACACGTTATTGTGTTCAAATTTGAAATCTATATAAAAAATTCACAGCTGGAGTGCAATTGATTTTAAAATTTTAGTCTCAAACACAACTTAATATGGCACTCAATTTATTTGATCAGACTTACTTATACCTCATTTAGGTTCAATCTATTTAAAAAATATGTCCTTCTAATCAAAATAATATTAATACCCAAAATATTGTTCATATTTAATTAACATTTATATTTATCTCGGGGTTGATTAGATAATGTGCTAGTTAACCAAAATATTATGTAGCTGAAATTTCAACCTAGATCTTGAATAAAACTACTGTTAAATCGAGCTCGACTAAATTTTATATTGAACTTAAGTAATCTAAGTTTGGAACTTGAATTGGGTATTATTAAATCTAACTTGAGTAAATATTGACTTATGTTTACAAATAATTCTGATTTCTTTATGCTTTTAGCTACCACGCGAAATAAATATCAATTTCATATGACAAATATTTTGCGAACCTTTTAGATAGGTTAACATAAACAAGGATACGTTGCCTCCTTAATTATATTGATTCCCTTCATACAGGTATAAAGGTTACCTCATGAGCATGCCTTGCCCGCCCAATATAATTACTTCACTTCCCAGCAAAATCCTCCACCTAAAAATGTTGACCTCCTCTTCTAAATTTGTTGAAAGGATTCCTTCCATTTTTGCTTTAGATACTACATATAACCATAAGATATTTTACCTTAAAGCCATCTCTTTTCATGACAACAGATGAATTCAAGTTAAATTTCTCTCTTTTTTTCATAAAACCAGCTGCATGATTATAAAATAACAGAAAAGCAAAACAAAAGGTGGCCTATCCGTATTATCTCAAAATTAGCATACCACGGTCCGTGATGCATATACTAAAAAAATTTTAAAAAAAATTAAAGCTCTTTAAATTTTCTTTTTTTTTTTGCCGTTTAATTACAAAATTTATGAATTATGTAAAACTTTATTATTTTAGCAAGTTAATATTATTGGAGCTAATTGAATTATATTATTTCATTATTGTCAAAATAATCAATTTTCATATTTGGCCATCCTTATGCATAATGAAAGGATGAGAATCGATGAATAAAACAAATCTTGAGGGAGATGGTTGAATGGGAAAAATGCTGAAGTGAGCTCATGCACGTGGGAAAAAGTGGACAGATCCTGTAAGTAAATGGGATACGGATGAAAAAGTTGTATGTGATTGCCTTAAAACCATAAAACACTAAATTTTGATAGTTATGATAGTTGGGTTTAACTTTAAAGATATAGATAATTATATTGAGTATTGTATACCACGTATTATATACAGATAATATGTAAATCCTAATAAAATTTTGATATATATAGCATATATAAGACATGAGCGATGGTTCATTTAAATTATTTATTTTATTATCATGTGTGTGGATAATTTTGATACATATATATACACTAGTAGTCATGCACCCACAATATGTATATAAAAATTAACTATAGCAATATAATAAATTTATATAAAAATATTATTGAATTAATCTACTTACATATATTACTTGCAAAAGGGAATAAAAAGTACATTATTAAAATCCATTAATTGTTTTCAGTAAAAGTAATCCAAAGTATGGAATATTATCGAAATAATTTTGCATAATAATATGGAAGACATAAAAATGTTTTTGTTCGAAAATGTAGATTACGATCTATGGAAAAGTACTGCTTATATATCTAGCCACAGTTTTCTATTATTTGAAATTAAAAGTTAATTATTTGAGGAAAAAATAAAAATGAAAATTTAATTTGAAGAAATAAAAGAAGAAAATGTTGGGAATATGGGACAAAATGGAGGCAAGGTGAGAGCAAAATAAAGTTTGTTTACAATTTGAAAATTAAATAGGTGGAGTTGAGTAATGTGAGGGAGAAAAAATTGGGGTTGAAAAGAAGTCGGGGGGAGAGAAAAAATAGATGAAAAAAGAATTTGACGAAATTGATTAATTTATTCATAATGTATGATCTTTATAATTAAAAAAAAATTAGTATTAGTATTTTTGTTAAATAATACCATATTAGAGTTAAATAGGTAATTTTCAGAATGTTAAATCAAAGGTGGTTATACAAAGTCTAGACATATGTTGCATGAATGTACATATGGCAGTATATATGCGAATCTTTTTATTCACATAGTATGTGTCCCACAGTGACCCGGGAAAGAGGAAGAAAATAATTGATACAAGAAAAGGGGTATACATACTTAGTATTCCTTTAAGAGAAACCTAATCATACAACGAAAACGAAGTATCTTCCTTGTCCAATTGACAGTTTGCTTATGAGGACGTTATGGGATCGGATTCTTTCATAAACTTCACTCAGAAACAAGAACTTGCTGCCTTTGCCAGCTTCTTTATGTCACCTAAACCACAAAAATACCAACATTGTTCTTGTACATCTCAACTTCCTCGGAGGTCATCATACCGATGGTATCTCTTGCAAGAAAGAATAAAACAACATCCCCCCAACTATTGAACTCCATAAACTAAAGCAAACCTAACAAAATTTAGGGTTTCATTAATTCATCATGTCAACATCTATAACCGCAAGAAAGCCCTAAGACATGTTTCTTTATTATCACCTTTAGAAGGGAACTTAACAATTATGCGTGCTTTCACAATAATAATAATAGTTTAAAAAAAATTACCAAGCATAATATATATTAGAAATGGAGATTCTACGTGAAAGTTAAAATTATCTTGTGAGTGAGGGTGATATTTTTAATGTAAACGGTAAATGAAGGAATATATTGGTAAAGAATATTACTTTTTAAGATGCGTGGCAACAAAATTGATATTTTTATGCTTAATAATATTGAAGATAATTAATTGATCACATAAATATACATGGATAATAATGTGGAGGCCATCTAGGATCGAGTTCAATAAATAAAATCGTTTAAGTTTTAAAGAGTTTTAAAATTGACCAACAATATTATAGTAAATGGATTTGAATATGGGATGTGCCATTATGATTGAGTAAAGAGGATAAATGTATTGGGGCATTATTCCGGATTACACCTATACTTTATTTATTCATTTTTTTTTTCAATTTTACATGTGACCTTTGAATTTGGCTTATTATACATTCAATTAAAAATATACTTGTGTTTTAGTGTGCACCTCGATTATCTCTCGCTAACCTTGTGTTTTAGTGTGCACCTCGATTATCTCTCGCGAACCTTGTTAATCCACTTAGTGTTATCAACCAATGGATTCGTACCACGTATTTTATTATTTTATAGTAAGCTATTCTCTTTTCCAATTACCATTCATGTTGGAAAAGAAAGTTCACATTAGAAAATGACATCAACCAAACCCAAATAAAAAATAAAACGTATATTACAGAAAAAACAAAAAAAAAAATTAAAGAAAATAACACAACCTCACTAGTTACTATATAATCAATAAACCTAAATCAAGAAAAAATTTACCTATCCCCTTTCTCTTTTCCCTTGTTGCCCAAATCGAAACCCTAACATGATATGATCATCAATTGCTAAGCTTTGCTTCAAATTTTTCTTAAGAAATGGATATTCAACCCTCTTTTCCAATATTTTATTTTCCTTTTAATTTTCTTCTCCAATACGTGTCAAATGCTTAAATTGTTGCTATCCTCCTAAGGGGTTGGGAAAGCACTTCATTAAATGCAAAATAACAAAAGGAAAAACAATGCTATCCTTTAGCAAAATACAAACTATGTTATCTATTATATGAATGATACTTTTATGAAGTGACGCTAGTAAGCAAATATCCCTAGGTTAGGGTTTTGGTTGAAGGTATGGGCATGATAGGGTTTTGATTTAAGCAGTAAAGAGAAAGAGAAAGGGGTTTCTATAGTGGGAAAATGGGTAATGTTTTTCCTAATTTAGGTTTACCAATTATCTAGTAACTAATGAGGTTATATTAATTTTTTAATTTTCTTTTTTTTTGTAATATATATATTAAAATATTTAGCTTTAAATTAAACGTTGTGGAGGAAAAAAATGACGATTAAAAAGTGTATACAATATATATGATATAAGAAAGTCATGTTTTTTTTTTCTTTAAATATATATATATTTTTTCAACTATGAAGAAGGGAGGATTCAAACATTGGTTTATCTCAATAATAGATTAGTGGTGATGTTATTAGGCTATAACAACTTTAGTAGATATAAGAAAGTTATGTTATATTATACTTTTTATGTTGACTTGTCCTCGATAACAAAATGTAATAACATTGTCATTATGGCAACCCTACCCTCTACACACAAGAGACAACAACCTCTATCACTGCTCTATGCGAATAATCCATGTTAGTTCTAACACAAACCTAACTTGATACTTGCTTAAGTACAATTTAATTATAGTTAAGCTCAGCTCGAATTGGATTAGTATATTGAGATAAACTTAAGATCACAACTATTTAGCTCAACAAGTGTACGAGTCTAATAGAATTTAATTATATATCGATTTTTATCAATCTAAGTCAAATTCAAAATTTCAACATTAGTTTGAATAAAATAAATGTAATTTTTTTCAATAATTAAGTTTAAACATGCTTCAAGTTTATTAAGAGATCATGAATCAAATGATTCATAAACTCATAATGTTGTTTTATTATGCAGGGACAGGATATCCATGTTTGATATTGTGGAGATCAAATGGACAACTCAAGATAATATTTTTCTTACTGATTTAGCAAAAATAAGGTGTTTGTCTAATAATAATGTTCTTTTATCATGCCTCGCTCGTATGGGGCTTCTAGACTTTGATTTTGCAAAATCACGTAAGAGATCGTATATCCTAAAATATAGCTAATGTTAATGTTTGTATGAACTTTATATGAATGAAGTATCCTTATTACTAAAAAATAAAAGGAAGAGTTCAAATAGGCTTAGTCAAATCAAGTAATGCGAGCATATTAAATAGTATTTCAAGATAAATTTGAGCTTAAGAATTTAGCAAGACTAACTAATCCAACTTTAGATCATGTCCAAATAGGAGCTTGGTGTCATGTCTCGAAATGACAGAGTCGTAATAATCCTGTTGTGTAAACCATTCTAGGATAGAAGCTGACTTTACACCTACTATCTTAAACTTGATTTATATAAAACATTCACGACTAACCTGCTTTGAAATAAACAGTTTACGAATTAACTAAGTTATTTATATAAGAAAGTATGAAAAGCATATACTATCATTCAAATATTATAATTAATGTTTGCATGATTTCATATCATAATCTTACCTATGTAATACTTTATTTGACAATAAAAGATTTTAAATTAAGAACTAAAACCTTAGAAATGTATCCATTCTTCAATTTTATTTACTCATTCCCCAATATCCAACAATAGTTAACTTCAGGGTAGTTATGATGCCGCTTTTAAGCTAGCATTTACAATAATATCTATAGGGATGTGAGTAACCAATTGTTCAGTAAGTTGAGATAGAGACCTAAAATTATACATTAAGCACAAATAGGGTTATAATCCAGTTATTTTAATGTGATACAACAAATGGATGTCATTATACGATGTTATCCAGTTCGTCGTAAAATTAGAGAGATTATACCTACTCTAATCTAAGTTGAAGAGTTTAACACCTATTTCAATAGCTTTCAACTAAACCCAAACTTATACAATAAAGACATCACTTCTCCTATAACTACCTTTTAGCCACTATCTTTACCCTTATCGTGACCTCCTTTATTATCACTTAGTTCGACTAAGGATAAAAAAGGGATTATTATGTTATCCCCCTTTGAAGGAGTAAATATTTGGCCTTATAACCTTAAACACTTCCCTTAAAGTTGCAATGCATGTTCAATTTAGATTTACAAGTCATATATTTAATTAAGCTGAATTTAAGGTGTTCAATCATTTTGCGCAAAATAAACAATTATAGCCTAGAGCATTAAATTAGAATCATACAATCAAAACCCATAAACATGCACATACAGGTGTACACACAAGTAAGCTATCTAATAAACACGACTAAAATATAATCTCAAGCCTTCGAGTACTATAAAACAACACTAAAAAATATAGTAATGTATTGTTCACAAACTTAGTTAGAGTTCCCATTGGCTCACTTAAGGTATAACTCGCTATAGGCCATTATCGATGGTCTCTATAATATAAATATTATTTTAGTGTTCATATAACTATTATTTTTATATAAACTTTATTCACTAATTAAGTTTATTATCTTTAGTTGAAGGTTTTATTATATTTAATTATTCAGGTTTTTAAATTTTTTACAATTATCCTCATTTTGAGCTTGGTTCTAAATTTGCTTCTTACGCCAATTTAATTCAACTGCTAAATTAAGTTTTAATTTATCTTTTAATTACCCTTTATTTATAGTTCTTATGAATGTTTTCCACACTTTTTCTTACAATTTATTCAAGTAAATATAACATTTGGATCATATTTTGATTAACTCTTTAATATACTTTTATTGGCCCTAAATTCTGATTTTATTTTTGAATCAGATTTTAATATGGGAATTCCCCATATTTTGACATCGCCACTCATATATATATACATAGATATATATGTAAGTTTTAAATCATTAGTTTTAGTTTAAAATTATAATTTTACTCAATTATTCGAGTTCAATATTTCTTATAATTAAACTAGTTTCTAATTCAATTTTTAAATCGGTTTTTGAATTAGATTTTATTTTAATTTGTAGTTACTGCTTTCATTTGTAAACCCTAGGAATTCCTCCCAAACTAAGATGTAAAATTCATCTAACTAAACTTGGGTATCCTAAATCTCCAATTTAACTCCTAACCAGTATTCTGGTATGTATAGTACATTTTATTCCTAATTTAACTATCGAATTTGCTCCCAATGTGAGAATAACCTACATTTTTCATATAATTACCTAAATATATATTTCATATCAGACTTATTTTATATTATTATTATAATATCATCAATTTTGACCAAATATTTCATACTTATTTAATTTCTTATATATACATATTATATATTATTACCTAATCTACACTTAAAACACACATCTAACATTCTTAACACTACAAATATCATCTTTCACCATCAAATTACATACCAAGATGCCTAATTATATCCTAAATCAGAATTTGTACCAAATTAACCCTAATCACAAAATTAACTTAAAATACACTCTTTTTTTCACCTATTGTTCCTATATACACATTTATTACATAATACGGACAATACATACATCCAACGCCTCAAACTCCACAAATAATATCCTATACTAGCAACTATCATTTAAAAATATCTAATTACATATTAAATCATAATTTTCACTAAATTAACATTAAATCACTAAATTAAGCCCAAATATTGCCTTTTAAGTATGATTTTAAGACCTAAAAATGAATTAAAATTTTAGAAAATCAATTTTTAAAAAATCTCTCATAACAATGATATATATATTCTAAATAGTTTATAAAAAAAATTTTGAGGTCAAAACTATATCATTAAGGTTATTTAAATTAAAATTGAAAACGAGTTTGGGTTTAGTGATTTCTTAAAAACAGTATACCCCGTGACATAATTTTGTCAAATTAATATTTTTTCTTAAATCTACATACAAAAATATCTCAAAATAATAATTTTCATAATTTTTCATACATATTTAATATTTTTAATAAATAAAGAAAAATCAGGAGAGAATTTGAACTAACTAGTCGAAAGGCTTCCAGCCACCAATAGTGGCTTTAACCTTGTCGACACAACTAGGTTGTGGGTTTACTATCTGGTGGTAGTGGTTGCCTCTCCCTAGGCAATCGTTAGATGCACTTTATCAGTCCTAAATGCATATTATTTTGTTCTTTTTTTTTTTTTTTTTTTGTAAAACACCCTTTTCTTTCTTTTTAAGCTCTCTCGAATTTTTTTGGTTTCCAAAATGTCTAACATGAATTTTAGAAGAGATTTGCTAAATTTATAGTGTAGGGTTTTCCTTTAATTTATTTGTTATCAAGTGTCTCTTATCTCTTTCTTTTTTACTTTCTAAATGTCCAATTCTTATTTCTTGGTTTTTTCCTCTTTTATTCTTAGCTTGCCACACCTCATTTCTAGACATTTCCATACTTGCCATGAGTTTTCTTGATTTATTTTTAATTTTCCTTAATTAATTTGGTATTATTTAACATATTTAAGTTATTTTAAGTAATATCGGGTATTTTTACCTATACCTAAATATATTTATAATACAAATAAATACTTATAAATATTATTTAAGTTATTTTATGATTTTTAGTGTACATATAATTTATTTCTATCAATTCGTTAATTATCGAAACTCATTTTACACATTTTCAATAAATAACAGATAATATATATGTAACTTAGTATTATAATATTTAATTATTTATTTTCTTAAATCCAAACTTACGGGATTACTTTTATTAATATTCTTAGTTTTATTATAAAATTTAGGCTTAATTGGGTAACTTACTCGATTACCTTAAATTTTACGTACTGAACCTTGATTACCTAATTGTGAAGCTTATACCTAGGACTCACTTTCTTTTAGAGCCATGATAGAAAATTTTATTTACATCATTAGCTTCCTTTTGTAGTAGTCCAAATTGTATTTATTAATTATGGGTGCATAAAATGCGATTTGTTGTGTGA
The DNA here is from genome assembly GCA_024138005.1 of Lumnitzera racemosa. NCBI lineage: Eukaryota > Viridiplantae > Streptophyta > Magnoliopsida > Myrtales > Combretaceae > Lumnitzera > Lumnitzera racemosa. The sequence continues at coordinate 8,161,493 of JAMXBC010000010.1, forward strand.
TGAATCGAAAGCGAATCACATTTTACGATTTAATTTCCTACTTTCTTATAAATAGATACTCTTTGAATTCTTTGATCCCATTAATTTGAATCCTTTTTTTTTAATCATATCCTTTTATAGTTTCATTTGAGAATGCATATATTTATTTCTATTTAAACTAAAATTTCAAAATCTCAGTCATCCTTTATTTTATATAAGCAAAATAGAGTTGTTAGGGTTATAATATTTTAAATTGAGTAGAAATAAAATAAAATAACATTGAATTCAAAACGTGCTAAGTCATTAATAGTAAATAATCAAGTTAACAAATATTAATAGGCTTTTTCCAACCATTAGCTTAAAAATTCTTTATTAGTGTTGAAAAGATACTCATTGACATAACTTTATAAATCAATATCAATTCTTTCCTACACTTTATATTGGACTTCCTTAACATGGGGACATCATAATCTCTCCTATTAAATATACAACTTTCTCTAGCTAGATCTTATAGTTGGGCTTAGTTTTTTTGCCCTTTCAGTATACAATTTTATTTATTCTCGTTACCCTCAACCTATATAGATCATCTTGAAAGTATATCAGGAGTTACACTCTAACGATACTCTCTGCCTTCAATGGTCCTCTTCTTTAAACTTGGTAAAAAAAGTTGTCAAATTGTTCATGTTATTCACTATTTTTCCTTATACACAAATACTCAATATATTTCATAATTTATGTGGGATTTTATTCATATTTCATTCATATGGAGAATGACATTCTTCAACCTACCCCCACCCAAAGAAAGAAAAAAAAAAAAACACATGACATCCTTGTTGCATGACCTCACGATTGAGTTTAGCTCTTATCCCCTTTTGATCATTGTGGACATCTATTAGTAACAAATTGACCTTGATACCATTCATAGTAATATCTTAGGCAAAAAATAGTGAATAACCAAGTTAATTAATGCTGATAAATACTAATGAGCTCTTTTCAATCATTTGATTCAAAAGTTTTCAATTAGTATTGATAAGATATTTGGTATCATAGCCTCGTAAATTAATACCAATTCTTTCCCACTAATCCATGTGTGACTTCTCTGATGAGAATATAATTGGTTCAAATAAAATCAAGGTAAAATAAAATAAAATGACAATTTCTCCTTACAACTTATCTTATTTTTTAAGCAATGTAGCTTGAACAAGCAAAATTTGCAGATGCCCCAAAAAAAAAAATGCTAAATCAATCTACATTATAAGTGAAGCACATTTTATTATTCAATCGGTTAGCTTTAAATTAGTGCAACGAACAACCTTATAAATTATTTATAACTTTTTCGCTTCACTGAATAGAATGAAGGAGAAATGTCATTAGAATTCTTACGAAATGTAATAAGGATGTCATACCTATTACTTTGTTTAGTTTGATTAATAAACAATTTAAAAATGGACATGTAATATAACTTTAATGACTAAATTATCTTGATTCACTTTTTCTTTTTCAAGTAATTCTAAAGTGATAAATGATGGTAGTGGAAATCAATTGCAGGGGCAAAGGTGGTGGTAATGGTCAACTGTGGTTACGAGCGATGGTGATGGTGGTGGTCGATCGGGGTAGCATTAATGGTGGCGGTGGCTGGGGTAACGACTTCAAGGGGAGGTGGAGGTAGTTGTAGTGATGGTGATGACAGTAATGGTGGTGATGATAGCAGTGGTCAGAGGCGGTGATGATAGCAGTGACAGTAACGGTGACGGTAGCAGTAGCAATGGTGGTAGTGGCAGCGGCGGTAGTGGCAGCGGCAATAGCAATGGGTGATGGTAGTAGTAATGGTGTGATGGTAGTAGCAGTAGTGTGATGGTAGTAGTAGTAGTATGATGGTAATGGTATTGGTAGTGACAATAGCGGTAAGGATAAGTGGTAGTAGTTGGTGATTAGTAGTAGTGGTAATGGTAATAGTAGAGGTAGCGATGGTGGCGGTGACGATAATGGTATTGGGTGGGTGGTAGGCAGTGGTGGTGACAGTAACAGTGGCGGTGACAGTAACAGTGGCGGTAATGATCATTGTTAAATTGATGTGAGGTTATTTTTTAGAAAAATATGAAATTTTATGAGAAATCGCGATTCTTTAGTAAAATCAAGGAATTCATATTACTTGATTTCTTGTAATAGGGATTCCTAAAAAATTACAATTCAAAGACAGAAAACCAAGTGAACATTGTAATAAAGAATAAGGGGGGAATTGAATTCCAATTCCCTTCAAATGAACAAGGTATTATAGTTTGGAAAAAAATTAACTTTTCTTAATGTGTTTCAATTTTTATATTACACCAATGATTGACACACCTGCTAGATGTGTGTAGAGAAAATGTAATAATCATTCATATGAAAATATACTTTAGTTATAATGCCGATAAAAGTAGGAAAATTGTAGTTTGGAAAAAATTATACCTATTAATACAAAAGAAAAACAAAGAGAGCATATATAAAATTATTTGAAAGATGAACACTAAAGATATTCAACATGATTCATTGGCTGTACATATACACACATGTATATACATACATACATACTAGTTAAAGAGGTGTAATGTGTAAATAAAAATTTAAATAATGAATATAATTTTTTAAAAACAATAAATTTGAATAGAATTTAATGTTTTTATGTATTACCAAAAAAATACATAAAGAAATCATAAAAAAATTATTCAGCAATTTAAAGTCTCAAAAACGAATTACAATTACTTTGTCCAAAGAATAAAAGAAGACTTCTTTAGCTTAAATAACTAAAAAAAAATATGCGTGTATCTATATTTATATGTATATATATATACACATCATGCACAATAATATAAGTAGGAGTGCATATTAAGGAATGAAAATTACATACTTATCCCTTTTGATATGTACCTAACACTTATAAAGAAGGTGTCTAGCTTTTAATTTTGTTATAACTTAGTGTATGTACTATAATTTCTTGCTATTTAATGTCTAAACTTTTAATTTGGTTGACAACTTGGTATCTTAAATTTTCACTAAATTGCAAAATAAATTAAAAATGTTAAATAGAAAAGAAAAAATTGAGTACTTGAAAATAGAAAGTATTATATCTAAGGATGAGTAGGTAATCCTATCTTACAGGATATCTACCTGGATTCTACTCGATCGAATATGTTTTGGATAGATAATTAAGGCCATAGGATAGGTTTCGAGATAGATTTCAAGTAGTAATTTCTAGGAACCTATTCTAACCGGATAGGTTACGAGTAAGAGGTCATAGTACACTATACTTATCCTCAAACTTATATTTTGACTCTTACAATGTACGAGATCTAAGATGCTTACCCTGTAATAGTAATTGAATAATATTAATAAATAAAAGATATCGTCTAATTAAAATAAAGCAAATCTCAACTTATCGAAAACGATAAACTAATGGCTTGTCAATCACTTCCCTTTCATCTTTTGTCTTTAATCTTTACTCCATTGTTGTTGTTATTTTTTTTTTCCTACTTCTTCTTCCTTTGCTAAATACTTCATCTAGTAAAGTTCGAAAAAACAATCTAAGTTTTTAGTTTCTGCTTTTAACGCTGCCTACAAGTCATAAGATATGTCAATTACTTATTTTTTATAGTGGAATAGTTTCTTTTATATATATAATATATATTTGATAAAAGATTTGGTATTATTACTAGAGTGAAATCTAATTTTCTTAGAATATAGTGAGATTATTTTATTGATGTGTATAACTTATGGAAGAAGAACATTTAGTTTAAATTTAAGTCTTGTTTCATTTTCTATGTTATGTTTTTATTTTTCCATGATTACTTGTTTGCTCATAAATTATTGTCACATCCATAATTATTAAATTATATAATTTTATTTATATTTTAATAAACTTCGTAGATCTCATTTTTTTAAATGGTGTGCTTATTTCCTTAATTATCTTTGCAATACGACTATTATAAAATGAGTATTTTGTTTACACAAAAAATGTTTTGTATTATGTTTTTGTTAAAATTCATCAATAATAATATAGTTAAGGAACCATTTAGAGAGAAAAAAAGGCTAGAAAAATACCTTAATGACTCTTTTCATTGGCATCATTTGAAAGATTGGTTAAATGAGTAACTACTTAAAAAAAAAAAGAGTGTTATGTTTGTTTTATATTTTGAAAAAATAATCATATTAAAATTTATAAAAAAAAAAAATCTATAAGTTGTACAAATAGAATATGAATAGTAAAATTTTGAAACCTGAATCTAAAAGATAGAATATGGATAAGACTAAATACCTTAGTCATTTTATATTTACTCACCCTAACTATGCATACATTTATCCTCCTTTAATCATAAAGGCACATCTCATATTTGAATCCATTTGCTGCAATGTTAATGGTCTCAGACAATTTTATTTATTGAAATCGATCCTCGATGGCCTCCACATTATCGTCCATGTATATTTACGCTTCTATATTATTTAATCGTAAAATATCAATATATTTTGTTCCCACACATCTTAAAAAGTAAATGTCTTTATCGATATATTCCCTCATTTACCCGGAAAATTAAAGAAGCAATTGGATGTCGAACTTAGGCCTATATGACACGACAACACTCCACCTTTATCATATATTCCATACATCACATTAGATATATTCCACCTCCCTCTACCGTTTCATCAAGTTGTCATGCCAGAGACATAAACCTTAATCACAAAATAATTTTGATTTTCACATAGAAATTCCATTTCTAATATATATTATGTTTGATCTTTCCTTTTCTTTTCTTTTTTTTTTTTTCAAATTATTGTGAACATATGCGCATAATAGGTAAGCTTCCTTCTAAAAATGATAGACCTTGACACGATGAATTAATGAAATCCTAAATTTTGGTAGGTTTGCTTTAGTTTATGGAGTTCAGTTGGGGGAAGTTGTTTTATTCTTTCTTGCAGTCGATACCATATCGGTGTGACCTCGGAGGAAGTTGAGACGTACAAGTACAATGTAGGTATTTATTTTGGTTTAGGTGACATAAAGAAGCTGGCAAAGCCAGCAAGTTCTTGTTTCCGAGTGAAGTTTATGAAAGAATCTGACCCCGTAACGTCTTCTTAAGCAAATTGTAAAATTGGACAAGGAAGATACTTTGGTGTATGATTAGGTTTCTCTTACAGGAATACTAAGTATGTAGACCCCTTTTCTTCTATCACTTATTTTCTTCTTTTTCCTGGGTCCTTGTACTATGTGAATAAAAAGATGTTACCTATTACGTATCACTTGTGTATTCGTGCAATGTATAAGTGTATATTAGTAAAATTTTCACATGCATGAAAATAAAATGGGTACTTTATAAAATAATTATTGCTCGTGTTTTATATATACACGTGACTTGTAATAGCCGATATATATTTTATTTTGATAATACAGATAGGCCACCTTTTGTTTTGCTTTTCTGTTATTTTATAATCATGCACTATGCAGCTGTTTTTATCCATGAAAAAAAAATAAAAAAGAAAAAGAAATTTGGATTGAGTTAATATGTGTTGTCATGAAAAGTGATGCCTTTTAAGGTAATATTTTATGGTTATATGCGGTATCAACAGCAAAATCGGAAGGAGTCCTTTCAACAAATTTAGAGAAGGAGGTCAACATTTTTTGGTGGAAGATTTTGCTGGGAAGTGAAGTAATTATATTGGACGGGCAAGGGATGCTCATGAGGTACCCTTTGTACCTATGTGAGGTGAATCAACGTAAGGAAGCAATGCATCATAGTTTACATTAACCTCCTTAAAAAGTTTGCAAAATATTTGTCATATGAAACCGACCCTTACTTTGCGTGGTAACTAAAAGCATATTAGAACTATTTGGAAACGTAGTCAATAAAGAGATTTGAGTTCCAAACTCAGATCATTTAAGTTTAACTTAATATTTAAATAAGTTTCATTTCACAGTAATGAATTCAAATTTAAGGTTAAGTTATTTAAGTAATTTTATGAGATTCAAATTTGAGCTATATGATATTCTCAATTAACTAGCTCGTGATCTAATTGAGCTCGAGTTAAATATAAATGTTAATAAAATTCGAGTGATATTTAAATATTAATATTATTTTAATTAGAAGAAAATATTGAACCTAAATGAGGTATAGGTAAATCATGCTCAAACATGTTGAGTGCCATGTTGAATTGTGTTTGAGACTAAAATTCTAAACTCAATTGAGGTCCTACTGCCTCAAGCTATGACTTCAAATTTGAATACAATAATGTGTTATGACGACTCCATCTATTAGAAAGGAGATAGTTTAATATGCTAATAAGTAATATCTTTATTAAATGATACAACTTATATGTATGATAATGTATTTCCATTTCAATAATTTTTTTGTTCCTAAGAATTAAAATTACATATAAGCAACAAAACATCATACCTAAAATTTAAAAGTATTCAAAATATTTTATTAAGAAATAGTATGCCTCCTTCAATATTCTATAATTTGTAATAAACGAGAAGGCTACAAAAGTTTCAAATATTCATTGCATTATTATAACACAATGATGTTCAAGTATCACCAATAAAAAGAATATGTTGTAATCAACTTGAATAAACTCATTGAGATGGCAATCATTTTTAAGGAACATATACTAGTGTTTTAAGGACATTTCCAGCGCAGGCACTTGGCACACCTTTTGAGAAGCAAGAATTGGACCTTCTTTCCATTGTTGAGAGTTGATTCACCACGGAACGCTGCTCGTAGAGCACCGCAGGCAAGTTCTTTCCCGCCACTTCTTATAATCATTTAAACGAGAGGGGTTTTAGTAACCATTTTTTATTTTATTTTTATTTTACCGAATTAAGCTAAAAGTATATTATAATCACAAATAAATCATATTTTTAATTTCTCTTCTTCTCATTAATTTTTTGAAAACTTCTACAGTTATATCAACTATTTTAATTGGATCGATCTAATCCTTTATTTTACTATTCATTTACTATTCATAAAATCTAGATTGTTAAAAAACTGTACGATATATAGCGATATTAGTCCTGTAAAAAATATGAACAAAACCATAAAAAAATTCTGATCTCTCTCTCCGTGTTGTTTGATATCTTAACTTTTAAAATTACTATTTAAACCTCAAATCTAATATTATAAAATAAAAGAATCAATACTAAAGTAACATTTTAATATTATGAATGAATTATAATATGGGTAAATTTATTAATTTCTTCAATTTCACTTTTCTCACAATTCCTATTTTCCTCTCCCCAATAATTTTTCTCTCTCCTGTTAATCACTCTCGTTATACACCATGTTTGTGGTTTCCATTTTTAAAATCGCTTATATTGCAAAACATCTCCTATATGTTAGCACTCTACTACTCATGTTTCTCTTGTAAGGTAAAACTTCCATTTGAAATAATTAGTTTAATCACCAATGACATAAACACCGATCTCTTAAATAGATTAGATTAGGTTCGAATCTTCTATCTCATTGTAATCACTCAAATAATTAGCTTAATTCACTTTCCATTTTAAAGTCTTAGCAGATTCTTATGTTTTGGAGCAAATCATACTCTATATATTTTTAACTTACTAATTTATACTGTCATGGTCCCATGGTGTGGCCATTGTTAATTAATAAGGCAATGGAGAAAAAAATTGAAAATGTATTTACTACATTGACAAGCCATTAAAAAGAAAAAAGAAAAGAGCAATAAGGAACTGTTTCATATTGCTAAAACTCAATATTATAATATACAAGTTTATTTGTTTATCTAATCCCTTGGAAATATGCGCATTTAAAATCTAAAAAAACATAACTTACTTGTATAATATTTCTTAAGCAAACGCATCATAGGTGCGAAAGTTCGCTAATATATATTAATATAAGTATCATATATAATATAGAAAAATGCTAGGTAGTTTTTTTTCTTTCTTTTTTTAATAAAAAACTCATAGATAAAATTATTGTGAATTTCTTGAGAAAGAAGATAGCTTTAGATATTGATATGACAATGACAAATCTGAAATGGGTTCCTTAAAATTAAAAATGGCGTAAAGAAATATTTAGATATAGGTATAAGTTTTATCAATGTGAATTCTTTCAATTGAGAGAATTTTTCAAGTAATCCTATATTGAAAAGAAATAAAGATGCAGATACAAGAGCAATGACCCATGTTTGATCTCAATTTAGGATAAATTTTTTATATTCTTAGATAATTACTTAAGCATGGTAGATGGTTCATGCACGTAACTCGGGCCTGCACGAGCTCAAGCTTAAGTGACTCAGGTACAAGTAAGCAAAAAATTCCAAAAGTATGAGTATGTATGGGCTAGGCATGAGCACATGAAGCCTAAGCATCAAGGCATAAATAGCTCGTGAGTTGTTCAAACATGAGCACACAAGCATGTGGGTGACTTGTGAATGGTAGGTGGGCGGCATGTAGGCGAAATGCAAGCACATAGGTGTTATGTATAAAATCTGAAATTTATTATTTTTAGATAAATTTATTACTGCTTGAACTAATTTATTATTTCTTTTTCCATCTAATTTATGACTTTTGTATATGTTTTCACTTAAACAATTCAGACTATTTATTTCCAATAATTTTTCCACACCCATCAAAGACTTGTCTAGGCATGAAAGAAAAAACATCTTCATATTTCTCAAGACCGGAGAGAATAACGGGTGAAAAGTATATAATTATCCTGTCCATCCAACTTGTATAATGTATCCTGCATCAATGATGAATTAGAGGATGCAAAACAATGCTATGAATAGATTTCTTAAAATATAATTTTTGAAATTTTTAGATAATTTTTAGGCCTTAAAATGATGTATAAAATATGTGATTTTGGGCTAATTAGATAATTAAATGAGTAATTATTGATTTAGTGTGTAATTTAAGGTTGTTAAATCGATGTTGTATGATAATTGTAGTATTTAGGGTGTTAGATATAATTATTATGAGTATTTTGTAGTAAATATATGTGATTTAAATAATATGTGGAATTAAAATTATAATAAATATAAAATATTGGGTTAAAATTGATAATATAATAATAATAATATATAATAAATCTGGTAAGAAACTTAAATATAGGTAATTATATGAAAAATGTAAAATTTTCTCACATCAAGAATAAATTTAGTACATAAATGATGACTAAGATGTATCGTACAGGCTATAATGCTAGTTAGAGGCTAAAAGTAATATTTAGGATACTCAAGCATAATGTGATTAGTTTCACATTATAATTCAAAATGAGATCTTTAGATTTACATAAATAACACTCGTAGTTGAAACTGAATTAAAACCTAAATTGGAATCAAATTTAAAAATCAATTCCAAAACTAACCTAAATTGAATCGAAAATAAATAATATATATATAGAAAATTGAGTCAAATCATGACATAAAGTTCATATATCATAAGGATATAAATAGTAAAAGATTATTTATATTATAGGATACGCGAAGATGAGTGACTTGCAACCACTCAAGTGAGCTAACTGAAAATTTTAGGCAAGTTGGGTTCAATGCTTTATTATATTTTGGAGTACTATTTTAAAGTACTCGAAGGCTTAGGATTGTATGTGATTGTGCTTGTACTTGTAGGTAGTTATATATACATGTGCTTATATATCTAATTTCGTACTAAAAATCTTTGTTATGTTTTGGTGATGTTTGGGATTTAAATGGAATGAGATTGTTGATCGCCTTAAACCAAACTTAATTATGACCAACTAGAATACCCTAATTAGACATGCATTGTAACCTTTTAGAGGATTATTAAGATTCTCCAACCAAATACTGATACCTTTGAAAAAGATAATGCCGGATAACATAATAGTTTTTTTTTCTTCCTTAGCCAAACTAAGTGACAAGAGAGGAGGTCGTAGTAAAGATGGGGGCATTAGCTCGAAGGATAGTCATGGTGGGAGCGATGTCTCTATTGTACAAACCTAGGTTTGATTGTGAGCTATTGCATAAATATAAAAACTCCTCAACCTGAATTAGAGTAGATAAAATTACTCTAATTTCACAATAGACTAGACTACGTTTTGTGATGGTATTTGCTTGTTGCATTGTATATAATTAATTGTTTAAAAACCTAGTTTATATTTGTTATGAATTCTTAAGTTTCCATCCTAACTTACTAATTTATTGGTCACTTATATCCTTATAGATTTTCTTACAGACATCGACTGATATGCCGTAGTACAATTATCTTGAGGTCAGTTTCTTTTTGAAGCGCTATGGGGAAGTAAGAATCAACTAGCTGTACGATTGAGTTCTTTAGTGTTTTGTTAGTACTTTTAGGTTTATGAACTGGTATTGTGATATGTTAATTAATAGATTACTACAGCATGTATAATTACTTAGGATTATCAGACAATATGAATGTAATTATGTATATATGACTTAAGGTTTGGATTTTTACGTAAATTTTAGTATTAATTTTAATTAATTGTTTACTTTAAAACGGGGAGTTGTGAACGCCTTGTGTAAATTATGTCTATGATACGAATTGTAAGGTTAGTTACTATTATAGGTTAGTTTACACAGCGGGTTTGTTACAACTCTACAATTTCGAGGCGTAACAAGATTATCATCCATGGTAGACAACACCGTTATTGTCATCTCTAATATCATTATTAACACTTGGATCTATCATTTTCTTCCATGGATTTGAATTGCAAACTTTTCGAAAATGATCACATACTCTTTTCAAACTAGAAGGTTTAGTAACTAGCAAATACAGTAGCTAAATTAACACCAAAATTTGCTCTATTTTCACTCGTCTAAAACAAGGTATAAACAGAAGACTTCGAAAACAAACTTCTACAACTTATTGCTTGCTCAAAATACCTCAATAATCCTTTCCACAATTACTATACACTAAGATAACAAGAACTACTTCCTAAATACAACTTCCTAAACAAAACTTTCACTATGATACCAAGATGGTGTATACTGGAGCCAAGAACAAATAAGGCTGGTCATAAGGACAGGTCTAAGGTTGCTAAAATCTTGAAAAGAGTAATGGGAAGTGTGTGAAAGAATAGAAAAGTAAGTAAGCAAGCAAACCCATGAACAGCTCTAAAGGATATAATGTACTAGTGGAATTTCTAAGGACTCATGGTATACCTTGATATCACACATGAGTTAGTCCGATGGGATTACTTGCTACCTAGCCTTACTTAAGAGTGAAGTAAGAGTAAACAAGCTAATGAAAGTAATGTTCATAAACGAAATATTCAGTATATTGATGATGATAAAATGTTTGGCAGTTACATATATAGTAGGTATTTATACTCAAGAAATTAGGACAACTTGCCTAAAAATGAAACAGACAAAAAGGAATATTGATGGGAATCAGGCTACTAAACCTTTGACCCACAGCCGAGTTCGAGAACTAGAGGGACTCACATGACAAATTTTTCTATTCTAACCAACCCCTATCGAAGACGAGTACATTCTTGCCTAGTCACCTTTCACGCCGTATCATATTACCGCCTATTTTTCTATAGTATACTGAGTTGATGATTATTCTCTAGTATCAAGTCGACCAATTACTCAACATATTCCTTGTCGAGAAGCCGAAAGAGAGAGTTCGGATTGACTAAGCCATCTCTACTCAGATAAGCCTATTTGTCCATACTTTTTTGTCCGTATCTTCTAATGACCTCGCCAATATATCATCACCATATGTATAGTATTATGTGTAAAATCCGTTGCACCAATGATTATTCTTCTTATATATTCATTTTTTCCCTTTTGTATTTTGTATATTACTTCCTTAGGAAATGCCTATTTTATCTTTTCCTTTTTAGGTAAATTGCCTTAAATTATAGGTATAAATACCCTTGTATGTGTAATAGAGATCAATTCATAATATACAAACTTTAAGTACTTTTTCTTTCTTGCGTAAACATTATTTGTTTACTCTTGGCCTTACACTTATCATTTCCTTTAAGCAAGGTTAGATGGTGAGTAACCTCATCAAACTAATTCGCACGTCATATCGAATTGGGCAGTGAGTTTTCGAAAGTTCTATTGGTGTATCACATCCTAGAGTTGTTTGTAAGTTTTGCTTACTGTTTCATTCTTCGTTTTCACCCTTTCGTACTTTTCCACATTAATCCTTTTTTAATTTTCTACAAACTTGGACCCATCTAGCGATCGGCCTTGTCCGTTCTTAGCCACTGTTTGCAACATGTATTGTCTTAAAGAAGTAATGTATAAGGAATACAAGAGTAAAAACAGATATTCAAGGAAAGATAATGATTAAGGCAGCAGATTCTTCGTGTGGTCTTAGACACGTGGCGGCAATGTATTAGGGATGTCATTAGGAGATATAGACAAAACAGTATGGTCTAATTGGGTAGTCGAGTAGGGGTACTGAGTAGGTGTAGACTCATCTGAGCAAAAGTGCATAAGGGTTCGTACAAGATCGATATCTTAGCCTTTTGGCACCAATGTTGCCGACTAAGGGGTTAGTTCAATCATGGTTGAGCAAGTACGCGAAGTTTAGCTGTTATCAAGATATTCTTTCAGTCAACATATGATTTTTGAGAGATGTATGGTCATTCGGCTCAACATAGGGAGTTGATCGGCAGTAAGGAGTAACTTGGTCTCGGCAAGGGTCAGCTAAAGCATAAGGTTTTATCTTGTTAGTCCTTTTAGTCCTCGAGCTTAGCTATAGGTTAAAGGCTCAATAACTTGAGTCCTATAAAAAATGATACTTGGGAACTAACTAAGTTACCTAAAGGGAAGAAAGAGATTGGTTCTAAATGGTTTTATAAGATCAAGTATAAACTTGATGGAACGATTGAGCGTTATAAAGTAAGGCTTGTAGCTAAAGGTTATACTCAAGTAGAGAGTGAAGATTATCATGATATATTCTCACCTGTGGCTAAGTTAAGCATAGTAAGAATATTAATTGCTGTTGTAACTTCTAGAAATCAGCCTTTACATCAAATCGACATAGATAATTCTTTCCTTCATGGATTTCTTGATGAAGATATTTATATGCTCCCTCCACAAGGTTATCATAAAACTGGTCATAATTAAGTTTGTCAATTAAAACGATCACTTCATGGGCTTAAACAAACTTCTCGACAATGGAATATGGAAATTTCAAAATTTCTTATTAGTTGAGGTTTTGTAGAGTCTAAAAGTGATCATTCTTTGCTTATATTTCATCAAAATGTTGTTTTCTTAGTAGCTTAACTATATGTGGACGATCTTTTGTTGATTGGAACTCATAAAGATCAACTTTTGGCTCTTAAAATTGATCTTAATCGTACATTCACAATCAAAGATTTTAGGTTAGCTCGATTCTTCTTAGGATTGGAGATATGTCACACATCGATTGTTACATTAATAAATCAAAGGAAATTTGTTCTTGATTTGCTTATTGATTTTAGTTTAAGTGCTTGTAAACCTACTGCAGTTCCATTGTCATCAAGCATTAAGCTAGACAAGCTTTCTGGTCATGTTCTCAATGATCCTACTGCATATAGATGTCTTGTTGGACGACTACTATATTTGACACTTACATGACTTGACATATCTTTTGTCTTGTACCTTCTTAGTCAATTTATTGCACAACCTTGTACCTCACACAATCAGGTTACTGTTCATATTTTACGTTACTTAAAGGGAACTTTTGATTTAGGTTTGTTTTATCCTACACAAAATTCTCTTACTCTTCTTGCCTATTTTGATGCCAATCAGGCTTCTTGCATAATGGATAGAAAATCTATGACCGATTATTGTATCATGTTAGGTTGTGCATTAATCTCCTGGAAGACTAAAAAACACACCATTATCAGTGCATCATCCACTGAAGCTAAGTATCATGCCATGTCTGCTGCTACTAAAGAACTTTTGTAGGTTTCCTATATTTTGAAAAAATTGCAAATTCTTATTGATTCTCTTGTTTCTCTATGCTATGACAACAAGTCCGCTGAGTTGGTCGCAATAAATCTTCGTATTCATGGATGCACGAAACACATTGATATTGACACTTATTTCATTCGAGACCACATCAACACTAGTTTCCTCAAGACTTTACGTGTCTCTTCATTTCATCAACTTGTTGATTTTTTGATAAAGCCATGTTTTGTTGCTGCCTTGAATTTTTGTTGTCACAAGTTAAGCCTTTCTAATGGCTTTAACTTAAAGGGCGTATGTGAAGCTACTTAGATTTAATTATTAATTATTATTTTATTTACATGTGGTCTTATTTTATTGGTGCTAACATGTACTATTTTGTTATTCTATTAGAGAGATAGGATGGTAGTATAAATAGATATAAGTCAAGTTAGTTAGGTTGCTTTGTTTGTTTTTTTTTTTCCTTAACAAACAGAATACAACGCTTGAGTTTCTAGAGTTCTTCAATGACTTCTTTACATTTTGGTACATAAGTTCTTCAATCCAAACTTGACAACACGAGCACATGAGAACATAGGCCATAGACATGCAAGCTTAATAGGCCATGTACACAAAAAACACGAGTAAATAAAGCACACAAATTGAGACAAGTGCGCTACCCATTTACCACCCCAATGATTACTTCATTTATATTGTCCTTAATCACAATTTATCTATATATATTAAGCTAATAACCTCTTATTTGACTCCACGTTTATATATTACTTCTTATAATTTCTTTTATTTTTATCACATTTTGGCATACTAAAAATATAAATCTAATTATTAAGATTTTTTTCTTATAATTTTAAGGAGTGAAAAGTTGCGATATATGAATAATTTACTTCATTAAAATAGGATTAACAAATTTTGGAATATTGAATTTGACTGTTATAAAGTATTCATTTGTTATTTTTAATGCATGCAACATGTATATATAGTATGAATCAGTAATTCCATTGTATATATTATTATTCATATCAAATCTATCTGTATTATTAAATAAATACATTCTATGTTGAGCGCTACAAGTTCTTAAAAATTATTGAAATAAATTAATTACAAATAAATCCTTTTAGTTTAATTAATATGAATGTTTCAACCACTTGTCCACCAACATAAATTATACAATTACATTTTAGGGAGACAATTAAAACTATTTGATATATTTTTCAAATTTGATCACCACTATATATGTCTAAGATTTTCTTATTTTCTAAATATTCTAAATTTACTAATATTAATATCTGCACACCAATGCAGTTGCGTTTGCTTGCTATTTATAGATAAAGAAAAAAGTCAAAGACAGATACATGTTGAATATTTTCCATTCATAACATGATATGATAGTAATTAGTGGAATATGAATAGAAACTTTAGTATCTCAACACAAATCTAAGTTGTTTAACTAGAGGCTAGTAATAGGGGACAGTTGTTATTACTCCGTTGGGTCTAGATTGCAATGAGCTATTTTAATTAAGTCCTTGCCTTAGTTAGATCTCGAAGTAATGAAAAAATGTTAGATAAAAAAAAGAAGAAGCTAATTTGGTAAATCATACTCTTAGGGGTTGGACCATAAACAACATAACACTAGGTGCTATATGGATAATACATAAGGAAATACTTATCACAAGTATTTAATTACAAGCAATATAATGAGCAATTTGTGATCATATCTCTATAGATTGAATACTCACATAGATTTTTAAGATTAAAATTTGGCGAAACCTAAGCTCAGTTGGATCATATGATTTCTAGAGTTATCTATTGGTTTTACAAGGAAATGAGTAGTTCTCAAATAAGTTAAATTAAGGGGATAAAAGAATCTTCATACATGTGCAGATGAAAAATATAATAAGTGACACATATTTGATTATTCTAATTATATACAATAAAAATCATAATACTTGGCCGTACGAAAAGTACTTTTTAAAAATTAATCTTATCTAAATATCAATATTTCCATATTAATTCAAATACATGGGGTATTTGCACAAATGAAGTGTTTTATGTTTGTTTTTTTTTTTTTCTTTTTCTTTTGGCCTTTATATTATCGGCCAATCCACAAGTGCGAGTTTTGTGGCTGGGAAGGAGGACCCGCTTCACAAAAAAAAAAAAAAAATATTGGAATCCCCCAACTTTTTGCATGGAGAATATGCCTCTCGCATTTTAGTCTCTCAATAGTCACGTTACATAAAATACGATTACGTATTGCGTTCAACCCTTTTGATGTTACTACAAGCCCACTTAGCCGCACAGGAAGAAACCCTTGCGACCTCCATGCAGTCCTCCGCCTCCTCGTCGTCTCGTATAATTGGAGATGGGTCGTGTTCGTACCAATACTGCGAGGAATTCCTCTCACCACTTCGCGGAATTTCACTCAAGCTCCAAGTAGAGGAGCGTGAAAGAAGAACGGACTTCGTGCCCGACGTGTCAGCAATTAGAACTGATTAGATAAGGTTGACAAGTAGACTCTTGAGATGCTTAGCATTCTCGGTATGTCTGATATTCCGGGACTCTCTCAGGTCGAACCACAGGTGATTCCTGCTCAGGTTTTTGGCCGCGGTGGAACTAAAGATATTTGGCCCGACGGAGTTGCCCTGATGGATCTTTTTACCGTCTCCTTTGCTATTTTTATAAAATCGATATCCGTAATTATTATATCATTGATTTAATATTTATTAAATTTAATCCATTAAATTGATTATATTCTTAACAGTTTAAATTTAATAAATATTAAATTAATAATAAAATGAATGGTTGGATCAATTAATTAAAATAATAAACTAGATCATAAAAGTTCGCTATCGAGAATAATATTCTAAATGTTATATTTGATTCGATGTAAGCAGGTTGATTGATGTTTGCAAGGATTATAGCTTAGTGATTTAAATCTATATTTTGGGGTACGATATAAGTACATGAATTTTTTTAAAAATTCTATAATTATAAATATATAAAAAATTACTAAAATACCATTATTATTTTATACCTTAATATGCAGCATTATTATTTGTATAAATATTGATGTAAATATATTAATATTTTATTTTAAAGATGCAATATGGATATTATACTAGTATCATATTTTGAATATGCGATATCGGTATAAAAATGCAATATAATAATGATATTTTGGTAATATTTTTTATATAATTTATATTTATGTAATATTTATTAATTTTGATGGTAAATACACAATTTTCTCCTAATTTTGGCTTAAAAAAAAAACTACCAGCCATTTAAGGATTTAGGAATTTCACATAGATAAGTCGTTAAATTATTGACATTTGGGGTTCACAACGGACGATGTCGAACAAACCCATCATTATGAAAACATAAAAAAAAAAAAAAAGGGATGCTTTGAATTTCCCTCTAAATACTTTAATTTACCAAATTAATTCCTCCATCTAGAAAAGAATTATTGTTATTATTTTTTATTTTAGTGACTAGTAAAATTGATTGATACAAGAGGATTCATGGACAAAAAGCTGGGCGTACGAGAATCCACACAAATAGACGAACACATTTCTTTAGGCTTTAATACGTTTTACATAGGGTATACATTTGTTTCTCCTAAAAGAACGAAACTTTACCCAATTGACGAGCGGAATGGATTCCATAAAAAGATAGCATAACCTCATATAAGAGATGAACACACACACAGAAAAAAAAAAAAAAAAAAGGGAAGGATTACTTCCGTCATTTCTTAAGTCAAGTACCATGTGAGTCATACATAAAAATAAATAAATAAAAGGTAGGATAACTAATACATAAGATAAGATAAGACAACTTATTCAAAATATTATTTATTAACTAATATTAATTTATAATTTTCAAACTAATTAGATTTGTCAAAGTAAAATTGTGGTGGATTTACTGATTTAGGATGGTTTAAAGAGATTCAGAAAGTGGGGAGATTACTGTAGAGCTTGCTAAGGAGTTTTTAAGAGGGAGAGAGATTCCATCAGTGAATTGAGGATGTGTCTTAAGAGCTAAAAGAAAAGAATTTTTTTGAATTAGGATATGTGTATGATTATCTATAAAATTGTTTAGACCCTTGAAGTAGTTAATTTATTTCATTATCTTGCTATCTCCGTAACATTTGAATCAATCATATTTCATTTTTTCATACTATGTTATGTCATGTCATGTCTATTTCCGGTTTTATTGCCGCCCTCATTTTCTAAGTCAAGATATGTTAACTAGGGTAATTTATTCATCCATTGTTCAAACATTTATTTTAAAAAAAAAAATTCTTTTCCTTCCTTACAAAATAAGGCTAGATACATGGATTTATTTCAAGACTTGTCATTGTAAATTTGTACTTCAATCATAGGTGTCATTTTACGTGACTCTTTTCTTATTTTTCTTGTCCAAAATTCAAAAAATAAGAGTATACATAATAATTTCCTGTTGACTGCCACAAATTATATGATTATATGTTTTAACTGTCATACCACAAATCTTTATATGTGTTGGTAGCACAACTACCTTATATTATATATGTATGGTTAGATTTAAGTGGATGTGGTGTACTTTTAATTTTCATTATATAGTATGGACACTTATTTCCACATCATCGTGTATGGAGCTATAAAAAATATCAAAGTTAAGAAAATATAATATTGAACTTCAACTCGAGTTTTAGTGAAGGGCAATCAAGTTTAAAATTATGAGTTTAAATTTAAGCTCAACTTGAAATGATATTAATGAATTGAAACTTGATAAAATTCATTTACATTTGAATTGTTTTTAAACAAATAAAAATTTTCTCTTAACTAATCCTAGTATCCAAATTCGATATTGATTTAACTGATATTTAAAATGGATTAAAGCTCAATTAGAATTACAAGTTAATCAAAATATATATTAAAAGCTGAAACTAGGCATACTAAATTATTGAAATAGTTTGCAAATAAGTCTACCTCTTCTCATGGCCTTAATTGTAAGGTCCTTTTAATTCAGTCGACTTTAGCTGATAAAGGACACATAACGTAAAATGAGACAAAATTTTCTTCACTTTTTCTTTTTTTATTTTTTTTGGGAATGCCACAAGGTTTAGAAGAGTAAACGTTATCATCTAGACTATAAATAATTATTAAAACTAGCTGGAATTAGTAAATCACAGTCGTCTGATATTAACATTATTTGGACAACAAGAAGGCAACTGTTCTTTACTGAGATTCCTCATATTTCAATTCACAAGTTTCATGTGAATAATTCGGATTTCTTGGACTTAAGTCGTATGGTGAATTGGGAAGGATACGATGTACCGTGCTTGCCCAAACCATTACCTTAAACGGTGGAAGATGACCAAAGAAACATGTTTCTTCCTTACGAGCGACACCTATATTAGTGGAAACAGGAGCACTTACATTATTCTTGGAACCTTTTTTATCTTGTCCTATCGCGGAAATTCTCCAACATCATCAACTGTTGAAATGTGTATAAAAATTAATATAATAGGGATTTCCACGATCAGATTATGAACCGAACACATATAAAGGGACATTGAACAATTTCTCCAATTGATTTTGCATTCATATATATATAATATATATTATATAATATAGTATAATATTAGTTTTTTGTTAAATAAAATTAAATAAATGATAAATAGGCAATTTGAAATGTGATGGTTACTTTAATAATATATATATATATATTACTGTTTTAAGTTCTAATAATATATATATATATATATATGTTTTCTCTAAAAGCAATAAGCTGAAGTATCATATGAGAGTTACATCAAATGAGATTTGAAATATATTATTTATCATAATTAAGTACTAATCAAGATCTATCAAGATAATATTCCATTGTCCATATAAAATATCTATTGGAGGTAAGATTTAGTGAATTAGAATTTGAATCGGATAAAAATAAAAAATAGATTCAATATTAATAGGCTTTGTGGCTAAACTTTTTTGAAATTGTATGGAAAACTAAATATCAACAATGAAATGATTATATGTTTAATGCATATATTATTTTTATTTGGAAAGCGCTATGGAACTCTTATCTGGTCTAAAATATGCCTGTAAATTACTAGGAGGAAATGTCTACCAATATAAAAATATCTGGATACTCGTCTTATTGCCATGATTTCCCAAAAATGGCAAGTAAATAAATTGACGTGATTCTTTTAATAATAAACCAATCATTATGGGCAAATTATAAGTTTGCCTCAGATTCTTAAACATTTACAAAACATGATTATAGCTTCTCATAACTTTTAAAAATGTACAAATAAACCTAGGATATTTATAAAATCCCACAACTTTTAGGACTTTATCAGTAAATTGTCGGTTATTTTACATATTTTTTTAAATTATCTTAAATAAAATCACGTTTTAAAAATTTATAACCTATTCACGATTTTCCCTTATCTTTATTAAATTCCAGCGCTACAATAAAATTATTAGCCAAGGAGGCAACTACTCACCCAACTTGGTCCGTTCTCGACGTGAAGACAGGAAAACCAGGTAACAATGATAATTCGAAAATTCAAATGGAATTCATGATATCATAGCTTTTGAAAAAAAAAAAAAAAGAGAGAATTATAATAGAAAAGATCAACATCTAGAGGTAAGTTCAAATAAAGATTAACGTTTCGAAAAGTTTAAGTAACATAAAGGATTAATAATTCATAAAATAGTTATTTAAATTTTTTAAAACATTGATCTTCTATTTAAATCACTTTATGAAATATTAATTCTTTATTTAAACTTTTTAAAATATTTATTTCCTATTTAAACTTTTCCTCAAACATTGATCCCCTCTATTATAATTTTTCATAAAAAAATAACAATATTGATAATATAGTTTTCCTAAAATATAATAGCATAGCAATAATTGCTAAATCATCACTTACAACTTACAAGCATTTCCTAAAAGTACAATTTGTGTAAATTTGTTTATTTTCATTTGCATTTTAATGAGTATTTTATTGAAATTTAAGATTGTGACATTTTAGCAAGTAAAAATGGATTTTGAGGGTTTTAACTAATTACAAATGTAAGCCCTACAACTAAACAATCCGAGGTTTCGATCAGTTGAACAATCCGATCGAGCCTAAATTATAAAGTAAAGTTAGAAATATTAGTAAACCGATCCCGTAAGTTTGAATTTAAGAAAATAAGTAATAAAATAGGAGACTATAAAATTTTCAAATTTTAAGTATATAACTTGTTATTTATCGAAAATACGTAAAAGGTATTCCGGTACTTAACGAATCGCTAGAAATAAATTATATGTATACTAAAAATTATAAAATAACCTAAATAATATTTAGAAATATTTATTTGTACTATATATGAATTTACATGTAGATATAAATACGCGTAATGACTTAAAATACGCAAAATGTGCTAAAATTATACTAAATAATTAAAGAAAATTATAAATTAATTATGAAAAAAGCAGAAAAAATCATAAGAGGATAAGATGAATCAAGTTCAGGTCGTGGCATGTCAGGATAAGCAAAAGAAAAATCAACCAACAAAATTTGGACAACATAAAAGCCAAAAATAAAGGAAAATGGGCAAAGTCTTGTCAAATTAATGCATAATAATTACAAAAATTGTCTATAAATAGCAAGAAAAATTCAGAAGTTCATTTGGCTAGATACAAATCAGAGAAAATTAGAGAGAGGAAAAAATTGAGAGAAAAATTCGGTTTAGAAAAAACTGTGCAATTAGGGCCTTTAACGGGAACCCCCATCAGACGAGCAGCTGGGAGTGGACGGCCACCACCACCATACGGTGGTGGCAGCGCCCATGCCGGACGACAAGGCCACGAAAGCCGGCGGTAGCCGAAGATACCCAGATCGGTGAGTCCAATTTCCAGCCCGATTTTGTGTAATTTTTTAAAAATAGTAAATATCACTAGAAAATTATGAATTTTGTTATTCTGGGATATTTTTATATGTATTTTGTAGGAAAAATATTATTTTGATGAAAAAATGCCCCGTAATATATGATCCCTAAGAAATTATGCAAAACCTAGCATGTTTCGGTTTAGAAATAAATGACCTTAGGAGTGTAGTTTCAAGCCCAAAATTTTTGTGTAGATTAATTAGATGATATAGAATAGTGCTATGAATCCCGTTTTGAAAAATTAATTTTCTAAATTTTTAGATAATTTTTAGGCATTAAAATGAGGCATAAAATGGGTAATTTAAGGTTAATTAAGTAATTAAATTATTAATTACTGACTTAGTGAATAAGTAGATGTTTCGGGATGTTGAAATCTGATGGAGAATGATACTTGTAGCATTTAGGGTGTTAGATGTAATTATTAGGTTAATTATGTAGGAAATAAGTAATATGGAAAAATAGTACATTTTAAGTTAATTTTGTAAATTAGGGTAATTAGGAGTAAAATCTGATTTAGCATGAATATAGACATTTTGAAATGATAATTGATGTTTAGAGATGATAATTAGAGTGATATAAATATTAGAAGTGTAATATATACTTAAAAGGTAATAATACATAATAGGTAATTATTGGAAATATAATAAATAGGAAATATTATAATAAAAATTGATATTGTGATAATAATAAAAATGTACAATAAATCTGATAGGAAATTTGAATTTATATAATTATATGAAAAATATAAAAATTTCTCACATTAGGAGCGAATTCAGTATACTAATAAGGACATAAGTGTACCGGGTGAAATAAAATACTGACTAGGGGTAATGATGGTATTTAGGAGATCGGGAAATAATGTGATTAATTTCACATTATGGGTTGAAATGAATTTCTAGGGTTAGAATATAAAACGCTACTTAGAAAATCGAACTAGAACCTAATTTAGAAATCGATGCAGAAACCGAACCCGAACCTAATCCTAAACCTAGAATAATTGTAAAAGACTTAAGACCTAGATAATTAGGTATCTTAAACCCTAAATAAAACATAACAATAAGCATTATAGGATAAAACGAACCTATAATAGTTATATGAAAAACTGAAACCACGTTTGTGTTATAGGGATGATCGGCGATGGCCTGAGCAAATCGGACCTCGAGTGAGCGAACGAGGAGTTGAGGTAAGTTGGGATTAATACGATGCTGTATTTTGGTGGCTTAAGATTATACTTGGTTGTGCTTGTTAGATAGTTGAATGTGTGCATGTGCTTGATTATGGGTGATGCTATGATTTTGTTTGTTGTTCTGGCATATATTGTATGAAAGGATTGATCACCCTAAACTGGACTTAATCAAATATCCGACCAGTAATCATAATCGGACATGCATGGCAACCCGTTAGGGGAACTTAGGACTCTCTAGCCAAATACCGACCCCTTCGGAAGCGATAGCGCAGGATTGCAAAATGGTCCCTTCTTCATCCTCAGTCGAACTAAGTGACAGGAGAGGAAGTCGCAGCGAGGGTGAAGACAGTGGTTCGAAGGTAGTCGCAGGAGGAGCAAGGTCTCCATTACACAAGCCTAGGTTTGGTCGTGAGCTGTTGCATTAACGGTAACTCCTCAACTCAGATTAGAGCGAGCGTAATTTCTCTAATCTCATGACGAGCTGGACAACTCGTGCGATGGCATTTGTTTGCACATGCATTGCATCTAATAAGTGATTGAAAACCTCGTTGTGTTTCTGGTATAGTTTTAAGTCCTCCGTCCTAACTTACTGAGCTGTGGTTGCTCACATCCCTATAGACGTCGTGCAGGTGCTGGCTAACAAGCGGCAAACAACTACTCTGAAGCTAGCAACTGCTGGATCCTAGTGAGTGAGGAAAAATATTTGAAGAACAAACATATATTCTTAAGGTCTAAGTTTTTATCTTAGAATTATTTTATTCATTTTTGAATGATGTAATAACTAAATTATAGTAATATATATATATATATATAGAGAGAGAGAGAGAGAGAAAGAGAGAGATTTCCTCACTTTCTTAAGTAAATGCTTTATCTAAATTACAAACTGTTTACTTCAAAGCGGGTTAGTCGTGGATGCCTTGTATAGATCAGGTCTAAGATAGCGGTTGTAAGGCCAACTTCTATCTTAGGATGGTTTACACGGCAGGGCTGTTACGACTCTGCCGCTTCGGGACGTGGCAACAGTCTTAGTTTTTCGATAGGGTTTAAAATATCAAGTTCATAAACATTAGATAATTTAGAGAAATTTGATATAGTAGGGATTATTAAACTAGTTCATTTGCTCTTAACTTTTTTGAATAAGCCTTATACACTTAGAGAGACTCTCATTGGCCTAGGCTTAAGAGGAGCCCATTAAGAGATTAATCAAGAGCATAACAAAATTTATTTTGATCGTCAACCAGCATTATTCAATAGGCATATCAATGTTTAGATTCTATAAATGCTCAAGAACTCCTCTTCATTAGAAACAACATAAGAATTACGAGAAATATCATCAAATTGTTAGATTGCTACCATGAGAGATCGAATAGAACTCATAATAAAGGACACAACACTTCTTGATAATGGTACTATGCTTATACTTTCTCCTCACTCTTCACCTTAGGTCATTACCTATGTACCATTCTACATTACTCTCTTAAGGTTAAATATAATATAGCGAGAGATTGACATTGTATGCATGATACCATTAGAACCGGATATTTGCATCTACATACATAACCTTTGAGACCATATTTTTATTATTTTGAGATCTAAGATAGTCTTTAAGAACGGCATTGTGGTTTGTAATGTGTGTTTGTTTCACATGGAAATAAGTACTAGCTAGTGTTTTGGCCTAAATAGCTATGCCGAGTCCAAGACTTGGACCCATCCTTAATACGCAATCTAAGACCCACCTATAGACTCACACTCTTATAAGTCCATAAGTCTAAGGTGGGTCATCCCTTGGGTTCTTGTAGATCTAACTAATAGGCTAGACTGGCCTTAAACCAACTCAGATGTGCTGATTCATTAGCTCGGTTAAGTGAAGTCGTAATAGTCTCGCTTTGAAAAAGTGAAGTCGTAACAATCCCGCCGTATAAGTCATTTTAAGATATAAACTATCTATATAGCTACTATCTTAAACCTAATTCACACCAGGCATATTTGACTCTACCTTTTTGAAGAATCCAATTCGACACTTGTTTAATATAAACCTATAGAGTAATCCTTTGATATAATTTTTAAAATAAATTTGTAATTTGATCTTATGAAAGAGTGGTATTAAATCCCATAGGTACTGTCACGCCCCGAAGCGGTAGAGTCGTAACAGCCCCCGCCGTGTAAACCGCCCTAAGATAGAAGTTGGCCTTACAACCGTTATCTTAGACCTGATCTACACAAGGCGTCCACGACTAACCCACTTTGAAGTAGACAATTTGTAATTTAAACAAATCATTTAAGAAAGTGAGAAAAGTTATATATAGTCACTATAATTCAGTTATTACATTAATCAGAAATGAAAAGTAAAACATGTTTTGATTCTTCAATGTTTTTCCTCACTCCTCAGGATCCAGCAGTTGCTAGCTTCAGAGTAGTTGTTGCCGCTTCTTAACTAGCACCTACACGATGTCTATAGGGATGTGAGCAACCACAGCTCAGTAAGTTAGGACGGAGGACTTAAAACTATACCATACACACAACAAGGTTTTCAATCACTTATTAGGTGCAATGCATGTGCAAGCAAATGCCATCGCACGACATTGTCCGGCCCGTCGTGAGATTAGAGAAATTGCGCCCGCTCTAATCCGGGTTGAGGAGTTGCCGTTAATGCAACAGCTCACGACCAAACCCAGGCTTGTGTAATGGAGACCTTGCTCCTCCCATGACTACCTTCGAACCACTGCCTTCACCCTCGCTGCGACCTCCTCTCCTGTCACTTAGTTCGACTGAGGATGAAGAAGGGACCATTTTGCAATCCTGCGCTATCCCTTCCGAAGGGGTCGGTATTTGGTCGGAGAGTCCTAAGTTCCCCTAACGGGTTGCCATGCATGTTCGATTATGATTACTGGTCGTATATTTGATTAAGTCCAATTCAGGGTGATCAATCATTACATACAATTCATACAATATGTGCCAGAGCAACAAACATAATCATAGCACCACCCATAATCAAGCACATGCACACATTCTCTATCTAACAAGCATAACCAAGTATAATCTTAAGCCACCAAAATACAGCATCGTATTAATCCCAACTTACCTCAACTCCTCGTTCGCTCACTCGAGGTCCGATTTGCTCAGGCCATCGCCGATCATCCCTATAACACGAACGTGGTTTTAGTATTTCATATAATATTATAAGTTCATTTTATCCGATAACGCTTATTGTTAGGTTTTGTTTAAGGTTAAATATACCTAATTATCTAGATATTAAGTCTTTTATAATTAGTTTAGGGTTGGGTTTAGGTTCAGGTTCAGGTTCGGTTTTCGCGTCGATTTCTAAATTAGGTTTTTTAGTTCGATTTCTAAGTAATGTTTTAGATTCCAATCCTAGAAATCCGTTTCAACCCATAATGTGAAATTAATCACATAAATTCCCGATCTCCTAAATACGATTACTACCCCTAGTCAGCATTTTATTCCATCCGGTACACTTAAATCCATATTAGTGTACCGAATTTACTCATGTTGTGAGAAATTTTTACATTTTTCATATAATTACCTAAAATTGAATTTTGTTTCAGATTTTTTATGTTTTGATTTTCATTATTTTATTATCTAATTAAACCTAATTTTTCCATAGTTATTAATTTTTAATTCTACATATTCCTAATTTTCTACATTTACCACATAACACCTTCATTACTTATACTTAACACTCCATACACTAGGATCAGGTTTCCACATCAGAGATTAACATCCCTAAATATCTAATTACTATCTAAATCAGTAATTAACATCCTAATCACCTAATTAACCCTAAATCACCCAATTTTTCCATCATTTTAGGGCTAAAAATTAACTTAAAAATTTATAAAATTAATTTAAAAAAAATGGCTTCATAGAACTGTTCTATATCACATGAGAAACCTACAGAAAAAAATTGAGCTCCAAACTACACTCCTAAGGTCATTTATTTCTAAACCGAAATGTGCTCGGTTTTGCATGATTTCTTAAGGACCCTATATTATGGGACATGTTTTCATCTAAATAATATTTTTCCTACAAACTAAATACAAAAATATCCTAGAATAACAAAATTCATAATTTTATAATTATATTTACTATTTTTACAAAATTTCACAATAATCGGGCTAGAATTTGGACTCACCGGTTTTGGTGGCTCCGGCCACCGCAGGCCGCCATGGAATTGTCGGCCGGCCTGGGCGCTGCCACCACCGTGTGGTGGTGGTGGCCGTCCACTCCCAGCTCCTCGTATGGTGTGGGTTCCCTTTAAAACCCCTAACTGTACAGTTTTCTTTTTTTTTTTCTAGATTTTCTCTCGATTTTTCGGCTCTCCCTAATTTTATCACTTTCCAAACTGTCCAAATGAGCTCTGTAAATTTTTTCCCTATTTATAGATATTTTCTGTAATTAATATGTATTAATTTGACAAGACTTTGTCCAAATTTCTTAGTTTTGGCTTTTGTGTTGTTCAATTTTTATTGGCTAATTTTTATTTTGCAGCTTTGGACCTGCCACGACCTTATCTTGATTCATCTTATTATCTTCTGATTTTTTCTTATTTTTCCATAATTATTTTATATTTTTCTTTAATTATTTGCTTAGTTTTCGGCCAATTTTAGTAATTACGCGTATTTTTATCTACACGTAAATACATGTAGGGTACACGTGAACATTCCTAAATATTATTTGGGTCATTCTAAAATTTTTAGTATACATATAATCTATCTCTAATAATTTATTGGTTATTATATTACATTTTTTGCCTTTTCGGTAATTAGCAGTTATTATGCTTAAAATTTGAAAATTTTATAGTCTCCTATTTTGCTATTTATTTTCTTAAATTTAAGTTTACGGGGTCATCTTTACTAATATTTCTCTCAATAGTTTATAATTTGGGTGTGATCGGATCCTTTAGCCGATCGCCCTAAACCTTGGGTTCTAAATTCAATCCTACGGTTACTTGGCTGAACTTTAGGGCTTTCAGGTACTTATCATTTCATATACTAATTAGAATATTGAAAACTACCTAGCTCCCTAAGGAGTCCTATGTAGTTTTCTTTAAAAGAAAAAAAAAAGTTAACACTAAGGAAAATAACCGACCACTTCTTGTTGTATCTTACTCTTCGTCCTAGTTTTATAGTGTTCTGGTGTTGAGTAGACACTTCTAATCCATTTAAAACCTACAAAACAACTTATAGAAGAATGAGCGACAATTCGCTCAGTAAGTGGGGCAGAAATAGAAGTATGTATTCAACATATCACAAATAGAGCTTTCAACCAAATTAGTTAGATGCAATGTATAAACAAGTAAGTGTCATCGTACGACGTTATCCGATCCGTCATGAGATTCGAGAAATTGAGCCTTCTCTAATCTGGATTGAGGAGATTAACGTCACATATTCATGAATTGAAACTAAACTGAGGCTTATGTAATGGAGAGCACCCTTCTCCTATGACCACCTTCAAATTATGACCCCCTTCAAATTATGACCCCTAACCTTACCATAACCTTCTCTCCTATCACTTAGTTCGGCTATGGGTAGGAAAATGACCATTTTAATTATCCTCATTGAAGTACGTTTAGCCTGAGAATCTAAGTCATTACCCCTAGTGGGTTACAATGTATATCAAGTTAGGTATTAAGCCGAGTTTGAGGTAGTTCATCTTTTTAGGATGATCAACTAAGCTCAAATAATTCAAGCATAACGATATTTATAAAAGAATTATAACATAGAGCTTAGCTTCCATCACAGCAATCGAAACTCAACCGCAAACACTATATAGGTACAAACAGCTAATTACAATCACAAGTAAATACATATCAAAGTCTGCAAGTATTTTGAAATAATACCCCAAAATGCTATAAAGTATTGATCTCACTTACGTATATTGAAGCTCACTCCGACAAATGTAGAACGTTAGGTCTTTCTTCACTCGGAAGTCCTATATATATACCAAAGTTTATATTCAATTTTCATAAGATTTACGAAAATATTAAGATTATATCTAGTATTTAATTGAGATATTATTTATACAGTTATTCAGTAGAGTTTCGTATATATATATTTATATACATACATATTATACATATATACATATATATATTAAGTATTTTATTTTATCATATAGGTTATAGCAGTTTACTTATTAATATTTAACATAGGCAGTTTTACTACTACTTATATTATATCATTTCAATTGTATCAAACATACTTGCTATTATTTATAGTATGTTTTAATTATGGAAAGATCGTCGTAGAATAATATTTTTCGTAATATTATAGAAAATATTGATTTTATTACCTAAAGTGATTCGGTTTTAGTAAGGTCAATATCATAGAGTTTGTATGAACTAGACTATACCTTTTACATGTTTTATTTAAAAGATTATTTCTAAAAGATATTTTTAATTCTAGTATATAGATAAAGCTTTTTAATAACCAATATCATATTGATATCGTATTATGCAATAAAAAAATACATTTTCACACAATTTTACAACAAAATATAATAAATCATATATACTCATATTTTACGAAAGTAATGATGTTAAATTTGTGAGAATATAAAGTTCAATTTTTAATAGTTCTGATAAATGATTATTATTAGCAATCTATTTATTTTGAGAATTGATGCTAATAATATATGTCTTATAATTATCAACATTCTAAATTTATAGTTTGAAAAGAATAAAATAATGTAGATAGAATACTCCATTTAAGAAAATAATGAAATAACGTATATACTTTTCTATAATTATTAAATATCAAATAAAAAAAACAACATTTATAATTATAGAAAAGAAGTTACCTAAAAGTATTGAATATCGAAAAATTAAGTCTTCTAGTCTCTTTTTTTTTTTCTTTTTTCTTCTTCTTCTTTTCTTCCTTTTTCTTTTCCTCTCAATCTCTCTTCACTGTATCACTAGATCTCTCTTTTTTCCCTTCTCTCTTCCCCCCTCCCCTCTTTCTCTCTGTTCCTCTCTTTTCATTTAGCACCATCTGGTGCTTCACAGCTTTTGAAGCCATTTAATGTATAATTCTCACTGCCTTAACTAAAGGCGGTGACTTATATATCTATATATATATATATATTATTTAAGATATTTTAATAAATTTACTATATTTTACTTCATACTTATCCAAATTTCTATAATATTCTATTGTTTCACCACAAACTTTATTTATAATTGTGAATTTCTTTTTTTTTTTACCATATGTTGTTATTTCGGGTAAGTTTTAATATAATTATTAATAAAAATATTAGTAATATATAATATATAGTTAAGTTATATTAATTATTTAAGACTCATTTATATACATTTTATATGATATTTTACTCACCAATATTAATTATTAAGATTACATAGTTAACTTTAAAAGATTTATCTTAAGCTATATCTAAAATTAGGAAACTCTACGTTATAGCGATTAAATCCAATAAATTTAATATTTCTAAGAAAATTTTATATAAATAAGCTTAAATTGAAACGTTAAACTCTAGTTATTTTATATTTATTTATTTATTTTAACTTAGTCATAAGAAAACTACTTAATTTCATGAATATTGTTATAAATCGTAATTTCTTTAATATGTCTCAAGCACTAAATTTTTCAATTAGTTTCTTATTAATTTATATAATTATATATTTATGTCTAGGTATAATTTAGATATTTTCATACCTATGAATGCTTTCGATTAATCTAATGAAAAAGGGACAGTCGACCAATTAGATTTATACATTACTTTTATATATTATCTTGTATTATTAGTAATATTATTATTCTCGTTATTTTAGTATCAAGATCCATATTCTTGTGGTTACTATTAACAATAGTATAAACTATTTTACACCTATTAACCTAACTTATAAATTTATTTTTCTGTAAAAGATATAAACTGCTTGAAAGCTAGTAAGTTGAAATCATGTGGCATTACATATTATATATTTTTAAACTTTCAGTTTAATTTATGAGTATAATTATTATTTATATTGGGTATATTAGTAAAAATACATGTATACTTGTATAGTAAATTATACTATATTATCTCATTTTATAGCTTAATTAACTTGTCTTTAAGTTTTCGTCGCATTCCGAGCTTGATTTTTAGGGGTTTCGAGCACATTTATACTATATCGAAAATCTTACTTTTAAGGACAAAATTGAGATTTTGAGTTATTATTTTCAAAATCTAACTTCACTAAGTTATTTGAACTAATTTTTCTATTTTAGTCATAAAGTTTACGCTTAATTAGATAAGTTTTTTTGAAAGCCTTAAATTTAAGTATGGTTACCCTAAATACGACTTTAAGGGCTCACATAAAATAAATCTTGACTACTTTGATTATATTCTTAATATTTTATTATATTTTTAACTTCTAAGCCTGCGAGAATTCCTCAATTAAGGTTATCATATTCCTTGTAAGTTTCTAGTTTAATTAAGTTACTTTTCAAAAAGCCTTAAATTGACTATCGACCCTAACCACATAAGAATAGGGCTTTGCTATAATATTTAGATGCTCATGTCCTAAGTGCTAATTTTTGAGATATCACATTTCTACCCCCCTTAAAAATAGTTTCGTCCTTGAAACTAACACATATCAAATCTTTCCATAGGAAAAGTTATATAAATTTATAAAATTGTTATTAATCTTATATCTAGGGTTTGTAAAGGTTACTATTTTATTACTTAAGGGAACCAAAGGGATGGCCTTTCTTTTGTAAGCTTCATTTTTTCTAAAGTATTTTTATTCCATATTTGTCATACTTTCTTCTAGTTAAGCTTCTAATTTATCTCCTATTCGTTAATCTATTTTTCTTTCCCTAATTTCTTATATTCCATATTTGGTGCTAAACAAATGCTAAGACCATCATTGAAATCTTTCACTTGCATTATACTTTCCTAATCTTGCAACTTTCCATTACATTTTTTTTAAGTATTCTTTTACTGATCTGTTATCTATTGTATCCTCTATATCACTAATCTTTAGGTTCTAATTAAGATCGGTAGCAACACAGATCCATCATTTGTCCTAAGTATTATTCCTATTTCTTCCATCCGCGTCATCTATCTTATAATGACTAAGTTATATCCATAGTTATTAATCTGTTCTTTTATATAACTTAGTGCAAGTGTTAACAAGATTGAGCTTGGCAAATCTGGACTTTTCTCTATCTCGAAGTCAAATGAGATGGTCAACAATTTTGAATCCTTACAACTTGACTCAACTCAATTACTTGACAAAACATGACATGATATGAGGTACTTTGATGATAACAAGCAACTCAACAAGGAAGAGACTTAATAATCATAGATTTGACATTCTCTTCTTAATTACCTATTACTATTACATATAGGAAGTGTACAGTTTCCTTGTATTTTAGTTATATTTTGGTTTACATCTATCAATCTTCCTCTTTAAATAGGAATTGTTGACTAAAGCTTAAGGCTTCTCTTTGATTCTCGTCTTTTCAGATTAACTTCTTATGTTAGATGTAATGTATGTGATATGACTAATCTAAAGTACCTATCAATTTTGTAAGACTTACAATCAGGTATTTAGGGTTAGGTTCGTAAAATTTAGAATGATTGAGTAAATAGTTCGATCTAACTCAAATTTTACGACGAAATTAGAATTATTAATAAAAGTAATCCCATAAGTTTGAATTTAAGAAAATAAGTAATAAAATGATAAAATATAAAATTTTCAAAATTTAAGTATATTACTTATTATTTATCGGAAATACATAAAATATATTCTGATAACTAACGAATTGTTAGAGATAAATTATATACACACTAAAAATCATAGAAAAATATAAATAATATTTAGGAGTATTTACTTATACTCCATATGCATTTATACGTAGGTAAAAATATGCGAAATTACTTAAAATGCCTAAAAATTACTAGAAAATTGCTAGATAATTAAAGAAAATTATAAAGAAATCAAGGAAAAATTAGAAAAAAAAAAGAGAAGTGGGGAATGATCTAGATTTCGGTTGTGGTAGTTAGGGGAAGGGAGAAAAAAATTGGGCCAATTAAATTCATCCACTTAAAAAGACAAATGAGAAGAAGATAAAGCAAATGTTTAATCTAATTAATGCACCGAAAATTCACAAGAGCCCTATAAATAGCCAAATCTCACCCGAAGCTAATTTGGTTAGTTTGCAATCTTAAAAAATTAGAGAGCATTGAAATTGAGAGAGACTTAGGGTTTTACAACAAATTGCAAAAATTATGTGTAGCAGGAGCAATTAGACCAAACCCATGAACCACCACCACCACTACACTCTAAGCCGATTGCTTGGATCAGTTAACATACCCTAGATTGTCATTGGTAACCGGAAGTCCAAGAGATAGGTAAGTCCAAATTTTCAACCGATTTTGTATAATTTATTAAAATTGTTAATTCTATCCAAAAAATTATGAATTTTATCATTCTCAGTAAGGATAATGCCGAGTGATTGGTCAGCTCAGCATTAGAGTAATCTTCAGCTCGGCATTAGAGTAATCTTCAACTCGGCATAACACAGAATAATAGGCATTCATACGGCACGGCATCAAATATGACTCGGTAAGGAAGTACTCAGACTCGATAGGGGTTAGTTAAAACATAAGGATTCGTCATACCAGCCCCTTCAGTCCTCGGGCTTAGCTACTGGTCAAGGGTCCCATGGCTTAATTCCCATAATTCCCTCTAAGTTATTTTGGATTTGGAGCCAAATCTGAATGGTTTTAGCTCAATTCTCCGTTAAGGTGATATGGACTAAGGTCGACAATGTTGAAGGCGTAAAAAACCGCATAGTCCTTAGGCAGTTCCAACTTATAGGCATTGTCACTGATTTTATAGAGGATTCTGAAAGGTCCATCCGCTCTTGCAGATACTTTGTTCTTCCTTTTATTCAAGAACTATTCCTTATAGAGGTATAGTCATACCAAGTCTCCTGGCTGAAATTGTTTGGCCGACCTACCCTTGGTTTTTTCTTGCATTCTTCTGGTAGTTTAGCCAATGTGTGGAGTGACCTTATCATAGATATGCTGAAGAGATTGTGCTCTGGCCGAGGCGTCAGGGTCCTCTTGCGCAAGTGTTGGTATAGGGGCATAGTCAAAGGGCAATTTAGGATTGAATCTATAGACCACCTCGAAGGGACTCTACTTAGTGGTGTCATGTATGGTTCTGTTATAGGCGAACTCAACTACTTGCAGGCAGACGTCCCAATCAGCCAAGTCCTTGCCTATTGTAGCTCGGAATAATGACCCCAAAGTACGATTAACCACCTTTGTTTGGCTGTCAGTTTAGGGATGACGTGAGATACTAAAGAGTAATTGGTTCCCAGCCAATGCCATAAGGTTCCCTAGAAATGGCTTAAGAACTTCGGATCTCTATCGGAGACTACACTTTTCAGCATGTCATATATCCATACAATCTCCTGTAAGAAAAAAGAAGCAATAACCAAAGAGTCATTAGTTTTAGTACAGGGTACAAAGTGTGCCATCTTATTGAACCAATCTACGATGACCATCATAGAATCTTTGCTTCAGATAGTTTGCGGTAGTCCAAGATCAAAGTCCATATTCAGTTCAGTTCACAACCTCGTCGGAACAAGTAGGGGCATTGCTTTCCCATGTTTGGCTCAGTACTTGGCCTTTTTGCACATAACACAGCTTTCGACAACCTGGTGTACATCTCTTTGCGTTCTTGACCAAAAGAATCGGCCATTCAATAGTTCATAGGTCTTCCTCTCTCCAAAGTGTTCGAAGAGTCCTCTGTTATGAGCTTCCCTGATTAATAATTCTCGTAGAGAACAAGTTGGCATGCATAGTTTCCCTCCTCGAAATAGATAACCATCCTTTATATAATACTTGTCTATTGTCCTCTTGTCCATGCATCAGGAAATTATTGGTCCAAAGTATAGATCTCCGAAGTATTATTCTTTGATACTCGCAAAACCAAACAGCATAATCTACAGTGCTGATAAAAGTGCATGTTTTCTTGAAAAAGCATCTGCAACTATATTGCTTTTTCCTACTTATATTTAATTACAAAATTAAACCCCTCAAGGAATTCAACCCATCTCGTATGTCGCTTTGACAACTTGGTCTAACTTCTGAGGTACCTTAACGATTCATGGTCAGTATATATGACAAATTCTCTCGGTAGTAAGTAATGTTGCCACACTTGCATTGCTCGAATCAGTGTTAAAAGTTACTTGTCATACACAAAGTAGTTTAACTATAGTCCTCGGAGCTTCTCACTATGGAAGGCAATTGATTGGCTTTCTTGCATTAGAACAGCACTTATTCCAACACCTAATGCATCACATTCCAGCTCAAAAATTTTGTCAATGTTGAGTAGTACTAATACCGGAGCAGAGGTCAATCTTTCTTTTATGTCAACAAAACTCCGCTCCTCCCTTTCGCTCCATCAGAAGTTAGTGTTCTTCTTTGTTAGCTTAGTGAATAGCGTGGTAATAATGCTGAAATTCCTGATAGTCTTTCTGTAAAACAAAGCCAGCCCGTGAAAACTTTTTACATCGATACAAGTAGTAGGAGTCAGCCACTCGACAATTGCCTTGATCTTCTCATCATCGACTCATAGGCCTCCTCTACTGACCACATACCCTAAGAATATTACTTCCTCGTGGCAAAAGCAATATTTCTTCAAATTGTCAAATAGTCTCTCGACACGAAGGATATTTAGGATTAGTCTAAGATGTTCACAATGACTCAACATGTCAGTACTATAGACCAGGATGTTGTCAAAGTATACCATGACACACTTCCCTATGAGATGCCTCAGCACGTGGTTCATAAGTCACATGAAAGTACTTGGGGCATTCGACAAGCCGAGGGGCATAATCATCTACTTGTAAAGCCCATGTCAAGT
Organism: Lumnitzera racemosa; assembly: GCA_024138005.1. NCBI lineage: Eukaryota > Viridiplantae > Streptophyta > Magnoliopsida > Myrtales > Combretaceae > Lumnitzera > Lumnitzera racemosa. Next base: position 8,197,380 of record JAMXBC010000010.1, read on the forward strand.
CTTGAACACAATCTTCTACTCGTCTCCTGGTTTCATGCAGATTTGATGGTAGTCGAACTTAAGATCAATCTTGTTGAAAATCTTGGCTCCACTCAGCTCATCTAATATATCTTCTAGCCTCAAGATTGAATACCTATATTTGATCGTGATTTTGTTCACAACTCGGCTGTCAACATAAATCTGCTAAGCTCCATCCTTCTTCGGCACTATAAGTATAGGCACAGCACAAAGGCTGAGATTCTCTCTCACATAATCTCTCTCTAACAACTCATTGACTTAACGTTGGACTTCATAAACCTACTCAAGATTCATCCAATAAGCTGGCTTATTCAGTGATGTAGCGCCAGGTACTAAGTCAATGCTGTGCTCTATGCCTCGAGATAGGAGCAACCCCTCAGGTAATTGTTTAAGGAATAGGTTGGTATAGTCATCTAGCAACTCCTTGATTTCTTGGGGAAGCTCACCCTGCTCCTTCACTTACAATAGTTGCCTAACCAACAATAGAGTCGGCTCATCAGCATTAATGGCCTCTAAGAGCTTAGTTCTACTCATCACTAGAGCTTTCTTCGATTCACGAGCGAGCTTCATCTATAGCTTATGAACTTCTCTTGGCGGTATCGGATTTAGTATGATCTTCCGGTCATCCTTTTCCAACATATACGTATTCCTGTAGCCGTCATGTATAACTCTCCTGTCAAACAACCATGACCTACCCAGCAACACGTGGGAGGCGCACATAGGCAGCACGTTGCAGAAGATCTAGTCAAAGTAATTCCCTATATTGATCGGTAGCAATATTTGCTGAGTGACATGCAATGCTCCTTTCTCACTCAACCAGTGCAACTTGTACGGCTTAGGATGTGCGACGGTTGACAACTTCAGTTTTCAAACAAGATCGGTCGATGCCACATTAATATAACTTCCATTATCCACTATGAGAGCACATATCCGATCATTCACCTTGTAGGTGGTATGAAACAAATTCTCCTTCTGCTCCTCCCCTTGTGAGGGTTCTACGCTCACAGTACGTCGGACAATCATGAATAATTGGTTCAAGTCCTCGAGAAACACATCATCCTCAATCAGTTCTTTCTTAACATTTTCCTTCTCGGCAGGAACCTCTTCCTCTTCGGGTTTCTCATTTGTGCTCTCTACTTCTAACTTCGAGATGTCTCCCTTAATAACCATTGTCCTTCGATTCAAGCACTAAGTAGCCATGTGTTTGAACCCTTGACACTTGAAGTACTTGATCTAGCCAGTCTTCCTGCCAGACCCTTGCCTCTTCTCATATGTTTGGGTCAGCACTATATCTTGAGGTTGGCCTTTCTACTCGGCTCTGACATCAACTCTTTTGCTCGGCTCGCTACTAGACTAAGCTCGGTGCATTTTGGTTGTTACTCAGCTCTTTCTTTGTTTCTCCACTCGCTGGGCAATCCTAACAGCTTTATCCATTTTATCAAATCGTTGGAGCTCCACAATGTCTCGGATTTCTCCTCTTAACCCATGATAAACCTTGAGACTGTTTGGGCTAGTTGTTCCTTCACTTCACATCTTATCATAAGTATTTAGAATTCTTGAACGTATTCATAAATTGTTTAGCCTCCTTGTCTTAGCTCTTGAAGCCGAGTGAAAATATCTTAGAGATAAGTTTCTGGTACGAATCTGTTTTTCAGCACCCTCTTCATCTTGGGCTAGGTGTTAATCTCTTAGTTCCCCTCTCTTCTTCTTATGGCCTGAAAATTCTTCCATCACGTAGCAGCATATCTGGAAAATTCAACAGCAACAGTCCTTACTTTCTCATAATATTCATATTGATAGTAATCAAATACATGCTCTACCTTCTCTTCCCAATCCAGATACTCGTCTGCATTCCCATATCCATTGAAACTCGGAATTCGAAGCTTCACATGGTTGGATGCTCTAGAGACTCGTATACGCTCCTCTTCAAAATACTCTTTTTCTTCTTCATCAAGCTCTTTCAGGTATATCCTTCACCTTATTTGTCCGCCCACTCCTTGACCTTAAACTAGTCGAGCTGGGTTTTGACCTCTAACAGGTTAAGCAACTTGTAGAGTATTTTACTTGGCCTTAATGGGTTGGCAAGACAGGGCATAAACAGCTCGGGTCAGATCTACCAAGAGATTAACTACCTCATCAAGTTTCTCATCAGTATTTCTGGGAGTTCCTTGAGATTGTCGTTCATGGTGGATAACTCTACTATCATCACCAGTATTAACATTTATATTTGGGTCTGTCATTTTTTATCACAGATTCAGATTCAAATTCAAACAAACACTTTACAAAAGGAACAGCTAATAACACGATAGTCAAATGAATACAGTAACTTTCTTTGTTTCTCATACATAAAACAAAGTATAACAGAATTCAAGAAGAACTAACTATAGCTCATACAAAACCTCCACTCTGATACCAAGATGTTGCGAACCATGACTAAGAACAAACAAGGTTGGTCGTTAAATGAGTCTGGGCTTGTAGAAAACTCGAAAATGGTAAATGGGGAAAGGTACGAAAGAGGCAAGAACGACGAATAAAACTATAGGAACAACTCCAAAGGATATGATGCATCAATGGAACTTTTAAGAGCTCACAGCACAATTCGATATAACACACGAACTGATCCATTGAGATTACTCGTCACTTAACCTTGCTTAAGGGAAAGGATAAGAGTGATGTCAAGAGTAAACAATAGTGTTTATATAAGGAAAAAAGTACTCAAAGTGCATTGAAGGTAATCTGATGAGTTATAACTATAAGTACAAGGATATTTATACCCGTAAGTTGGGGCAACTTGCCTAAAAGGGAAAAGACAGTAAGGACATTTCTTAAAGAAGCAATGTGCATGATACAAAAGGATAAAAATGAATATATAAGGAAAATAATCATTGGTGCTACATATTCTATATACGATACTATACACGTGGCGATGCTACATTAGCAAGGTTATTACGAGATACAGACAAAAGTACGAATGGATGAGCTTATCTGAGCAAGGATGGTCTAGGTAATCCAGATTCTCTATCTCTCAGCTTCTCGGCAAGGATGATGTTGAGTGATTGGTCGGCTTAGCATTAGAGTAATCTTCAACTTGACATAACACAGAATAATGGACAATCATACGGCACGACATTAAAGGTAACTCTGCAAGGAAGTACTCGGCCTTGATAGGGGTTGGTTAGAATATAAGGATTCCTTGTACCAGCCCATCTAATCCTTGGGCTCGGCTGCAGGTCAGGGGTCTCGTGGCTTAGTTCCCATCAGTTTATATAAGATAGTTATATATATATACTGAAACAACATTTACATTATAGGGTTTAGCATCGATGACTCGTGCAAGTTATACCCTGAGTGAGCAACAAAGAATCTAGGTAAATCGGGATTAATATTACTATATTTCGGACTACTAATTTGTAGTACTTGAAGGGTTGAAATTATACTTGATTGTGCTTATTACATGGTTGACTATGCGTATGTACTTGTTTTTGAGTTGGTGATGTGAATTTGGAATTCTACTCTAGCTTATATTTGTTTGAAATGATCGAATGCCTTAAATTGGATCTAATTACGTATGTGACTTAAAATTCTAAATCAGACCTGCATAGCAACTCATTAAAGGAAACTTAAGGTTCTTTGGCCAAATACCAGCCTCTTCGAAAAGGATAGCACTGGATAGCATAATTGGTCATTTTTTAATCCTTAGTCGAGCTAAGTGATTGGTAAAGAGGTTGCAGTAAGGGTCAAGTCAATAGTTTGAAGGTAGTTGTAAGAGAAGCGGTGTCTTCATTGCACAAGTCTAGGTTTGATTGTAGCTGTTGTATTAATGCGAACTCCTCAATCTGGATTAGAGCAGGTGAAATTTTTCTAATCTTATGAAGGGCTGAACAACGTTGTGCATGGAATTTGCTTAAACATGCATTGCATCTAATTAATTTGGTTGATAACCTTGTTTATGTTTGCTGCATAGTTTTAGGTCTCCATCCTAATTTATTGAGTTGTAGTTGCTCACATCTCTATAGACGTTGTTGCAGGTGTTAGTTAGGAAGTGGCTTATATTTGCCTTGAAGTTGGCATCTGCTGGATCTTAAGGAGTTAGGAAATACATCTAAAGAACAAATATATCTTTAAGGTCTTAGCTTTTATTTATAATCTTTCAAATAATGTATTACTTACAAAGTATAGGCAATAAGACCTTATAAACATTATTTGTAATACTTGAATCCTAGTGTATGTATGTATTTCCACACTTCCTTAGGTAATAACTTTTTTAATTTATGAATTGTTTACCTCGAAGCAGGTTAGTCCTGGACGCCTTATGTAAATCAGATCTAAGATAGCGATTGTAAAGTCAGCTTCTATCTTAGAATGGTTTACATGGCGAGACTATTAAGACTTTACCACTTCGAGTGTAACAAGTTCTACTTGTTGTAGTCATCAACATATCTTTAGGGTGTCTAGCTAATGTTCTTGTATTGGGTACTTGTTACAATATTAAACTTCTCTAATAACCTATAGTCTTAGCAGAATATTTTAAAGTTGCTTTAAAATTTTACTTTTCAATTAATACGATGGGTTACTATTTTCAAGATTACTTCCACCATTAGTCTCCTGGTATGTCTTTCCTTATTACCAGAGCATATGGGGTTAACCTTAATGTCTTTTGAAGGAGCGATTCGCTTGGTTATCGCGAAATTATAAATTAGTACTAAGTTAAGAATTAAGTTCTCTTGTTCAATAGTTTTACAAGTAATAAGAATAGCCTCTCATATTCAGATTTTAGATTATTTCTTAATATTGCATCATTTAGTTTTACGACTTGATTCTAGATAACTTGTAAATAATGACCACTATATGCAACACCCTTTTCAACAATATCTCTTTGCTTTAGGATATAACATACAATTTTACTTATACATTTTCATGATATAAAATATAAACATGCTAGAAATTTTATAACAAGAGCTAGTCAACACCTATATATAATACAGTTAACATACACAACAAATTGTAATAGTGGAACAGTAATTTATAGATGAAGTTATGATATTGCATTCATATAAATATTTCTATGTTACTGCACATTTCAAATTTAATGGTTAGGTATTAGCTCTCAGAATATACATAAATTTTATATCTATGTACATAATAATTTCCATAATTAAGCAGCATACATTTTAACTTCTATAATTACCCAATATACTTACGTAAATCTAGATTATTAGCAAGTAATCCTTATTTTATTCACAAGTATCTTATAGTTAACTTCCAATTTTTAAAAGATTATCTAGTCCCATATACATCATACTTGCTCAGCATTTATTTATCATTACACAATTTAACTTTACAATCCCTTAGTTAATAGCATTTAAAGTGGTTAGGAAGAAACAAGTTTCAAACTTTCCATACAAAATATTAAATTAACATTCCTATGTTTCTCTTCAAATGCTAAATATAAGGATTTCTATGATTTCTTAAACTTATTAACAAAAACTTTTAGTTATAAAAACTTATTTATAATTGTAATAGAATGTATTCAAAAGACATGAGAGGTGTTTCTCTAAATTAAAAGTACATTAATAATAGGTATTTGTAGTTCATTTTATAAAATTTGGTACAATTCACTTTAACTCCTCATCATATTTATAAAACACCTATAATAACACAATCATTCGATGAACACACATATTTAGGTTAACTGATTTATTTCTTATTCAAGCATTTGATATCTCTATATCTATTATGGGATTCTCTAGTATGATAGTATGTTCTTAGAGTATAGTATCTATTAATCACTTACTAAGTTACATTTTATATACGAAGTGAATAGGTTCAATTGAGATGGAGAGCATAGGGTTACATTTTTTGTGTTAACTATTCACTTTTCAGTTACTTGTACGTACATTATGCCATCTACGTAAGCACGTATATCATTATATACGGGACAACATGGCTATATTAATAAGCAATACTTCATATTTTAAGTTGATCAATAGTTATATCATAACAATTTCATATACATATATATCTTTATTATGCACTAAAGTTCGTAAAGTTGGATTTATAAAACATAACTTTATCTTTGATTTTAAGGCATTCTATAGTTATTGGCCAATTAAGGGAGATATCTAAATAGATGTATTTTAACTACTTAGTTTCATCTTACTATTATATCGTTTAACTCTATAGAATTAAACATTTACATGCTAAAATGAAAGAGTATTAGTTCAAAACTTATAAAATAATTTAATGTAATACTCATATGTTTCTATATTTATAGAACATTCTATAATTCATTTAACTTCAAATCCTACTGGAACATTTGAATATGCATATAGTCATGCAAATATGTTATCAGTACATATGATATTCTATTTAACAAGCATAGAGCCTCACTTTAATTCATGCTTATTCTGGTTACACTTCTATGTTAAAAAGACAATATGTTGGTACGATCATAAATATATCTTAAGTTTGAGGGAATTTTATAGTTTAAATATCACTAAAGAGTACTATGTCAATGTTAAGATATATTATGTTATAGAGTAACCTTTAATAATATTGCCATGTTCCAATCTCATGTAAGGTTTAAACGAAGGTTTAATATCGTTTAACATACCATTTCTTCTATATATTAGCCAAAGTTTGTGGCTTCTATACTATATCCTGTCTACCAATTATGACTTTAAGATTAACCTTATCACCTTTCATAATTCGATCTTTTATGTTTATCTAACAATGTTCTGCTTTATATTTTAAATCAGGTTCTACAATATCCTTTATAAAAAGGTTTTGTTTAATTCACTTCTTTAAATTTTACCAACTATTCATCTCCAAACTAAGTGACCATCTTATTCACTACTTTATTACACCCTAAATTAATACTCAAGTTCTTCTTAGGATCCTTCTCCTTAACAGTTATTGAACTCTTCAAAACTTCATACTTATAATTTCTTTCAATCCATTACATAATATATTAAGTATAGTAAGGGGTTTACTATCAAGTTCTAACTTATTAAATTCTAATGGTATATTTCAATACTTAAAAGAAATAAGTGGTGCAATAATTAGTTTATTGGTCTAAAGAACTCTTTTAGGGAATTTAAGAGATGAGCACTAAAAGTTCTGATTTCTAATTTAGGCATACTACAACTTTTCTGTATTATTCCAATATTATCTAATTATTTACTTCTAGTGATAACCTTAAAAGATAGTATTTTGCATCTTATAAGCAATTCTTTACTACTCTACCTAAGAGTCTATCAAGAGATTAAGAGTTTTTTTCTATAGCCATAAGAACTAAAAGTTAATTAACTCTAAAGTTAATATTGCCCATTATACCCCTAAGTTCCCTTAAGTATATAAATATTATGGTTATATATTTACCTATAGTTTAAAAGCCCTTTTTTCTTTATCCTACCCACTCTTAATGTTTTCTAATACTTATAATTCAATTTATTTATGATGCTTCAAAGCACATTCTTAAGAGTTTCACTTTAGAGCGAATTCTTAAGAATAATGTTTGATACCATTTTAGAATTGTTACACCTCGAAATTGTGAAGTCATAACAGTCTCGCCATGTGAGCTATCTTAAATAGAAACTGTTCTTATAACTGCTATTCTAGACTTAATTCACACCAGGTATACTCAACTCTACCCATTTGAAGCGTCTAATTCAACACTTGTTTGATATAAAACTATGGAGTAATCTTTTGAAATAATTTGTTAAAAATAAATTTGTAATTTGATCTTATAAAAGAGTGGTATTAAATCCCATAGTTACTCGTCATTTGATATACTAACCAGAAGATTGAAAACTACCAAGTCTCTTAAAGAGTCCAGTGTAGTTTTCCTTAAAAGATAAAAAAAGAAGAAGTTAATACTAAAGATAATAACCAGTCATTTCTTGTTGTATCTTACTCTCCATCCTAATTTACAAGTATTCTTGTATTGGATAGGTACTTGTAGTCCATTTGGAACCTGTAAAACAAACTATAAGGGAATAAATGATAACTTACTTAGCAAATGGGGTGGAGACATAAAGTGTGCATTCAATACATCGTAAGCAGGGTTTTCAACTAAGTTGGCTAGATACAATACATATATAAGTACGTGCCATCACACGATATTATCCAGTCCATTATGAGATTAGAGAAATTATGCTTACTTTAATCCAGGTCGAGGAAATTGACGTCACATACTCACGAATGGAAACCAAACTAGGGCTTATACAATGGAGAATACCCTTCTCCCATGACCACCTTCAAACCACGGCTCTCAACCTTGTTGTGACCTTCTTTCCTATCACTTAATTTGGTTAAATGTGAGGAAAAGACCATTTCAACTATTATCATCTAAGGGAGTTCGTATTTAGCTCGAGAATCTTACTTATAAGCCCTAATGCGTTATGATGCATATCGGGTTAAGTATTAAGCCGAGTTTAAGTTAGTTCATCTTTTTAGGGTGATCAACTAAGCTCAAACAATTCAACCATAATGATATTCACAGAACAATCATAACATGGAGCTTAGATCCCATCATAGCAATTGAAACTCAACCATAAGCACTACATATGCATAAATAGTTACTTACAATCACAAGCAAATACATACTAAAGTCTTAAGGTATTTTGAAATAATACCTCAAAATGCTATAAAGCATTGATCCTACTTATTTGTACTAAAGTTCACTCCAACAAATTTAGAACGTTGAGACTTTACTCACTCGGAAGTCCTATATATATATATGTCAAAGCTCATATTCAGTTTTTATAAGATTTACGAAAATATTAGAGTTTTATCTAGTATTTAGTTGAGATATTATTTATATAGTTATTTAGTAGAGTTCTGTATATATATATTTACATACATACATATTATATATATACATATATATTTTAAGTATTTTATTTTCTTATAGGGGTTATAACAATTTACTTATTGATATCTAATATATGCAGTTTTACTACTACTACTTATATTATATTGTTTCGATTGTATCGAAATTTACTTACTATTATTTATAGTACATTTTAATTACGGAAAGATCGCCATAGGATGATATTTTTTGTAATATTATAGAAAACATCGATTTTATTACCTAAAGTAATTTAGTTTTAGTAAAGTCAGTATCGTAGATTTTGTATAAATTTAACTATACGTGTTACATGTTTCATTTAAAATGTTATCTTTAAAGGGTATTTTTAATTCTAGTATACAAATAAAGCTGTATAATAATCATTATCATATTGATATTGTATTGTGTAATAAAAAATATATTTTCATACAATTTTGCAATAAAATAATAAATCATATGTACTCAAATTTTACAAAAATAATGATATTAAATTTATAAGAATATAAAGTTTAATTTTTAATAGTTCTAGTAAATGATTATTACTAGAGATCTATTTATTTTGAGAATTGATACTAATAATTATAGGTCTTACAATTATTGGTATTCTAAATTTATAGTTCGAAAATAACGAATGATACACAAATAGAATACTCAATTTAGGAAAATAACAAAATAACGTCTCTTTTTTCTATAATTATTAAATATGAAATAGAAAAGAAGTTACTTAAAAGTATTGAATATCAAAAAATTAAGTCTTGTGGTCTCTTTTTTTTTTCCTTTTTCCCTTTTTCTTCTTGTTCTTGTTCTTCTTTTTCTTCCTTTTTTTTTTTCCTCTTAATCTCTCTTCGTCGTTTCTTCGGATCTCTCTTTTCTCCCTTCTCTCTCTTCCCTTCTCCCTTCTCTCTCTCTCTCCCTCCTTCTCTTTTCATTCGGCAACATCTGGTACTTCACAGCTTTTGAAGCCATTTAATGTACAATTCTCCCCGCCTTAACAAAAGGCAGTGATTTATATATATATTATTAAATTTTTTTCTTTAAGATATTTTAATAAATTTACTATATTTTATTTCATACTTATCCAAATTTCTAGAATATTTTATCGTTACACCACAAACTTTATTTATAATTGTGAATTTCTTTTTCTATTATATGTTGTTATTTTAGGTGAGTTTTAATGTAATTATTAATAAAAAAATATTAGTAATATTTAATATATAGTTAAGTTATATTAATTATTTGGGACTTATTTATATATATTATATGATATTTTACTTACTAATATTAATTATTAAGATTACATAGTTGATTCTAAAAGATTTATTTTAAGTTATATCTAAAATTATAAAACTGTACGTTATAACAATTAAATCTGATAAATTTAATATTTCTAAGAAAGTTTCATATAAATGAGCTTAAATTGAAATGTTAAGCTTTAGTCATTATTTATTTATTTATTATTATTTTTAACCTAGTCACGAAAGTTCTACTTAATTGCCATGAACATTGTTATAAATCTAATTATTTTTTTTCGACTTAATAACTCCCCTTCTCTATTTCTCTCTCTCTTTCTTTTTTTTTAAGGGGGTAAAATGGCTAGGCTGACTCATCGATTCAATAGCGGACTTTGTGTTTCAAAACTTACCAATTTAAGTAGGTGATTCGAGCTCGGCCATTTCTGAGTTAAGTCAGTTTACGATTTGAAACTGACCCTTACATGGGTCTAGATTTATGGACCAACATAAGTTTATGCGAATCTATTGGCAATAAAAAAAAAAAAAATGAAAAGCATTGTAATATATTGCTACATCTAAACAATTGAAACATTTGCAGAAAAGATGGCAAAAGTAGCCAAAATTCATACACTTGATTTCATGAATTAATAAAATCTTGGCACTCACCCTTTATTGTAAATTTTGCCTCATTTACGCATTCTTTTACATAAACATATATACTTAATTCATGCACTCTCCTTTGTTAATATTTTTTGTGTATTATTAATGGTGCATCTTACATCATATTTCTTAATATCATGAGATGTTAAAATTAGTAATTGGTATGAAGTAAAACGTACTCATCAATGATGAGAGAAAGACGGGGATGAATGTTACTTTGATGAAATAGTGATTTCACTTTTGTTATATTGTTCGTGTAAACTTATAGTAGGATATATGAAAGATATTCATAGTTTAATGTTTATGCATAAGTGATTGTCCTCGCCACTCTACATTCGATACTTTCTTGAATAATCTCTATATCTATATTATTAAAGCACTTTAAGGCTTAAGTAACCGTTAATATTACATTTATCTATTTATCATTTATTTAACATTATTTAAAAAAAAACTACCAACAAAATAGACTATTAAAATTATAAATAATGGGAAAATTTATCTACTTACTCTTCTTTCTCTCTCCTTATCCATTCCTCTCCCACTTTCGCCCTTACTCTTTTCTTTTACTATTAACTGCATCTCACATCTCTTTCTCTCTCTCTTTTTCTCTACTAACATTTTCATAACCTTATTTCTCTTGCTACGACCCCATCTCTCAACCTTCCTCATTTATTAATATTTTATATAATATTATAATATATTTGATTATACAGTATAATTTTATTTATTTTGTGCACATATAATGCTCGTGCCTTATTAACTAGTCATTCTATAAAGACTTAACTCATGCTAAATTTTAAGAAAATTTATCAAGTGAACTGAATTAGGTGATGGAGAAAATGAATAGAATCTAGAAACAATGGATAATTGCATCTAACCAGTACAAGTAATGCCAAGAAAAAAGATAATAATATTGATTGCAATACATATTTGATTGTAAATATTTTCTATGCGTTAATCCATAAGTTCGAATCTTTTATGTTATAATATTGATATAAAAATCAAGGTAATACTAAAATAATCTTCATCTTTATCTTATATGATTTTTTACGTATACAATTTTACTTGATGCCTATCTTATATTTTAACAACTTCATTTTCTCTTAGGTGGAAAGGCGTATTTCCTTGTGAGGGAAAAATTTTCTTACTTTGATAACTCTTTTTAACATATCAAGCGAAAAATAAGAAAATGCTTTCCGAAAAATATGTTTCTTGAAACAAACGGAGCCTTAGATATTAAAAAAAATGAAACAGTAATTTCTTAGATGTCACGTAGTATTATTGTATTAAGGAATACTATGGTGATTACCATATGAGTTATATGACTATTTATAAAGTATTATAATATGTACAAAATATTAAATTTTAACATTGCAACAATTTTTACATTTTAGTTACTTTATTATTTTATTTTCTAATAATTTATTATTCACTTCTAGCATTATATTTCTTTGTGACTGGAGCAGTATATTAGCGTACTTGCTTGTCTTTGAATAAATGAAGAAATAGTGTATTCTTCCACTTGAATGTGACAGTACAAAGAAGCTACTTTCAATTTGCATTAACTAATGAATTTCTATGCATGACAAAGTGTATTTATGTAAAATAGTTGAAATTTCAAAAAAAAAAAATCGGTAAAGTCGTTTCCAAGATTTTGGAACTTTGGTTGTGAACTGCTTGATCAGTTGGGTCTAGGGACCGCACACCGCACCGGTGCTCAGTCATTGAACGAGGCCCTATGACCGCACACCGCACTGGATTGGGTTGGGGCAGGGTCCTCTGCCTATATCAAGTTTTAGGAGTATACGTTCGAGGTTTTCAATATTTATACCAGTCAAATTAATGAATGTCAAATATTATTATAATAATTTTAAATAAAAAATTGGTAAATATTAATAAGGTTTGATATAAGAAAGTGTAGTGGATGATAAAAGCCTCTACGCTGTATTAATAATCATTAGAAATTCTCTTATATTATATTCATAACTAACAATATTACCAAAAAATTTATATTTGTTCCATAAACTTCTAAACTCTCGTTCATTATTTATAAATCTTTACAAACTACACAGTCACCATGTTCTATTATGTTATCATTGATTTATTTATTCATTATTTTAATTGTCTAACATTATTATTATTATTTAAAAAATTTATTATATTTTTTAATTGATCAATATTTATTATTGCAATAAAGATTTTTTATAAAAAAAGTTTATTATAGATTTAATTTTATTAATATATATTATTGATGTTTTTCTATATTATTAAATCTAAACTTTTTTTATATATTTTGTATATGCGATATTAATAGATATATCAATCACTAGCTATAGATAACTAAGAAAGAAATTTTCTACACTTGCCATTGATATTTTCCGCTGTAAGCCTATAGCTTATGATCATTGTTAGCCAGCAATTACTACACCTCCCATCATTATTAAAAAAAATCACTAGTACCTAATAACTTCTTAGAATTATTATAGTATTAGAACAATTCTATAGGTATAAAATAATTATAATGAGCATTACATTAAATTCTGAAAAATGTTTTCTGTAAATAAAACACATCCTTATTTATACTTTGCAAAAAAAAAAAAAATTGAAAAAGAAAACTCTCAAACGGGCACGTGATAAAAAAGGAAATTACCGATTTAGTTATTTTTCCAAAATGAAAAAAGTAAAACATTCACTATTTTGTTTGTGGTGCCATAAGTTAGCAAGAGAGGGACAATTACTGCAACTGCAAAATTAATAAAAAAGGGAAGGACAAGAACAGCAGCGGTTAATAATATCATTAAAAAAGAGATTAAAAAAAAAAGAAAAAAAGAAAAGAAAAGAAAACCTCCTCTTCTTAAATACACAAAATAAAAGAACAGAAAGATACCTTATTCTCTTTCCTCTTATTGTTGTTTCCTATTCATTCACATAACCAAATCACATAGGATTTCCTCTTTTTCCTTTTCATTGCATTACGATGATCTCATCATCATCATCATCATCACCATGTGTTAGTTCTTCTTAAGACAACAGTTTCTCTCTCTCTTTTTCTCTCTCTTCAATCTGCCTAAATTTTCAAGACAAGACACGGTTTTCACAGTTTTTTATGATCTTTTCTCTTCATCTTTGATATTGGGTTAGTTTTTTCTTCCATAAAGTTTCAATCTTTGGTGTTACCCTTTTGATTTTTTGGAACAAAAAGCAGTAATTCATGGTCCTTTGATGGTTTTGTCATCTGGGTCGATTTAATTTCAAATACCCATTTGTTTATTTCTTGGTTTTATGTTTGCAGGAAGTTTGAAATTTCGGACCTTTATCATCTGTTTTTATTTGGTTACTTGGAAGATCAAATTTTGTTAATGATAACCCGGTATGTTCTTATCTTTTTCCTGCTTTTTTGTGATATGTTTTGTTCCTGGCAACGTTGTCTTTATAATGAAGGAAAATTATAAGTCAAGCTTTGATTTTTTTGGGAACTTGGCTGCGATCATCCTGTAGAGAATTTAACCGTGTAGTTCAATTATGCTTATGGAAATCGATTTTTGTTTTATATTTTTAATGTCGGAATATGGCTGTAATTAGATGGACTAGCTTCATGCACTTGACTCTTGCATTGGTTGAGTATAATTTAATCTTGTAGATGACCTTTGTATGATGATGGTTGAATCGATTGGGCTGCATGAAGTAATTTATATTTCTATAGCTGCATGAGTTTTGGTTTAGTTTGTTGATGTCGCATATTGAATTGTAAACAGAGCTTGTGCAATGGATATATGCTGTTTCAGTTATATGCATCATAAGCTCTTTGTTTCGGGTTCTAGTGACAATATGATGAGCTCATTGAACCTATTTTAACAAAATATTGTTTGTTTTCTTTCGTTGTGCTATTTGTTGTTGATCAAATCATCATTGATATTCAGGTGGATTATACCATGGTTGCTCGTATAGTTTAGCATTATGTTTGGAATGGTCTAGGCAGCCTGCTTGTCATTTAAATCTAGCAAGGGGTGGAAGTAATTAGCATGAATGGCTGAATGTGAAGGCACAGCTCCATGCTTTCACATCTCTGGTTGTCAGCCATGTTCTGTTGACAAAACAATGAAGTTTCCTTGGGAATTTTGACTTGTGTTTTCCTTTTCTCTGGCTGAGAGGAGCAAATGCATAACTGATGTTCTCTGTTAGCATTTTTCTTTGGTAATTGTGTACTGTTCTATTCATACTGTAATAATTGAAATCAATATCGTTTCCGGAAAAGTACTTCATCCACAGTGTGGTAAAGGTTACGTTTCAATACAGACTCAATAACATGTCTGCTGTCCTGATGTCAAATACATCGTTTACTTAAAATTTTAACTGGGCCAATCCAAGCATCCAAAAGTTACAAGAATCCTATGACATTCCTCATTGTATAGAGCATCCTCTGAATAATTCCAATAGGGTCAGCTGCATTTTGTCCAATTCTTCTTCTCTTTCTTTCCTTCCATACAAGATAAGTTTTCCCACGAAGGCAAGCTTCCAATCAATCTATATGATTTGACTAGGGGGAATACTTGTAAAAGTAAAGGCTAGGCGCATCTTGTTTCCACAGTACTCCTTAAGGTGGACACTTCAATCAGGTCATTCAAAGTTGAATCCTAACCCTTGTAAGTGGTTGGACATCCCACCTTAGTAGCTTCCCTATTTCACGTTGGATTAGAGATGGGGAAGGGGAATTGGATATTAGATGGTGATGGTTTTATCACTCTATAGGTGTAGATAACAACAGTTGGCTTTTGCAAGTAGAGCTTTTGGTGGAGTGTTGCCATTCTATAAGTGAATGCCTTGGAATAGCCTTAGAGAACCAAACAAACTTTACCATGCCTTTTTAGGTTTTCATGGCTGTGCTTCACTTGAAATTTCAGTTCTTCATATTATTCCTCTCACAAAAGCATCTGCAAGCGGCCCTAGAGCAAACCACTTATCTTACCACATGAAGATAAGGTGACTTAAACGCACAATTGATCAAAAAAAGGCAAGTGAAATGTGAATAAGTTGTTAAAATTGCACTATATCTTGAAGATTCATAACACATATAATTCCAAGGTTTATTTAAGCTTTCTTGTAATCTTATTGTATTTTAGAGAAGCTTAAAAGGATGTCTATTCCTACTGTACCATTGTTTCTAAGAGAAACATTTGTGTTGGAAGTCATAAAAAACCTAAGTGCCAGAATCCAGATGTTGAAGCACAACACTTATACATGTCATATATGTGCATGTGTCTGTGCCTCTGTCAATTATGTTGAGTTATATTTAAGTTTCATGTTAGTATTGCTCTGCTCATGATAATTTGGTTAATCCATTGTCTTGAAAATAAAGCCCTTATGAGTTTAAACATGCAGTTAAGGCCTTAAATTTATGTATCTACTAATTCCGCTCTATAGAGGTTTTTGTCTCATTGTGTTTCTAAAATATGATGCAACTACATGTGCATTTCTGTGTGGTGAAATATACCATTTCTTCCTGCATCTATTCCTTTTGAATCCAATAATTTCTCTCCCTCCTTCCTTAGTAGCAATTGGTAACTGATTCTCAAACAAAATCCACTGATAATAATGTTTACCTTGTTATCTCAAGTTATTCCAATGTATGAAAACTCAATATTGATTGGACAATACATCTTCGTCCATAAATCCATTAAAATGTGAAACAATAGAATTGATCACACTGTAACCAACAGAATATTGATTACTCTGTAATGTGTGTTTTGATTGGGTTTCTCCCCTTTGTATTCCGCAGTCATTTGCTCCTGGTTTTGTTGGTTCATTCATTGAGTTCTATTGATTAGAGTGGGAAAGTTGCAGCAGTGGTGCAGCTGAGTTGGTTTAGGATTAGGGTATGAGATGGGGTGAGGTTGCAGCAGCTGATGAAAATGGAGGGGGTTAAGCAAGCTGGGTTTAAGGATTTCAACATGCATGTGAGTTCACATGCTTTCTTGGATGAGGAAACTAAAACACAGGTGGACAAACATAGCTGAAAATGAAGAGAAGGGTTAGAGCACAGGTGGTTAAGTGTGATAAAGAAAAACACAGGGGGACAATTTGTAAGATGGGTAAAAATGAAAAATGGTTGAGGAACCAGTGGATAAAGTGCAACAAAGTGATAACAAAGTAAAACATAAGTGGATGATGAAACATGGTCAAACATAGTTGGGTTTCCACTTTGGTCCTTTTACAGAATGTTAAATTCATAATTAAGCCACATATATTCTATCCAATATTAAGAAGATGAGGGGGTCCAAATTCAGTGATGTCACGAACATAAGGATTCTGATACAGTAATGTATATGTGTAGTTTTCATCAGAGGGGATGGCTATATGGTTTATAAAGTAGTTGACAAAAATCCCTTTCCTCTACATTGTATCTGGTCTCAGTAAAGGTGGATAATAAGAAATTACAGATTGTTTCTGCTAGTAATTTTCAGAATTGGAATACCAAAGGTAGTATAGTGGGGAATGTGTAAAAGGTCTTAGTACTGCATGCAATCTGTTTTGCCAGAAAAAAAACGGAGAATGCTTCAAATGGTCTATTGATATAAGATTTATTTGTTTAAAAGACCAAGTAGATTTAATATACATACCCAGACAAATTTTGCGTTGATCTGCTTAGCCATTTTAAGATGTCAGTGCATCTTGACTACTGGCAGTGGCATTATCCCAGGTGGTAGAATTTTAATGATTTGGCAAATTAGTTCATGATCAGAGCAATGGCAGATAATCCCAGGGGATAGATCTTGAATACTTGACAAATTTGATTTTTGACATTGATTAGCTTATTGGGAGGGGTATTTTATATGTTTAACAGTTCGTTGAATGTTGAAACATTTCCTTCCACTGCATGCTGCTGTAATTGGTTCTTTTTAAAACTCTGCTGAAGAAATTTTTTAAAGTTGAATTAACATGATCCGTCACCTTGTTGAGGCCATTGATTAATTGTGGCTCCTTGGACCATTTTTGTGGGGTTGGGTGAAGAAAACGTCCATGTATGCTTGTGGAGTTACTTGTTTATATCTGTTTGAGATTTTCTCCTTATTTCCTGCTTGTAACATTTGATGACTTTCCTGTGTCTTTTTTTTTTTTTTGGGGTGAAATTCACCAGATATAATCCCATCGCTAAAATTATTAGACATGGTTCGGAGGAATATGAGTTTCTCTAGGCATATTGTTGACTCGGAATCTGAAGAGGAACATCAAAGCTTCATCCATCCGCCATCCTCCATTCCCGTGGGGGCCATTCCTAATGCCTGGCATCCTAACATGCAATCTGCTAGAACTTCAATTGAATCTCGTCAATTGCCAGAGCATCTTGAGGGTACCGTGTTACAACACAATGGAATGCAGTATCCAGCTACAAATTTTCAAGGTTCTTTAATTACTGCAACTATTTATCACCCTTATACCATGGTTTCATCAAGTCAGACAGGTTGTCCTGTTCCTATTCCAGTTAATTATGGGTCTTCTGACCTGTCTCCATCATTTTGCAACTATGGAGTTACTGGAGGTTCTTTAGAGGATCATGAAAGGCATCACTTTATGAATGGTATCGGAGGCCCATGCAAGAGAAAGATTGCTGAAAATGTTCCAGGAAATAATCAGCATCCTATTGCCTCAGCAAGCACCAGCAGTTCATCTTCCGTAGCTCCAATGCACACAAGGCATCCTGTTGGAGTTCCCTTTGTAAATCCTTCATCTCATCCAGTACCTTGGTACCGAGAGAATGGTATTCCTACAATGAGGGATGAAACCAGGAGTAGAAGTGTCAGAACTAGATCAGCTTCTGCTGGAGCAAGTTCTATCCCTGCAGATAATTACAATGACTCAGTGCATAGAAGTTACCTTGGCCATAGTCATTCGTTTCAACAGCCAGGTGGCTTCTGGTTTGAACCTTCTAGTAGTTTTATGGATGCAACTGCTTTAGCTTGGAATCAGGTCACCACCATGCCGCATGTGCCTGGTAATTTTTGTATTTTTTTTCTTCATTACCTCTATCATGATGTCCTATTAAAGACCCCTATAACATATTATCTTGTCAGTGTTTCTTGTTTTGAAGCTGGTTTTTTCTGGATGAAACTTAAAGCAGATTGTTGAGTTTCTAATTTAGAGCCTTTTTTCCCCCTCTCAAATCCTAGAGCAGATTTGGTACTTAGGAAAATTCCTCTCTTTTTTTCCTCTTAGAAAGGTTGTTTAAAGTGTAACCTTTTTCCATTTGTCTTTTAGCCAGTAGTGCCGATAGACTACCCGTGCAACTTGGGAACAATTATGGACAAGGATCTTACGAGATGGATAGGACCAGAAATTCCATGAGTTTTCCCAATTCATTATACATCAACTATGGGCATCACAATCCTCCTCACCCATTACATCCGGGACACGAAATTAGAAGCCACAGTATTGCATTTCATCCTCAACTTCCAGCTGCTTCATATATATTTCCGGCACCTAATGTATCACGTGGTCATTTGAGTGTTCCTGTAGATGGTTTGGATGGGAGACAGATGCATCCAGAATCCTTTATGCCAACTGGCTTTCCGATGCAGTGGCCTGACAATAGGGGATCCACGTCTGACAGAAACTCAAGGCAGTTCAATTTCTCTCACTTGAGAGTCCGACGTGTTGATGTAATTATTTCCTCTTTCATTGTCAGAATGTTGTATGCCCTGAGTCCTGGTCTACTAGTCTAAAAATACCTCTGCCCTCTCACACTATGATTCCCCTCAAGTGAGTTGGTGGCTGAGCCAGTGTATGCCTGATGTGCTAGGATTCTTGCAATTGTCTTATGTATGATGAAGGATTAGGTGTTGGAATCATCACTCACATTCTGTTTATTCTATGCTATTGGTACAGGAAGTTGCAATAATAGATTCCCCTGATGTATATGACGGAAATTATGTTGATCATCATAGCGACATGCGTTTGGATATTGAGAACATGTCTTATGAGGTAAGTTGTAGGTATTCAGAAGAAATGCTTGTCAGCGTATGTTGGAAAGAGAGTGAAAAAAAAAAAAATTTGTTTGTGCAGTATTCTGTGAAACCATTGTGCAGCTTTGCATCGTGCTTTTATATACTCATTTATTTATTTTGGCCCAGTAATGCATTGCAAAAGTAACTGGACTTTTGAGTGTCGTGTCTGCTTCATTTAGCATGCATAAGAAATAGTAGGTCCTTTGAAGTTTTTGTATGACATTCCAAATTTTACTGCAGGAGCTCCTTGCATTGGGCGAATGGATCGGCAATGTGAGTACTGGGTTGTCTGAGGATGCTATCAAGAACAAGCTAAACACGAGAACCTTTTTCCAGTCTTCAACCTTGATTAATTTGGAAGAGTTACCATGTGAAGATGTGGAAGGAGCTTCCTGCATAATATGCCAGGTTAAGTCAATTTGACATAAAATTCTTTTAAATATTTTGCTTCGGGATAACTGCTGTCCAATTCGGGCATTTATTGATGTATGGATTGCTCTGACGTGTTTTGACAGGATACTTATGAGAATCTAGACAAGATAGGAACCCTTGATTGTGGGCATGAGTACCATGCGGAGTGCTTAAGGAAATGGCTTCGTGTGAAGAATGTTTGCCCCATATGCAAAGCTGAAGCATTGCCTTAGGTAGAAAGGGTTAGTAGGAGAATGCGTTAATATAGCAATCGATTCACAGAACACTCGGTTTTTTTTTTTTTGTTTATTTCCTTGTTGGGGGGAGAAAAACTCATCTGTGATTCAGACATCTTTTTGTCTATCTGAATTCTGGTCAAAACTGAAAACAAGCCTTCTATCCTTCATTTTGTTGGCTTCCGGATAACGGATGCTACTCCCCATCTGATTAATCATTGTACAGACTTTTGCATTGTGCTGGTTTGTATGTAGAAACCTTTTACATTGTTATTCAGAAATAGCCTGTCAAATACATGTACAGGTAGTTGAAACAAGGAATGATGTGTTTGGTTTTTCTTATATCTTGCCTGTTAAAGAAATTCCTTCATTTCACTAGCCTAGTCAATCTTTGCACTTGATGCTGCCAAGTTTCCACTTTTCAATGAGTCTCAACTTTACATACTAGTGGGATATATATATACTTTCTCAATTTTGTAATTTGGTATCTAATTGCTCTGAATTCATATATCTTTGGCCTTTTTCTTTATCTTTCTTCACAATTTCTTATATGATGTTGGGGAAATGATCTGTTTTTGATTGTCTTGTTTTAAGCATGCTTCGATCTCAAGTAGTTCAAGATGTAGTTTCTAAAAAGAGCAAGGGTGCCATCTCTTGCTGTGAGACATATCCTGGACTCTTCCCTCCCAACCAACATATTCGTGACAATCATAACCCTGCAATCATCAAATGTTGTTGACATAGAAATATAGTTTGAAGATATTGAAGATGTTGTACAAGCTAGCAGCTTTTGACGGTAAGTAATGATGGAAGACAATGGCTGGTGATGGTGAATATGGCCCCTTGTGATGGTAAATGAGTATACAATCTATGTGATTTAGGATAGTTTTGTTTCATCAAGAAAGTTCTCAACCTTGGCTTTTAGGGCAAATCAATTGCAGCAACCTTTTACCATAATTATGATAGTAATATATATAGATTTCAGGCAGTCCAATGACGATATCTGCATCGTACTAACATGGTAAGTAATTGTAAGGGAAAAACAAAAAAAGAAAAAAGAAAAAGAAAGAATGGAGACCAGCCACATGGCTGTTGTACTGTAAAAGATGCGACAGGCCTTTCAATTTAGGTTGATTGTGATTATTTTAAATGGTACCTTTATCGAACTTAAAATGATAATTTTATGAGCAATAAAAAAATTTGAGCAAAGGCAAGCAATGTGAGAAACTGGACTCCTAATTCTATTAAATCAGGCAATTTTTAAAAATTATCTTTCATACATGACTATTAGACTTATGGTGAAGTTTTCCTCCAAACATCAGCATAAAATGGAGCAGTTGTTAATACTCCATTTTTGTCTCCCTTTTCTTCTTCCTAGGATATGCAAAATTTCCTAGCAAGCAACTAAAAGCCACATCAATGCTTTCAACAAACTTTAATTGCAGTTAGTCCTGTGTGAATACGTGCCAGCCATCTTAGATCGTTTATACCCCTAACAATTATCATTGCTAGGTTCTAATTGTTGTAAATTTTTTTTTTTTGCATCTCGACTAAAACTTCATAAATAATTAATTGAGATCTATTTTTAAAGATGTTTACATGAATTGAATATGAAAACCTAAGTTGTGACATAAAAGCATTAATGTTTTAAGAACACTTACATTCAAAGCTTGTGCAAAAGCCTCATTGGTCCTAGTTTGAACATTTTGAAGAATCCAACAAAAGTTAAAATAAGATAGGACAGATTGTACGCTGAAACAACATGGATGCTTTCCAGCTTAGAAGGAAGTATATGATGTCTTATTTGCTCTTGAGTTTGAGAATGAGAGTTTCTGTCTTCAGATCATCTCACAATCTAAACCAATCAGACAAACCAACCAAACTCGAAACTGCGACTTTGTCTTTAGAGTATCTCCAAATGAAAAAGTAACACAATCTAACAACAGCTATAGCAACCAAGAAATAAAATAATACATGACATGAGAAAATATACCGGGGGTATAGCCCAAATGAGATAGAAAGTAAGGACAGGGAATATCTGAATTTACTTCTTACTTTAATTCTAAGCTAGCATAGACGAGGATTGAAAGGGGAAGGTTAGGAACGGGAACAGGCTGGGCCGGCCATGCAAATCCTGTGCATTCCGGAGCAATCAAATGGGAAGGATCATCACGTCAGATCATATTATCCACAAAGTTCGATTTTAACCCTCAAGCAGAACAGCAGCCGACTTTCTTAACAGCTGACACGTCATCCTTTGTTCCAACATTGATGGTTTGTCCTTTAGGCAGAGCAGCAGGGTCATCCCCTAATTCCAAGGCTTTTCGGCTGACCACCCGATATATTTGAGTAAGCACCTCGGTGAAAGCATTCTCAACATTCATTGATTCAAGGGCAGAAGTCTCCATAAAGAAGGTGTTCTCTCTTTCTGCAAAGGCCTTTGCATCCTCGGTTGAAACAGCACGCAAGTGCCTCAGATCTGCCTTGTTTCCCACCAACATAATCACGATGTTAGAATCCGTATGATCTCGCAGTTCCTTCAACCATCTTTCAACATTCTCAAAGGTAACATGTCGTGTAACATCATAAACTAGCAATGCACCAACAGCTCCTCTATAATATGCACTTGTGATTGCACGGTATCTTCATCCAAGAAAAGAGAGCATGAGCAAATAACAAGTAAAAACTAATGGTCACAAAAGGAAAATTTGAGCTCAGAAATGAGCAAACTTGACATTTTCTATTTTTGCTGATTGCTTAAGATCAATACACACAACAACCAATATTGTTACATGCAGTCAGATGAGTCCAATCACTTTTTTCATTCTTTTCACTTGCTTTTGGATTCCTTTCATTCTCTCAACCAAGCATTTTGCATTAATAAAAACCCATTGGCGTAAGTATGATGTCCATCCAAACTAACTATATTTAAATTAGTGAGCAAGAAGACAAGTGAATAGAACAACATTTGACTTTTAACACCTTCCATTATAATGTTACATTGGATCTAATAAAATCTCAAGCTAGCACCTGAGATTGAGATTTGATACTTCAATTAAGAGTGAAGGAAAAGATCAAAATCCAACACCTGTATCTCAATTTCCAAAAAACCATATTCATCACATTCATAAACCGAAAGAACTCAACTCTCTATACATAAGCACAGACCGATGGCTGGATAGTGCATTAATTCAAAAACTTCTTGTACTAAGTAACTAACTTTCTAACCAACCCAAAAGAACATACCAAAGATCAAGTTGCAACAAATCGAAGAACAACAAATTTCTAACCCTCGAGGATGCCTACTTCCTAACGAATCAAACAGACAAGCATCACATCAGATTCCTGAAACCTACAGATCTCAAATTTCTAAACATAGCCCATATCAGAAACTAACAATTGGTCTCGAAATTCAATACCCAAATTCAAACACGTTTCACATGTCCTAAACCTAAAGATCTTGAATTCTAAATACAACAGAATCATAAACCCATAGTTGGTCACTAAACTGAAAACCAAAAACCAAAATCCACCACATTTCACATTTCTAAACTTAAATATCTCAAACTTCTAAACACAACCCACATCATAAACATAGAAATTGGTCTTTCAATTCAATACCCAAAAATAAAAAAAAAAAAACACCACATTTGACATTACTATCTCAAATTTCTCAACACAACAAACACCATATCATAACAATTGGTCTGTAAATTCCATCCCCAAAAAAAAATCAAATTCCGCCACATTTCACATTCTTAAACCTAAAGATCTTAAATCTCTAAACACAACCCACATCATAGACAGATAATGTCTTTAAATTCAATACCCAGAAATCAAACTCCACCACATTTCACATTCTCAAAAACAAAGATCTTAGATTTCTAAATGCAACCTGGATCATAAATTGACTATCAATCCATAAATTCAATACCTAAATATCAAACTCCACCACATTTCACTTCCCCTAACCTGAAGATCTCGAATTTCCATGCACAACCCACATCACAGAGCAATAATTGGTCTCTGAATTCACACCCAAAATCAAGCTCCATCACATTTTTTTTTTGGATAAATCAATAAATTTCATTAAAAAAGAAAGATGTACAACCGCAAAGCGGGAAAGAGAAAACCCAAAAGGAGGGCAATACAACAAGGAGACTAGATCAAAACCATACAAAGAAGGTTAACTAGTTACATCCAAATAAAACAAAATCTGTCTAGAGACAAAGTTTGCATTAGGTATACCTTTTCCTAATCTAACTTGGTTATGGGTTCTCCAAAGGCAATAGATGGTAGCTACAAGCGCCTGAGCCCAAATGGGAGAAGATGCAGAATTCGATTGTAAGTTGGAAACAATCCCCTGCCAAGAGAAAAAGGTGGCCGAGTCACCCAAGGTCGAGAGGACACAACTCCAGATTTCTTGTGAGAAAACACATTTGAAAAAATGGTGATCATGGTTCTATGGGTGAGAGTTGCAAAGGAAACAAGTTGATTGAGAAGTTATACCCCACATGCGAAGCTTGCCAAGTGTGTAAAGGTTACTATTCCAAACTAGCCAAAGGATAAAAGGGTGTCTGGGCATAGTCTTCTTGGTCCAAACGATATTCACCCATTGAACCTTGTTGGAACCTGATCTAAGGCATCTAAAAGAGCTTTTAATAGTAAACGCTTTCATCTTTGAAGAGACCCAACATGGGCTATCCATACTAGAATATATTTTTAAACCCAAAGATCTAAAATTCCTAGCAAAAGTCAGATCATTAACAATCAATTGGTCAGTAAATTCAACCCCCAAAGATCTTAGATTCTCAAACACAAAGTCTCGCAATTCACACCCAAAAATCAAACTCCACAAAATTTCACATTCCTAAAACCTTAGAGATCCAAACTTTCTAAACAAAACAAGCAATAAAACAATACCCAATACAATATAAACATAAAATCCAAATGGGTATCGAAATCAAGAACCTTTCTTGACCAGCAGTGTCCCAAATCTGAGCCTTGACGACCTTATCATCTACACGGATGCTTCTGGTAGCGAATTCAACACCAATGGTCGATTTGGATTCAAGACTGAACTCATTACGAGTGAATCTGGACAACAGGTTGGATTTACCAACACCTGAATCTCCTATCAAAACCACTTTGAATAAGTAATCGTAATCGTCATCTGCTCTATATCCGCCAGCCATTGAAGCGCTAGAGAGAGAGAGACAGAGACAGAGAGTCAAGCTTGTCTTTTCTTTTGTCTGCACTGAAACGGAAATGTTGTTGTTGAGCTGTTTTGTGTTGTTGGGTTACTTGGGGTTTCGCAAAGAAGAAGCGGAATTTGTCAGATTTTGCTTCGAATTGATCAAATCTAAGCGATTCTTAATTTATTTATTATTTCATGTACGTGGGTTGAAACGAAACAAAGGTCACTATATGATTTTTTATTTTTTTCAAGTTATAAATAAATAAATAAACCCACCAAGAATGTCAGCTGGTCTGGTTCAGATGCGCGTGTGGAACTGGGCCGGGTTCAAAGCCCCATTTTGGTAATAATCTAATTGGGCTGCTCAAAGATCTTAAATTTAATAAGGAAAGATGAAATTGCTTGATGGAGTGAGCACAGGCTGTTCCGTTGGAATTTTGGATGGGTCGGAGAAAGTAGGGTACAAATTTCAATCTTGGTAGAGTATGCAGGGAATAAGTCATGAATGAGTATTGTTTGTCCCATCAAGAAGTTAGCATTTTAAAGTAGTTATTATTTTTTTTTAATATGAAATGGTTATATTGATATTCTATGAAATACTTATTATCTAGATAAAAAGGGTGATAAGAATCACCCAACATATGGTAAATTCTAGGTTCTATTGGTTCTATAATATACATAGTTGAATGCATAAATGGGTTGAAATATTGAGTGCAAGTGCATTGATTAATAGCTAGAGAGAAAAAAATTACAAATGTATTTTTCCACTCTTTGAATGTATGTTCTCATATGATTCGTTTCTCTTTTCCTTTTATGTATTAAAATTTGGATATTATCTTTGAATGTTCATGACATGTATAATCCATATGGAGTAAGCAATGGTTTGGATGTAATTTGGTACGAGTTTAATAGATAAGTATTGCCATTCCTTAGTTCTTGCTGATAATTGATTGAGGTCTACATGTACTAAGTTTGCAAAATAATACACAATGAAGGAATATTGGGAGATTGTCCAGCGTGGTTACTCAAATACTTAAGTCAACAATAAGCTTTTTATGGAATGAAATACTAAGTACACAGGCTTAGAATGCAGAGTTTTTTTTTAGAGAGGGTTACTATTGAGTAAATGTTTGGCATTTATAAAGGAGTAGAGTCGGCTGTTGGAGATTAGTTGGTGGGAGGAATTTTTTCCCACAAGTGTGGGAGTGTAGAGTTGTCGTGTTTGATGTGTTCTTAATATTTAGGATGTAATTATTTTATCCCTATCTTATAGTTTATAGTTGTTACAGTTTTTTATGAGCCCAAACCACTAAGAGTCAAGTCCGAGGCTGTAAGCCCCAAAAACTAGCAATCCGAGATTTCGATCGGTTGAAAAACCCGATCGAGCTTAAATTATAAAGTAAAGTTCAAAATATTAATAAACTGATCCCGTAAGTTTGAATTTAAGAAAATAAGTAATAAAATAGGAGACTACAAAATTTTCAAATTTTAAGTATATACGTCGTTATTTATGGAAAATGCGTAAAATGCATTCCGATACTTAACAAATCGCTAAAGATAAATTATATGTATACTAAAAATTATAAAATAACTTAAATAATATTTAGGAATATTTATTTATACTATATATGAATTTAAATGTAAGTATAAATACGCGTAATTACTTAAAATACGCGAAATGTGCTAAAATAATACTAAATACTTAAAGAAAATTCATAATTAATTAAGAAAAAATCAAGAAAAATCAGAAAAAATCAAGAATGATCCAAATCAGGTCGTGGCAGGTCAGAATCCATAAAATAAAAATTAACCAATTAAAATTAGACAACACAAAAGCCAAAAATTAAGGAAATTGGGCAAAGTCATGTCTAATTAATGCACAATAATTACACTAAAGCTCTATAAATAGCAAGAAAAATTTAGAAGCTCATTTGGACAATTAGAAATTAGAAAAAATTAGGGAGAGGCAAAAATTGAGAGAAAAACCAAAGAAAAAAAAAAGAAAAGAAAAATTGTGCAGTTAGAGCTACAAAGGAGAACTCAGACCCAACGGGCAGCTGGGAGTAGACGGTCACCACCACCATACGGTGGTGGCAGCGCCTAGGCCGGCCGACAAGGCCACGGCGGCCGGCGGTGGCCGAAGCCACCCAGAGTAGTGAGTCCGATTTCCAGCCCGATTCTTGTGTAATTTTGTAAAAATAATAAATAATTTTAGAAAATTATGAAACTTGTTATTCTGAGGTTTTATTGTATGTACATTTATAGAAAAATAATGATTTAGTTTAATAACGTCTGAAAATATAAGGTTCTTAAGAAATTGTGCAAAATTGAGCATGATTAGAACGGAAAATAAATATGCTTAAGAGTGTAGTTTGGAGCTCAATTTTTTTCTGTAGGATGCTCATGTGATATAGAATAGTGCTATGAAGCCATTTTTTTAAAATTAATTTTCAAAATTTTTAAGTTAATTTTTAGCCCTAAAATGATGGAAAAATTGAGTAATTTGGGGTTATTAGGTGATTAAGATATTAATTACTAATTCAGATAGTAATTAGATGTTTAGGAATGTTAATCTCTGATGTGGAACCCTAATCCTAACCTTTGGAGTATTAAGTATGGTTAATTTAGGAAATTAAGTAATTAATATAAAAAATTAGTAATATGTGAAATTGTAAATTAATAAATCTAAAAAATTAGGGTTATTTAGATAATATTAGAGTAAAATCAGAATAATATTAAATCTGAATTAAGATTGAATTTTAGGTAATTATATAAAAAAGTAAGATTTTCTCACATCGGGGATAAATCCGATACCCTAATTAGGACTAGCATCTACCGAATAGCTTAGAATACTAAATTAAGACCCAATATGATATTTAAATACTCGATCTTAATGTGATTAATTTCACATTAGGATTCAAACATATTTAGGACTTAGAAATCGAACTAGAACCTAATTTAAAAAAATTGATGTGGAAACCCAACCCGAACCTAACCTCAAACCTAGAATAATTTTAAAAGACTTAAGACCTAGATAATTAGGTATATTAAACCCTAAACAACACATAACAATATGTGTTATAGGATAAAACGAACCTATAACAGTTATATGAAAAACTGAAACCACGTTTGTGTTATAGGGATGATCGGCGATGGCCTAAGCAAGTCGGACCTCGAGTGAGTGAGCGAGGAGTCAAGGTAAGTTGGGATTAATACAATGCTATATTTTGGGAGGCTTAAGATTATGCTTGGTTGTGCTTGTTAAATAGTTGGATGTGTGCATGTGCTTGATTATGGGTAATGCTATGATTCTGTTTGTTGCTCTAGCATGTATTGTATGAAATGTATGAAATGATTAATCACCCTAAACTGGACTTAATCAAATATATGACGAGTAATCATAATCAGACATGCATGGCAACCCGTTAGGGGAACTTAGACTCTCCGGCCAAATACCGACCCCTTCGAAAAGGATAGCGCAGGATTGCATAATGGCCCCTTCTTCATCCTCAGTCGAACTAAGTGACAGGAGAGGGGGTCGCGGTGAGGGTGAAGTCAGTGGTTCGAAGGTAGTCGCAGGAGGAGCGAGGTCTCTATTGCACAAGCCTGGGTTTAGTCGTAAGCTGTTGCATTAATGGCAACTCCTTAACTCGGATTATAGCGGGCGCAATTTTTCTAATCTCACGACGGGTCAGACAACGTCGTACGATGGCATTTACTTGCACAAGCATTGCACCTAATAAGTTGATTGAAAACCTTATTGTGTTTGTGGTATAGTTTTAAGTCATTCATCCTAACTTACTGAGCTGTGGTTGCTCACATCCCTATAGACGTCGTGCAGGTACTGGCTAAGAAGTGGCAAATAACTACTCTGAAGCTAGCAACTGCTGGATCCTGGAGAGTGAGGAAAAACATTGAAGAATCAACACATATGTTATTACTTTTCATTTTTTATTAATGTAATAATTGAATTATAGTGATTATATTTAGCTTTTCTCACTTTCTTAGGTAAATGACTTATTTAAATTACAAACTGTTTACTTCAAAGCGGGTTAGTTGTGGACGCCTTGTGTGGATCAGGTTTAAGATAGCGGTTGTAAGGCCAACTTCTATCTTAAGATGGTTTATACTGCGGGACTGTTACGACTCTGCCGCTTCGGGGCGTGACAGAGGCCAACAGAAGCGAACTTAAGAAGGTAAGACTTGGCGGATTTGGTTGAACCTGAGAAGTCTATACCTAAAGTACCCTATCAACACTTGTCCCCCACAGTCTCGTCGCCTAGGAAAAGGCAAGGAGAAGGAATGCATGGGTCACTTAGACGTGATTAATCCAACTCTAAAAAGTTCGATCAATGCCATGATGCCGATGTGATGAGATTATAGATTTAAAGTGATGGATGATCCGAGGTGAGAAGGCCCGAAGTGGTGAGTCGTCTTAATTAGTGGTCTATCGGTTTAAAAGTATCCGAAGCTAAGCAAGTAGGAGTGCTAAGGTGCTCCAATGCTACGAACTAGTTTACTTGAATAGGGCCTGTTATGTCCCGAAGCGGTAGAGTCGTAACAGTCTTGCCGTATAAACCATTCTAAGATAGAAATTAGCCTTACAACTGCTATCCTTAACTTAATCTATACAAGGCGTCCACGACTAACCAGTTTTGAAGCAAACGGTTTGTAGCAAACGGTTTGTAATTTAAATAAATCATTTACCTAAGAAAGTGAGAAAATATACATATACACTGAAATTCAATTATTACAATTAACGTTTTTAATATTTCACCGTAATATATTTTCTAGTTATTACATTATTCAGAAATGAAAAATTCTAAAATAAAAGCTCAGATCTTAAAAATATATATTTGTTCTTTAAATGTTTTTCCTCATTCTCCAGGATTCAACAGTTGCTAGCTTCAGAATAGTTGTATGCCACTTCTTAGCCAGCACCTACACGACGCCTATAGGGATGTGAGCAACTACAGTTTAGTAAGTTAGGATGGAGGACTTAAAACTATATCATAAACATAACAAAGTTATCAATCAACTTATCAAGTGTAATATATGTTCAAGCAAATGCCATCTCATGACGTTGTTTGACCCGTCTTCAGATTAGAGAAATTGCACTCGCTTTAATCTGGGTTGAGAAGTTACCGTTAATGCAATATCTCATGACTAAACCTAGGCTTGTGCAATGGAGATACCGTTCCTCTCTCGACTACCTTCGAACCATTGACTTCACCTTCGTCGTGACCTCCTCTCCTGTCACTTAGTTCAATTAAGGATGAAGAATGGATCATCATACAATCTTGGGTTATCCCTTTCGAAGGGTTTGGTATTTGGCCCGAGAATCCTAGGTTTTCCCTAATGGGTTTCCATGCAGGTCCGATTATGATTACAGGTCGTTTATTTGATTAGGTCCTACTTAGGGTGATCGATCATTTTATACAAATCATACAATACAAGCTAGAACAACAAACGGAATTATAACATCACTTATAATCAAGCACATGCACACAACCAACTATTTAACAAGCATAACCAAGCATAATTTCAAGCCTCCAAAATACAGCAACGTATTAATCACAACTTACCTAGACTCCTCGCTTAATCACTCGAGGTCTAACTTGCTCAGGCCATCGCTGATCATCCCTATAACACAAACGTGGTTTCAGTTTTTCATATAACTATTATAAGTTGGTTTTATCATATAACGCTTATTATTATGTTTTGTTTATGGTTTAATATATCCAATTATCTAAGTTCTCAAATCTTTTACAATTATTATAGGTTTGGGGTTAGATTCGGGTTCAGTTTCCACATCAATTTTTAAGTACTGTTTTATACCCGAACCCTAGAAATTTATTTCAACTCATAATGTGAAATTAATCACATTACTTTTAGATATCCTAAATACCATCATTATTCCTAGTCAGTATTTTATTCCATCTGGTACACTTAAATCCTTATTAGTGTATCGAATTTATTCTTGATGTGAGAAATTTTTATATTTTTCGTATAATTACATAAATTTAAGTTTTCTATTAGATTTATTATATATCCCTATTATTTTTATGATATTAATTTTTATTCTAATATCTTATATTTATTATATTTATAATAATTGTGTATTATGTACTATTACTTATTATGTACATAATACACATCTAATATTTTTATCATTCTAATTATCATCTCCCAACATCAATTATCATTTCAAAATGTCTAAATTTATCCTAAATCACATTTTACAGCTAATTACCCTAATTTACAAAATTAACTTAAATTTACTATTTTTTCCTATTATTTATTTACTACATAATTAACCTAATCTAATAATTACATATAACACTCTAAATGCTATAAGTATCATACTTCATCAGATTTTAACATCCTAAAACATATAATTATTCACTAAATCATTAATTAACTATTTAATTACTTAATTAACCTTAAATTACCTATTTTATGTCTCATTTTAAGGCCTAAAAATTATCTAAAAATTCCAAAAATTAATTTTTGAAAACAGGCTTCATAACACTATTCTTTATCATCTAAGTACTCTACACAAAAATTTTGGGCTCAAAACTACACTCCTAAGGTCATTTATTTCTAAACCGAAACATGCTCGGTTTTGTATGATTTCTTAAGGATCATATATCACGGGATATATTTTCATCAAAATAATATTTTTCCTAAAAACTAAATACAAAAATATTCTAGAATAACAACATTTATAATTTTCTAAGAATATTTAGTATTTTTACAAAATTACACAAAATCGAGCTAGAAATCGAACTTATCGGTATCCATGGGTGTGTTGGCCCACCTGGGTGCTGCTACTACTGTATGGTGGTGGTGGCCGTTTACTCACAACTGCTCCTTGGTCTGGGTTCTCCTTACAAGCCCCAACTGCACAGATTTTTGCTAAATTTTTGTAAAACTCTAATTTTCTCTTAATTTCACCTTTCTCTATTTTTATAAACTTCCTGACATCTAAAGTGAGCTTTTGAAAAATTCGGCATATTTATAAAGCTTTAGGGAAATAATTGTATATTAATTTTATTAGACAATTGCCTTATCTTCTTCCAATTTAACTTTTGTGTTGTTCTAATTTAATTGGCTAATTTTTTTTTTATAATTTTCCTCAGCTGCCACGACCTAAATCTAGATCATTCCTTATTTTTTCTGATTTTTCTTTATTTTTCCTTAATTAGTTATGAATTTTCTTTAATTATTTAATATTATTTTAGCATATTTCGCATATTTTAAGTAATTACGTGTATTTCTATGTACATGCAAATTCATATATAGTACAAATAAATATTTATAAATATTATTTAGCTTATTCTATGATTTTTAGTATATATATAATTTATCTCTAGCAATTCGTTAATTATTAAAATGTATTTTATGCATTTTCGATGAATAACGGGTTATATACTTAAAATTTGAAATTTTTATATTCTTTTATTTTATTTCTTATTTTCTTAAATTCGAACTTACGGAGTCATTTTTACTAATATTTCTGGCTCTACTTAAAATTTAGGCTGGATTGGATTTTTCAGCTGATCGAAATCTTGAGTGACTGGATGTGGGACTTACAGGGCCTGAAAGGGACCGAGCGAACACAGATACGTTATGTCTTTATAACGTCAACTAGGTGTAGATTGGATGAGCCTTGGAGAAGCTTCCTATTAAAGGGGCTTTCAAAATGCCACTTTTGCCCACTTGTATTCCGTGCATTAAATGTGACGTGATAGATGTCATATTACAGCAAACTAGCGTGCAGCTAAATGCTTTCTACCCTTTTAAAGGTGACCATCCCATTAAGGTGCTTTCTATGTGTCTGCTAGGCAACATTTCGACGGATTTGTATTTATATGTATCTCTATAACCGCTTGTACGGCTTCTTAGGCGGTTTTCCTATAAATAAGAGGATTGCAAAGAAAGAACGTTTTTCTACAATCTTTTCGCTCAGTTGTTGTAATTTCTGCGTTTGTATTTGAACTCTTAAACCTTCTTTAGAAGCTTCAATTTTTCTTTTTAAGAATCATAATCATGCTTGCCAACAAGAGTAAGGTTAACTCTTCGTCGCTGGAACTTACCTCTAGTTTAGATTCTATAAGGAGTGATTCTCCTAGGGCATAGGAAGGTGAAGTGTCGTCACTAACACAACTCGACCAACCTACAAAGATGGTTGTAGAAGCGTTAGGTAGGGTGAGAATCATTAATGCCATCCTTAGAGACGTGTATGCGGATATTCCCTTGCCTCCTCCGTCCACCAAGGATTTATTTGACACTCTTGGTACGGGGAAAGGGCTTGATGACCATATAAGAAAACGTAAGAATTCTGCCTTCAGTTGAGTTAACAGCAACTTTCTCGTGGGGTTGATACTCGGGTGGCATATTAGGTTGCTACGCAGGGACAAACAGGTGAGCTAGTTATTGGGGAAGCGCTTTGCGGTTTTTGAGAAGTGCTTGGAGTTTGGGTAATGCTTCTCCCCAAGTCATTTTGAGAGGGAGATTTTCGACTACCATCGCTACAGCTCGTTGTAGATCCCTCCAAATGGGTAGAGGGTGTTGAAAGAGTTCCAAGTGTTCTATGAATACGTAGTGATAAGAGTTATTCCCAAGCTCTTCTGCCACTTCTACATATGGGAGAGTGTTGGGGGATAGTCTTACTTCTAACTGCGCTTGAGAAAGAAATTGTCTTGCTACCTCGTCAACTCGATCAAAGGTTGGTAGGGCGGATATGTAGTGGTGACGCTGCCTAAAGAGGCTGTCTTTTGGATTCGGTAGACCGGAATGGTCCATACTAGAGGTGAGAAGAGGCCCGGGTTGAGTAACTTTGAAGCCATTCAAGAGATCTTGGCTTTCATAGAATTGAGAGGTGGCTAAGAGATTAACATTATGGAGGCTGTAAAAAGGTATTTTCAGCGCTTAATCTCTGGGCTCTTCCTCAACATGAAGAAAGCTGTGGTGGAGAAGTCGGTTGAAGGTACTAGTACATTCCTATGTGCTTATTTGTTGTGCCAGTGTTGTGGTACTTCGTTTGATGCTTGTAGGATAGGTAGACTTCCTTGGTCGTGGCAGTATTTTACAAATGGTAGTGGTAGTTTCCTTTGATTTGTCCTTATTTTCTTTTTCTAACCTTTAGCTTGATCTTTTTGCAAGTAAGAGCTTGGCTTTGAGGATGCCTCGTTCGCCTGTAGACGATCTGATGAGCTGACGCCAGGCACGATCAAAGGTAGGTCACTCGACAAGGAAGGCAACAAAGCTAAAGCCAGGGCCCGGAGAGACTAACAAGTCGTGATCGAAGTCTATGCCTTAAGGGATTCCCCTTGTCATCTGGGATGAGTCAACGGGCATGGTGCCTTTGAGCGTGGCTCTACCTGTTCCTACTATCTATTCGTCAAACCCATCATTATGGGTGACGAAGGTGTCAACGTGAAGGGGTTTGACATGCAGGTATTGTCCCCTCCGAAAGCAGTTGAGGGAGAAATCGGGGAAATAGCCGCCCTACCTATAGCCGCAAGTGACAAGCACAAGGCTTTCGAGGTACTCGGGGAGCCAAGTCTATGGACAAAGAAGCAGAAGCCCTTCGTAAGGGAACCTTTGGCCAAGGGGAAACGGAATGAGTGGCCCTTGGCTCATCCTTTCTAGAGCGTAGATGATGTTAAGGACAAGTTTTTGGATGTCCTCAACAACTTCTGAAAGATGGGGCTAGGATTAGACTCATTCATAGAAGCGCCATATACTTCCTTGGATAAGGCATTGAAGAGGGGGGTCCTTGAGATGGAGAAGAAGAGGGCTCCAGGAAAGATCCTGCGGCTGAAATGGGAGGACCGTATTGGTAACCTGACGCTACGGCATGGAACCCATAGTTACCGGGCTTCAATGGTATCTTACACCCTCGGTGATTGGGCTGTGCTGGAAAGGATCTCCTAAGAGGGTACGGGTGACCCCATACAAACTGCAGGCTACTTGAGTACCTTAATACGACAAGTAGGTCATCCATGCTATTGTGGTGTTGTATTTTAGCATTTAGTATTAACTTGTACGTTTTATTTTCAGCTTGCAGTACTACGGTTAAGTGCTCCTCAAGCTGAGCAAGTCCCATGCCACCCAAAAAGAGGTAACTAGATTGTGGGAGGAGTTGCATCGGCAGAAGAAGTGCCTGCTAGAGGCAGAGACTTCTAGCAGGAGGTATTTGTGAAAATTTGCTCAAGTTAACAAGCGCCTTTGTTGTGCTGTTGTACAGGTGGCAGGGCTTTAAGCGAAGCTTAAGCATGTGGAGTAAGAGAGGGGCAAATTAGAGAGGGATGCTCGGAAGGTCACGGAACTGAAGGCTCGACTGGAGAACAAGTAAAAGACAAAGGCTCATCTCTCACAACGACTGGAGGAGGAGGGTTGATATGAGGCAAGTGCACCTATCAGTTTTAATATAGCGGATGTGAGTCCGAGTCGATCCCTCAGAGACTTCGAGTACTAATATTAACCTTAGCTTTATTATCTAACCGGAAAATTATGAAAGTTGAATTAATTAAAAATACTAAAATTAACAAACTAACTTATTTATAAGACTTGATTAAGCAATTGAAAAAGCGATAAAATCAAGAACGACTTCAAGAAAGTAATAACGTATTTATGAATTATTTCCCCTAGAGTTAATCATGTGATCGCTTAAAATATATTCAATTCGGTTTCTATTATTCTTGAACGGAGGGATTCACAACTAAAGTTAATACCTTTCTCAAGCATATTAACCCTAATCCTAAATTATTCACCGGAATCTCTTCACTTAGTAATATAATTTAGAATTGTATTAATGTATAATGAATTCCCATACAAATAATTAACTTTCCGGAAGAAACATGTATTTTATCTCTAAGTATACATGTAATTCTCTTCAATTATGTAAAGATCTAATTATACATGTAATTTCTCAATCAACATGCATAATATCATATATTGATATTCTAGAAATATCAATCAATAATTAATGACATAATTGAATCAAGTAAAGATAGAAACTTTATTGAGAATTCTAAATCAATCCAAGAATCACATGAAACCCTAGGTTCCATAATCCTAAATACTCGAATTTTAAGCTATCATAATGAATATAAAAACGAGTTTCATCAATAATATAAAATAAAACATGGAAACCCCTTTTGATTGATGAACAATCTCTCTAATCTTGAAGTTGATGTTGTTCCGCCTCTTTCTTGATGTTGTTCCTTAAGTCTCTTTCTCTTCTCTTGTGTCTCTCCGTTTCTGTAATGTCTCTCATGTCTTTTGAAACCCTAAGGTATCTTTTTATATGTGTATTACAAAGATTCTGTTTTCGTCACCGGACACGGCCTGGGACATAGCCGTGTTCCCAGGCCGTGTAACTTTCTGCACTAAGGCAAAATTTTCTGCACAACTTCAAAATTTCATAACTTCTTCCTTTGAACTCCGATTTGAGTGAAATTTGATTCATTTTCTTCATTTTCGATCCTAGAACGCGTTCAAACCTAGAAATCAAAATTTTACTCAATTAAGTATCAATTTCTTTAAAGAAAACCAAAAATGTGAGGAAAATACTATAAAATCACCATATGAAATATGTTTAAAATCCGAGTTATTAAGGGTACAACTAGAGCTCGAATCGAAAAAGAAAATGCTGAGTTGAAGGCTTTTGAAGCTAGGTTGAAAGTCGAGCTGGTGATGAAGGCGTTCAAGTGTGAGGGTGTTAGGGCCACATCGCTCAAGCTCTCTTGCATAAAGGCCACTCTGGACTAATAAGTTGAGGAGCTGCAGGATAAGGTTTTGGAGATGGAAGAGATCATCTCCAAGATAGAGAGAGGGGAGGTCCTCAATGATGCTACTGCAAGGAAGGTGGTCACTGACTATAGGGCTATTGAGGAGTGGCTAGAAAAGCTGGAGGACTTATCTACTGATTCTGCTCGCTTCACCAGGAGAGAAACCCTCTCCCATTATCTAGATTTGGACTTGGACTTCTTCGATTTTCAAGAGTCCCCCACATTCAATGAGAAGAGGGAAGCCTTAGCATGGGGGGAGTCCACTTAGGCAACCTCGAAGACGCAAGCATGTCTTTTGGTGCCAGGTCAGGGCAAGGTAAAGCGCTTCTACATCCGGCCTTGCCTTGGCAACTTAGTAGGAAGATGCCTCAGAGGTTGTCCCTATAGAAGATCCACTTATAAAGGGTCCTGCCATTCTTGATTCGTATGTTTTGTATTCCCCTGTAACTTAAGACCTGCCGGTTAAAGTGTCTGTAGATCAGTGCTCAGTTCAGATTGATGCCTTAGATTTTTTAGAGTTGCCCGAGCTAGCTAATCCCAAGCGGTAGCGACGTTTTGTAATTTTTTTTATCCAGTTAGGGCCTGGATGTCGGCTTTTGCTCTATAAATAAAGTTGTAGAATAAATAAATAAAGTCTTTCGAAAGTCTTTCACTATTCTCTTTATAAATTTTGTAGACCCTTGGTTAAGGTTTTGTTGGGGGAGTTCCTTTATGCAAGGGCTGTTTTCCCTTGTCGAGATTACCCTAGGGGGTCAGGTCGGTAGAGTTCTATCCTGTCTGGTTTGTAAGGTCAAGTCGGTAGCGTTTTGACTTGCCTGATTCATTGAAGTTCCTCTATCTAAGGGGTGTTCTCCTTTGCCAAGGTTACCTTAAGGGGGTTAGGTCTATGGCGTTTTGACCTGCTCGATTCGTGAGAGTTCCTCTATGCAAGGGGTGTTTCCCTTCATCGAAGTTATCTTAAGGGATCAGGTTGGTGGCGTTTCGACTTACCTGATTCGTGGGAGTTCCTCTATGTAAGGGGTATTTCCCCTTATCAAGGTTACCTTAAGGGGGTTAGGTTGGTGGCATTTTGACTTGTCCAATTCGTAGAAGTTCATTTATTCAAGGGGTGTTTTCCTTTGCTGAGGTTACCCTAAGAGGGTTAAGTCAGTGGTGTTTTGACCCGCTCGATTCATAGAAGTTTCTCTATTCAAGAGGTGTTTCCCTTTGCTAAGGTTACCTTAAGGGAGTTAACTCGGTAGCGTTCCAACCTTCCCAGTTCATGGGAGTTCCTTCATGTAGGGGGTTATTTCCTCTTACTGAGGTTACCTTAAGGGGTTAGGTCTGTGGCATTCCGACCTGCCCAGTTAACTATTTGAGTACCTTTTTGAAAGGCTGGCAAGGCG
The DNA here is from genome assembly GCA_024138005.1 of Lumnitzera racemosa. Classification (NCBI taxonomy): domain Eukaryota; kingdom Viridiplantae; phylum Streptophyta; class Magnoliopsida; order Myrtales; family Combretaceae; genus Lumnitzera; species Lumnitzera racemosa. The sequence goes on from JAMXBC010000010.1 coordinate 8,236,170, forward strand.
ATTGAAACAAAAGGAAAGAAAGAGAGAAGTACGTAATCAATTGAGAGCTTTTTATTTCAACTTAAATTGAAAATAAAAAAGTATATGATGAAATTTTAATTAAAGTAGAGGTGTAGATTGTCAACGTTTCACATACATGGGATAAATTCGCCATCCAATCTTTCCAGCCTGTATGCTCCATTGCCTAGTTTCTCCTTAACTTTGACCTAGTCTTCCTAATTGGGGGTCAACTGACCTTAGCCTTCTTGTGAACTAGTGGCCTCCAATTTTCGGCACATTAGGTCACTAACTTTAAATTCCTTATATCGGATCTTCTGATCATAATACCGGACGACCCGATGTTGATATGCAGTAACCCGAGTAGCAGCGAGGTCTCTAATTTCGTCAATTATGCTGACGCTTACTTGCAGTAAGGAGTCATTCAAGGTGGCATCGAAACTTCGAGTCTAGATATTGGGGAGTTCAAGTTTGATGGGAAGGACAGTTTCTAACTCGAAAGCTAGATGGAAAGGTCGGAAGGGAGTCTCGCTCGTTGAAGTGCGGTGTATGGTCCCGTATCCCTACAAGATATTAGGTAGCTCATCAGCCCAGGCGCTATGAGATCGGTCTACGTTCTTCTTAAGGCTGTCTAAAATGACCCAATTGGTCACCTCTACCTGTCCATTCTATTAGGGGTAGGCAACCAAGGTGAAGTATGCAGCAATATGGTACTTGGCGCAAAACTCCCTAAACTTGGGATTGTTAAATTGTTGGCCATTGTCTATGATCAGTACATGGGAGACTCCAAACTAAGAAAGAATGTTGTTTCTAACAAATGACTCTATACTCCTCTTTGTAATTTTGGCTACGGCGTCACATTCTACCCACTTCATGAAGTAGTCCATGACAACAATTATGAACTGCCGTCCTCCTGATGCTTTTAGGAAGGTGCTAAGGATATCAATTCCCCATTGGGCGAATGGCCTTGGGCTCATCAGGGGTTAGAGTGCGGTGTTGGGTGCGCGACTGATTGGGACATGCTTCTAGCATTGCGAGCACTTTTAGGCTATGGCCTTTGCGTCTTATCTCATGGTAGGCTAATAATGTCTAAGCCATAACGCTCGAAGGTATAGGGCTTTGGATTAGATATGATGGTTGCACACTCTAGTGTATAACTCTTCCATGACCCATAGCCTTTCCCTTCCTCGAAGACACCAAAGTAGGGGGAGGCTGATTCCCTTGCAGTATAGGGTGTCGTTAATTAGTGTATAATTGGTAGTGTGGTACTGAAACTTCTTCGACTCCCTCCTATCTCCTGGCAACATTCCCTCCTCTAAGTAGCTTCAGATGGGATCCATTTAACTCGGCTTTAGTGCTACTGTAGTCAGTTCCAAAATTTCAATCGAGCTTGGAGCTATGCTTTTTTCCGATAAGTACTCTATGAAGATCTTGTTGTCCTTCATCTTGGGCTCGGATAGCCAGTCAACCACTGAATTTTCCATTTGAGGGATTTTCTCGATGTCCCAAGAGGGAAAGTTCGCTAAGAGCCCTCGGGCCTTCTCTATGTACCTAGTAATGGTGCTATCCCTAGCCTCATATTTACCCTAGACTTGTTGTATAACGAGCATGGAGTCCGAGAATATTCACTGCTGCTTGGCCTCGATCTCCTTGGCTAGCTTCAAGTTGGTGATAAGTGCCTTGTATTTAGATCCATTGTTATCGGAATGGAACCTAAACTTGAGGGTGTGACAAATGGTAACCTTATGCGGGTTGGTTAGCATAAGGACTGCACCTCCACCTCCAGTGGTGGATGATCCATCAACATAGAGAGTTCATATCGGTTTTTCGTCACCAAGTAGTGTTTCTTCTCCAGTATATTCTACTACAAAGTTGGCCAGGACTTGTACCTTATAAGTTGTTCATGGCTGGTACTGGATTTCGTATGCACTTAGTTCCATTGTGTACTTCATCATCCGTCCAGATGTTTTAGGTTTTTGTAGTATGGTGCATAGTGGCTAGTCCATGAATACAATCACTTGGTGCGCTTAGAAGTAGGGCCTTAGCCATCTGACAGTAATGACGACGGCCAGCGCAAATTTTTCTGCCCGGGTGTACCTAACCTTAGGCCTATGAAGTATGTGGCTGATGTAATATACTGGCCTATGTTCTCTTCCGTCTACCCTAACCAGCATAGAGGAGAGAGCCTGATTGCTAATAGTTAAGTACAAAAATAGATCCTCCCCTTGGATAGGCTTGGAGAGGATTGGTAGATGAGTGGAGAAGTCTTGGAGCTGTTGAAAGGTAATAGTGCACTCCGAAGTCCATTCAAAACCCTTGTGATTTTTGAGGATTTTGAAGAACTTAGCATATTTGTTAACACTCTTTGAAATGAATCTATTCAGGGTAACTACCATGCTAGTGAGCTTTTATACGTCTAGGATTGAAGTTAGGGGCTTCATTCCCCTGATGGCCATGATGTTCTTGGGGTTAGCCTCGATACCTCTTTAGGTGACCAGAAATCTGAAGAACCTGCCAGACCTGACGTTGAAGACGCACTTCTGGGGGTTCAGCTTCATGCCATGCGTATGCATTCAGTCGAAAGCTTATTGGAGATCCTTGACATGATCGACTAGCTTCTAACTCTTGACAATTATGTCATCAATGTACACCTCCATATTACACCCGATCTTGGGCTTGAACAATTTCGTCACCATCCATTGGTATGTGGCCCTAGTGTTTTTTAATCCGAGTGGCATTACAGTGTAGCAGTATGTGCCGTAATAAGTGACGAAGGAGGTATGGACCTCATCCTTCAGGTCCATTTTGATCTGGTTGTATCCCAAGAAGGCATCCATAAAGCTTAATAGGGCATATCTTGATGTAGAATCGACAAGCTGGTCGATTCTAGGGAGGGGGGGAACGATCTTTAGGGCAGGCTTTGTTGAGGTTGGTATAATCGACACATATACGACACTTCCCATTCTTCTTTTTCACTAATATGACGTTTGCTAGCTACGTTGAGTACTTTTCCTCCCTTGTGAAGCCAACTTTGATCATCTTTTACACTTCTTCTTTAATTGTGGCATACCATTTTAGGGCAAAATGCCTCTTTTTTTGTTTCATAGGATACGCTGTGGTATTGATTTTGAAGCTGTAGGTTTCCAAGTCGAAGGAAATTCCAGGTATGTCAGATATTGATCAAGTGAACCTATTCAAATTTGCCTACAAGAGGGCAACGATTTCATCCTTTACTTTAGCTGGGGTTTCAATCTTAACTTTCATTGTTTGGTCGAGAGAGTTATTGATCTGGATATCTTCGGTTTTTTCTCTAGGCTCACCCCTCTTAGCTGATCTCTCCTGCAGGCCCATCTCTAGGGCAAAGACGCCATCGCCTTTAGCCGCCCTGACATATAGCTCTCGCGAGAGCTTCTAATCACACCAACATATTCCTACCTCCATGGGTGTCAGGAATTTGGCCTTTAGATGTAGGGATGATGTGATTATCCCAAATGCGTTTAGGCTTAGTCTTCTAAAGAGCATATCATAAGGGGAGAGATAATCAATTACAACGAACTCCACGGGTTGTTGTGCTATGTGGTCGTCATTGCCAAGTTCCATGTCTAGCCTAACGATGCCCTTGGCTCGGACTGTGTTGTCATTGAAGCCGATCAGATTGTGGTTGTACGGCTTCATCTTTAGTGGCAACTTCTTTCTCATCCTATCATATGTGTAGAGGAAGAGTATATCGGTGGAATTGCCAATATCTACCATGATCTTCAAAATCTCAAATTTTGAGATCCTCGCCTAAATCACTAGGGTGTCTTGGTAGGAAGTGTTGACCCCTTTAAGGTTAACGTTAGAGAAGGAGATGGAAGTGTCTAACTTCTGTCTCTTTTCTCTAACTGCCAGTACCTTTGATGGGGTGTTAACCGAGCTACTAGTACTTGGCTGGCTGCCAGGGTGTAGGCCCCCCATAAGTATATTTATGACACCATTGGGGGCGCAATCATTGCAGCGATTGTTATTCTGCTCTGCTTGGACATCCTCGATCTATTGCCTCCAAGGTACCTTATCAATATCATTATCAGAATGATTGTTGTTCCACCAATGTGTCATGTATTCATTGAAGAAGCTGAGTTGAATGGCGTATTCAATGGCATTCTTCAACTCGAAGCACTCTTTAATTGTATGGTTGTAATCGTCGTAGAACCGATAGTATTTGTCGGAGTTCCAGCAACTGAGGTTTCCCCGCATTTTCTGCGGCCTCTACAGTAAGTTTCAATGCTTCATTTTGGAATAGACCTAGGCTATAGGTTTATTCAGAAGTGTATACTTGTTGTAAATAGGAGGAGGGAGAGGGTTGCGTTCTGCTTCACATTTCTTCTTCCCAGAGCTTTCCCCTTTTAACCTGCTCGGCATCCTTCTACTGAAGTGATCTTTAATGGATAATTTCTCCTTGTCCTACTTTCTACTTGACCTTTCTCGGTCGGTATCATACCTGGCGTAAATATTATCTTCATAGTCAATGTACTTTTGGGCTGTGTTCCAGAAGTTGCCTAAGGTCTTTGGCTTGTTCTTTGCAAGCGATTGGAAGAAATCTCTTGAGGGTCTAATGCTGAGTTATGTGGTATGGACAGTGACTCTCTCGTCCAATTGAGGGATCTCGATCACGGCATTATTGAACCAGGTTATATAGTGTCACGCCCCGAAGCGGCAGAATCGTAACAGCCCCACCGTGTAAACCATCCTAAGATAGAAGCTGGCCTTACAACCGCTATCTTAGACCTGATCTACACAAGGCGTCCACAACTAACCCGCTTTGAAGTAGACAGTTTGTAATTTAAATAAATCATTTACCTATAAAAGTGAGGAATTATATATATGTTATAATTCAGTTATTACAGTTAAAGTTTATAATATTTTTCTATAGTATTTTTCTATATCATACATCATTCAGAAATGAAAAATAATAAAAACTTAGACCTTAAAAATATGTGTTTATTCTTCAATATTTTTCCTCACTCCCCAGGATCCAGCAGTTGCTAGCTTCAGAGTAGTTGTTGCCGCTTCTTAGCCAGCACCTGCACGACGTCTATAGGGATGTAAGCAACCACAGCTCAGTAAGTTAGGACAGAGGACTTAAAACTATACCATACACACAACAAGGTTTTCAATCACTTATTAGGTGCAATGCATGTGCAAGCAAATGCCATCGCACGACGTTGTCCGGCCCGTCGTGAAATTAGAGAAATTACGCCCGCTCTAATCCAGGTTGAGGAGTTGCCGTTAATGCAACAGCTCACGATCAAACCCAGGCTTGTGTAATGGAGACCTTGCTCCTCCCGTGACTACCTTCGAACCACTGTCTTCACCCTCGCCGCGACCTCCTCTCCTGTCACTTAGTTCGACTGAGGATGAAGAAGGGACCATTTTGCAATCCTGTGCTATCCCTTCCGAAGGGGTCGGTATTTGGCCGGAGAGTCCTAAGTTCTCCTAACATGCATGTCCGATTATGATTACTGGTCGGATATTTAATTAAGTCCAGTTTAGGGTGATCAATCCTTTCATACAAGTCATACAATATGTGCCAGAGCAACAAACAGAATCATAGCATCACCCATAATCAAGCACATGCACACATTTTCTATCTAACAAGCATAACCAAGCATAATCTTAAGCCTCCAAAATACAGCATCGTATTAATCCCAACTTACCTCGACGCCTCGCTCACTCACTCGAGGTCCGATTTGCTCAGGCCATCGCCGATCATCCCTATAACACGAACGTGGTTTCAGTATTTCATATAATATTATAAGTTCATTTTATCTGATAACGCTTATTGTTAGGTTTTGTGTAAGGTTAAATATACCTAATTATCTAGGTATTAAGTCTTTTATAATTATTTTAGGTTTGGGGTTAGGTTCAGGTTCGGTTTTCGCATCGATTTCTAAATTAGGTTTTTAATTCGATTTCTAAGTAATATTTTAGATTCCAACCCTAGAAATCCATTTCAACCCATAATGTGAAATTAATCACATTACTTCCCGATCTCCTAAATACGATTACTACCCCTAGTCAGCATTTTATTCCATCCGGTACACTTAAATCCGTATTAGTGTACCGAATTTACTCATATTGTGAGAAATTTTTACATTTTTCATATAATTACCTAAAATTGAATTTTGTTTCAGATTTGTTATGTTCTGATTTTCATTATTTTATTATCTAATTAAACCTAATTTTTCCATATTTATTAATTTTTAATTCTACATATTCCTAATTTTCTACATTTACCACATAACACCTTCATTACTTATACTTAACACTCCATACACTAGGATCAGGTTTCCATATCAGATATTAACATCCCTAAACATCTAATTACTATCTAAATCAGTAATTAATATCCTAATCACCTAATTAACTCCAAATTACCCAATTTTTCCATCATTTTAGGGCTAAAAATTAACTTAAAAATTTTGAAAATTAAATTTAAAAAATGGCTTCATAGTACTGTTCTATATCACATGAGCATCCTACAGAAAAAAATTGAGCTCCAAACTATACTCCTAAGGTCATTTATTTCTAAACTGAAATGTGCTCGGTTTTACATGATTTCTTAAGGACCCTATATTACGGGACATGTTTTCAACTAAATAATATTTTTCCTACAAACTAAATACAAAAATATCTTAGAATAACAAAATTCATAATTTTATAATTATATTTACTATTTTTACAAAATTTCACAAGAATCGGGCTGGAATTTAGACTCACCGGTTTGAGTGGCTCCGGCTACCTCGGGTCGCCCTGGCCTTGTCGGCTGGCATGGGCGCTGCCACCACCGTGTGGTGGTGGTGGCTGTCCACTCCAAGCTCCTTGTCTGGTGTGGGTTCCCTTTAAAATCCTTAACTGCACAGTTTTTCTTATTTTTTTTATTTTCTGGATTTTCTCTCGAATTTTCAACTCTCTCTAATTTTTTCTGATTTGTATCTATCCAAATGAGCTTCTAAATTTTTCTTGCTATTTATAGACGATTTTTGTAATTATTATGCATTAATTTGACAAGACTTTGTCCAATTTCATTGATTTTTGGCTTTTAAGTTGTTCAATTTTTATTGGATAATTTTTATTTTTTGACCATGACTTGATCTTGCATCAGCTTATCCTCTTTTGATTTTTTTCTGATTTTTCCATAATTATTTTATATTTTTCTTTAATTATTTGCTTAGTTTTCGGCCAATTTAGGTAATTATGCGTATTTTTATCTACACGTAAATACATGTGGGGTATACATGAACATTCCTAAATATTATTTTGGTCATTCTAAAATTTTTAGTATACATATAATCTATCTCCAGTAGTTTATTAGTTATTAGATTACACTTTTTGCTTTTTCAATAATTAGCAATTATTATGCTTAAAATTTGAAAATTTTATAGTTTCCTATTTTACTATTTATTTTCTTAAATTTAAGTTTACGGGGTCATTTTTACTAATATTTTCTCAATAGTTTATAATTTGGGTGTGATTGGATCCTTTAGCCGATCGTCCTAAATCTTGGATTCTAAGTTCAATCCTATGGTTACTTAGCTGAACTTTGGGGCTTACACATAGTCGCGTAGGGACTCACCCTTACCTTGCTTTACTAGGTATAAGGACGATGTGTCCTTGGACAGAGGCTTACTAGCCTTGAAATGGAGGTTGAACTTCTTAGCCAACTCATCGAAGGAGTTGATTGAATTGTTGGAGAGGTGGTTAAAACCACGTCCATGTTGCCTTCCTTAGTATGCCTGGGAAGGCTTTGCATTATATGGCATTTCTATGACTATGAAGGTTCATGAGGGTGCGAAAGTGGAGGAGATGGTCATTGAGGTCACCCGTGCTATTATATTGGTTTAGGGATGGAAGTTTGTTATTAAGGGGTATTATTTCATCTTGGACACCCCTAGTGAAGGGGTTTTGTTATTGGCGACTAGCCTGGTGTTGCCAATAAGCTTGCTCCCCTACTAGTTGGAGAGCTACCTTATCATCGCACGAAGCTCATTTAGGTCAGTGTTGTCGTCCAAGTGAGCTTGTCGTATAGCTGAATAAGCCTGGACTCCCTGCGAGTCGGCTTCTTGCTCATTGCCAGCTAGAGTTTGGTCACGAGTAGCTACAGAACTTGTTAGTTGCTGTTACAGCGGTGGATCAGGTTACTAATTCCTTCCATTCTGCAGCAGCTGCTATTAGATGTTGTCTTACCCAGTGCAGCCATCTGAAGCTTCGGGGTGGTAAGTTTGTTCATTATGACGCTTTGCTTTGTTCAAGTAAGCTCGGACCTCCTTGATTTGCCAAGCATACTGCTCAACCAGGTGCTGTACATGTTCCAAGCGTTCTTCTAGCACAGGTCTTAGAAGGGGTTGGTTGCCTCCAGGTTGATTATTCAACAACTATTCATTTCCTTACTCGTTGCGCTAAGACATGATGCAGAAAAGGCTTGATGAAGGTTATGTGTTTGGAGTGTTTAGGCTTTCGAGTGTAGGAATTTTCGTTTTCCACAGACGGCACCAAATGTTATTCCTCAGTTCTTGTTGATAGTTGATTGAGGTCTACATGTACTGAGCTTGCAAAATAATGCACAGTGAAGGGATATCGAAGGGTTGTCCGGCATGACTACTTCGATACTTAAGTTAGCAATAAGATTTTTGCGGAATAGAATACTAAATACATAAGCTTAGAATGCAGAGTTTTTTTTTAGAAAAGGTTACTGTTGGGTCGATATTTGGTATTAATAGTGGAGTAGAGCTGGCCAATGAAGATTAGTTGGTAGGAGAGATCTTCTCCTGTAAGTATATGAGAATGGAGCTATTGTGTCTGATGCATTCTTGATATTTAGGACATGGTTGTTTTATCTTTATCTTATAGTTTATGATTATTATAGTTCTTCATGGGTCTAGGCCACTAAGGCCTACGCTCAAGGCCTACATAGACGAGTTTAGGGAGGTAAGGCTTGGCGTATCTGATCGGACTTGAGAGGTCTTTACCTAAAGTACCCTATCAACAAGTATCATCTAATTTACTTTAAATTTGATTGAAGTTTAATTAGCTTGTAAACTTATCCATCGTGATAGTTCAAAGTAACAAATAATAAATTTTTTCATAAGGGAGGGAGTATTACCTTTTTTTTTTTCAATAAATAAAGGAAAATTTTGAATTCAAATTTTCTTCAAGATCTTTTATTTTTTTCCCTTTTAGGTCATGAAAAAGCCCCCTTCTAATTCCATCACAAGTTTAAAGCTTAAATTCAATTTAGTTAGTTACTTAAATAGCGTAAGAATGTGCTCATTGGTTTACATTAAGATAAATTAGAGTAAAGTTTATAATAAAATTTGACTAGTTTTTAAGTTACTTTAAATCATCATCTTTCTTATTAGTGAGTCCTATTAAACTTAATTATTACTCGAAATTAATTTATGTTTAAGCTTAATTGATCTTCAACTAACTTGAGGGCTTGTCTAATAATAGTTGAAAGCAATGAAGAAAAAACTTTTCCCTTAAAAGGACATTACTATTCTCCTTTTTCTTTTCTTTAAAAGTATTTAAGTCCATATCCAATTTTCGTCAAATTAAGTTGTTATATTTAGAAGAAAAAAAAAAAAACAAACGAAGAAAATAGGTTGAAATGCCTTTTAAAGAAGAAGAGTACTCAATTTTTAAAACTTTAAGTGTCCATATGATTGTAAAAGTTTTAATGGTTTTTTAATTTAAATTTTTTATTTTAAAAAATAAGGAAAAAATTTGCAACAAAACATCTTTCAAATTTTCTTTAAGAAAAAACTAAAAGTTTTTAAGATCTCCTTGGCGGTGAGTGTGACTCCTGTACGTTACGTAACTCTTCAACCTAAGTCCTAAGATTGGCATGCCACGTCCTGCTCCCTCACCTTCTCTTATCTTCCCTGTTTCATATTAAATTTTCGTCATTATTTGTTTTATAGTATTGTGCTTGTTCGGTTTAATATAATTCCATTTAATCTTTATTATAACATCAGTCAATCATCCATTTGATCCAACTTAACTGTAAATGTTAAAGATCCCATCGATCCAATCAATCTCATAAAAAACTAGATGATTTCAAGCTAAAATAACTATCTTTTACTCTTCTTTATAAAATGTACTAATTCACTAATGAAACAAACGTAAAATTAAAAAATTATCTAAAAAATAATTTTATATCTTTATTAACTCCGATTCCACCTGCTAGACTTTTCCAACTTTTGCGACTCCTTCCCGTGCCGATGATTACTGTTTTATTTTAACGACCGAACCCCGTTAATAATTACGGCCTTGTATGTCTACTCCCTTAGCTACAACCGGCTTTCTATAAAGTTATCGAGAAACAGAAAAAGAAACATTACTTTTTAACCGAACTGACAACATACGCCAACAAACATGGAGCACAAGACCCAGTTTGAATTGCCCACCAGTTTCTCCGATTTAGAGTATGAATCCGGTTTCCAGAACCATGTTTCCTCGGAGGCGATCGAGGGAGCTCTTCCTCGGGGTCAAAACAGTCCACTTATTTGCCCCTTTGGCCTTTATGCAGAGCAGATTTCAGGGACTTCTTTCACTTCTCCTAGGAAGTTCAATCAGCGCACGTAATTTAGCTTTACCCTTTTGCCAACTTTGTGTTTCTTGTTCATTTACTGTAGAAAGATTGTTGATTTTTGAGTTAGAATTATGTTTGGAGTGTTGGAAGATGAATTTGCTATAGTCTGTGTACTTTTTGGTTATTGGTATATATAGTAATTTCTAGCCATACCCTTTTGTTTTTCCTTCCATTTTGGAGCTATAGGAAAATCGAACCTGCTCCATTCCAGTGAAGAATAGTTAGCATGCCATAGGCCCCCTTGCCTTTTGTTTGTATGTTGTTTGTTGCAAAAAATAGTTTGTTATTTGACATGTAGAAAAATGAACCTCAGGCGCCATTTTCCTATTTGCTAATCACTTAATAAAGGATTAGCTAGAGTTGGATGGTCCCTGAACTACCTGACTTCCACACCTTTGAGATTAAGTTGCATCTTGTAGTCTGTTGCAATTTGGGGTGGCCATTTATGTTGCGTATCATTTTCGGTTTACAATTCATGTTAATCTATACTAGTGTTACGTTTCCTTTCGCAATACTGTCAAGTTCATGAAATGTAGACTTTTAAGAGCATTTATTCCCACGAGGTAGTATTACAGTTTTTTGTTCTGCCAAAGAAGTTGTTTAGAGATTAGAAGAAGGAATATTGGATGTGATTTGTTATTTGTTATCAGAATTTTCTTGATATAATGGTTGCAATTAATTGATGATTCTGGAATGGTGACTTTATGAGCAGGTGGTTGTATCGGATCAAACCATCAGTTACACATGAACCATTTAAACCTCAAGTGCCAGCACATGGTAAGCTTATGAGTGAATTTAATCAATCCAACAGTTCAGCTACTCCGACTCAATTGCGTTGGAAGCCTGTGGAGATTCCTGATTTCCCAACTGATTTTGTGGATGGACTGTTCACAATTTGTGGTGCTGGTAGTTCATTTCTCCGGCATGGATTTGCTATTCACATGTAATTGCTGTTACTTTACTAGTTAAATACAAAATTGATTGTCTTTTCGCTTCGGTTCAGTAGCTTTTCATCTTCTCCCATAATTGCAACTTTCCTTAAAAGCAAAAATTCTGGAGTTATTGCCCCAGACAGCTGTTATTCATATAGATTCTCATGCTTTGTATGATAAGAATATACCTGAATGTATAATTGCTTGCATAATTTTTTCAACATGCTTGCAACTGGGGGATGAAACTAGTAAACTGGCCAGGATAAGTGCAAAGTTCAATTTGCTGTCGGATATCTTCTTCATATGAAACTGTTAAATGGCCGCATGATAATTTAGTGTCTACAAGCCATACAAGATAGGATGATCTGCATTATCATTTATACCTGAGTTTATATGTCCCTCCATCCTCACAAAGTGAGAAGCTTGATTAATTTTGCAGATGACCTTGATTCAAAGAGCACTAGTAGGCCTTTTACTTTCATCTCCAATGATTTGAGCAGTCGTCTTTTATCTTCCATATTCTCTTTGGAACTATGCAAGGAACATATACTATTGTCACGACTCTTCTCTGCTAACTTCTTTTTATGAACTAGGTATCATGCTGCACTAAAAAGTACACCTTCATAAGCTAATAAAATCATTCGAAAGCCTAATATAGGAAGATTTTCCTCTTGTGACAAAGTAAAGTTCTGAGGCTGCCCCACTGACCCCCTGTTTATATATGCATGATTGAACTCTTCTCTATCCATGCAGTAAAATTTTGCAATCTTGATCCAGTTTTGGTAATGAACAGTAAGTATGAAGCTTGGGTTGATCGATAGTGTGTTTGAAGTGTGTGCAATTTAGTGATCAATTTCCACTGCCACTACAGAGAATATTGTTAAAACCACGACAAGTTCTAGTTACTAAAAATGGATAATGTAAATATTTCAGAGTTTAGATTTGCAAATGAATCCACCTTTTTTGTGTCCACCTCAAATGAGCTGCTACTTGTATTTTCTCACTTTTGCTCTGCTAGCTTCTCCTTCATGCTCTCTCATGGTTCTTTAACCTAAATGAAGCATGACTCTCTCTACTTGGTTTCTGCTGCAAGACAGATCTATTCTCTCGTACCACCAACTGGTTGAATAAGGAACTATTTTTTTTTTTTTTTATGCTATATGCAAGCCTATATCAAAAAATGTTGTTCTTTGTAGGTATGCTGCCAACAAGTCAATGGACAACTGTGCCTATTGTAATGCAGATGGTGACTTTTTAATTGTCCCCCAGAAAGGAAGTAAGTGATGCAGTAAAACTGAAAGACATATGCACCACAATCAATTACTTCATTTGCACCACAGTCAATGGATGATGTGTGCTCATGTGTGTGTTTATTTTGCAAAACTTCTTGCAAAGCTTGCCTTGTAGTCTTTGGTCTGTGTCATTTGTTGAAAAAATTGAATCTCTTGATAATGTGAAATTAGCATGCAGTATTTTAAGATTGTTGTTTTATTTGCCTTCAGTAAATCATGTTTCACAAAAAACTTAAAATAATACAAGCAATGTTCTCCAAAAATTGCTGTTTGATCAAGAATCTTAGCCCCCATACTGTTTCACAGGGCTGTGGATTACTACAGAATGTGGAAGGCTTCAAGTGTCTTCTGGTGAAGTTGCTGTTTTACCTCAAGGATTTAGATTTTCAGTGGATCTGCCAGATGGCCCATCTCGCGGTTATGTTGCTGAAATTTTTGGTACCCACTTTCAGCTCCCTGACTTGGGTCCTATAGGTATCCAATCTTCTTTTTAGCTATAGTAATCATTGATTTGTCTTTCTCAGTTTTATCTGGGTTTGAGCAGATTTCATGTTGGTTTGATTTTCTGCTCTGAACTGAAAGATAAAACCAAAATTTTGGTGCAAGTGGAGCCAGAATTAGATAATTGAATTATTTTATGGTAAAATGTATAGAAACCCAAGTGGACAGTAATTATTCAAAACCTTTGAGTTTTTTTTTTTAATTATGCCAAGCAAAAAACTAAACTAAGGAAATTAATAAACCAGAATTTTGCTTTGGTTTTCCTTTGATGAGTTAGGTTTGCCTCTGTAGTTGGCTGTCAATGTTTTCTGACCGGGCTTATTCCACAAGCATTTTTTTTTTTTTTGGCCATTTATTCCACAAGCATTTGAATATCACGTAATTAGATTGTTATTTTGCTCAATAAAGGTGCTAATGGTCTTGCTGCTCCAAGGGACTTTCTTGCTCCCAAAGCTTGGTTTGAGGAGAGGCATCGTCCAGGGTATACAATTATACAAAAGTTTGGAGGTGAACTATTTACTGCCAAACAAGATTTTTCTCCTTTCAACGTTGTTGCATGGCATGGTAATTACGCTCCTTACAAGGTGAGTATACTGTTGCTATACCTGTCTTGGAACCTTCTCATGCTAAGACAAAAAGGAATAGTGTCTTATTTTTTTCATTAAGCTATGTATCTGGGATTGCATCTACGGCATTTATTTTGTGATGCACCAAGATGCTCTTCGAGGGAGCTGATAGTAGATTATAAATTTCTTGCAGTATGATCTGGGTAAGTTTTGCCCCTATAATACAGTTCTGATTGATCATGGGGATCCATCGATAAATACAGGTAAGTTGTCCTTGTTATGATTTCTAAATCTGTTCGTTAAGTTTGAGTTCCATATTGAGGTATTATAAGGTCCTTCAGAGTTGTCATATGGCTGATTCTTGTGTGTTTACTTTTCAGTCTTGACAGCACCAACTGACAAACCTGGCGTTGCATTACTTGATTTTGTCATTTTTCCTCCACGTTGGTTGGTTGCTGAGCACACATTCCGACCTCCATATTACCATCGTAATTGCATGAGTGAATTCATGGGTTTGATCCATGGTGGATATGAGGTAAATTCTGTCTTACTAGTGTTAGCCTCTTATGAAATAATTCAACCTGGGAACATCCTTGTACATCTTCCTCCTCCTGTACAAGAATCTTACCTTCTTGGCTTCTCCTGTCTGGAGAATCAAAGAAGGAAGTTCATGCACGTTACCTTGAAGCCAAGAAATGCTTTTTGTTGCTTTACCTATTATATTGCTTTAAGAGAGTAATCCCATAGAAAATGCCACTTAAGGAAACACATCTAGTTTCAAAACTCAACGAATGAGAATAAGCAATCTACCCCCTTGCACTTGAACTTAATTCTCTTTGATTGGAAAATTGCTACTTGTCTTAAGGAGATTTTTTGTTGGATGTCTTTCTTTCACGTGTTGATCTGTCTTGATGTTCGTTTTTTTCCCCCTCCTTCCAGGCAAAAGCTGATGGATTTTTTCCTGGTGGTGCGAGCCTTCATAGCTGCATGACTCCCCATGGTCCTGATACCAAGACTTTTGAGGTGCAAATTTTCTTGTGAATCAAATGCTACTTAAAATGAAATTGTGCAGCTGCTTTTTTCTTTAGCTTCAACCATTCCCAAAAGCTAATAAAAAAAAAGAAGCATATCTTCAACTTATAAAATGTTTGTATTAATCCATCAAAGCACCTAAATTTATAAGGGTTAATATTATAAATGGTACTTAAATTTTATCAAAATGTGTAATTCATTACTTTTATTTTGGAAAGATTAATTTATTACTTAATTAAAGTTTTTGTAATTATTTTTTATACTTGAATTTAACTCTATTAAGTTCATTTACTGATGTATATATAAGAACAAATCAGACTCACAGTTGGTAATAGATTGAATAACCCACTTATTGAAGCAAAGTATAACCTATTTTGCTTTAAGCAACTATTTTGGCCACCCCAAGGTTAAGGGTAGTTGGCTACCACTTGATAGCAAACTTATGGTGGTCAAAATTTTCAAACTTGGTAATAGAGGGTTGCATAACTCCCTGTAGATAACCATTGGCAACCCCAACCTTAAAGTGGTCAGAATTTTCAATTATTGGTTCATTATTGTGTCTACGTTAGCAAATTAATTTAACAAAGTTAATTTAGGCAGTAAAGTTAATAGCAAAAACTTCAATTAGATAGCAAACTGATTTGGAAGGTAGTACATTACATGCTGCGGCAAATGTTTGTGTACCATTTGTATTGTATCACTAACCTAATTTTACAACTATTGTAACATTAATATGTTGTACTTTATCAAATATAAATAGTAGTAATATGAAGGTGTTGCATAATAATTCTTTGCACGCTTTAAGTGTTTTGCGAAGCTGATCGATCGCTGTGATCAACTTAACCGCTGGTCCTATTGGTCACAGGCAACGGCTGCTCATGGAAACGAGGCAGGACCGTATAAAATAACCGATACCATGGCCTTCATGTTCGAATCATGCTTGATTCCTCGTGTTTGCCCTTGGGCCCTCGATTCTGCTTGGCTTGATCCTGACTACTACAAGTGCTGGATTGGCCTTAGGTCCCATTTCTCACGTGAAGGAACGCAGGAAAGGAAGGATGATGCACAGAATGGACATGCCAGGGTGTAGATTTGTAGCCTCCATATTCGATACCAGAAATGCAGATCATAAGGGTGAGAATCATCAACGTGCATGTTGATTGTATATAAAAAAAGAAGAAGCTACTTCGGTACATATATTGATGGAAGGAGTGTCTACAGCTTGATCTTGTATATAGTTGATTCGATCTGGCAATGATGTTAAATGCTAAGGTGCTGATGCTGACTATTAGAATTGCCTGAACCAGGGACAAAACGAAGGAAGGGGTGGACGATGCTGTCGGCCTCTCCAAAATTCGACATTTTCAATAATGTCCCTTAAAAGAAAATTGAATAATATAACATACTTCTTATGTTTGTCCTCTAGTCTGAACATCCATACGTCTGTGCCTACATACATAAATGCCAAAATCATACGATTCTCATATGTTCCATAATAACTAATTGGAACAAGCAAATTCATTTTTATTTTAAGCGAAGCTTTAACAATTCAAGTTCCACCGTCCAAATGTGCCTGAAGTATTAGCATAGTACTTGTGACAACTCAAACATGACCAGCCATTTTCCCAATGAGCAAAAACTGCAGCTTAGCGCCTACAAGATCACATATAATATATGGTTCCATCTTATCACTATTAGCTAATGAAAACACTAATTGTCTCGTATGGAGCTTGCAACTTCCTTCTAGCTCATTGAATATATCAGCAATCAGGATCATCTGCACTATTCTAATTAATGTCCTAATTCTATTGATTAGCATATGGTTGTAATTTTCTTCGTGCTTAATGATGTAGCATATATTAATCTTGAGATAAGGTTATTTTCAAACCATGAACTAGTCTATCGGTTCATTAAATAGAGCCAAGCCCGGCAAGGTCAAGCCTAAACCGTCCAACAACCTATCGAGTTTAGTGGGTCAAGGTGGTTTAGCCTTGTAAACTTATCAAACTGGCAAGTGGATTGCCTTATTCTAAAAAAAAAGAAAGAAAAGAGTTTTAGAAAAAAATATGTATATATATGTAAGATATCTATATGTATATATCGGTATATGTATTTACCTACGAGGATAAGAGTTTTAGCCTAAAACATGTTTATATGTATATATATAACACACACACAAAATAGATTAATATATAAATATATATATATATATATATGAATGTGTACATATAAATATATACGTAAATATATGTTAACATATATAAATACATATAGAAATATATATGTATAAAATCATGGAAATTCTTTTTAAAAAAATTAAAATATTGGTTCACAAACAGTTGAACTGGCTCGAAATCAGCGTTTCCTCAATTGGTCATGGTTTATTACTTTGGTGACCCATGAACCGGCAAGCTTGGATTGGTTCCTAGTTCTTAGCTAGTTCGGCTTGCATCTTAGGTCTATATATAACTCCCTTATACCAATGACTTGCTAAGCATAATTTAGTGCGAACCGTGACCAAGAATAGACAAGGCTGATCGTTGGATGGGTCAAAACTTGTAGAAAACTCGAAAAAAGGCTAATGGGGAAAGGTACGAAAAGAGCGACAATGGCGAATAGAGCGACAATGGCGAATAGAGCAGTCAGAAAAAACTTACGAACAGTTTCAGAAGATATAACGTACTAAAGGAACTTCCAAGGACTCATGGCATAATTCGATATAACGTACGAATTGATCTGATGAGATTACTTACCACCTAACCTTACTTAAGGGAAATAATAAGAGTGATCTTGAGTATAAACAAGCAGTGTTTACACAAAGAAAAAAATACTTAAGTATATTGAAGGTAATCTGATCATCTTATAACTGCAAGTACAAGGGTATTTATACCCACAAACTAGGGTAACTTGCTTAAAAGGAAAAAGAAAAAAAGGTCATTTCCTAAAGGGGCAATGTACATGTTATAAAGGGACAATATGCATGTTATAAAGGGGTAAAAATTAATATATAAGGAAAATAATCATTGGTGCTATAGATTCTACATGTGATATTATACACGTGGCAATATGGCATTGGTAGGGTCGTTAAGAGATGCAGACAAAAAAGTACGGACAAATGGGTTTGTTTGAGCAAGGATAGCTTAATTAGTCTAGATTGACTCTCTCGGCTTTTCGATAAGGATAATGCCGAGTGATTGGGCGGCTCAGCAAGTAAGCGTTAACTTAGCATGCAAGCGTTAACTCAGCATGCTACAGAATAAAGGGCAGTCATACGATATGACATTAGAGGTCACTTGGCAAGTAGGTACTCGGTCTTAACCTCGACCTTGACCTCGGCAGGGGTTGGTTAGAACATGAGGATTCGTCGTCCCAGCCCCTTTAGTCCTCAGGTTAGGCTGTGGGATAGGGGTCCTGCAACTTAATTCCCATGATTCCCTCTAGGTTGTTTTGGATTTAGGATCAAATCTGAATAATGTTTACTCAATCTTCTGTAAGGGTGGTATGGATTGAGGTTGGCAATGTTGAAGGTGTTAGAAACCCCATAGTCCTCAGGTAGCTCTAACTTATAGGCGTTGTCACTGCTTTTCTGGAGAATTTTGAAAGGTCCTTCTGCTCTTGTAGATAACTTGTTTTTCCTTTTGTTCGGGAACTGCTCCTTGCTAAGGTATAGCCATACTAAGTCTCTCGGCTAAAATTGTTTGGTCGGCTGACCGACCCTTGGTCTTTTTACGCATTCTTTTGGCAGCTTAGTCGATGTGCTGAAGGGATTGTGCTTGGCTAAGGCATTGGGGTCCTTTTACGCGGGTACGGGTATAAGGGCATGGTCGAGGGGCAACTTAAGATTGTATCTATAAACTACTTCGAAGGGGGTCTGCTTAGTGGTGTCATGTACAGTTCGGTTATAAGCAAACTCAACTATTGGTAGGCAGATGTCTCAATCAGCCAAGTTCTTACCTACTGCAGCTTAGAGCAGTAAACCCAAAGTACGATTAATCATCTCTATTTGGCCATTGGTTTGGGGGTAATATGAAGTGCTGAAAAGTAATTTGGTTCCTAATTGACGTTGTCAGGTTCTTCAGAAATGGCTTAAGAACTTTGGGTCTCAATAGTCCAAGAACAAAGTCCATGTTTAGTTTAGTCTATAGCCTTATCGGGATAGGTAAGGGCATTACTTTCCCTTGTTCGGCTTGGCACTTAGCCTTTTTGCACACAACACAGCTTTTGACCACTTAGTGCTCATCTCTTCACATTCTAGGCCAAAAGAATTAACCATTTAATAACTCACAGGTCCTCCTTTCTCCAAAGTATCCGGAGAGTCTGCCACTGTGGGCTTTTCTAATTAATAATTCCCATAGGGAACAAGTCGGCATGCACAGTTTTTCCTCTTGGAACAGATAGCCATCCTCCACATAATACTCGTCCATTGTCCTCCCATCCACACATTGCAAAATTATTTATCCAAAGTGTGGATTCTCAAAGTACTGTTCTTTGATATTAGCAAAACTAAACAGTTTGGTCTGCAGCTTTCATAAGAGCGCATGCTTCTTTGAAAGAGCATCTACAACTACGTTACTCTTTCCTTACTTGTATTTGATTACAAAATTGAATTCCTCAAGGAATTCAACCCATCTTGCCTACCGCTTGGATAGTTTGGTTTGACTTCGAAGGTACCGCAGTGACTCGTGGTCAGTATATACAACAAATTCTCTCAACAATAGATAGTACTGCCACACTTACAGCGTTTAGATTAGTGTTAAGAGCTCTTTGTCATACATGGAGTAATTTAACTGGGGTCCTCAGAGCTTCTCACTGTGGAAGGTAATTGGTTGGCCTTCTTGCATCAGGATAATACCTATTCCAATGCCTTACGCGTTGCACTTTTGCTCTAAAATTTTGTCAAAATCGAGGAGCATTAACACCGGGGTAGAGATCAACTTCTTCTTTATCTTGACGAAAATCCTCTCCTCCCTTTCTCCCCGTCGAAAGTTGGTGTTTTTCTTCGTTAATTCAGTAAGGGGTGCAACAAGGATACTGAAGTTCTTGATGAACCTTCAGTAAATTGAAGCCAGTCCATGGAAACTTTCGGCACAAGTAGTAGGAGTTGGCCATTCGACAATTGCTTAGATCTTCTCATCATTGACTCGTAAGCCTCCTTCACTGACTATATAGCCTAAGAATATCACTTCCTTTTGGAAAAAAGCAACATTTCTTTAGGTTGCCAAATAATCTCTTCGTATGGAGAATATTCAAGACTACTCGGATGTGTTCACAGTAACTAGGCATGTCAGCACTGTAGATCGGGATGTCGTCGAAGTACACCACAACATACTTCCCAATGAGATTTCTCAGTATATAGTTCATAAGCCTTATGAAGGTGCTTGAGGTATTCGATAAGCCGAAGGGCATAACCATCTACTAAAGCCTTCTTTGATTTGCGAGCAAGTTTGTTTGGTAACTTATGAACTTCTTTCGACGGCATCAAATTTAGCATGATCTTCTAATCATACTTCTTGATCATGTAGGTATTCCTGTAATCATCGTAGATGACTCTCTTGTCAAATAGCTACAGTCTTCCTAACAATGCGTGGAAAATGCACATAGGCAGTATGTCGTAGAAAATCTAGTTGGAGTAATTGCCGATAATGATCGGTAGCAGTATTTGCCCAATGATGTATAATGCTCCCTTCTTACTAAATTAGTGTAACTTGTACGACTTCAGATGTGTAATAGTCGACAACCTCAACTTTAACCTCAACTTTGAGACTAAGTCGGCTGACATCACATTAGTGCAGCTTCTACTGTCTATGATGAGGGTGCATGTCCATTCATTCACCTTATAGGTGATATGAAATAAGTTATCTCTTTACTCCTTCTCTCGTGAGGGTTCCACGTTCATAGTGCGTCAGACAACCATGAGTAGTTAGTCTAAATCCTCAGTATATATGTCTTCCTCAGTCAGCTCTTTTTCGGTTTTCTCCTTCTCAACAAGAACCTCTTCCTCCTGGGTTCATCATCCGTACTCTCTATGTCTAACTTTAGGATGTCTCCCTTAATGTCTATTGTCCTTCGGTTCAGGCACTGAGCAACCATATGTCCGAACCCCTAGCACTTGAAGCATTTGATCTGACTAGTTTTCCTGCCAGACCTTTGCCTCTTCTCATACGTTCGGGTCAGTACTATATCTTCAAGTCGGCATTTCTACTTAGCTCTGACATCAACCCTTCTGCTCGACTCGGCATTTGGAAGAGTTTGGTTACTTGCTTGTCTTAGTCAGTTAGTCGGCATTCGAGTCATTGCTCGGCTTCCTCTTTACCTCTTTATACGTTAGGCAATATTAACAGCTTCATCCATCGTGTCAAATCGTTGGAGTTCCACAATGTCTTGGATGTATCCTTTTAACCCACTAACAAGTCTTGAGATTGTTCAAGTTGGTGGTTCCTTCGCTTCGCATTGTATCATAAGCATTTAAAATTCCTAAACATACTCATCAATAGTTCGGCCTACTTGTCTCAGCTCCTGAAGTTGAGTGAAAGTATTTCGGAGATAAGTTTTTAATACAAATCTGTTTTTGAGTATTCTCTTCATCTCGGGCTAGGTATTAATCTCTCGGTACCCCTCTCTTCTTCTTATGGCCTGAAAGTTCTTCCACCACATGGCGGCATATTCGGAAAATTTCAACAGCGGCATATCTGGAAAATTCAACAGCAGTCCTCACTTTTTTGTAATCTTCATACTGGTAATAATTAAACACACGTTCCACCTTCTTTTCCTTATCCAGATACTCATTAGTATTCCCAGATTCATTAAAACTCGAAATCCGAATCTTTACATGGTCGGATACTTTAGGGACTTGTATATGCTCCTCTTCAAAATACTCTTCTTCCTTCTCATCAAGCTCTCTTATGTCTATCCTTCACCTTACTCGTCCGCCAACTTCTCCACCTTAAAATGGTCGAACTGGGTTTTAACCTCTAACAGGTTGAGCAGCTTGTAGAGTGTTGTACGCGGCCTCAATGGGTTGGCAAGACAGTGCATGAATAACTCAAGTCAGATCTACCAAGAAGTTAGCTACCTCATCGAGTCTCTCATCAGTGCTTCTAGAAGTTCCCTGAAACTGACGCCCATGGTAGATAACTTTACTATCATCACCAGTACCAACATTTATATAAGTCTATAATTTATTTCTTATAGATTTAGAATTTAAACAAACACTTCAGAAAGTGAATAGCTAATAACACAGCAGACAAATGAACTCAATAACCGACTCTGTTTCACATAGGCAAAACAGAGCACAATAGAAATTCAAGAACTAATTTTAGTTTACACAAAACCTCTACTCTGATACCAAGATGGTGCGAACCATGACTAAGAACAGATAAGGCCAATCAATGGATAGGTTCAAGCTTATAGAAAGCTTGAAAAGGGTTAATGGAGAAAGGTACGAAAAGAGTGACAAAGGCGAATGGAGCAATAAGCAAAAACCTACGAATAGTTCCAACGGATATGACACACTAAAGGAACTTCTGAGGATTCATGGCACAATTCGATATGATGCACGAATTGGTCTGGTGAGGTTACTTGTTACCTAATCTTGCTTAAGAGAAAAGATAAGAGTGATGCTTAGAGTAAACAAAAAATGTTTATGCAAGGAAAAAAAGTATTTAAGTGTATTGAAGGTAATTTAATCATCTTACAATTACAAGTATAAGAGTATTTATACCCGCAAATTAGGATAACTTGTCCAAAAGGGAAAAAGACAAAAAGGGCATTTCTTAAAGGGGCAATGTACATGTTATAAAGGGGCAATATACATGTTACAAAGGGGCAAAAATGAATATAAAAGGAAAATAATCATTGACGTTACAGATTGTACATGTGATATTGTACACGTGGCAATAAGGCATTGACGAAGTCATTAGAAGATGCAGACAAAAAATACGAACCGATGAGCTTGTTTGAGTAGGGATGGCTTAATCAGTTTGAAGTAACTCTCTCGACTTCTCAGCAAGGATGATGTCGATTGATTGAGCAGCTTAGCAATAGAGAGTAATCGTTAACTCGGTATACCACAAAATAAAGGGCGGTTATACGGTACGGTATTATAGGTGACTTGACAAGTAAGTATTTTGCCTCGGCCTCAACCTCGACAAGGGTTAGTTAGAACATAAGGATTCATAGTACCAACCCTTTTAGTCCTTGAGCTCAGTTGCGGGTCAGGGGTCCCGTAGCTTGATTTCCGTCATAACTAGTCAAGATGGTTCAATCTTGTGAATTTCCCAAACCATCGAGCCTTTTAACCAATAGTTTGGCCTATCTTATTTGAAAAACAAAAAAAAGAGCTGAAAAAAAAAATGTATATATATATGCAAGATATATGCTTGTATATGAGTATATTCTTTTATTACTAATTTTCCTTTATATATTTATCCATTTTTTATAAAAAGAAGTCTAAGAATTTGGTGCATATCTCTTATATATATGCAAGGTATATATGTACATATATTAGTTAATGTATTTACCTAAGAGATTAGAGTCTTAGCTTAAGACATGTTAATATATAAATATATATATGTATATATGAATGTATATAAATATGTATATACAAATATATATATGAAAATGTATATTAATATATATAAAATCGCAAAAAAAAAAATTAAAAAAGAAATACCTATTCAAAGGCCATTGAATCAACTAGTAAACCAACGGTTCAAGTGAATTGATGGAATCGGCATCTCTTGGACCAATCATGGTTCACCGCTTTAGTGACTCGAGAACTACCGAGCTTAGGCCAATTCTACATGTAACCTAAGTTTATATATAACTCTCTTATATCAACAACCCATTAAATCATCACAATGACCATATTGCCTAATTTAACCACTTTATTCAAGAGTCTAAAACCAATGTCCTCTTATCCATCGTTGCTACCTATAAGTCTTAGGCACATATGTTATCTATGGTTTAATGTCTATTAATCAATTTATATGAAACCCATTAGGTACGATTAGTAATCAAGTAGTATAATACTCACTTTTGTTTGTTTATAGAGGTGTGCAAAGAGGTTTCAACTCACGAGTTAAGTCATTTAACTTGCTTTTTAAAGAGGTTTGCGCCAAGATTTTTTTACTTGTTTAAAAAGTGACCTAAATTAACCCTATCTATTTGATTTATGGGCCAAAATAGACCAATTTGAGTTGGCCTATATACCAACCCATTTAGCTTACCTTTTAAATGGGTTAAGGTCGAGATTTTTTGGTTTATTTAAAAAGAGAATTAATTGAATTCAACCCATTTAACCCATAAACCAAAATTGGTCGAACTAAGTTAGTGAGATTAAGTTGGCTTATTGAACTCACTTACCCACCTTTATTTGCTTGAAAAGCCAATTCTTGATTCCTTTTTTTTTCTTGATAAAATATGACAATAAATTAAATAATTCAATCGTGAAGTGATTTTTAATCTATTCTTTTCTTGTTTATAAGCTTCTCTTAATTTTTAATTAATTTTAATAATCTATTTGAGTCTTGTCAATTAACTAGGGATTTTCCATAATTATCAAGGCCAAGGTGGTTAACTACAGATAAAAGGGCCAACGTAAAGCATTAGGCCAGTTGAATAGGGTACAAGGATAGTCAACTAACCTATATAAAAAATGGGTAGCTTTACATTTATTCTAGACATGAGTTTAAGGTTTGTACCATCAACTATCATTTCAAGATTGTAATTCATATTTTTGCTATAAATCCTAATCTCTAGATATAAAAGGAATTCCTTTGTAATTAAAACCTACAGCTAATCTTTTATTGTTCTCCGGAGTCTTGTCTAGTTGTAATTCGTTTCTCTTTATAAAGCCTTAATCTATAAATTTTATTTCTTTTTTTTCTTAATAGCCAAATTTTTAAACATAATGTTTGTAATGTTATCCCCAATCATTATAGGGTTTCATTCATATGTTTACAAATTACTCTTTACAAATCAATCTATTTCATGTAACCCTAGGCTAATCAATTCCAACATCCTTTACAAACCCTAATTTCTTGATTGCCTACACTAGTTGCCTTAAGCAAGTGGGTGGAATGGAAGTAATAGAAAAGGGTCATTCCTAACCTTTTTTCCATTCTTAAGTAATGAGTTTGTGCGTTGTTCTTTGATGACCTTACCTTTTACTATTAATCATGCATTGTGTTCCTTTGCATTAGGGTCTCTCATTTGCTCCCCCCCTGTGTGCAATTATGCCTTTTTCTTTGTTGTCAACTTCTTAGCTCCTACCACATCTCGTATGCCACTACTTCAAATTTATTTAGGTTTTAGGATGCACATGCATCTTTTATTATATATAAAATATTTCTCAATATCATTTATCTTTTCATGCGACAATTATGCTGGCTTAGATGTAATGCTCTTAAATTCTACACTTGTCTATAACGATTTCAGCGGTGCCAAAATAGTTTTAAGTTTCTCTTTTAACAGTTGGCATCTCATCCCTATTTATAAAATTATGAGTTAACTCGTATAATTTACGATTTTATAAGTTTTTTTTTTAATTAAAATGATATAAAATAATTTGATTTTAAACTTTTAGTGGAATTGTGTGTTAAAATATATAATTTTACAAGGTTACAATTCTATTAACTTTAAACAATTTTACCAATTTATATGTTTCAATTCTAAATAGAATCATAAGTTCGGTAGCCTTTTATTTATTTATTTACTTTTACACATTGTAAGACAAGATGATTTGTGTATTCTTCTATTTTTGGGTTTAAAATCATGTGTTGACAAAATAAAGGTACACTTAAAAATAGGTGAATCCAAGAGCAATTACCTCTTTCTTCAATTATCTTACATAATCACGCTTTAGAAAGGTGTAAGATATAGTAGCTTTGAAAAGGATAAATCTTGTAGTGGTCATCAGGATCTAATATGTAGATAGATAAGGTGAGTCAATGAAAGGGTAAACGTTTTGGAAATGTTCCAAATTAGTACGAATATATGCCTTGAATAGGTATAATGTAATTTAACATCATGATGTAATATTTTAGGTCAAAAGTAATCAATGACTATGCTAACAAACATTAAAAGGTATTCTTTAAACACTTGGTCTAAAAGTAATGTTGACATGTTATTCCACTGCTACTTATATACCACTATTCAACATTTCTCATAATTCATGTAGAGCTTTATTCATAATCCATTCCTATAGAGTATCACAATCTAACCTTGTTAAACACATAATATCCTTTTCAAAAGACTTTATAATTGAGTCTAGATCTTTCCCTTTTTTCAGTCATCTTAGAGATACCCATTAATAGGGATTTGGTTTTGATACCAAACTACCGGTTGTAACTCTCTAAACTAAAAGTAATTAACAATTGAGCCAACAAGTACTACTGGGCTTATTTTAACTATTTAAGTAAAAAATTTCTAACTATTGTTGATATATTATTCTTTTGCTTACCTTTAGATACCACTACTCAACATTTTCCATGGTTAATGTGGAACTCCATTCACATGGGTATCACACATGACTTCTATCATCTATCTATTTTGAAAGGTTTGGGACTTATAGATTCATGAAAAGTATACAAATAAGTAGAATGATATCTTCATGTATGCATGGCTAATTATAAAGATCGATTGCATGGTCAAAATGATTACATCAAATTACGATGATTTAGATGTTAAAGTCAACATGGCAATCGTTCAGATCTAATGGATATTAAGTGAATAGTGTGATGAAGAGTTGGACCGATCCCATCCGATCCTATTAAAATAGTGGATAAGATCAGTTTTCTAAATAATAAGGACATGATTGTAAAAGAAGTCTAAACTTATGTAAGTTTTATGTTTATTACTTAATACTTTTTGGAACTTGTAGACTGAGCTTTGATTAGAATTTATCAAGTATCGACTTAACTAGATGGGGATTAATGTAGGATTTGGACCTAGACCTCATATTTTTATATCATATTAACGTATGTACCACAACCATATTATTTAAAGTTTAAACTTGTAAATTTAGTGTGGAGATTATAATCAGTGCTTGACATAAGAGAATTTCAAATTAGGAGCTCAAATTGGGGTTGGTTAGGATGAAATAGCTAATTCTTAATCATTATCAACAAGTTTTAACTATGACTTTTGTAAAGGGTTAAATTCAAGTTTGGGCTTTAAGCTCATTAATTAATTGGGTTTGATTTTTTGAGTTAAAGTGATGGGGCTCAAAGAGTCTGGTCTAAATAGTTTGGATGATCAAGGGAAATTTAGCATAATGGGTTTGAAATAGGGCCCATTGGATCATTTTGCTTAATCTAACATTTCTTGGTTTAGCTCATATTAAAATAACAAATAAAGTCTCTCTCTAGACCTAAATTCATGAAAATAGCTTATTTGAGATTCATTAATAAAGGACTTTAATCTTAATCATCGATTATTATCATGATCTGACATATGAGATCAACTATAATTTTCTATAAATATCCCATTCATATGCTCATTTAGATTAGAAAGAAACTTTCATTAATACTGTTATTCTATCAGAATCTTATCTCAAAGATCAAATAATTAAACATATCGAGAACTTTATCCTACTATTTATCAATTGTAGAGTTTGATATTATTGTGCTCCTTTACCTGTTATTATACGTGTTAAAACCTTACTAAGATCATTTACTCTTTCCTGATTATTCTATACAAATCACTTAAATCGTTTCTCCAATCACATATAACGTTACTTCATATACGGCATACACATGACCTTTGCATCCATACTCATACCTCTACAGCTCCTTATATACTTTTGGTCCCAAATTCATTAGATCCTTTTAGACTCATAGGCACATCAGAGTCCTTCAAAAGCCTACAGATTGCTGTGGTATAACTTAGTCAACTTAGAATGTGGATAATTAAAGCAATCCAACGGTGGTCCTTATCATAAGAAAACATCTTTTGTTGTTAAACCTGTAGATTGCTCAGGAGTTTATCATGAGTTCCTCTCCATCACCTAGGAGAGCTTATTGAGATTGCTGTTCCTTACCTCTTATCTTCTTCTTCTTCTTTTTAATAATTTCGCTCTTTCCTGTCCATAACCTTATGAAGCGTAATACTTATTTCTATCACGTGATGCACACAGCAGCAAAAGGGATCTATGTGTCTTTCCATAGAAATGGTTGAAAATTTATGAAATGTATTATTTCTAGGAAATATTAATACGTGTTTCAGTAGAATTATTTATTAAGATGCAGATAAAGAAACTCTCTCAGCCATGTATCCACTTACCTTTATTTATTTATAAAGCTTACAATTAATTTAAAACGCATAAAAGATTTCTCATTTATATGTAGCTCCAGATAAATCGTTAATTAGCCCCTTATTCCTAATATATTCTCCTCTTTCATTGTAGTTGGTGAATGACGCTAGCCTACACCTTCGCTAGTTGTAGTGGGCCTTTTGCCATGTGAGATAGATAGGTACATCCGAGAAAAGTCTTGACTTGACTTAGGACATCTGGCTTTTCTTAGTTTCATTTATGTTAGGGTAATAACAATACTGTTACTACATAAAATCTATGTTTTATATATATCTACGATGACTGATGAAAATGGAGAGAGAAGGGATAGATAGGGAAAGGTGGGGAAGAGCGTCTGAGTGGCAAAAAGGGACAGATGTCCTCCATGTGACTCTGATTTTGGGACAACGCAGGTAACTCACATGGGGTACCCTAGAAAACAACATGGGTTCTTCTTACAAGTTCACTTTCTTACACAGCTCATACCCCTAACATCCTCCATAACCCCACTAGACCATTGATTCAATATTTCACCCATCCTTAGCTGTGTTTCCTTCGTGAAATGTGACCCTATAAAAATAAATTTCCTAGTGGAATATACTACCTCCCCTCAACACTTCCAGAGTCTTTGCAATTATTATTATTATTATTATTATTATTATTATTATTATTATTATTATTATTTGTAAACGAGTTAAGTTAAATTAAAATGATATGGTATTAAACTTAAATATAAGGTTGATCCGAGATTTTAAAATTTAAACCTCACATAAAAGAATTCTGAGCTTCCTCAAAGTAGTACTTGAAGAGATCTAACTCAATTTGATTAAGATTATTTATTCTTGATTTACTTTTAAAAAAAAATTCTTTCTTCTTATTAAAATAATATTAATATACAAATCCAATTCAAATTCATCTAACATTTAAACTTAACTTGAGGTTTTGTGAAGTAAATATCATGAAATTTGAGCTCGAACTTGACTTAATAAACCACTTGTGTAATTTGAACTCAAATTTGAGCTCAACTCAACTATGTTAGATTAAACTTGAATAAATATTAAGCTAAACTTAAGTAATTATTTAGTATACTCGACTTTTTTACTCTCCCAACATATTCTATGACATATCATGTGAAAATGTAGTATATGACACTTAATAGTCGAGCTAATACATGTTTAATGAATCTTTTTTATCTATTTGATTAAAAAATTATAATTCTTGTGGATTTGATATTCACTGCTTCTACTTATAAATTGCAATAATTTCTCTCTACAATTTATTTGTGACTAACAAAACTATAATATCTATGATCCATGTTTAATGTTACATGGGATTTATAGAATATGGAAAAAGCAGTATCGCCAGATATGTGTTGACCCTCCTAGTCTAATTAGGTTTAACTTGACACCTCCTTAAAATTTGTCCAAATCATCCATTTGATTCTTATCAACAATAATCCTAATTCAATCAAATGACTCGATTCGTCCAACCTAATTCCTATAAGAATCAACTGGGTTTTTTGGGTTAAAATTAATTATTTCCTCTTGTATTTTCTGAAAAATACACTAGTTTACAAAAAATAAAAATTAAATAAACACAAATCAAAGAAAAATAAAAAATAAACTTTAAAAAGGTCTTAACTTTTGATTTTAAAAAATATAGGTAATTTTTATTATTTTATACATGAATATAAATTATATTATAACTCTTATTAATTTTGGTTCGATCTGCGTTGATGCTCTTGACTCTTAACCCCTAATCCCTTTTCATCCTCGAGTTAACATTTCAATTTGAGTTTTACAACATTAAGTAAAAAGACAAATCGTGAATCTCATGACTCATGATCTAGGTCCAGATTGGGTTGCATAAAGGCAAATAATTGAAGCTAGTTTTGTCAATAAACAACAAATAATTCACCAAATTCTAAAGCTAATTGACGCTAAAGTAGTTTGACAATATTATTGAGTGAACATGTGACCACCGTGACTCATCCCATGCATAATAATGGGAATAGAAAAATAAGACATCTCTATATAATATATATATTAACAAGTACTTTAGCATATTTGTTCTCAACCTGAATAAAAGAACTTCATATCATTATATAATACTTTTATATAATGTCTATAATCATCTTAGAATTCACGATTAAATTTATAGTTAGTAGTCCCGAAACGCTAGTTAGAGGATTAAAAAAAATAAAGGAAAAAAAGGAGCATGTATGATTGTTGGGTGAGAGGAAAAGGAAGGAGTCACATCGGCACGTGGTGACTGATTCCTCAGGGAAATTAAAGAAATGCATAATGCAAATTACACGCCGATGCGATGCGACTTTCCAGTGAAAGCCATGGATGAGATCCCCCACTTCCACCCCCCACAGCTGTAGCTAGCTGTCCCATTTCTCCATGTGAGAGACTGGCCACGCCCTACTCTCCTTACAAACGCTCCCTCTACTCTTTCTTACACCTCTTATAATTGCATGTCCGACACATACATAGTGCGAAAAATCAGACAAAAAAATAAAAAATGTTCGATTCAAACTACTGGTTAGAGACAAACGAGTTCGATTCCACAGTTATTCGAGTTTAATTAAATAATCATCAAATTAAGTTTAAATTCAAGCTTTTTAAATAACTTATCAAATTAAGTTTAAATTTTATAATATTTTACTCAATTAACTTGTAAATCCTATTGAGTTATCATTGTTTTTACATATTACTCAAGTTGATCTAAATTAAAATTAGTTTAATTAGAATAATTATCTTTCAACTAATTGACCTAAAATAGAGTTAATCGAATTAGGTTCGAACTAGTTGAGTATTGTTTTGAGATATATAAATTCAATTGAATTCAAATGCATTTAAAATTTCAATTCGAGATAATATCATCTCAAACTTAGTTTGATTTACGAAACTTTACGGTAAGAAAAGCTTGACGGCAGGAATTGTTAGAAATAAATCGTGTAGGCATCACATAACTTTAGCCCATGTTATTCATTGGCCAACTATGTAATTAAGTTATAAGGATAGCAAAAATCGATCATTTAATATCTTAGTTGGAGAATACTGATCATTTTTAGTGGTTCATAGATACTTTATCACATAAAGAATATTTTAAAGAATACGAATATTAAATCAACAAATCACATATCAAATTTAGGACTCAGTTATGTATACGTAACATCAAAAAACTAAAAATTTTTGCAATGTTTTTCGAATATACTAATGCTCTTATTAAAAAAAAAAATTAATTATTTTGTCTTGTTATAGTTTAATCAAGTACGAGTCTAGTATAAAATAAGAACCGAAAATAACCTACCACCACACCCCAAATGTATAGATGAATGTGCATCCATTCATTCTATTTATACATGATATTATTTTAGTAATTCTAATAAAAGCAGCAGATATATCTAAGGTTGTTCGATCGACTTAGAATTATTCGGATTGGTATATTCACGTGAAGTTCCTATACTGTAAAGGAACATAGCTAATATATAAAAGCCATTTTTTTTTTCCAATAGTGTGTTTTAATTAATTAAATTATTATAGTACCCATCGAAATATCATAAGTTTGTATAAAATGTTACACAAAACAATGCATGAGCTTTTAAATTCTATGTTCAAACAAAAGATTAAAGACTTTAGTAAAGTGGTTTAATAGAGGGTACTCATATGATTATGTCATTGTTTTAAGTCCGTTAAATTTCACTCACATGATATATGTTACGTCAATACTTACTTTGGTATTCAACTAGCTATATTAGTTATATATAAAAAATATGCTTTATTTACATATATTTTTTCTTTTGATGATGAACTATTATATTACAATTATTAAAGAGGAAGAAATAAAACCTAATACATCCTATTAAAAAACCACAATTTATACCACATCTTCCTTCGCATTTATAAAAGTTTAACTAAAATTTGGCGAATCTTCAACTTAAAACATTATTGATTTTTGTCTTTTCTTTTTTAATTTTTTTTTCTCCTCCTATGATTTTCCGAATCTCTATTCATACAGTTGGTTGTTGGAATTTAGTATTCCTATAAATTTCATAACGTGCCATCTCTAACAAGTTTTCAGTCTTTTATTTACATCCATCATTTTATATGGTTCACTACTTTTCCAGAATCTAAAGATAGCATGTCACAACTGCCACCCAAAGTCCCAAATATGACACAAAATTGGCCTCCTTTTCCTCACCACAGAATTAGTACTCCCCTTTCAATGGGAACTCCATATCCCACCATCACCACCGCCACCGCCACCGCCCAACAGCCATATTGGGCCGAGGAATTCTTCGATTTCTCCACGGCTAGACGCGCAGCTCATCGAAGGTCAGCTAGTGATTCTGTTGCCTTCCTTGAGGTCCCCTTATTATTGGAAGAATGCAATAATTCCACCCCCTTGGCGCATAAAAATAACAACAACAATGGCTTTGAAAGGCTGGACGATGAACAACTCATGTCCATGTTCTCAACGGACGACATGTCGGTGACTGCTCCGCCTTCGCTATCCCCGTCCAACCCGTCAACGCCTTCGGATCAAAACAGCTATAACCACGAGGATAATAACAATAACAACGCAATGCCACCACCAGAACAGCAGCAGCAGCAGCAGCAGCAACAGCCGCCGCCGCCCAAGAATGAGCCTGGTGAGGTTGAGAGTTCATGCAAGAACGAGCCGGAAAATTCCAAGTCAATGGCTAATCACACAATCAACGTTGAAAGTGAAACTATTGTCGATCCCAAGAGAGTTAAAAGGTACTGATGATTTATGTTGATTCCGACGTTTTTCTACCTTCCTTGAATTAATCTCGTATTGAATTTATATATTTTCAATTATATTACAACTTGGAGGGACTCAAACATTAGTCCATTTTAATAGAAAACCGATTAATCCATCCTGATAACTCTAAATTACAACGGACTTGGCTCATATTGCATTTATGTAAGCATGAAATTTTGTCTTCTAAATATTTTGATATAATTATATATTAAAACGATGTCAACCCAAGATACGTGTGCTGAAAACAAATAAACAACCTTAAATTTCATATTTTATCAATCTAGAATCAATATATATGTTACAATCTGGAGTTGAGTAAGTAGTCGTCACTTATCATTATTCAAATGTTATTAGCTTAATGAAAAATCATCTGGATTATGAATTATATAAGAAAGTGATAATTGTTTTTGCAGAAGATGTGCATTTTAATTTCTTAAAAAATTTTAACCACCTGTATCAGAATATTGGCGAACCGGCAATCGGCTCAAAGGTCAAGGGTAAGAAAATTACAGTACATTTCCGAGCTTGAAAGAAGTGTAGCAACTTTGCAGGTAAGACGGGTTATATTCAGAACATCGCATATAATACTTCTTTTTTAAGGGAGAGCTATTAAAATAATAACGTGTCTGGTAAATTATATTTCCATACACTTTTTTTTTCATTAATATTATAAATTTTGTGTGTTTTTTTTTTTAATTAAATCAAATATGAAGACCGAAGTATCAGCTTTGTCTCCAAGGGTTGCATTCTTGGACCATCAAAGGTTAATCCTCAATGTCGACAACAGTGCACTCAAGCAACGAATTGCGGCTCTAGCTCAGGACAAAATCTTCAAAGATGGTAAGATTCTAGTAAGTTATCAAATTAAACACGCACTTGATATTTAATTTATTTTTGTTTTTATATTTTGGTTTCGCAATATGCATGCATCGTCATCAATTTGTATGTATACATTTTTTAAGCCGAATTTTTGAGGATATATCTAAATATGCTCAAGCTTAATTATATGTATTTGAATACTGGACCACCAGCCCGTAGAACGTTGTTGCCTCTCCTTTTGTTTTTTTTTTTTTTTTTGAGAATTTCCTAATTTTTATAATTTATGAAGGATTTAAAAAATCGAATTATTATTTTTTAGATCTACATTATCTTTGTTAAAAAGAAATATTAAACCCAGAATATGGAATTCGTAAATGATAAAAAAGTTCAGATATTTTTAAAAATATAAAATGCTAATGTAAGATTTGAGACACATATGCCTTTAGGTTAAAAATTCTATATAATCAAACACCATCGAAGGTGGAAATAAAATAGACCTATCAAACGATACAGGTTGTCCTCGTCCAATTTTTGGACGTATTAAAAGCTTATGATTGATAGGCTATTAGCCTATAGATACTCTAGACGATGTTACTTTAGTACATGAAATCAATAAAATCATTTGTTTTAACCTAACTGCGACACGTTCATAATGTGTACTACACAAATTAATATAATGTAATTTCTTCGTCCCAAATTATTATCCGGCATGAATAGGCTTAATTTTTTCTGATTATTATATTGAAAAAATGGGAATTCGAACTTGTTGTATCTTTATAAAAAGATAATGTTTTCATGAATTAGATCGTTTTAATTCTTCACTGAATACTTGACAAATCTTCCTTTAAAATTTGAGAGCATTGTATGATACTTGAATGATATTATAGCATGTCGGTCCGAAGTAGCTTAAAATCCCCTCTGTTCCACCGTAATCGTCGGACAAAATAAAAGAATAGCATTATGGCAAAAGGCCTTGACAATGACTGATCCTAATGGATTGGAGTTGTTTGTGTCACCAGCTCATCAAGAAGCACTGAAGAAAGAAATAGAAAGATTAAGGCATGTGTATCAACAACAAAACCTAAAGAAGATGGCCAACAACAACAATTCAGTAGTCCACCACACCGATGCACCACCCTCGCAATCCAACACCACCAACGTTAGAGAATCCGTGGAGGAGCATGCACTCATCAACTGAAGGGCATGAAAAACCCATCCGCGTTTCATCTATTCATATGCAGTCTGATATTACAAGTCCTTGACGGAACACTCTTTTTTATTCATAAATGCGATATATGATTGGAAAAGATGCAGAATAAAAAAGAAAATAATTGAAGGAGGGAGAGAATATACCCCTTATGGTGGCATGGCATTTGTGCTAAGTATTTAAAAAGTCATTTCATTGGCTTTCATGTGATATGTTGCTCCAACTTGCTCTCTTTTATTGGTGGGGTAGAGGAAAGAAAGTGGCCATTGAGGAGACGTGAAAAACAAAAGGCATTGGCTTTTCATGGCGATAAAATTTGTGGTTTTGGGGGAATTGGGGATTCAACATTGAATTATTTCATGTAATTTTCCGTGTAAGCTGTACATTTCTCAATTTTGTTCCAAGTTTAAATTGGTCATTCGGAGAAATATAGTACAATTTGGGATGTACAAGTATTCATTATTGGGCAAAAGGTCACCCGATTATTTCGGGATTATATGGAATTGATTGCTTAATTATTATTGACATTGAGAATTGTATTTTTCTTCTTGCCCTTGTTTCCTTTCGTATTGGAATTTTTTATCTATATCTTTTTCAATCTATATATAATATATGTCTAATCTTTATTTGATTGAAATCTAACATCTGAAAAATTATATGATTTATATTTATATTTATATAGATTTCCTGTTTAGGTTTTTTAACGTAATTATTTGATAAATTTATATTTTTTATCATAATAATTAATTGCGGATATTATTATATTGCTGTATTGTTCACAAAAGTTTTAGAGTCACATGAACCTTAGCACAATATTATATTAAATTAAATAATATAAAATATGAAAGTTTAGTGATGTCCTTGACCAATACAGTTGATTCATCCCGACATTTTCACTCAACTTTCAAACTAAAGTGTATATCGCGTATGCTTATAACTTGTTATACACAAGGTTGTTCACTGGAATCTCTAAAAGTGACTTACTAAATGTATTAACAACTTGGTCTTATTATATAACGTAGGAACTATCAATTTCCTTATTCATAAACTTGTCATGAAAATTTTTCATTTGATCTAACATAGGATATACCACTTTCCTTATTCATTATATTTTTCTTGAAATCTAAGAATAATTTTGGAGATGATCAAGAACATAAAGAGCTATAATTAGGGATAAGGGTTACAAGGAAAACGCGAGTATGGAGGTCCAAATTGGGAATGTGTCCTAAAACTATCTACTAGTCCCACAATAGCACACACTGTCGTCACCATACCAGAATCTCTGCAGAGAAAAATCCATGTCGGACCACGAGAGCATATAAGATTTATAGCAGAACAATGGAGCTGACAATATTGTTCATGAATACTTCAGAGCATATCTGTCCGCAACAAGACAACATCATGTGACAATAAATGTTATTCAGAAAAAAGAAACAACCAAAAGATGACCCTCGCATTTACAAATTTACCATGATTTGAGGCTTTTGACTTTTGAGTAAACTCAAGGTAAAAATAAAAATAATAAATAAATTAATTTAAGGATCTTAAAGGAAATAAGTAATTCTTATATTTAGCTTTTGGTAGGGCATATAATAAAGTATTAAGTGTTAGAGTAAAAGTATCATAGGAAAAAATTTAAATTTTGGTATAGCATGTAATTACGTATTAAGCATTAGGAGCATAAGTATCATAAAAAAAGATTCAGACATTAGTATAACAGATAATTAAGTATCAAGTGCTAGGGATGAATATGTCATAAGAAAAGATTCAGACATTAATATGACATGTGATTATACATTAATGCCAATGACATTTTGGCCCCCCCAAAAAAGAGGGAAGTTACACTTCGTACTAATCAACTAATCATACCTTATAGTGCTATAACTTCATCTCACATAGAAACTTATGATACTTTTGAAGAAACTTGTAGAACTCATTTTAACCCCAAATACTTAATTAAGATCCGTGTTTTTTAAAGAGGAATTTAACAAGAATCAATCTTTTCTCCATATTCAAATAAGTATTCTCTCTATTCTTATTCTACTTTTTCCAATTTATGCTTTTAGGGTTCTTTTATGTTTTAAGAATGGAGGTGTTGGTATTGTTAGTGTGGTAGTGGTGGTAGTGGTGGTGGTAATGGTGATGGTGGTGGTGGTGGTATGATGTAAGTACATCTTAATGGTATCCTGAAGCGGTATTGAGATGTGTAGTGTGTGTGTATTGTTTCTTGCATAGGTGTGTGTATGTTATGGAATTTCTTTGTGTGTATATGTATGAAAGTTGCGGTTTCGAGTAATGTGAGTGTATATGCATGGATTGGAGTAACGATGTGCACTGTATATATACGTGTGGGACAGCATGTTAGGATTTATGTGAATGTCGATATCACGTGTATTTATGTTAGGAGGATATTTAAAGGACGTATGGAATACGGTTTGGAAACTTAGAATATGGAGTAGAGGGTGGAGTTAAGGAAAAAGAAGTATCAAATTGCGAATTTATTAAATTCTAAGCTAGCATTTATGTTTTGAACGGGTATTAGAGGACACGTGGTGTTGGATCATTTTAAGATAAGAGCTCCAAGTACAGGATACATATTTATTGAATGTGTGTGTGTTAGAGTAGTGAATATGAATCGGACTAAATTGAACTTAGACTTAATTTGTATGGCTCGTTGTGTTTCGCTTCAACCACCCATTGGTCAGGTCCAATGGTGTTGGTGAGGCACTTGATGATCTTTACACGACGCTATCCTCTGTGGAGTCCTGTACTGAAATGACCCAAGTGAATCTAGGTTGATTTATGGCACTTAGGTGTTGGGGAGTACTAAACACCAATACTTATGTAGTATTTATATATATTGCTTGTTATGGGTCATGAGTAATCCCAAGTTTCAGAACGCTGAGACTGTGATGGTTATGGGCATAAATAAAATATTAAATCTATTGCTTGTTGCATTTAATAGTAGTATTTTTATGCTTGTGTGTTTGTTTGATACTTGTGTTACATGTGTATGTGTATGGTATCCTATACTAGGCTTTAAATCACCCTATAGGGATTGTTATTTTTTAGTTGCAAGGGTAGGTTACGAGGTAAATGATGGAGTTTATGTTGAGGATTACGGATTTGATTACCTTTATTATGATGAGTAGGGAGATTATTACTATTATGAAGATAAAGCTAGAGCATCATAGTGTAGTTATAGGGAAGACGAGAGAATTTGTGTTTATTTTCATTATAATTGTTTGTTCAGGAGACTCATATGGTTTTGAAGTTACTTGTGACTCCTGTTTCAAGATTTAGTAATTTAATTGTTGTTGGAGCTATGAAACTCTAGTTAAAGATCTAGAGTCTTTTTGAGCTTTATGGAGTTAAGTGGGCGACATTTCATTCTTATATAAGTTTGATGGTTGTTAAATGGTGAATTAGCAGATTTCATGTTATTATTTGTAGATCTTAGATAAGTTGTTGGTTTCTAGATACCTGATGTGTTAGTTGAAGATAGGGACATGTGGCAGGGTTGTAGTGTCTTGGGTTCTAAGGCATTATAGTTTTTAGTGGTATCAGAGCCTAGATTGAGGATCTTTAGGGAAATAGGAATAATAACTCGTAGGTGGATAAGATTTTAAGTAATCAGAACTCGTTGTCCCCTTCATCACGAGTGTGATTAACGAGAATTGAGTGATCAGTGTCCATTACCCCCTTCATGACGGGCGTGATAAGAGAGAATTGAGCAAACAACGACGTCACACCCTCCATTATGGTCGTGATTAAGGGAGTAATCATTGCTAGAATGAAATTTTCACCTTTATTTACGTCTGTTATTAATTATCTGAGAGTGTTCCCCCTCCCCCTCCCCCTCTCCTCCTCCATCACGTTTGTGACTAGTGGAAGATGTAGTAGACACCCCCAAAAAAAAAAAAAGAGAGAGAAAGAGAGAAAGAAGAAGAAGAAGAAAAGTTAGCTTGGGTAGCTTAAAGATTAGGCTTGAATCTAGGAATGAACTGTCAAATGTCTAAATATTAACTTCAAGTTGGCTTTTGTCCTCTTAGTGTGTCTTGTTGCCTTGTTATCTATTATTTCTTTTATTTACATACCTCTTAACTTTCGTTTAGGTTGGTTATCTATGTTTCCATTCTTAGAATGCTGCCTAGGAGAGTAGGTTCAAGTTTTTCTTGACCTTAGGATTACCCAACTGAAGGGCAAGACGCTTAAGGTAGTTAGAATGTGTAGAGAGACCAGGGTGCTCGGGAAGGCTATGGATTACCTAGTGCACGGAGGCAGTAGGACCAGCAGGGGTACAGGCCCATAGAGGTTGATGCAGCGTAGGTATTGAATGCCATGTACAATTTGATAGGTGCCATGGTTTAGTAGCAAAAGGATATTAGACAAGACGTGTAAATGATCCAAGCTAATGCTGATGCTTGGTGTCAAGAGAGGCAAGTGGTCTGGTAGCTTGAGATAGACCGTTTCCTGAAAGTGGCTAAGGAGTTTGACCTTAAGCATGATGATGCTATTGTTGTTGAGGAGTGGATCAAGTAGATAGAGAAAGCTTTTGTCATGGCTGAGGTTCTATATGATAAGAAGTAGACTACGCATTTTTCATACTGAGGGGAGATGCATTGAAATGGTAGGATGTGTTATGCCTCGAAGTTGCAGAGTCGCAATAGTCCATCATATAAATCAACTTATGACAGTAACTGACCTTACGGTGCCTATCATAGATATGATCTACATAAGGCGTCGACGACTTCTCTCTTTGAAGTAAACAGTTCAATTAAGACTTTAGCTAAAATTTACATAAAAAGTTAGAACTATCATTCATTTATATATATATATATATATATATATAAATGAATGATAGTGCCTATCACAGATATAATCTACATAAGGCATCAATAACTCCTTACTTTGAAGTAAACAGTTCAATTAAAACTTTAGCTAAAATTATATATATATATATATATACATCCATACTATCTCAAAATCCCAAGAAATTACACAGACTACAATAGTCGCTAACTTACATATCATATACTTCAGTTCATATACCTACAAATACTATCAAGACATTAAAAGACTTAATCGTGTGGCCATTTGATCCTTACTCTTCATGGCTTCAAAAGAGAACTGACTTCTGGATAGTTGTAATGCGGCATATTAGTTAGAAGTCAAAACCTAAAAAGGAATTTATACGGGTATAAGCAACTACAGCTGAGTAAGTTGAATTGAAGATTTATGAATATATACAATCATAATTAAGCTTATCAAGCAATTATTTATATGAAATGCAACAAGTAAGTGTCATTATACAACGTAGTCCAATCTGTTATGAAATCAGAATAATTTCACCCGCTCCAATCTAGGTTGAGGAGTTTTCATTAATGCAATAACTCATAACTAAACCTAGATTTGTGCAATGGAAACACCAATCCCCCTAAGATTATCCTTCGAACCAATGCCCTTATCGTTACCGCGATCTCCTCTCCTGTTAATTAGTTTGACTAAGAATGAGGAAAAGACCATTTTGTTATCCAACGCTATCTTTTTTGAAGGTATCGTTGTTTGGTTAAAGAATCTTAATGATCTTCTAATGGGTTGCAATACATGTCAAATTAGGGTATTTAAGTCGAATTAGGATTAGATTCGATTTACGGTGTTCAAACAATTCCACACTAATCCAATCATAATATTCATCAAACACAACACAAATTTCAGCACGAAATTAGATACACAGGCACATATGTAAGACTATTTACAATCACGGTCATACATAATCTTAAGTCTTTGAGTACTTTAAAATAATACGCCAAAATATGATGAAGTATTAAACCTAACTTATTTGAAATCCTTGGTTGCTCACTTAATCAGTTGTAGGTTGACTCGTTTCTGTGTTTCCTGTAATATAAATATGCTTTTTAGTATTTATACTTTGATGATATATATTCTAGGTTATGATTTAACTCAATTCTCCTTATATACCTATTATTTACCACTGATTTATTTTACGTTAGTTTGGGGTTCACTTTCCGAGTCCGATTCCAGTTTAGGCTCTAAATCAGTTCCAACTACTAATAACTTTTAAAATATGTTTCAAATTCTAATGTGAAATTAATCACATCAAACTTGAGTATCTTAATATTATGCTTAGTCTTTATTCGGTATTCTAATTTACTCGGTACACTCTAATTCTGATTAAGGTACCGAATTTGCTTTCAATGTGAGGAAATTTTATATTTTTCGTATAATTATCTAAAATTAAGTAATATACCAGATTTAACATGTATTAATATTATCATCATATTATCCAATTTAACCCCATATTTTATAATTACCCTAATTCCAATTGCACATATATCAAATAACCTATATTTATTACATAATCCCCATGATAATTATATTTAATACTTCAAATGTTATGATTATGTTATTGCATTATAAATTAACATCTCTAAACATCTAATTAGATTCTAAATTGATAATTAGTCATTTAATTACTCAATTAGTCCAAAATTACTCATTTTATTCATCATTTTAGGGCTTAAAAATTACTTAAAATTTTCAAAAATTAATTTAAAAAAAATGGCTTAATGGCAATATTCTATATCATTTAATTAGTTTATAGAAAGAAAATTTAAGCTTAAAACTATACTTTTAAGTCTATTTAATTTTAAATTGATATATGTTCAATTTTACTCAATTTCTTAAGCACCTTATATTTACAGATGTAATTAAACATAACAACTATTTTTCCCTAAATCTACACATAATAAAACATCAAAATAATAAAATTTATAATTTTATGGATATAATTAATATTTTTTTCAAAATTGGTTGGAAAATTAGACTTACCTGTTTTTTGGGCTTTTGGCCACT
This sequence comes from Lumnitzera racemosa, assembly GCA_024138005.1. Lineage (NCBI taxonomy): Eukaryota > Viridiplantae > Streptophyta > Magnoliopsida > Myrtales > Combretaceae > Lumnitzera > Lumnitzera racemosa. Next base: position 8,278,107 of record JAMXBC010000010.1, read on the forward strand.
AGAGTCGATCTAGGGTTGGTTGGTCGATCTAGATGGTCAGTTTGGAGTGGGGTGGTGGTTTGTGGGTTTAGCCTATTTACTCCTATTATATAGAATTTTTGCAAATTTTTATATAACTCTAATTTCTCTCTATTTCGACCCTTTCCAATTTTCTACAACTCCTAATAGTCCAAATGAGCTTATGTAAAAATTAGGCTATTTATAGAGCCTTAAAGAAATTTTGGTGTATTAATTTTGACAAGACATGTGCATTATCCACTTCCATTTGCCTTTCTAAATGGATGAATTCAATTGGATAAATTTTTTTCTTCTTTCCCCAGTTGCCATGACCCAAATCTGGATTGTTCTCTACTTTTATGATTTTTTTCTTATTTTTCCTTGATTTTTTAATAATTTTCTTTAATCATTTGGCAATTTTCTAGCATTTTAGGTAATTTTGCGTATTTTTACCTACACGTAAATACATATGAAATATAAGTAAATACTCCTAAATATTATTTATGTTATTTTATGATTTTTAGTGTGTATCTAATTTATCTCTAACGATTCATTAGTTATCGGAATGTATTTTACATATTTCCGATAAATAACGAGTAATATACTTAAAATTTAAAAATTTTATATTCTATCATTTTATTACTTATTTTTTTAAATTCAAACTTATGGGGTCACTTTTACTAATATTTCTAATTTTGTTTTGTAATTTTGTTTCGATTGGATCTTTTAACTGATCATTCTAAACTTTACGTGCTAAGTTCTATCATACGGTTATAAGGCTTATATTTAGGACTTACAGGATAGCACCTCATGCGCAAATCCTGAGTTAGGGGCTTGGACTTAGGAGAGGTTCAGAAATAAATTTTTCGAGCACTTCATTCTCTCTAATGTGAGAATAGATGTAACTGGAATACCAAACTCTCTAATAGGGGAGTAAAACTATAACAGCCTATGAGGCCGAATTGGATTAGTTGGCCCGTTTTATACCCGAAGCTTTTAGAAGGGATGAGCAATCAAGGATTAACAGGATTGTTTAAAGGTTAGAGCTCGAGCTACAAGAGAAGGTAACAACCTTTCAATTGATAAGGTTAAGTGTTTAGAGTAGCTTATGAAGAAGAAGCAGGAGTAGTTAGCTCGTGGGGCAAGGGTGGCCTTAAGAAAAAAGCCTATGCTAGGTTATGTAATGTCAGGTTTGGATAGAGCAAAGAGGCCAGTTCCAGCAGCAATTACTAGAAAGGGTGGAGATAAGCCAATGGTAATGCAGCTCAGACATATGGTATTGCCGGCACCAATTCAAACAAGACCGACTGCACCAACTACGGAGTATACACGATGTTTCGGGCCTCATGAGGTATCAGCTTGTAAGTGGGTAGCAGTAGTGTATTTTCTTTGTAGTAAGACCAGGCATGTGAGTAGGGATTGTAGAGAGTTTATCATCCTACACCAGGGTTTTTATTATAATTGTGGGTAGAAAAGAAACTGTATGGCAAATTATAGGGATGCAGGGAGCCAAGCAACCCAAGGAACACTAGTTGTAAGACTCTAAGTAGTTCTCGGAGTAATTCGTCCTTAGTAGGCTGGCCTATTGCAGAGGGCCCCAACCCGCGTCTTTGCACTTTGGCACTAGGACGCCACCTATAACATAGACAACATGGCAGGTACGCTCTTTGTCCTATACCATAATGTTTATGCACTTTTTGATACTGGTGCTTCCAACTCGTATGTAGACAAATCTTTTATATGTATGTATGGTTTGCATGTTTTTGTCTAAGATAATTGTTTGGTTGTAAATACCCTATTCGGGAGTGGAACAGTTTTAAATTGAATTTGTAAATATGTAGAGATACTGGTTGAGGGAAGGGTTTTAGCAATAGACTTGTTGGTATTGAAGCTATTAGATTTTAAAGTCATACTAGGGATGGATTAGTTGTTGAAGCACCATGCTATACTCGATTGTTATAACCGAGTAGTGTTTTTTTCAACCCTCGGGAGGAGTACCTTTTAATGATAGAGTAAAAACTCAAAGGTTGACTCAATGTATTTTATACAAGTTGTGGGAAAGGCTTACTATAGCGGCCATAGTAGCAAAAGTAAACAAGACAAAGTTAGAGATATAATTGACAACGGTAGTACAAGATTATTTAGATGTGTTCCCTAAAGACTTATTAGGTATTCCACCTAACAAGGAGGTCAAATTCAAAATTGATCTAATTTTAAGGATAAAATCTATTTCGAAACCAACTTATTGGATGGCGCTTACTGAGTTAATAGAGCCGAAGAAGTAGTTGCAAGAGCTATAAGATAAAGGCTTCATTAGGCCCAGCTTGTCACCTTAGGGGGCTCCGACACTATTTGTAAAGAAGAAGGATGGAAGCTTGCAGATGTGCATTGACTATCGAGAGTCGAATTAAGTCATGGTAAAAAATAAGTATCCCCTTCCGAGGATCAATGACCTTTTTGATTAGTTGTAAGGTACACAGGTCTTTTCTAAAATAAACTTGCACTCAGGGTATTATCAACTAAAGGTTAGAGTTGATGATGTAGAGAAGACAGCTTTTAGAACTAGATACTGGTTAGATGAATTTCTGGTAATGTCTTTTGATTTGACAAATGGTCCAGCGACGTTCATGGACCTCATAAATCAAGTATTTAAGGAGTACCTTGATAAGTTTGTCGTTGTTTTCATGGATGACATCCTCATTTACTCTAAAATAGAGAAGAACATGAAGAGAACTTGAGGATTGTATTTGGGAAGTTGAGAGAAGAAAGACTTTACACTAAGTTTAGCAAGTATAACTTCTAGTTAAAGCAGGTAGCTTTCCTAGGTTACATAGTAAATCAAGATGGTATAGTTGTAGACCTAGAGAAAATAAAGGCAATTATTGAGTAGCCTAGACCTACTACTGTATCGAAGTCAAAAGTTTTTTGGGGCTAGCTGGATATTATTGGAAGTTTGTGAAGGGCTTTTCTAAGATTACAATGCCTTTGATCCGGTTGACTTAAAAAGGGGTAAAGCTTGTATGAGATGACAATTGTGAAGTAAGCTTCTAGCAGTTAAAGGACAAATTAGTGATGATCGTGATACTAACATTACCCTGCAGTGAAGAAGACTTTATTATTTACAATGATGCCTCCATACAAGGATTAGGGTGTTTTCTTATACAAAATGGTAAAGTGATAGCATATGCATCTCGTTAGCTTAAGCCATATGAGAAAAATTGCCTAATTCATGACTTAGAATTGGCATAACCGTGGTATATGCATTTAAACTTTGGAGACACTACCTAGTAGGAGAGAGGTGCAAGGTATATACAAATTACAAGCTTCTCAAGTATTTCTTTACTCAAAAAGACTTAAATATGAGGCAGAGACATTGGCTAGAGCTGATCAAGGACTATGTCTTAAATATTCAGTACCACTCAAGTAAAGCCAATGTGGTAGCTAATGCCTCGAGTAGGAAAAGACAAGAAAATCTAGCTAGTTTGATCACTACTTAGAGGCCATTACTCTAGTAAATGCGCCGACTTAAGTTAGAGGTGTTGACTGGAGAGGTTGGAGCTAGAATGCAAAATTTGAGGATATAGCTCAACGTAATAGATTAAATTAAAGTTGTATAGTTAAAAGATTAAGGAATCTAAAAGATCAAAGACGAGATAGGAGCGGGGAAAGCTCCAGACTTTATAGTAGATGCTGGGAAGTTGTAAAGTTTAAAGGCATACTGTGTGTACCAGTGCAGCCAAGGGTGAGAAGTGAAATTTTGAAAGAAGCACACTACTCCGCTTATTCCATTCATCCAGGAGGTACGAAAATGTATAAAGACTTAAAGATCACTATTGGTGGAATAATATGAAGAGAGAAATAGCGGAGGATGAGTCCAAATGTTAGACTTTCTAACTAGTTAGATTCGAGCATCAGAGGTAGACCGGTGAGTTACAACCTTTATTAGTACTAGAATGGAAGTGGGAGCATGTGACCATAGACTTTGTCACTACCCTACCAAAAACTTTGGCAAAACATAATGCCGTATGGGTGATGGTAAATAGGTTGACTAAGTCTGCACATTTCATCCCCATAAACATCAAGAGGTAATGAGATTACATAGGGTATCGACATTTATCACGTCTAATAGGGACACTCGGTCTGTCAACCACTTCTGGAGAAGCTTGCAAAAGGCTTTGGGTACCAAACTGCGATTTAGCACTACTTTCTATCTACAGATAGATAGTTAGTTAAAGCGTACCATTAAGATTGTCAAAGACTTATTGAGAACGTATGTACTTGACTTTGGTGGACATTGGGATGAGCATTTAGCTTTAGTGGAGTTCGCTTATAATAATAGTTGTCAAGCTACCATTCAAATGGCACCGTTTGAAGCACTTCATGGTCGAAAGTACAGATCGCCTATTCATTGGGACAAAGTAGGTGAGAGACAATTAGTGGGATTAAACTTGGTGCAAGAAGTAGTGGATAAGATTAGGTTGATTTGTCAGAGGATGCAAACTACCTAAAGTAAGCAAAGGAGTTACACTGATAGGTGGCATCGCCCTCTAGAGTTTTAAGTGGGCGAAGAGGTACGGTTGAAAGTTTCCCCAGTCAAGGGTGTAGTTAGATTTAGCTTAAGGGGTAAGTTGAAACCAAGGTATATAGGGCCTTACAAAATCATAGAGAAGATTGGCAAGCTTCCACTACAATTGGAGGGTGTGCATAACGTTTTCCATGTGTCCATGTTGAGAAAATATAAGAACTCGGTTCGTACCACATGGAAGAACTACATGTGTAGATAGTAGATTTAGAGTCACTATAGTTGTAGTTGGACTTATCAGTGGTGGAACGACCAATAAGGATAATAGCTACTAAAGTACAACAACTCAGGAGAAGTATTATTCCTCCCATCAAAGTTTAGTAGCCTAACCAGTCAAAAAGAGAAGCAATTCGGGAGCTTAAAGAGGAGATTAAGACCAAGTATCCAGAATTATTTAAGGACTCAGGTATTTAAACTTTCAAAAACGAAAGTTTTTTTTTAAGGGGGAAAAATTGTAAAACTCAAGTTAAAAATAAAAATAATAAATAAATTAATTTAAGGAAATCAAAGGAAATAAGTAGTTTTTAAATCTAACCTTTGGTATGGCAAGTAATTAAGTATCAAGTATCAAGTACCAAGGGCAAAAGTATTATAGGAAAAAATTCAAATATTAGTATAGCATGTAATTAAGTATCAAGTGCCAAGGGTAAAAGTATCATAGGAAAAGATTTAGACATTAGTATAGCATGTACTTAAGTATTAAGTGCTGGGGGCGAATCTATCATGAGAAAAGATCTAGACATCAATAAGGTATGTGATTACACATTAATGCTAGGGGCATTTTGGCCCAAAAAAAATAAGAGGAACATTACATTTCCTACTAATCAACTAATCGCATCTTACAGTGCCATAACTTCCTATTACACAAAAACTTACGATACTTTCCAAGGAACTTGCAGAACTCATCTTAACCTCAAATCCTTAATCAAAATTCATGTTCTTGAAAAAGGAATTCGACAAAAATCAAAATTTCATCCATATTGAAGAAAGTCTTCTCTCTATCCTCGTTTTACCTTTTCCAATTTATGCTTTTAGGGTTCCTTTAAGTTTTGGGAATGAAGGTGTTGATATTGTTAGTGTGGCGGTGGTGGTAATGTGGTTACGATGTAATTATATCTTGATGGTGTCGTGAAGTGGTGTTATAATGTGTAGTGTGCATGTCTTGTTTATGTCGAAGAATTTCTATGTGTGTACATGTGTGAAAGTTGTAGTTTCGGGTAATGTGAGTATGTACGCATAGATTAGAGTGGCAATGTGTATTGTGTATGTGCTTGTAGGACAGCATGCTAGGACTTGTGTGAATATCGGTACAACATGTATCTATGTTAGGAGGATATTGAAAAGATATATAGAATACAGTTTGAAAGCTTAAAGTATAGAGTAGAGAGTGGATTTAAGGAAAAAGAAGTATCGAATTATGAATTTATTAAATTCTAAGCTAGCGTTTATGTTTTGAACAAGTGCTAGAAGACACGTACTGTTGGATCATTTTGAGATAAGAGCTCTAGTTACAGGATACGTGTTTGTTAAATCTGTGTATTAAGATAGTGAATATGAATCAGACTAAATTAAACTTAAACTTAATTTGTATAGCTTGTTGTGCTTAGCTTTGACCATCCATTGGTCGGGTCTAGTGGTGTTAGTGAGGCATCTAGTAATGTACCTAGTGATCTTTACGTGATGTTGTCCCCTGTGGAGTCCCGTACTAAAATGACTCAGGTAAATCTAGATTGGTTTATGGCACTTGAATGTGAGGGAGTACCCAATGCTAATACTTATATAGTATTTATACATATTACTTGTTAAGGGTCATAAATAATCCCAAGTCTTAAGACGTTGAGTCTGTGATGGTTGTACGCCAAAATGAAACATTAAATCTATTGCTTGTTGCATTTAATAGCGGTATTTGTATGCGTATGTGTTTCTTCTGACACTTGTGTTACATGCACATGTGCATAGTATCCCATGCTAAGTTTTGGCTCACCTTACGGGGATTATTATTTTTTAGTTGCAAGAATAGTTTATGACGTAGACAATAGAGTTTATGCTGAAGGTTATGGATTTGATTACCTTTACCATGATGAGTAGAGAGATCATTACTATTATGAGGATGGAGCCAAAGCATTATAGTTTAGTTATAAGGAAGATGAGAGAATTTGTGTTTATTTTCATTATAATTGTTTGTTCAGGAGACTCGTGTGGTTTTGAAGTTACTTATGACTCCTATTTCAAGATTTAGTAGTTTAATTACTGTTGGAGCTATGAAATTCTAGTTAATGATCTAGAGTCTTTTTGTGTTTTATGGAGTTGAGTGGATGACATTTTATTCTTATTTAAGCTCGATGATTGTTAAATGGAGAATTGATAGATTTCATATTATTATCTTGTAGATCTTAGATAAGTTATAGATTTTTAGATGCCTAATGTATTAGTAAAAGATAAAAACACATAGTAGGGTTGTGGCGTTCTAGATTTCGGGACATTACAATTGGCCTCAAAACCATATAAAGCTTGAGCTTGCATTGCATATCACATATAAAACCGAGTAAAAGTTGGATCATGTCGATCATGCAACTTTACCAACTCACCTCTCATTAAAGATTTTTTTACCCAAAAAAAAGAGCAATAGTAGCAACACTATTAAAAACATAATACATAGGTGTGTAGACCAATGGTTTTTTTAAAAAAGAAAAAAAAAAGTGAATTTATGTTATTCGTCATTTGGTAACAAATTAGATATATTGTTTGGAAAAAAAAAAAGTAGTATATTGGAATAATTTTTTAACCAATTTATCTCCGGCACAAATGTGGCATGACACCTGTGAGGGAAAAATTTAGAAACGTTTTTCTTTGTTTTTTTTAAGTTTAGTATGAAATTGATATTATTTGAAAAGTACAGAAATAAATCTAAATGTTGTACAATTCGTAGGGCATTCGCAAATAAGAAGCAGAGTTGGATAATACCTGCGAATTTGGATATTAATAGTTGAATGTTTGATTGATGAATAATTGGAGCCATGTTGCAACCATGAACCACGTAGTTTCCTCAAAAATTGAGGTTCCAGCCAGCCATCCAACTCCGGCGACCACTTGCTATTGGGCATCTCATAAGTCCAATAACTTTTGTTGTTCCTCCACTATATATTACTAACTTAGGGAGGAAAAAAATCATACCTAATTTATTCTATTAAAAAATTATTATTCATGCTACTATATTATAATAACTTTAGTTATAAATCCAATAACTAAAATATAATATATTAAAATTTTAGGGCATCATATGACTTCAAGTGATGCATAACTGCTGAAGGAAATTTTAGGCAATTGAAGGTTAGCTGTTGCTTGTTCGTATAATGGATGGTATCAATTGAAAATTAGAGAAAATATGTCTATGTTATATTAGAATGTAACAGTAATATAACTCTTTCTAATCGTTGTTGTTTGGCTACCATAATTGTTATTTTCACCTTCTATTATTATTTATTGCTGCAATGTGATAATAGATATAGTTTTAAGTTCACTTTGGCTTGGTCTTTTGACATCGTTTTTGTGTCATTTTAAAATCAATTATTCATATGATAAAGGTATTGAAAAAAATAAAAGGTGAAATTCAGAACAAATACAAAACAATTATATATTGGCTATAAATAAAATGCAAATATTGCTTGCTAAGTGCTCGGAATCACGTTTTAGTGGAGCAAGCTAAGTATATTATATCTTGAGTTGATTCCTCGCAAAATCAACATCTCTATATCCAATTTTCGTGGATAACGGCCTATATTAAATTAGTTGAATTATTTATGTGAAAAACAACAACGCGTGTACACCAAACCATTTTTCTTTTTTTTGTTAAACCATGAAACTTTGCTAAGATGTGTTATATATATCAACATTCCAACGATGGTTGGTTGGGTAAATTATCACTATGTAGTGACTCAAACTTTCTCATTATTTTCACATCTGCCACTCTATTTTAGTGTTTAATTTTATTTCTTAAATGATATATTAGTTTTTAATTGCATTTTGTTATAATTATTGTTGGGCATATTGTCGATAAACCTTTTTAGATATAGCTACTCAAGATTAAACTAATTGGAGCATGATAAAGACTCGGCTCGAATAACTTAATTTAGATGTAACTTGGCTAGCCTCATCTACTAGAAATAAGGGATAATACCTCGACGAATAAGGCTTTCTCTCTCTCTCTAATTCTTTAGGGTTTTTACTCATGATCACCGTACTAACTTAGGTATCAAAATAGTATCTCTATAGCCATTTCTCTTTGTTTTACAAGTGCTACACGATGTAACAAATTATCACAATCTCTATCGATAAAATTATAAAATGACATTTGGCGTTGTTTGTGGGAAAAATACAACCTACATGATTAAAATCCACAAAGTTTTACACTTCTTCCATTGGTGATAATTTTTCCAAATTTCTTCTTGTTATATTGTTTGTTCTCAATTTTTTTTTTTTTTTAACTTCTAAGTAAGTCTATCCGGGATCTACTAGATAATCATATTTTTTAGGATGGTTTACGATTTTAACTTACATAGTCGATGTTCATGGCAATTTGTGATGGTTCGTAACTTTTGATTATTTAATTTGGATTGCAAATATGGGAAACTCAAGAAGTCTTATTATTAGAGCTGTGTAAGTGGGTTAAATAAGTTAATTCGGTTTGATTTATTTTGGTCCGTAGGTTAAATGAGCAAAAATACCATAATTCTAACCGACATAAAAATCAAGTTAAAAGAGCCAACTCATAAGTTAAGCGGATTAAGCGTAAATGTATCAAATGAACAGGTGTAAATGAATTAAGTTTGTTTAACCCACTTTTAAATGGATTAAAAAAATTTTAGTCTAAACTTATTTAAACATGGGTTAAACTGATGAACTAAAACGCAATTACACGTCTTTATTTATTAGGATCAATGCCCTTAGATGGTGAAAGAATGCCAACTCCGAAAGTAGTGCCAACTCCTCGAAAACAGAAGCTCACAAGCCCAGTGATTTATAAAAAGAAAAAAAAAAAAAGAGTAAAAAATGATGAATGATGATGGAGATTGTACTAAGGTAGTTGAATTTCAGAAATTCCATCCACGTCCCTGATATTTTGGAAGTAATCAGCCCCACTGATAGCCAACTACATTCCCTATCCCCAACAAACCCGGACGGTAACTCCTCTTCATCTTGGGTGGGTGGCCATTAAAGTCCACATGTGGAGACAGTAAAAAGAATAATAAATAAATAATCAGTACCTTTGTGCTCCATTTAGCAATCGAAGAAAGGTCAGCGATTTCACTGCTTGTCATCAGTATCCATAAGTCACCTGAGTTCACTCTCTTCAAACTATCTCTGCAAAAGCGGCACGACTACGATCTTGCTCGTCTGGAATTGAAAAACGTAAATTGATCTTCATAGTTTAGCAATAGAGAAGAGTTGCACCTACCATAATATCAGATCTGCCCAGAAATTATAACCCGAAACAAAACTGCAACAAATGACAGAACATGGTTATTCATCTTTATTGCCTTTGCACAGGAACTATAAACAGCTTCTTGGAAGAAATCACCATTTTTGTGTGCTTAAAAGACAAATGAACGTTACAGACACCACAGCAAGCTAATATTGGACACTGTGCTTCCATGCTTTCAATCGTGCATTGAGAAAAGCATCGGCTCCTATCATTTCCCTGTTGTGTAGGGAAGAAGAAGTCTATGGGGGACCCGAGCAGCTGTGAAATTATTTTTGACTTAAATCTGTGCTGTCACCAATCGAGCCCACGCCATCCCAGTTGCCAATTCGTTGCGGCACTTAAAGCGAGCCCAAAAAGCCGAGCCAAGCTCCGAGCTTTTCCGAGTGGCTCCCTAAGAGCTGAGCTGTCCATTAAGCCCAAACGCTAAGCTCCAATCTCCTTTTAACCGAGCTCTTCATTAACGGCTGAGCTACTCCATGACAGCTAGAGTGCTAAGCTACTAAACAACAGCGATGCCAACTAGTAGTCGGAGCAGGAGCTCCGAGCACCAAGCTCCCTTTGACCAAGCATAATCCACCTATTGTCGCCTATCATGACCAAGTCGAACTTTGTGTTAGAGAGGCCTAACAAATCGGAGGAGCCCGAGCTCCGAGCAAGTCCAAAGCTGTCCTAAGCACTGCACTGCAGCAACAATATAATGACCCACTCCATGCGCACCAAGCATCAGTCCATTTGAATTATTAACTTCAGCAATCATATGGCATGGTCGAGTTGTTCGTTACAAGCAATGATGCAAAGTTTTGCACGCATATACGACAAGCTGCAGCTTCCACAAAAACGGCCAATTAATGCATGGCCACATGGGCACCCCAACTTGAACTGCAATACTAAGCGGCCTATCCTATACAACGAGACAACGGTATGGCTAAGTCTTGTGTACTAGAGACCGAACAGACCCTAAGCCCGAGCTGTCCACTCCGCCTAACTGAGGTGAATGGATCAAGATATATATCAAGCCCGACCCTTGCCGGCTCTCTCCATCCTTGCCGAGCACTTTCAGGACGGTCGAGCTTGTCTTGGACCAACTTCGAGCACTCCAATCAAAACTGATGCAAGGACTGCTCAAGTCGGCATGCTGGAGTTCCTCTGCGTGCAAGGTGCTCGAACTACTTGTTTCAAACGCAACACCAATGTAGGAGCCATGAGCAGTATTAGATACGAGCAACAGTGGCTACACTCACGACACTGAATCCGACCTCCTTACGGACATGCCGAGCTCTACAACCGGGCAGTCGATGAAGAGCAAAACACCCGAAGAAGTTCGTTGTCATTCCGAACCGAATTAAACTTCCTTTGACCAATCATATTAGCACATGAATTGATGCTTGAAAGTGCAGCTTGTTTCGGTGAAGAATAATGCTCGAAGCAGCTCAGATGGGTCTTCAAGGCATGCTCAAAGTGTAGAGCTATTCTCACAAAGAGCAGCACTTCCGAAGTAAACGCGAGTTAGAGAAACACCATGCCGACCGAGCATCACCCTGAAATAAAACCGGATAGAGCGGACCGGAACATAAGCTTCGAACAGCCGATCCGTACTCCTCGAGCTACTCGACAGCAGCAGAGCTTCATTGCCGAGAAAAGCCATGTGTGACAACAATACAGCCAAGATGAATGGTAATCAGATATTGAAGCCGAACCGTCTAAAAGCTTTCCCATCGACCTGCACTCGATGCCGGGCTACGCGCTACAACGTTCGGGCTACGGGCTTCAATTGAAAACCGACCCGAGCTCCCTTGTGGCTACACTTAGCTATCAAGGCCATGCCGAGCTGAACCGTTTTGGATAAATCCAAGCACATCGAGCTCATTGACCCAAACTTGGAGCATGAATTTATGGTTCGAATTGAACGAATTATAGTTGATCTGAATACCCCTTACCGAGTCGAACTGCATCAAATAAAGCAACACATGATTGCCAGATCCGAGTTAAGTAGTCGGTCATGTCTGGAGCTCAGAGCCCTGCTACCTAGCTGCTCACTCTGTTGGTTAAGCATTGCCGTGCTGTCCATGATTCGCCGAGCAGCTCAACAGCGCAAACCGAACTCCACATAGACAGCGGAACTGAGCTACTTTCACGTGTCCAAGCAACTCTGGCGTGGCCACTAACAGTAACAAGAACTACCGTACATGCCATCCACGAGCTGATCATGTGGACAACCTCTAATTCTATTACATAGAATATGGCATTCGTTGCTCCAATACAGGCCTCGCGGTCCTGCTCATGTGCTCACTCCCATTGTCAACCTCTCGGTAATGAGAGTTTGAGGGGTTGGTGTTAGAGGAGGTTATGAGAAGTGCTAGAAGGAGAACTCACTTGCTCCACCATTACACATAGCATAGGTTATATTTAACTTGAACGACCTAATTGCTCTGCTCGCCTCTTCAAGCATTGTTGGTTGGAACACTACCAACTTGACGACATCAAGTAACCTCATCGATAGGACATCGATCTATACATACAAGGAATTCCCCCTCTTGTCTCTTCAGTCATCGTCAATTAGAACACTGATAGTTGACCACACAGGGTGACCTTATCAATAAGAAATTAGTTTATACATCCAAGGAACTCAAGTCCCCTACAATAAAGTTGACCCCTCTAGGTCTATAAACTCACTTTTTTCGTGAATTTAGCCAACACTGGCCTCTTCAAGTTGAACTATTTATCTCGACCTATCTAACTACTAAACACGACTCATGTCCAACTCAAAGATCTTACCTGCCTTGGTACTCTACCTAAGTTAGAGCTTTGGTCCATCGGATTGTGGATAAAGTTGGAAGTGCCAATAAGAATCTCCTCTTGTAGCCTTAGCTAACTTTCATCTTGTAACAGCTCAGTTTGGAGCATTGGGAGCCTATTCATGTGCTTACTCTCATTGCCAAACTCCTCAACAATGAGAGTACGGGGTTAAGTGTTGATGGGCCTTTTTGGACATAGGCAACTCGGGCCTAAATTGATTGGCCCACGACAAAAACCTAGCTTTAATAGCCCAGTTTATATATAGCTTACCCTCATCCACTATAAATAAGGGATGAGTGTCATGCCCTAAACTCGATGAGTTGTAACAGCCCTACTAATAGGAATTAGACCATTAGACCGTTGACCTAAGACTGAGGGCTAGAAAGTGTGGCCAGGTGAATTCTCTCCTTAAGACCTACTATTAAGGAGGTTGAACTGCTGCAATCTGCTAACTTGATGCCCTGGTCAAGTTAAACCCTCTCATACTAGTTAACTATCTATAACTCTCAACCAAAGTTACACTCGAGCAACAGCTCGATAGATCCTACTACCCACACGATCAACCTGAATCCAAGCCGTATTGAATGTGTTCGAGGTAAATTCACTTTGGAAGAATTATCTGCTTGGCTCGGCTTAATACAGCTGACCTACCACCCTTACTTAGCACCCTAACTCAGTAGATACTAAACTGATCATACAGAATTGTCTTTTCTACCATAAAGTCACCTATCCAAAAAGAGCCACGTATCTGACTAACCATGAGATAGAATCCTCCATATAAGATACTCATTTTTGTCATATTTTCAATTATACCCTTATTATACTTATACATTACTTCTTTTAAATACTACCCTTTTTAATCTTTTCGATTTTGGGTAAGATACCCTAATGTTTTAGGTATAAATACCCCATTGTAATGTAGCCACAATCATGATCTTACATTTGATAGTGAATATTCTTCCTTTCGTAAACTTGTTTATAGCTTGTTTACTTACTTCACTCTTATTTTAACCCGTAAGTAAGGTTAGGTGGCGAGTTCCCTCACTGAATCAACTCATGTGTTATATCGAGTTGAGCCATGAGTCTCCAGAAGTTCCTTCATGCATCATATCCTTGGAGCTATTTGTAGGTTTGCTTGTTTTGCTTTCTCAGTTTTAGCACACTTCTCACTTCGTCCTTCAAGCTTTCTATAAGCTTAGACTCAACCCCCCCATGCAACCGTCCTTTTCAATTCTTGGCTCCGGTTTTTATCATCTTGGTAGTAAAGTGGAGGTTTTATTTGAGTTAGTTGTGTTTGAGCTTTTGTGAAGTAGTATTTGCTGTGGTAAGGTGTTAAAGTTGTGTAGAGGTTTACAGTAGGTGTTTGAGTAAGTAAAAGGGTATAGTAATTTGTTGTTAATGTATACTTAGTTTTGCCCTATTTTGAACATTCAAAATTAAGTAAGTTTCAGTTGAGTTTATTGTTCATTAATGTAGTGTTGAGTTCACCGAGTTAATTAGGCATCCGTGTAAAAGAGTGTAAGTGTTGTTTAATTTGGAGAAATAGTATCTATTGTGTTACGGCAGTGGGTTGAAAACTAGAATGGGTAGTCGGGTGATGCGCCTAGAAGCTCAGTTATCACTAAGACTTACCGTTGTAGATCTGAACCAATGGGTCCTTTGAGATATAAAAAAAAAACATAATGAATAGGTCTACGAACTGGGTAGGGTAGCTAATGTGGAGCTACTCGGAGGATATGATATACCAACAAATACAACACAAGTTAATGCCAAAGTTCACCCGCCACTAATCTTGAGCTACTCGGCAATATTAGATAAGAGTGTATGAAAGTGGACTTGGAGAGAGTTGTCTCACAAGAATAATATATTCAATACTTACGTATAAAGTCAAATGATTTTGGCTTACAAGGGGAAGGGACTATTTATAATAAGTCCTTAGGGCAACATTACAAATAAAGAAATTACGAGAAGGAATATACAAGAGGGGAATCCTTGTATATATGAAAAGGGATAAGAAGGACAAAAGACAAAAAGGAAAAATAGTATAATGTCAGATAAAGAAGACATGTGACAGACTAACATTGGATTCGTATAAGGGATCTTTGAGTACAATAAGTGGGAGGAATCGAAGTGTTACGGCGATAAGGAAGCCGATAAGTGAAAGGATGCTGTGAGAATTAGAAAGAGGTCAGAAGAGAAGTACCTAGCTAGGAGCTAGTTGCATTTACTTAGTAGAAGACTCTTGGCAGTTGAAGGTTCGATCACTCAGCATAAAGCTTTCGACTAGAAGAAGGTTGGCATTAGTACAGGATAACGAATAAAGCATAGTATAACCACCTGGCGCCCCAAGGGAATTCAGCCATCTTCCTTCAACATAATATTTCTCGTCATTGGTGAGTTGACGAAGAAAGAATCCTTCGGGTGAAGGACTGAAGGCCTCTTAGGTGTGTGCGAGCAATTAGGCCAGTAATTGGCAACCCATTAGCTCCCCAAGGTTGTTGGAGATTTTCCCTCAAATCATGATCCTTGTCATCATTGTTACGCCCCGAAGTCACAGAGTTGCAACAGTCCCGCCTTGTAAACTATTCTATGATAGTAACTGGCCTTACAGTACCTAACATAGACATGATCTACACAAGGCGTCGACGACTCCTCACTTTGAAGTAAACAGTCCGATTAATAATTAAACTACAATTATGATAAATAGTATAAATTTCTAATAAACATTTATAATTATATATAAATCCACAGAGCTTCTCAAGAAGTTTTACATAAACATAATAGTTCACTAGATTACATAACAACTATCAGTCTTTCATCTCTAATTACATGGTCACTCTAGTTACACATTATACTAAGTAACTTGATCTTCACACCCCTGGCTTCAAACGGACTAACCACTGGGTAATTGTAGGGCGGCATAGTACTTGAAGTGTTCAGAAATCAGAACCTACAAAAGGATCTATAAGGGTATGAGCAACTACAGCTCAGTAAGTTGAATTGGAGACTCATGAATGCATACAAGCACAAACAGGGTTATCAAACAATTATTTTCATGCAATGCAACAATTAAGTGTCATCGCACAACGTAGTCCGGTCCGTTGTGAAATCAGAGAAATTTCACCCGCTCTAATCCGGGTTGAGGAGTTTCGTGTTATGCAGTAGCTCATAACCAAACCCAGGCTTGTGCAATGGAGACCTCGCTCCTCCGCGACTACCTTCGAACCATTGACTTCACCCTCGCCGTGACCTCCTCTCCTGTCACTTAGTTCGATTAAGGATGAAGAAGGGACCATTTTGCAATCCTGTGCTATCCCTTTCGAAGGGGTCGGTATTTGGTTGGAGAATCCCATGATCACCTAACGGGTTGCAATGCATGACATTTTCGGTTATTAGGGTTGACTAAAATTAAATTCCATTTAGAGTGTTCAAACAATTTCATACCAATTCAATCAGTCACAAAATCACTCACAATACAAATTCAGCACGAATTCAGATACATCAAACACATGCGTAAACTACTTATAATCACAATTATATACAAGCCTAAGTCTTCGAGTACTACAAAACTAATACTCTATTACAATAAGTAATAACCCAACTTACTTGGAATTACTCGATCGCTCGATCCCTTAATTGCAAACTGATGTGTCTCTAGGTATCCTATAATACAAATAGGTCTTTTTAGTACTTATAATTTATGGTTTCATATTCTAAGTTATATTAACTCATTTTTTCCGTGTATACCCATTACATCCTAACAATTCATTATACTCTATTTCGGTGTTTGAATCCTAAATGAGATTTTAAATTTTGATTCCTAAGCCTTAAATATGCTCGAATCCTAATATGAAATTAATCACATTAAGCTCGAGTGTCCAAATATCCTATTGGGTCATAATTTGGTATGCTAACCTATTCGGTACATGATAACCCTAATTGCGGTATCGGATTTATTCCCAATGTGTGAAAAATCTTACATTTTGAGACATTTACTTAAAATTAAATGTTATTCAGATTTATTATTTTTCTGATTTCTATTATAATATTTATCTAAATAACCTTTTTTTTAGATTTATTAATTTACAATTTCATATATTACTAATTTCTTATATTAATTACCTAATTTCCTAAATTAACCATCCCTAACACTCCAAAGGCTAGGATTAGGGTTCCACATCAGAGATTAACATCCTTAAACGTCTAATTAATATCTAAATCAGTAATTAACATCTTAATCATCTAATTAACCCCAAATCACCTAATTTTTCTATCATTTTAAGGCTAAAAATTAACTTAAAAATTTTGAAAATTAATTTTAAAAAAATGGCTTCATAGCACTATTATATATCATATGAGCATCCTACAGAAAAAAATTGAGCTCCAAACTACACTCCTAAGCCTATTTATTTTCCGTTCTAATCATGTTCGGTTTTGAACAATTTGTTAAGAACCCTATAATTTCAGACATAATTAAACTAAATCAATATTTTTCCCTAAATATATATACAATAAAACCTCAGAATAACAAGTTTCATAATTTTCTGGGCAAAAAAACTAATTTTACAAAATTATTCAAAATCGGGAAATTTAAAAGACTAACCGGTCTGAAGTGTACTGGCCATCCAAACCTGGTCCAAGGCTGTCGGCCAGCCTAGACGGTAGGGCTAGAGTGGTATGGTGGTGGCGGCTCGGTCCCAGGTGGTAGTGAGGTGTGGGTTTCTCTCACTATACGAATTTGTACAGTTTCCTTTTCTTTCTTTTTTTCTAGATTTTCTCTCGATTTTTTCAGTTTTCCTATTTTTCGCTAATGCTAAACTGTCCAAATAACTTCTGGAAATTTTCCCTATTTATAGACATTTTTTGTAATTATTATGCATTAATTAGACAAGACTTTGCCCAATTTCCTTGATTTTTGGCTTTTATGTTGTCTAATTTTAATTGGTTGATTTTTCTTTTACAGATCTTGACTTGCCACGACCTGATTTGGATTATTCTAGCCTCTTTTGATTTTTTTCTGATTTTTTTCATAATTAATTTATAATTTTCTTTAATTATTTACTTCGTTTTTGACCAATTTAGGTAATTTTGCATATTTTTATCTACACGTAAATACATGTGGGGTACATATGAACATTCCTAATTATTATTTTGGTCATTCTAAAATTTTTAGTATACATATAATCTATCTTTAGTAATTTATTAGTTATTTGATTACACTTTTCCCCTTTTTGGTAATTAGTACTTATTATACTTAAAATTTAAAAATTTTATAGTTTCCTATTTTAGTATTAATTTTCTTAAATTCAAGTTTACAGGGTCATTTTTACTAATATTTCTCTCATTAGTTTCTAATTTGGGTTTGATCGGATCCATTAACCGATTGCCCTAAACCTTAGGTTCTAAGTTCAAACCTACGGTCACTTGGCTTAGCTTTAGGGCTTACAATCATCAGGCACATAGGGAGTCAAATCAGCGACGTTAAATGTGGTAGATATGCCGAAACCCTTGGTTAGTTCAACCTCATAGGTGTTATCATTAATGCGCCTAAGGATCCTTAATGTCTGTCCGTTCTGGGAGATAGTTTGTTTATCCTCTTACTAGGGAAGCATTCCTTGCTACGATAGATCCAGACAAGGTCCCTAGGGGTACAAACAACTCGTCTCCTTCTATGGCTTCTTGCTTCTTTTTATCGAGCTACAATTTTGGCCAATTGCTCGG
Source organism: Lumnitzera racemosa (assembly GCA_024138005.1). Lineage (NCBI taxonomy): Eukaryota > Viridiplantae > Streptophyta > Magnoliopsida > Myrtales > Combretaceae > Lumnitzera > Lumnitzera racemosa. The sequence continues at coordinate 8,296,685 of JAMXBC010000010.1, forward strand.
TAATCTTCCTATGTAACCTCTGGAATTCCTTGACACACTGTAGGTCAGATTGACTTTTCTCTTATGTAGTTAGACTGTTAATTAAATCCAAAGATAAGTTCGGGTTAAGTCCATAAATAACATCAAATGGTGATGTTCTAATTAAGCTGTGAGTCGAGTGGTTCTAGGCAAATTCAATGATGGGTAAGCATAAATCCCAATCATGAGAATTCTTCCCAACAGTTGCGTACAAGAGGCTACCGATGTTTCTATTCACAACTTCAATTTAGCCATTTGTCTGGGGGTGACGATAAGTACTAAAAAGGAGCTTAGTACTGAGCTTCCTCTATAGGGTCTTCCAAAAGAAGCTCATGAACTTCGAGTCATGGTCAGACAAGATAATCCTCGGCACTCCATGTAGTTGCACAATTTTTTGCAAAAAGAGATTAGCAGTGAATAAAGCATCATTAGTTATGTGGTAAGGAAAGAAGTGCCTATCTTACTAAATTGATCAACCACCACTATAATTAAGTTGTGTCTTCTTGGCGTTTAGGGAAGGCCGACCATGAAATCTATGCTTAGTTTAGTCCACTGCTGCTCTAGAATTGGTAGGAGTATATATTCTCTATAAGGCTCTCTCCTCCCCTTTGCATATTTACATTCAAGTAGTCGGTGCACATTCTTCCCAGTAAAAATGTTCTTCAATATCTCAGTGAACCTCTTTTCCCCAAAATGGCTGCCTAAACCCCCAGCATGAGCTTCTCAAACAAGTAGGTCCCTTGTCGAACCACTCCGCATGCAAACCTGCCTACCCTTCATCAAAAACCCCTAACTGAAGTATAACCCTTCTACAGGTCCTCCAATGCCGCACCTGGCTACTAAGGGTCTAAAATGTGGGTCATGTTCATACTGATAAGGTAAAGTATCAAATCCAAGTACCTTAGCTTACAGCGTTGTAATGAGGATATGATTGCGAGAAAGTGCATTAGCCATTTTGTTGGTACTCCCCTTCTTATATCTAATGACATAGTGAAAGGTCTCCAAAAGCTTAACCCATTTAGCTTGATGTAGAGAAAGCTTTTGTTGCCTGTAAAGATGCTTGAGAGATTCATGATCTGAATAGATAATGAATTCTCTTAGTAATAAATAATGTTACCAGTTCCGGAGTATTCAGACAAGGGCATAGAACTCCTTGTCATAAGTTAAGTAATTTAGGGTAGCACCTCGAAGTTTTTCGTTGAAGTAAGCAATGGGTCAGCGCTCTTACATAAGGACGATACCAATGGTGACACCAAATGTATCATATTCAACCTCAAAAACCTTCTCGAAATCTGGTCGGGTGAGGATTAGAGCAGATGTCAACTTAGACTTCACATCTTCAAAACTCTTCTGAGCTTTCTCTAACCACCTGAACTCGATGTTCTTCCTGGTCAATTTAATTAACAGTGTAGTTATGGAATTGAAGTTCTAAATAAATCTTTGATAGAATAAGGCTAGACTATGAGACCATATGAGCTCTTGACTTCAACAGCACTAGTCGACATAGGCCACTCAAGAATAGCTTTGACTTTTTTGTCATCAACTTGAACTCCCTTCACTGAAACAACATATCTGAGGAATACAACCATGCTTTGACAGAACACACATTTCTTCAGGTTACCAAAAAATCTCTCAGCGCAAAGTATGTTGAACACCAATCTTAAATGCTTGACATGAGTGATGAGGTTGACACTATAGACCAAAATATCATCAAAATAAACCATAATGCACTTGCCGATCAACGTTCTGAGCACATGATTCATCAGCTGCATAAATGTACTCGGCGTGCTAGTCAGACCAAATGGTATCACCAACCATTCAAACAAACTATCCCTTGTCTTGAAGGCCATCTTCCATTCATCCTTAGGTCTCATTCGTATCTAGTGATAACTACTCTTCAGGTCAATCTTAGAAAAGATGCAAGTGCCATATAACTCGTTAAGCATATCATATAGTCACGAGATCGGGTATCAGTATTTAATAGTGATCTTATTAATGGTTATGCTGTCAATGCACATTCATTGCGTTCTATCTTTTTTCGACACAAGTACAGCTAGTACGACATAAGGGCTCATGCTCTCAAAACATATTCGCGATCCACTAACTCATCTACCTATTTCTTTAGTTTAGTTGCCTACTTGGGATTAAGCCTATAAGCGAGTCGGTTTGGTAAGACAACTCTTGGTTGTAGGTTGATGCAATGTTCGATACCTCTCAAAGGAGGTAAACCTTTCGGTATCTCAATAAGGAATATGTTGGCAAAGTCCTGAAGTAGCTACTGTACTTCAGTAGGTAAGTTCTCAACTTCTCTAACCTCCAAGAGTCTCCCAGCTAAGAGGAGCACGTAGTCCTTAGCCAAGGCTTCTCTGGCGAATTAAGCTTGAGAAATCACCAAAGACTTCCGCTGCAGTGATCTAATAACCTTCTCTTGGGCTACTTAGACTTCCCTAAGATTCATGGGGGTTAATATAATTTTCTTCCCGTTTTTTTGGAACATGTACGTGTTCCTATATCCATTGTATAATACTCTTAGATCAAACGGCCATGGTCAGTTGAGTAATATGTAAGAAGCGCACATGGGGAGGTCATCACACAACACCTCGTCCTTATACCTATCACTAATGGTAATCGGTACCCTAACTTGCTCGGCAACCAATAATCCACCTTTCTCGTTCAGCCAGTGAATCTTATATAGCTTAATGTATGCAAGGGTCGGTAAATTCATGGCCTTGACTACCCCTTGTGCTATGACGTTAGTACAGCTCCCTTCATCAATGATCACGGCGCATTACTTGCAATTCACTCAATAATTTGTATGGAAGAGGTTCTCTCTTTGCTCATTCTCGTTAGTTACAAAAGCACTGAGAGATCGTCAAACAACAAAGAAATACTTGGCATCGTCCTCAGGAGGTTTCTTAGCATTGGGATTTTCCTAAAATTCTTCTAGCATCTGATCAACTCCCACTTCTTCCTCTCCTTCGCTTGTACTCTCTACTTTAAACAAGTGCTTGTCTCTCTTTATGGTCATGACTCGATGGTTTGAACATCAACCAGCCACGTGTCCATAGCCAAGGCACTTAAAACATTGGATTTCTCAGGTTTTCCTTCCTAAGCTCCGACCTTAGTCCCTTTAAATCTGAGGTTCCTCGGTCTTTCCTTTACCTCAACCTTCTTCTGGTTGGCTCGACATTTGCCGTTGACGTTCTACCTTGGAACTATTTGATGTTCGGTCATTCCCTAGTCATCTCGACACGTTGGCCCTATTCGGTAGCATCGATTAGCTATTCGGCACCCGATTAATCTGGTTCTGCCTTTACCTTTCAACTTTCTAGGCCACCTGGATGGTTTCATCTAAAGTTGTAAGGTTCTACAGCTCCACGATGTTACCAACCTCAATCCGTAGGCTAGAGATGAACCATGCTATAGTTCGTATCTCAGGTTCGTCGACATCACATCGGATCATGAGCAACTGAAACTCTTGGATATGGTCATCTACTAATCTATTACTTTGCCTCAGGTTTTGGAGCTATCTGAAAGTGTCTTGCTCATAGTATTCGGGAATGAACCTACTTCTTAGGACTCTCTTCATTTCATTCCATGTCCACACTTCTTGTCTGGCTCTTATGCGTACATTTTGCAACTTCTTTCACTACATTACCAGATATTTAGAAAATTCAAATGCAGCCACTCAAATGTGAACATTGTCTTCATAATCATAAATATTGAATATTTTTTCGATCTTTTCCTCCCAATATAAGTAGTTGTCAGTACTACCAGACCTATTGAAGCTCAAAATTTATACCATGAGGTGTTCAGCTACCTTAAGAGATCTAAGCTCACAATTGTCAACTCCAACATACTACTCTTCTTCTTCTTCATACTCTTCCACTTCATTTAACTCCAATCTTCTTCTCGCAGCTCTATTGGCACGACGGGGTAGTACTTGGTTCACAGGAAAGGATTCTAGTGCTTGTTCATTCATCTACCTTCTCAGCCTATCTCTCATTTCTTAGCCCTGTTCAACAACTTTCTCATGTAGCCTAGTCTCTAGAATTCTTTGTACTAAAGTAGCCAAATTAGCCACTGAAGCAGCCAAATTAACCACAATAGCAATAAGGTCTTGTATCTGCTCATCGGTAGTACACAGCATTTGTTGGGTCATGCGACCATGACCATGAGCAACACTTTCGGCATCGTTAATTTCTCCTTGAACACTAGAATTTAACATTCTCACAATGAGGCTTTGAAAGTACTCTCTACATAAGAAATCCTTACATACATACAAACACCATACAGCTCTTAGTCTCAACCTGAAGCTTTGATACTAGAATTATATGATGCACCTATGAGCTCAGCTATCCTTAGAACTTACCATTATAGATCTAAACCAGTAGGTCTTTCGAGATGTCAAAGAAAACAAAATGAGTAAGCCTACAAACTGAGTAGGGTAGCTAACATGGAGCTGCTTGGAGGATATGACACATTAATGAACACAACATGACTTGATACAATACATAAGTTAATGCCAAGGTTCATTTGCCATTAATCTTGAGCTACTCAGTAAGATTAGATAAAGGTGTATGAAAGTAAACTTTGAGAGAGTTGTCTCATAAGAACAGTATATTCAATGCTTATGTGTAAAGTCAAATGATTCCGGCTTACAAGGGGAATGGACTATTTATAGTAAATTCCTATGGTAATATTACAAATAAAGAAATTACAAGAAGGTATATACAAAAAGAGGATTCCTTGTACATAAGAAAAGGGGTAAAAAGGAAAAAAGACAAAAAGGAAAAATAGTACAATGTTAGATGTGTTGAATCTAGGGTTCATTATTTAATTTTGATGAGAATAAAACAAAAAGTATATAACTAAACATGTTGTTTTTAAAGAGAACAAAACAAGTAGATGATTAAACTAAGTATTATTTGATTATATTGGGATAATTGAATAAGATCAATTATCTTGCTTAATGATTAATTATATCAATTATCTTTGCAAGAAATTTACTCTTTTGAGTGGTGATCAAATGATCATGAAGTTAGACTGCAAAGAGTATTTGTTTGTTGTGTATGAAAAGAATTTTCAAGTGATATTTATCCTACTGGGTTAACGGCTCAAGGAAAAACCAAGTTGACGATATAAAGCCCTAAAAAACACAAAGAAAAGCACACTAACTTGGAAGAACTGGCTTACCAGTAGAGTAATTTTTACCAGCTTGCCGATAGTTAAAAGTTTCGGCATGTCGGTGAGTTTGATACAACTAACCGTTAGAGCATTTAATGCATTGTAATGAGAAGAATTGAATTGGATGATATAAATGCTCAATAACTCGACCAAGGATAGCAAAGAATTGATCTTTTGCTGTAATATTTCAACATTCTCTTGTATTCTTGTTATATATAATTCTCATTATCTCTTGTACCATAAATTGCTAATATTTAGAGATATTTGAAGCGTAGTGCTTGTGAGCTATTAGTTGCAAAGTATTGAGAGTTAAAAGCACTACACAATAATCCTTGAGATTGAGTTTTGTTTTGTGAGTAGAGATTGTGACTTGTGTTGAGAATTGTGAGTGAGAAACTTATGTAATTAAATTTGTATGTGTATAACTTTTAGAGCTTAGATTAAGAAATTAATAAAATGGTATGAAGTCCTCGATTGGAGGCATTGTGTGTTCATGGAGACTAGGGGGCGATCCAAAGTCCATGTTATATCTAGGCTTGATCTTCTTTATCCCTATCTCTTTTAATTTTCGCACTTATTATTATTTTATTGTTGCTTTAATTACTCTTATTATTGCATTTAGTTGGTTATATCAGAAAAGAATTGCAATTTGTCCTTAAAACTCAATTCACCCTACCTCTTGAGTTTAGCCTAGTGTTCTTTAAGATGAAGAGGACAGGTGACAGCGCGATATTAGATCCGTATAAGGGTTCTCTGAGTACAACAAGAATGAGGAATCGAAGTGTTACGATGATAAGGTAGCTGAGAAGTGAAAGGATGCCATGAGAGTTAGAAGGATGCCGGAAGAGAAGTACCCAACCAGGAGCTAATTGCATTTACTCGAAAAAAGACTATCAGCAATTGAAAGTCTGGTTATTCGGCAGTTAAAAGTCTAGTTACTCGGTATAGAGCTCTTAACCAGAGAAAGGTCAGCATTGGCATAGGATAACAAATATAGCATAGTATAACCACTCAAAGCTCCTAAGGAATTCAGCCACCTTTCTTTAGCATACCGTTTCTCGTCATCGGCGGGTTGACAAGAAAGAATCCTTCGGGTGAAGGATTGGAGGCCTTTGAGGCATGCGTGAGTGATTGAGCCGGTAGTTAGTAACCCATCACTTGGGTTCGAGTAAGTATGAAGAATAGGAAGTAAAATGAGAGGTTTTGACGATGAATATATATGGATATTATGCACTAAGACATAAACACCATCAGGAGTTGAGCTCGAACTAAGGTTCAATAAAACTCACAAACACTAAATATCACTCAATTTTCGAATGAGAGGTTAGATGTGACATACTAACTTACTCAAATGAAGGGGTTTGCTACAATCTTAAGAACAATATTGATAAGAACGCAAGAAGGGTTAGAGAGTTTGTCAACATTTAGTAATCCGACAATGTTAGCCCTAAGTGCTCAACAATGACATTGCTCGAAAAGAGGAAAGTTTCAAGTATGGGTATTAATCGCCTCTAATTAGAGCTTCTGAGTTTTGAAATTCATAAACCTATAATCTATCCTTAACTTGGTTCAACAAGAAAATGTACCTATTGTTTTATAACATTGATGAGTATAGGGTTGTCTCCACTAGGAACGACTACAAACACTAGTATTAATAAATCTTTCTATGATCTAGCAACCAAATTTATTAAGTGATGAAAAGATTAAAATATCTAATTTACTAACTAAACTACATTAATCCATAACAACTTTTATCCAACATAAATACTGTAGAAATTATTAACACTACAATGATTAACATAAAGACTTATTTTACCACTTAACATGATACTATTAATATACTTTTTTTTGTCCTAATATTTGTTATCTACGAGAAATTACAAGTATGTAAGCATCCTTATTAGAATTACTTACTTCTAATTTTAATTGTATCTATTATAATTTCTTCTAAATTTATAGTCAATTTGGATCACATTAATGTTATGTTCATTTATTGTTCTCCCTAAGAATGCAACAACTTTCTTAATAATATCTCTACTATTAGGGGTAATGTGTTCCAATGAATTAGGTCTTGTAAACACCTAATTTTTGCTCCTTTTTTTTATTTTTTAGATTAGGTTATAGGGTCCTAAATTAGAAAAAAAATACAAAAAATAGAAAATCTAAGAAAACCCTTAAAAATGAAGAAATTTAGAAAAATAGGAATTTTAGAAAAATACAAAAAAAAGGAAAAAACACAAAAAATAAGAAATTTAGAAAAAATACAAAAAAAATGGAAAAATATATAAGAAATTTGAAAAGTTACAAAAATTTTAAAAAATGAAAAAAGAAAGTAGGAAATTTAGAAAATAAAAGTTTTTAGGTAGTTTAAATAGACAAATGATTGTTGACTTGGGTTTAAGTTTAAATCTAGTCTAAACTAACCAAATCCATATGTATAATTCACATATGGATAAGGCATAGGCTAACGGCCTAAAAGATAAGTGCACGGACATAGCTTTAGGGTTTGGTTTGGGGTCTTGGGTTCGAGTCTCATCATAGGCAGAGAATGCCTTTTATTTTGTTTTTTTTCCTATACCTCACATGCTGCCACATGTCAAAGAATCATTAGGCCATGTGTCTGCTCATAAAACGTGGCACTCTATGATTCACCTGGACAACACATTTTTTTGTCCCCATTTTCTTCTCTACTTTCCCCTTCTTCCCTTCATTTTCCTTTTTTCTTTAAAAAAAAAAGACGATTGAATAATAAAAAAAAAGAAAAGGAGAGGACAGATACAAATGGATAAGGGGGATTTCATTTTGAAAAAGAAAAAGGACACACGGCGCAGAGGGGTAAAGGGTTAGATTTTGAAAGGGAAAAACCCCATATTCAAAACATATACAAAAATAGAGGGAAGGGGAATTTTTTTATTTTTTTAAAACACACACACAGCACACGCAGGGGGAAAAACTCTTGTATACATAACTCAAGATCTCTCTCTCAGCCTGGGCTCCAACTCGCTACCCTCTTTCTCTTTCAATCGATCCCTTCTCTCTCTCTACTGTCTCACTTACTCTCTCGAGCGACTCTCTCCTTCTCATCTACTGAACATTGACCTATATGCTAACTACCATGCCATTGTACATTGTACCCGCTTTGTTGAATCACAGCATACAACGATCACCTCAACAACTTATACTCAGTGCAACCTACTGAATACACTGCCATAACTACACCCAATACCATCTATAACCACCATTGCCTCTTCGCCGTGACCCACAACCACACACGAATTCTCTCTCTCTCTGACCCTTTCTCTTACCAACCATGTCCTTTCTTTACTACCTCTCTATTCACTCTCGAATCCTCTCTCCCTCTACTATCTCCCTATCGACCTTAACTCCCCAACGCTACTGCCCCAAACACCCATACTGTAGACCACCTATGTATGACCCATCGAATCCTACACCTATCATTGCATAAGCCGCCGCACGCAACACCACCATACCATAAACACTCCCTAACCTCATCCTCTCACACAAACCTAAATCTAATGTAGTCAGACCCCCTGGTCACGAACCTACATACACCACCGTCGCTATTCTCCATTAGACACCTAAAATAACCATTGTTGGTCGAGGCATCACTCCTATTCCCCATAACCCTAATGAAAAACATATAAAATTGCTTTCACCCGCTTAAAATATGCCTCGAAACAGCCTCTATTGTATTACATTAGTCGTTGGATGCAACTCGAATTTGACTTGGTTCGAACCGACCAGACCCAAATCGAAACCCAATCCAAACCGGAGATTCGATCCGTGTCCTCTCTAGAATGAACCCGTACTGCAAGTTTAAATCTAGCCCTCTTCCAATTTAATTATTGTTGTTGATTTTTTTATTTATTTATTGTATTTTATTTCATTATTGTAGTTTGTTGTAAGAAAAAAAAAAAGAGAAAAAGAAAAAGAAAACCGAGAAAGAAGAAAAAAAGGGGGGAAAGAAAAAAAAAGAAAAGGAAAAAGAAGAAAAAGTGGTATACTCATTTATTTAGTTATTTATTTTTTGATTTTTTAAACAAAAAAAATATGGGATAAAAATATATATAGATATATAAGGAGAAATAATAAAAAATGAGAATGAATTAAATGGGTTAATGATAAAATTGTTTTATCACTAAGAAAATTGATTTTTTGAAAATAAATAAAAATAATTGGACCATCTCCAAATTAAGATCACTTTAGAGTGTTCAAAATTAAAATCCAATTTAGGACCCGTAGGGAAATTTCTTCAAATAAACCAGAATGAGTAAAAATATAAACCCAGCATTTTTTCCAAAATTAAAATGAATCAACCTGCTATGTTTTTGGTGAACAAACTACGAAAATATGATCTCGAATAGCGAGCATGTAAGCACCCGTATGTTGGTACAAGGCAACTTAAAATATGGAAAGTTTTATTTTTTCCATTTTTAGATATTTGTGTAAATAAATCAATTTAGTTGCGTGTATCATAATTTGTTGTTTTATAAGCTGAAAAAGGATATATTTGAAAAGCGAAATTAAAATCAAGAAGTTAAAAAGTGGTACCTGTTTAGGGTTTAATAAATTAGCCTCCAAACCTAGATCTCTAGTTTTTAAAAAATCGTTTTATAAATTAGTTTTTTAATCGATAGACCGGTAGCTAAGTTATAACCGAACTCTTTTTCCCGATTTTGGTCAGCTGGTGACTCCAATATTTTTTTCAAAATAAAAAGAAATTGTTTTTTTTTAAACCCTAGTTGAAGATCGATATTAAACGAGTAAGATTTAATACTGGTTGGTTTAAAAAATAGATAATTTTATAAAAAACCGGGAGGATAAAAAACCAAGCTCAACAAGTCTATTCAATAGAATTGTTTCTCGACATATTCTATTAAAATCTGGCCTAAGTCAATGTCATGTACTACACTATATTTAGATTAATTAAGTTTAATTCATCAAGAATAACAACATCAAGAAACTACTATTCTATGCACTTAATCATACTAAGTGGATGTAGTAAGTCTTAAACTACTACTCATACATGGTGAAGAAATAAAACGTATCAATAAAATACATAATTAACAAAGAAATTAACATAAGACAAGTAGAAGAATACAACCACGTTTTGAATTTCACTATAGAAATCATTACAATGTACAAATAATTAATCCCGTCATCTCTCTCTCTCGAGTAGTTCTGGGAAGAGTACGATATACACCAGTGATTGTACAAGAAAAAAAATGAAACGAAATACAAAATGGTATAAAGATATATGATCTAATGTCCTCTTCTTTCTTTTGTAAATTGCAGTATATTTATATTCTTCTGGTCAAAGGGCTCAAAATAAACCACTTCAAGATACCTCTGGTGTTAAGACTTGGTCTACGCACCGATTTGTACAATAAAGTTAAAGAGGAATAATCATGTCCATTCCCATCATGCCTATGGCTCGGAGAGTAATCTTCTCATCGCAAACATGTCACCTCATCATGCCTGTGATTAAAGGCGTGATCATCCTTCTGAGATGGAGTTACAGCCGTAATGAATAGGTAGAAAAATAACTTTAGCCTAATTCACTCCCTTGATCACGGTTGTGATGGAAGGAGTGACGAGCGCTGGGTACTCAAATATTTTTTATTACACTCATGATTGCTTTAAAACTCCTTGTTCTTGTGTAATTTCATTTCTTCTTCACTTTGTCTTGAATAAATATCATTTCCTTACTCTTGAATCATCTGAAATCGACATATTACATAACTAAGTACCAAGAACTTTAGAAATAAATACAATTATGGTTAATTTACGCCTAAATATGTCTTAAAAGTATAAAGTAATTTACTTTTATTAGGTACATTCTTCACCATGTAATTATCTTTATCTCTGTCTTTGCTAATTACAAATGTTGCTAATTACAAATGTTGCTATTTATAGCAAGTTCTAAAGACCTAGTGACAAAAATGTATATAATATATAAGGTCTTAAACCCTAAAGAACGGGCCCATAATTAAAATAAGAAAAATATTCACAAAAATACAAAATTGTGCATTTAATAGAAGAAATCGGCATGTAATCATTCGACATGCTTTGGAAGGAGCAGGATCCAAATTGGGCGAAGTCGACAATTGGATATTCGTATTCGAAGAGGAGTCCTTGAAGTCTCGCAGTGCTTAGCTAAGATACCCAAAAGGTCGGCCTATAGTTGCTGAGTACTAGAATTAGTCGGTATTAGTCTCTTCATACCCTACTATGTAGAATGGATCTTTGGCCTCAAACGCTTGGCCATGTGGTCTCTTATCTTCTTAGCAAATAACAGACTTGATGCCAAATGGCTCCTTTTCTTCCCCTCGGTCTTCTAGTATTTGCTCGACCTTGGCAAAAGTTGTTTGGCTTCAGCTTTGAACAATTTGGCCTTGGGTTAAAGCAGGTTGGTTCCAGCTTCTGGTAAGTTTGGCTTAGAGATCGTCGTAAGCTGATTCTTATCATATTATTTCCCAAATTTGAAGTTTATAATTGCGTTTTTGTCGAAAGAATGACAGATTATAGTATCAACGCTAGTATTAGAGATGACAATAATGGTGTTGTCTACCATGGACGACAATCCTAAGGCATCCTTAAGAGTATAAATGAGAAACTTGATGAGATGGCTAACCTCATAACTGATTTAACCAAAGTTATTCATGCAATGGCTTATTGACCTGTTAAGGCCATGCAAAATACTTTACAAACTGCTTAACCTACTAGAGGATAGAACTCATCTCAATAAGTTCGAAGTAGAGGAGTAGTGATAGGAATCGCCCCCCTGGACCGATCACCCATAACCAAGCTAGAGGACTCCAAGGACTTACTCAAAGGATACTAGCTTAAAGCCATATCCGAGACGGAGGTTTTTATCCCAACCTGATCCCCTACAAACCTGACTGCTAGACCCTTACATGTATCGAACCTACTCTTGCCCAGTAACTATACTTTATCCAAAAAACAACCCAAGACTAGTCGAGCTGAGCTATTGATCCAACTACAGATATCTAACCGTAACTTAAGCTGACTCTTCTTCAGAAGGACTAATTGACCCTTGACTTGACCTAGATCAGGTCGGCTCCTGACAGCAAATTCTTCTCTCACTTTTGCCCTCTTGCACCATATTTTTTACATCCATCTGTTGCATGATACGTGTCTTTTGGCACGACGTTCCAAAAGGATTATTTTCTCTTCCGTACTAAATATTCTATCTCTTTTACCCCTTTTAGTATATATTATGCCACTTATTGTAAGGATGCCCCTTTTTGTCTTTTCATATATGTAAAGTAACCTTAGTAGACAGGTATATAATGATAGGAATCAAGCTATTGAGCCTTTAACCTATAGTTGAGCCTGAAGACTAGAAAGACTGGTGAAGCGAATCTTCTTACTCTAACTGACTCTTACTATGGCTGAGTTATTCCTTGCTGATGATCAACTCTTTATGTCGCTTTGAATGACTGCCTATCTCTCAGAAATTGTGCGTTCACTCTAAGAATGCCTTGACAACAACCAAACCTCACATACCTGCTCGATCATGTCCGAGCCGACTACTTACTCGGCATAATTCTTACTAAGAGGTTGAGAGATTTGCCTTACATTAATCTTAGGCTCGTCTTATTTAGATGAGCCCACATCTGTTTAGCACTCCTGCTCGGTCACATAGCTAGCTCGAACTGTTTTGTCTACATCTTTCAACAGCACCCCCGATACACTACTACCATGTATCTAAGATCACTTGTAGAATCTGTTACTCTAATCATTTCTTTTCTATGAATATTCTTTTTTTATCCTTTGTATACTTTGGACATTACTTCTTTAGGATAATACCTTTTTTTTCTTTTCCTTTTTAAGTAGGTTGCCCTAAATTCTCAAGTATAAATACCCCTTGTACATGTAGCTACACATCATCAAGATATTATTAATACACTAGATATTTCCCTCTTTATAAACATTACTTGTTTACTCTTTCACTTCACTCTTATCTTAACCCTTAAGCAAGGTTAGGTGGCAAGTAACTTCACTGGACCAACTTGTGCATCATCTTAAGCTATGCCGTAAGTCCTCAGAAGTTCTATTGGTGCATTATATTCTTTAGAGTTGTTTTTAAGTTTTGCTTACCTTTCTTTTTCATTTTCCATTCATTTGTACGCTTTCTCATCACCCCTTCAAGCTTTCAGTAAGCTTGGACCCATCCCTACAATTGGCCCTGTCTGTTTTTGGCTATGGTTCGCATCATCTTGGTATTAGAGCAATGGTTTCTTCAGGTAAATTGTGCAGAGATTCGATGAAAGTAGTTGTTTAGTGTTACTCTATTTTGCCTTATTTTGAACATTCGAAAATAAAGTAGGTTTAGTGTTAGCAGGTGGTTTGTTGGTATTGTTATTATGTTACAACATAGCTAACCGACAATGTAGAGAGTGTGTTGTGTGTCAAATTTAGAGAAATGGTGTTAATCATAATTTAAACTTGAAGACTAAAATCGAGTTTATTGAGGAAAATGATGGACCCAAGTGTTAATGTTGGTGCTAGGGATGACAATAGTGGTGTTGTCCATTATGGCCGACAATCTTAGGGTAGCCTTAGAAGCACTTATGAGAGACTTGATGATGTTGCTAACCTTCTTGTAGATTTGACTCAAGCTGTTCATACATTGACTTATAAACCTGCTGAAGCCGCACATAACACTCTACAAGCTACTTGAGTTGCTAGAGCTCAGAACCTAGCTTAAAAAATTTGAGGTGGAGGAATAGGCGGACAAGTGAGAAGAAGAATTGACTTGAAAGAAATGGACAACATTTAATGAGAAGAGTACGAAGAAGAAGAAAAACGAACTTAAGCACCTTGAGCATCTAACCATGTTAAAGCTTTAGATTTTAAGCTTCAATAGATCAGGAAGTGTGGATGATTACTTTACTTAAGAGGAGTAGATGGAGCATACTTTTTGATTATTACCAATATGACGATTATGAGAAAGTGAGAACTGCTGTTATTAAGTTCTTCAAATATACCACCATGTGGTGAAAAAATTTCTAGGTTATGAGAAGATGAAAGAGTTTCCGAGATATAAATACTTGGCTTGTGATGAAGATAATACTCCAAAACTGGTTTATGTCGGATACCTATTTGAAAGACACTTTAACTTGACTTCAAGAGCTAAGACAAGGAAGCCAATGTTGATGAGTATGTTTAAGAGTTCTAAATGCTCATGATTTGTTGCAAAGTGGAGGAGCTATAAGCACGAACAGTCTCCAAATTCCTTATTGGGTTGAGAAGTGATATTTGAGATATCGTGGAACTTCAACAATTTACTAAAATGGATGGGCTATACAGATAGCCCAATGAGTAGAGAGGCAGAGAAGAAACAGAATGTTGACTCGACCTCTAACAAGCTAAACTGGTTATCTAAGCTAACCTGGTCAAGGAAGTTACCGAACCCAATTAAGTACTGAGTCAATCTGAAAGGTAGATATCTGAGCCAAATTGAAGGGCTAACCTGACAGTGACGTGCTGACTCGAACATACAAGAAAGGACAAGGATTTGAAAGGAAGATGAGTTAGGTTAAATGTTTCAAGTGATAAGGTTTTGGACATATGGCTACTCAATGTCCTAATCGAAGAATTATGATCATCAAAGGAGACACCTCGAAGCTTGAAGTAGACAGTACTGATAAGGAACCTGAGGAAGCGACTTTTGCCGAGAAAGAAGGTACTTAGGAGAATGAATTGATTGAAGAGGATGTGTTTACCAAGGACTTGGATCAGTTGATCCTAATCGTCCAACATGCAATGAGTTTGGAGCCTTCACATGAGGAAGAGTAGAGGGAGAACTTGTTTCATATCACTTGTAAGGTCAATAACCAGCTATATGCTCTCATTGTGGATAGTAATAGTTGTATTAATGTTGATATGGATTTTGTGGATGAGCACACAAACACAGTATCACACGTAACTAATGGATGGATTTAAGGTTGAGTAGGGGTCTTTATGGTTGAGTAGGGGTCTTTATGCATCAATGATGGATATGACGCACCGACACCTTACACAAGCTTGGGTCATAATTGATATGATGCACAAGTGTAACCAAAGATCACTGGCCACTAATCTATGCTCAAGGGGCTAGATAAGAGTAACTCAAGAGTAAGCAGCGGAACACTTAGCTCAAAAGAGTATGATTGAAAAACTTAATGTGATAATTGTTGCAGCTATTACAATATACAAGTATATATATGACCTAAGTAGGATAAATCATAAGTGAGAGTAAATTACAAAAAGATTCCTGCTAGTAAAGGAAAAGGGGAATAATTTACATGGGTATCAAAGTAATCATGCAAAAAGAATGTCCTGTAGCTGAAAGGACAGTATGAATATTAGAAAAGGATAGCGTGCGCATGGTTTGCTTATTCTATGGTCCCAAATGACACTACTGGTTAGGTAGGGGTGGATCCCAATCAGGTTAAGATATCATCGACAGTTCGGTAACTTAGATAATTGGGATTAGATCCGGGTTGGTTCAGGGATAACTCATTTTTAGGTTGGCCTCAAGTGATCAACTCTTAATCATTGTCAACTTGGCCTCAACACTGGTGAAGTTGGCAGTTTTCTGATTTGATGCTTAAACTAGTGTATGGCGGTGGGGTTGGCATGACACATTGGTTGGTCACCTCGACAATTTTCTAGATAATGTGGAGAGCGAAGTAACTCAATAGATCGGATTGGAGAATGCATTACTCGTCGACACTTAACTTACCTCGAGTAGCTCGGTAAACCATTTGAGCGGGCCCTAGGGTTCAAGAAAGCGTGATTGACCCTTGATCCCTATCATCCCCTCTAGGTTGTTTAAAGGTTGCTCATCCTCGAGAGTGTAAGGTTAGAGATTGGCAATTTTGAATCTTTCTTATTTTTTAGAAGGAAATGTTATTTTGTTTCTGTTCAAGTAAGCAAATATGTCATGGTTGCTGAAGTCTATCCATCGCATATAGGCTTTAAGTACATCGTAGCATAACCGTCGAGGTGATGTCAGGACCTAAAAGATCGAATGGAAGGATAGATAGACAAGTAAATCCCTTATGAATTACAACCCTTAAGGAGATTCATTGTTCAAAGGGAAGTAGACTACTCAAGAATTTCGCATTTCATTTATGTAGGAATTTAGAATTGAATAAAGAATTCAAAAAAAAAATCGAAAAAATAAGAATGAATCAATAAAATGGTGCTTGGTCTTCAATATGGTTCTCCGATTTCTATAGTTTATATAGAAATCCAATCGGTATCTAATGAGTTAAACAATTGAAGTAAACAATTTCAGCATAAATAGAAAAAAGTGGGGGATATGGCGAAATCGGTAGACGCTACAGACTTAATTGGATTGAGCCTTGGTATGGAAACCTACTAAGTGACAACTTTCAAATTCAGAGAAACTCTGGAATTCAAAAAAATGGGTAATCCTGAGCCAAATCCTATTTTAGGAAAACCAACAAAACAACAAAGATTCATAAAGCAAGAAAAAGATTTATAAAGCAGGAATCAAAAAAGGATAAAGGATAGGTGTAGAGGGATACTTTACTTAGCTTAGTAAAGCAAAAAAAAAAAAAAAAAAACAAGTATTTCCGTATTCAATCAATGATCCAAATTTATAGCTAGTTTCCCGCATCTGACTACTAACTCTATTCTAAATAACTAATAAAAAGAGACAAAAAAAGACAGTCTTCCTCTTTGAGTTTGCGGATTCTAGTCATAAACAGAAACAAAATCTAAAATAATAAAGATTCTATTAGATTAAATCGAATATTAAATCGAATATAAAATATTAAAGCTAATATATAGAATAGAATAAATATAAGAATAAATAGAAATAAATATGGATAATCAAAATAAATGGATTTCCATTTCAAATATTTTTCGTTATTGGGTTAGCCATACACTTCACATGTTTCTAGCGATTCACATGGTATCATCAAATGATACAAGTCTTGGATAAGAATCTACAACGCACTAAAATGCCCTTATTGACGATCCTTTACTCCGACAGCATCTAGGGTTCCTCGAACAATGTGATATCTTACACCGGGTAAATCCTTAACCCTTCCCCCTCTTACTAAGACTACAGAATGTTCTTGTGAATTATGGCCAATACCAGGTATATAAGTAGTGATTTCAAATCCAGAGGTTAATCGTACTCTGGCAACTTTACGTAAGGCAGAGTTTGGTTTTTTTGGGGTGATAGTGGAAAAGTTGACAGATAAGTCACCCTTACTACTCCATATCCCTTAGGTAGTTCAATCTTGTAGGCATTAGGATTGATCTTTTCAAGTACTTTGTAGGGTTCGTTAACTTTAGGAGACAACTTGCTCTTCCTTAAGTTTAGGAATTGTTCCTTGTTGAGATATATCTAGACCAGATCACTTGGTTGAAATTCTCTCTTCTTCTATCCTTGGCCTCGCTTCTCAAGCTTAGTAGTAACTCGGTTCAATTACTTTACAACCTTCTAGTGTATAGCTCTAAGGGCCTTAACTCTTTTTGCGGCCGGTTGGTCATCATCAGGTCTTTACTGGGGTACTTGGTCCATCGGGAGCTCGAAGTTAAACCCATAGGTGACCTTGAATGTGTATGCTATGGGTGGTTCTATTGTAAGCAAACTCAATGATTGGCTGACATAAATCCCAATCGGCCATGTTTCATCTGATAGTAACCCGTAGCAAAGTTTCTACGATTTTATTGACAACTTCGGTCTGTAGATGGCAGGATGTGCTATACAATAGCTTGGTTCCTAGTTGCTTCCATAGTGTCCTCCAAAAGTGACTTATGAACTTTGGGTCTTGGTCCAAAACAATGGTTCTAGGCACTTTGTGAAGTGTGATTACTTCCTATAAGAAAATAAAAGAGATAGTCGAAGCGTTATTAGTTTTGGAACAAGGCACGAAATGTGCCATCTTACTAAATTGATCCACAACCACCATGATGGAGTCCTTCCCTTAGGACGTCCTTGGTAATCTTAACATGAAGTCCATATTCAGCTTGGACCATGGTTTGGTTGAGATGAGCAAGGGTAGATAGTATCCTTACTCGGCTTGACTCTTTGCTTTTTGGTAAGTTACACATCTTATTAGCATGGATTGAACATCTCTCATCATCCTTAACTAAAAGAATCTTAAGAATAGTACCTCATGGGTTCGGAGTTTGCCAAAGTGTGATGCGAATCTACGAACACGCAGCGAACACGAACTATGAATGGGTATTCTATGTTTGAGTGGGATGGGGAATAGGAAGTGGAACAAGGTTTTGATGGTGAATATGTATAGATATCATACACTAAGACACAAACATAATTAGGGGTTAAGCTCGAAATAAGGTTCAACACTACTTATGAACACTAAATGTCACTCAAGTTTCAAATAAGAGGTTAGATGCGACTCACTAACTGACTCAAATGAAGGGTTCACTACAATCTAAAGGGTACGATTGATAAGAACACAAGAGAGATTAAAGAGTAAAGCACACTTAATAATCCAAAATGCAAGCTCGAGAAGTTTCAAGAACATCCTTACTTAAAGAGGAATGTTTAAGTATGAACTCCATTTGTGTATTCTTCTAATTCTCTTAGTTAATTATAAGAGTTGTTATTTATAGCAAATTCTAAAACCTTAGTGGTAAAAGTGTAAGTAATATACAAGGCCCTTAAACCTTAAAAAATGGCCCACAATTGAAATAAGGAAAATATTTACAAAGTATACAAAACTACGCATTTAACAAAGTAGTCGACATGTAGCCATCCAACCTGTCTATAGGATCAAACCCGAGCAGGGGCCGGTTGACAATCAAGTGTTCGAGTTGGAGTGGGATGTTTGAAAGTCTTACTATGCTTGGCCGAGCTCCTAATGAGGTCGACCTACAATTGTTGCATTCATAGATTGCTTGGCGTTAGCTTTCTCGTACTATGTCAAGCTATTCTTTAGCCTTAAGGCCTTAGTTATTTAGTTTCTTGTTATCTCGATAGACAACAAACCTGATGTTGAATGGTTCCCTTTACTCCTTTTGTCCTTCGGTTATCAGTTTAGCTTTGACAAGAGCAGGTTAGTCTCAAGTTAAGACAGGTTGGCTTCAGTTTCTAGTAGGTCTACATTGGCTTCTAATAGGTCGATCTCAGCCTAAGGATTGTTGTGGATGGATTCTTATCATTCCCATAGGGTTGAAAAGAAGTCGTCCTCAACTTTAGATTGTAAGCACGGGCATGGATGCTGAGCAGGCTCCTCTTTCCCCTTCTCTTTACCATCGCCACCAGGTTATTCTGGATTTCTTCAACACTCGTGGGGGTCAAGCAGTAGCTCGTCCCATCTTTCCAAACCATGTAAGTGTTGAGGAAACCATCGTGAATCACTCTTCGGTTGTACTCCCAAAGTCGACCAAGAAGCAAATTTGCTGCATTCATAGACACTACGCGAAGTCAACCTTATCCTCATATTATCCGGCCTTAAATGGTATCCAAGCTCTCTTATGTACACAGACTATACCCTTATTATTAAACCACTTTAGTCCATATGATTGGGGATGCAAGTAGGTCGGTAATCTCATTTTCTCCATAAGCTCGGTAGAAACGATGTTGATGCAACTACCTCCATCAACTACCAAGGAACAGGTCTTCCCATTCACCAGACATCGGTTCTGAAATAAGTTCTCCTTTTGACCTGAGTCTTCCTTCATGTTGGCTTGTTTGCTCATTGGCCTAAAGGTTCTCCCATCTCAGGGTAGACATTTATTGCTTCTTCACTCTTAGAGCTCTTATCACTATGGCTTTCTACTTAAGTGTTTGATCCTTCGCCTTTCAAAATCATTACCCTCTTATTTGGGCATTGGGAGGCAATATGTCCATAACCTAAACATTTGAAGCACTTAACTTCTTGGGCTTTGGTGCTGAGTACTCTTTCCTCTGCTTTCTTAGCATCAGTCTAGTAAGGTTAGCTAACGATGCATCTTTGGGGTCATACATACAGAGAAGCACTACAATAAATGAACCGAAAAGGAAACAAAAAAGAAACTAGCAAAGTTTAGGCAGCTATTAAATGGATATGACTCACCACCCGATCCTACTCAACCTACAACCTGTCGGATATGATATACCAGTCTGAATTGAAGGGTCATTCGCTACTACTCTTTTTTAAAGGAAATAGATAAGAATTGAATGATAATGAGAACACTAAGGTTGCTCCAGTGAGTAAATCCATATTGAAAGTTGAATGTGTGCATACAAGGAAAGTAAGGGTTTATATACTTGCCCATTAGGGTTATTTTATACGTATGAAAAAGACAAAAAAGGTATTTTATGATTACGTTACGTTAATCAAACTAAAAAAGGGTAAAAAAAAGGACAAAGAATATCGGCTACGGAAAAGAAAGAATCATTCTGAAACATTGTGTCAGAAGGCAAGTGTTACTTGATGGCTATACGTCAAAAGTATGATACATAGGTAGAAACAGGAAGCATTAGGAGTCGGGAGCCGACCTGATCTAAATCAGGTTAGGAGCCAATCAACCTAATAAAAAGGTCAGTTGTCTTAAAGTCAGACGCTAATAAGTTAGGTTGGTAGCTCGGCTCTGCTAGATCTAGGCTATCTTTTGGATTAGGACTTCTCTATTGGGCAGGAGCATATTAGACACACGTAAGGATCTAAGAGACAGGTCGGTAAGAGGTCAGATTGAGATAAGAGTCGCCGTCTCGACTATGATTTAGAGCTAGTATTTTCCATATAAGCCCTTGAAGTCCTTTGGCTCGGCTTCTTGTAATTGGTCCAGGGTTGATTCCTATCATTTGCTTAGGGTTCGAAGAGATTTGTTCTCAAATCTAAAGTGATTTCTGCTCGTTCTTTTGGGGTATTTATAGGGTCTTTTGTTGGTTAATGGGGAATCGGATCGAACACATTGAAGATAGAGGAGATACCATAGCCATCAGGTAACTTAATCTGGTAGGCGTTGTAGTTGATCTTCTTTAGGACCTTGAATAAGCCATTAGCTCGAAGAGATAGTTTGCTTTGTCTTAAGTATGGAAATCGCTCTCAGCTGAAGTAAATCCATATTAAGTCTCCTAGCTGGAAAGAAATAGTTTGGTAGCCTCAGTTGCTATTCTCTTATTATCTTTGGTTGAACTTAGCGATCTTCCTTGTGACAGACTAATGCAGCTCATGCAATTTTTGGGCTCGATCAACTCCGGAGTGACTTTCTTTAGTAGTTGTTGAGGTATTAATCATATCTAGGGGAATGGTAGGGTTAAGGTCATAGACAACCTCGAATGGGGTCTTCTTAGTAGTGTTATGAACAGTTCGGTTATTTTCAAACTCCATAACTAGTAGGAATAAATCCCAATCCCTAAGGTTCTTCCCTACAACAGCTCTAAGTAGATTACCTAATGTCATATTTACCACTTCAGTTTGGCCATCAGTCTGAGGGTAGCTATTAGAGCTGAACATGAGTTTGGTCCCAAGTCTCCTCTAAAGGGTCTTTAAAAAATAGCTCAAAAATTTTGTATCCCGATTTGAGACAATTGTTTTCAGTATTCTGTGTAATTGGACAATCTTCTGTAAAAACAAATTAGCAACGTATAGAGCATCGTTAGTCCGATGGCATGAAACGAAGTGCACCATCTTACTGAAATGGTCCACCATAACAAAAATAGAATCTTTACCTTTGGATGTTTGGAGCAACCCTTCGACAAAGTTCATGTTGAGGTCGGCCCAAGGTAAAGTTGGCATTGGTATAAGCATGTACCTTCCATGGGGTTCTCTTTTCCTCATAGCACGCTTACACACTTTACAACTACCAACTACCTTATGAACATTTTGAGTCAAACCTGGCCAGTAAAAGTTCTCCTTCAATAGATCAGCGACCTTGACCTCCCCAAAATGGCTTGCAAGTCTACCACTGTGAGCTTTTCGGACCAACAGCTCTCATATAGAGCAGTTTATGTACATAGCCTATAGTCCTTAAACAGATAGCCATCCTTAAGATAATATCCTTCAACAACTACCCTACTCGGTACTATTTAACAACGGGACCAAAGTGAGGGTTAGCAGCATATTGCTTCATGATGAGTGAGAATCCCAATAATTTTGTTTGCAAAGTTTGTCGTCGTGACAGAACATTGGTAGCCACATTCGCATTCCCTGTCTTATGCCGATTGACGTATGAGAACCCTTCTATAAATTCCAACCATTTAGCCTGCCTCTTGGAGATTTTATTCTGACTCTTAAGATACTTCAAGGATTCGTGGTTAGTGAAAATAACAAACTCTTGTAGTAACAAGTAGTGTTGCCAAACGGTAAGTGCTTAGAAAAGGGAATACAACTCCTTCTTGTATAGAGAATAGTTCAGGGTTGGGTTACTTAGTTTCTTATTGTGGTAAGCGATGGGCCGTCTTTCTTACATTAGGACAACGCCAATTCTAACTCCTAATACATCACACTCCAATTCGAAGGGCCTATCAAAATCTAATAGTAAAAGGACAGGTGCCGAGGTAAGCTTCTCCTTAAAGCTTCACTCAACTCGATCATTCTACCTGAACCCTTTATTCTTCTTTGTCAGCTTGATCAATAGGGCAACTATTGTGTTGAAATCCTTAATGAATCGCTCATAGAAAGAAGTCAAGCCATGGAAACTTTGGACTTCAGTGACATTCTTTGGCGTTAGCCATTCCAAAACAGCTCGGATCTTCTCCTCATTTGCTCGGATTCTTTCCCTTGATACTACAAACCCTAGGAAAATCACCTCTTTTTGGTAAAACATGTATTTCTTTACATTCCCATACAACATCTCCACTCACAAAATGTTAAATACTTCATGAAGATGTTGAACATGATTGTTCAAGTCGACACTATATACCAATACGTCATCGAAGTATATGACCATGCATCTTCCAAGAAGAGGGTGCATTGTCATGCCCCGAACAAGAAGAGTCATAACAGTCCCGCCGTGTAAATTAATCTAAGATAGAAGCTGACCTCACAGCTGCTATCGTAGACGCAGTTTACACAAGGCGTACAACTTAACCAGCTTGAAACGTCTGTTCTATCATCTGTTAATATCTAAACCTGTGGTAGAGCTTATACAAAATACTTGTTCTATACAATCTGCTGTTTAGTACCACAACAGTAATTATACAAACATTTCACATCCAAGGGCAAAGTTTACAATCAGAGTTTATTAAAAACCACAGGTTTACAATTTATATACAATAAGTTAGAAAACTAGTGGGCTCCCATGGAATTCCCATTTAGTTTTCTTCAAAACTTAAAGACAAAACAAAAGCTCAGGTTTAGTTAAATTCCTCGATCCTCACTTTCCCACACAGCAGCACACTAACCTGAGAACGGTGGTACCTGAACATCTTTGCCTTCACTCAGCACATGCAAAAGAGTCTGTAGAGGTGTGAGCACAACTAGCTCAATAAGTGGGGCGGAGTTAGAAGAGTACTTTACAGTCACAAATAAGGTTAATAATTATGATGAAATGCAATGCAATCACTCAAATGAAAACATCGTACAGTGTTAATCGGTCCACTGTGAGGTTAGAGAAATTTCATTTGCTCCAACCAGGATTGAAGAGTTTCATCGCGACTCAAGTCAAACCAAACCCGGGCTTGTGCAATGGGGAACACCCCCCTTCCATGACCGCCTTCGAACCACGGCCCCCAACCTTGCCGCGACCTCCTCGCCTATCACTTAATTCGACTAAGGGTGGGGAAAGGACCATTTCAGCTATCCTCATCAAAGGAAATCGGTATTTGGCCTAACACTCTTATTTGTTTCCCCTAATGGGTGATTATGCATGACCAATTACACTTTAGTCGAATAACCGTTAGTGTTAATCAGGGGGTGATCAACAAGTTCACACAATACAAAATCCATGCAAATATGCAGAACAGCACACCAAGGAGTTGAACTCCTGTCACAACAAAGTATCATTCACACACATAGGATGCGCATAATCATCTAACTACAAACACAACCGGAAGTACTCTTGGGTCTCCGGATACTTTTAAATAGTATCCAAACAGCGGCGAAGCTACCATCCCAACTTACTTGTTTAAATGTTCGCTCTTACTGACTTGAATTGTCAACCGTCTTTGGAAGGTCCTAATTACACAAAAGGTCCAAATTTAGTTTTCGTAATAATTACGAAAACATTAGGGTTTAATCTATAATGGTTATATATATATATTATTTTTATAATATACAATCATGTTATTACTATATATTGAATTAAATTATTAATAATTATAATAAAAATTTCTATTAATCCCATCTGATCAGCAATCCTTTATATAGCTTTTGGTTAATTCATTTTAGCCTATTAATATTACAATTATACCCAACTTGTAATTTAAGCTATTTTACTTGATAAATTCGTAATAAATAGTTCGGGTTACCAAATAATTCCCCGAAAATTTCTATGGACTTCTAAAAATATAGGGAATTCAGTTATCACTTGGTTTCAAGTTTTCGACCTGTTGCCTATATTTTCATATTGACGATTTTACCCCTAAATTTGATAAATTATCTAATTATAATTCTTTTAACATCCAATTAATTTTAATCTGACTCATTACTATTACTATTCATAATAGATCAGTACATATCCATTTCATCAATTAATTTCATAATTTCCTATTAAATTTATAATTTCAGCCTATTTTCGAACTAATTTCAGGCCTAAAAATTCAATAAATATTTAAATTATTCAAATCAAAATTCGGGCTACGTAGCAATTACCTATATATCATATACATCCTACACAAAAATTTTCAGCTAGAAACAACATCATATAGTACATTTATTTCATAAATATATATTCGGATGAATAGTAGATTTCTTAATAAAGTATATTATATATTACGAATTTTGCAAAAATAAAAATATCACATGAAAGCATGTCTAAAATAACCTAAGTTTAATTTTTTTCATAATTTTCTGGGCGGATTTACTAATTTTTAAAAATTATTGAAAAACAGAGCAAGAATTTGATCTTGCTGTTCTTGAGTTCTTCGGTGGCCGTGGGGTGGTGGGTAGTTATCGGACGGCTGGCACGGTGGGTGGACCGTATGGGGTTGGCTGGGTTTCACAGCAGATCTAGTCTAGGTTAAGGTTCTACACTTTCACGCAATTTCCCCTGTTTTTTTCTAAATTTCTTTTTATTTTCTACAATTTTTTCTAATTTTTTCTCTCTACTGTTTTTGGTTCCAAATTGCTAAACATTGTCATTCTGCTGCTAGGATAATTTTTATAGGATCCTTTCACCGCCTATGTATTTTCTTTATTTTTTTCTTTTGTTTTTTTTTTAATTTAAGGAAGCATGAGGTGTCATTTTGTTGATGAATTGCTGTTTGAATCAGCAATTCTTCTCCTATGCAGCAGCCACGTAGAATCCAGCAATCCTCAACTGTAATTGATCAATTTTTCTTTTTCTTTTATTAAATAATTACTTAAATATATATATTATATGTTAGAATTAGTTATTTAATTAATTTACAAGTTTATACCCTTTGTAAATAACATGTGAAATATATAACTTTACTCATATAATTAAGTTTCTAGTATATCTTTTATTTTTAGGATATGTTCTAAAGTCAATTTCATGAATTTAACACAATAAATATATAATTACACAATTTTAGGTTAATTTACGAATATAATTATTATTTGTACCGGGTATACTAAAAAATTACGTGTATTTTTTTATAGTAAATTATCCTACATTATCTCATTTATAGCTCAATTAACTTATCTCTAAGTTCTCGTTGCAATCTAAGTTCAATTTTAGGAGTTCTGAACATTTTAGAGCTTTAGTAAATATTCCAATTTCTAAGGGCAAAATTGGGATTTCGGGTCATTATTACAAAAATCTAACTTCACTGTAATATCGCGATTAACTTTTTCATTCTAGTCACAAAGTTTGGGCTCAATTAGATAAGTTACCCTAAAAGCCCTAAATCTGAGCTCGGTTGTCCTAAACTCAATTTTGGGAGCTTACATGCATCACATGGTTCATTAACCTTATAAACGTGCTCAGTGCATTAGTTAGTCCGAATAGCATAACCAACCATTCGTAGAGTCTGTGTCTAGTCTTAATGGCAGTCTTCCATTCATATCCCAGCCTCATGCGAATCTGGTGGTAGCTACTCTACAGATCAATCTTTGAAAATATCTTTGCACCATGAAGCTCGTCCAACATGTCATTGAGCCTCGATATTAAGTATCTATACTTAACAGTAATTTGATTAATTGCTTAACTGTCGATGCACATGTGCCATGAACCATCCTTTTTTGGAATGAACAAAGCTGGTACAACATAAGGTCTCATGCTTTCCTTTACATATCCCCACTCAATGAGTTCATCCACCTGTCTTTTTAACTCAGCAGCTTGTTGAAGGTCTATTTTGTACGTAGGTCAGTTCGGTAGGGTGGCACCTGGCTACAGATCAATACAGTACTTTATGCCTTAGATTAGTGGTAGTCCCTTAAGTAGTTCTTCCAAAAATAAGTTAGAGAACTCATTTAGCAACCTTCAAATTTCTTCTAAGAGATCCAGCAATTCCCTCATCTCCATCAATCTTCTAACCAACAAGAACATAGGTTCATCAGCTTTCTTAGTAGATCGAAGCTCTCTTCGGCTTATAACTAAGGCTTTCTTCTTTCTAGCTTGGGTAAGCTAATTGTGGATTTCATTTACTTAGGATAAGGTTAAGGGTTGCAACACAATCTTCTTTCCATCCTTGACAAAGGCATGGGTGTTCCTATATCCGTCATGACTGACACGTTGGTTAAACAACCAAGATCATCTAAGCAGGAGATGTGAAGCTCTCATAGGGACGACATCACATTCTACTTCATCCTTGTACACGTTCCCAACATTGAATAGTATGGTTACTTGTTCAATTACATGCAAACTCCATTATCATGAAGCTAGTATAACTTATAGGGTCAGGGATGCTTTGAGGTTGATAAACCTAACCTCTGCACAAAGGAATGTTCAATGACATTAGTACAACTTCCTCCATCTATGATGATTGTGTATAGTTGGCCTCTAATGGTACACTTGGTGTGGAACAAATTATCTTTCAAGTCTTCTTTGAGGTTCGATAGGGAACTCAGGACTAGGGTCACGACTGGGATGAGGAATAGGAAGTGGAAGGGCATTTTGACAGTGAATGTGTATGGATATCACGCACTAAGACACAAATACAATAAGGGGTTAAGCTTGAAATAAGGTTCGATACTATTCACGAACACTAAATGTCGTTGGGTTTCAAATGAGAGGTTAGATGCGACTTATTAACTCACTCAAGTGAAGGATTCACTACAATCTTAAGGGCGAGATTGATAAAAACACAAGAGAGATTAAAGAGTAAAGTACACTCAATAATCCGAAATGCAAGCTCAAGAAGCTTCAAGAATATCCTTACTTAAAGAAGAATGTTTAAGTATGATCTCCATCTATTTTTAATTCTCTTAGTTAATTACAAAAGTTGCTATTTATAGTAAATTCTAAAACCCTAGTGGTAAAAGTGTAAATAATATACAAAGCCCTTAAACCTTAAAAAATGGCCCACAATTGAAATAAGGAAAATGTTTACAAAGTATACAAAACTATGTATTTAACAGAGTGGTCGACATGTAGTCATTCGAGTTGTCTGTAATACTAGATCCGAGCAGAGGTCAGTTGGTAATCGGGCATTTGACTTGGAGTGGGATGTTTGAAAGTCTTATTGTACTTAGTTGAGCTCCCAGTAAGGTCGACCAACAATTACTACACTCGTAGATTGCTTGACATTAGCTTTTTTGTATCGTACCAAGCTATTCTTTAGCCTTAAGACCTTGGCTATTTAGTCTCTTGCCATCTTGATAGAAGAAAAACTTGATGTCAAATGGTTCCTTTTCCTCCTTTCGTCCTTCAGTTATTAGTTTAACCTTGGCAAGAGCAGGTCGGTCTCGGGTTAGGACAGGTCACTTTAGTTTCTAGCAGGTCTACATTGGCTTCTGATAGGTTGGCCTTGGCCTGGAGATTGTTGTAAATGGAATACTATCGGTGTCTTATCAATCCTCCTCCATGCACCTTGCATACTAGTAATTCTTTCATGGAACTAGTTGGGATACATAGTCTCCTCTTCCTGAATAAGTATCTGTCCTTCCTATAATAGTCATCCAATGTTCTTCTTTCCTCACATTTGGCATAGATGGGACCAAAGCATGGATCCTTAGTATACAAATTCTATATTGTTGAAAAGCCAAGTAGTTTGGTCTACAGCTCTATCAGGAGAGAATGTCGTCTTGATAAGGCATTAGCCACTATATTGTTCTTTCCATTCTTATATTTGACAACATAAGAAAAACCCTCCATGAACTTGACCCATTTGGCTTGTTTTCAAGATAACTTGGGTTGGTTCTTAAAATATCTCAAGGATTCATGATCGGTGTAAATCACAAATTCTTTAGGTAACAGATAGTGTCGCCATACCATTAATGCTTGAATTAAGGAATAAAACTCCTTATCATAGACTAAATAGTTGAGTGTAGCTCCTCAAAGTTTCTCGCTAAAGTAAGCAATATGTTAGCCTTCTTACATCAGCATGGTACCTATGTCTAGTTTGGACGCATCATGCTCAACTTCAAACATTTTGTCAAAGCTTAGCAGAGCTAAGACAAGGGTTGTAGTCAGTCTCTCCTTCACTTCCTCAAAACTCCTTTACTCCTTCTCTCCCCATTTGAATTTAATATTATTCTTTGAGAGTTCAATGAGTAGGGGCACAATTATTCTAAAATTCCTTATAAACCTACGATAGAATGATGCTAAGCTATAAAACACTTCACGTCGGCCGAAGTGGTTGGCATTGGCCATTTGACGACTGCTCTAATCTTCTCTTCATCAACTTGTATGCCACCCCTACTTACAGCAAATCCCAAGAATATCACTTTGGATCAACAAAAGTCACACTGCTTCAAATTGACATAGAGCTGTTCAGCTTAAAGTTTTGTAAAGATTCTTCGAATGTACTATTGGTGAGCCTTCAGTTTAGGGCTATACACTAAGATGTCATTAAAATAAATCACGACAAACTTTCCTATTAATTCTCGAAGCACATGATTCATCAAGCGCCAAAATGTGCTTGGCGCGTTGGATAGTCTAAACATCATTACAAGCCAAATGTAGTCTTTCAGTCATCACCCTCACACATTTGGATCTGATGACATCCTAATTTGAGTTCAATTTTAGAGAACACTCTTGCTCTACTCAACTCATTTAGTATGTCATCAAGTCTTGGTATGGGATACTTGCAGTTGATGGTGATATAATTGATTGCTCGATTATCTACACACATTCTCTAATACCCATCTTTCTTTGGTACCACTAGGGCTAGTATAGTATAAAGGCTAAGGAACCCGCGTACATATTCCTTCTTTATTAGCACATTTACTTGCTTCTGTAGCTCGACGGCCTATTTAGGATTCAGCCTGTAGGTAGTTTTGTTTGGTAGCACGACTCCTGGCTACAAGTTGATTGCATGTATAATACCTCAGATGGAAGGTAAACCTTTTGGTAGTTCATCTGGGAACAAATTAGCAAACTCTTTTAAAAAGGTTTTCACCTTGATGGGTTACTCCCCCTTTTTAAACCTCATCTCCAGTATTATTTGGACCAGTAGATAGGTCGGTCCTTGAAGCTCCAACTCTCTTTTTAGCTTAGCTTGAGTTATTACTAAAGCCTCCTTCTTTAGGGTTCGGTTAATGATAGGAATCAACCTCCTAGATTGATTACAAAAAGTCGAGCTAGAGGACTTCAAGGGCTTGTATGGAAAATACTAGCTTTAAGTTATAGCCAAGATGGGGACTCCTATCCCAATCCAACCTCTTATCAACCTGTCTCTCAGAGCCTCAAGTATATCCAACATGCTCCTACCCAACAGTGAAGTCCTAATCTAGAAGACAACCCAAAACTAGTCGAGTTGAGCTACCAACTTGACCCATTAGTGTCTAACTTCAAGACAATTGACCTTTTTGCTAGGCTAATTGCCTCCTAACTTAATCCAAATCAGGTCGGCCCCTAACTACCAGTACTTCCTATTGTTGCCTGTGTATCATACTCTTGATGTATAGCCATCAAGTAATACGTGTCTTTTGACATAACGCTCTAGAATGATTCTTTCTTTTTCATACTTGATATTCTTTGTCCTTTTTTACCCATTTTTAGTATGATTAATGTAACGTAATTGTAAAATACTCTTTTGTCTTTTCATACGTGTAAAATAACCTTAGTGGGCAAGTATATAAACCCCCATTTTCCTTATATGCATACATTCAACTTTCAATACAGATTTACTCATTAGAGTAACCTTAGTGTTCTCGTTATCATTCAACTCTTTTCTATTCCCTTTAGTAAGGAGTAGTGGCAAGTGACCCTCTAATTTGGATCGATGTATCATATCTAACAGGTTGTAGGCCGAATAGGATTGGATAGTAAGTCATATCCATTTAATAGCTGCTTAGAATTTGCTAGTTTCTTTTTTGTTTCCTTTTTGCTTCATTCATTGTGGTACTTCTCCATATGTATAACTTTGGAGACGTATCAACTTCGCTGGTATTATGGCATGGTTCTGTAAGGGAGTGTGTGAAGTTATAGTGGAGTTTTTGTTTGCCTTACTATTTGCGGTTGTTATGTTCCTTCCGTAGCTACTACAGTGTATAGTATGTGTTCATAAGTGTGGTTTTATTGATATTCTGTTTTACTCTATTTTTCATTGCGACAATAGAGTAAGTTTGTTAACCTGTTCGAAAGGTTGGCTTAACATGTTGGTTAGTCACCTCAATAGTTTCCTGGATGATATGGAGAGTGAAGTAACTCGACAGATTAGATTGGGGAATGCATTGTGCCTCGATACTCAACTTACCTTAGATAGCTCAGTGAACCATCTGAGCGAGTCCTCGAGTTCAAGAATGTGTGATTGTTCCTTGATCCTTATCAATTTGACAATCTTAACAAATTTTACTTTTACAAGGAGGGAGTGCTATTTCTAGGCTATGTAGTTGGTGGAGGAGGCTTGTGAGTAGATGAAGAGAAGATCAGAGCAACTGTAGAGGGGCCAACTTTGACCACTTGGGCTAAATTGAGAAGTTTCCATGGACTAGTACCGTTTTATAGGAGAGTTATCAGGAATTTCAGTACATTAGCTACACCACTTATCGAGTTGAAGAGGAAGAACATCGAATTCAGATGGGAAGAAAAGGAGGAGAGAAGTTTTTTAGAAATGAAGGAAAGACTAACTTACACTCCTAACCTAGTTTTGTTCAACTTCAAAAATATATTTGAGCTATAATGTGATGAGTCAGGCATTGGTATTGGTGCTGTCTTAATGTAGGAAAGCCAACCAATTGCTTAACACAGTAAGAAGCTTAGATGAACTCAACTGAACTATTCTGTATATGACAAAAAACTCTTGGCTCTTGTCTAACCCCTCCATGCATGGTAGTACTATCTATTGTTGAGAGAGTTCCCTGCCTATACTGACCATAAGTCCCTAAGGTATCTTCAAAGTCAGACTAAGTTGTCAAAGCGACAAGCGAAATGGGTAAAATTCCTTGAAGGATTCAATTTTGTGATAAAATATAAATAAGGAAAGAGGAACATAGTTGCAAATGCTCTTTCAAGAAGATAGGCGCTCTTAACCAAACTACAAACTGAATTGTTTGGGTTTGTAAGTATCAAAGAGTAGTATTTTCAGGACCCACACTTCGAACCCATACTCGGGCGTTGCGTTGATGGAAGGATAGTAGATGAGTACCGTATGGAAGATGGATACTTGTTATAAGGTGGAAAATTGTGCTTGTTGACCTATTCACTAAGAGAGTTACTGATCAAAGAAACCCACGATGAAGGACTTTCTGGATAGTTTGGGGAGAAAAAGATACTTAAGTTGTTAAGTAGGCATTTCTTTTGGCCGAGAATGAGATAAGATGTACATCGAGTTATGGAAGGCTGTATTATGTGCAAGTGGGCTAAATACTGAGCCAAACAAGGGAAAGCAATGTCTTTACCCATCCTGACGAAACTATGGACTGAGTTGAGCATAGATTTTATTCTTAGATTACAAAGAACAGCTTGAGGTAAAGATTCCATAATGGTTACCATAAATAAGTTTAATAAGATGACATACTTTGTGCCCTACTCCAAAACTAATGATGCTTAGGCTATTACTTCTCTTTTCTTGTAGGAAATTATTCAATTATACAGTGTGTCAAGAAGTGTGGTATCAGATAGAGACCCAAAGTTCTTGAGTCATTTTTGGAGAACCTTGTGGTGTCGGATTGGGACCAAACTACTATTTAGTACTTCTTGTTATCCCCAAACTGACAGCCAAACAAAGGTAGCTAATTACACTTTGGGATTACTGCTCCAAGCTACAATGGACAAGAACTTAGTTGATTGGGATGTCTGTTTGCCTATGGTCGAATTTTCTTACAACCAAACAATATATAACACCACCAAGCAGACCTCCTTCAAAGTTATCTATGATTTTATTCCTGAATTGTCCCTATATCATACCTCTATACCTGTATCTGAGCAAGAAGACCCTGACGCGAACCTCAAGGACAATACCCTTTTGTGTTTTTTCCTTTTTGGGCCGGTTACCATAAATTCTTGGATATAAATATCCCTTATACACATAGTCGTGCATCATCAGAATATTATTGACACACTAGATATTTCCCTCTTTGTAATATTGTTTGTTTACTCTCACTTTACTCTTATCTTAACCTTTAAGCAAAACTAGGTGGTGAGTAACCTTACTAGATTAACTCATATATCATATCGAGCTATACCATGAGTCTTTAGAAGTTCCACTGGTACATCATATCTTTTGGAGTTGATCATGGGTTTTGCTTATCTTTCATCTTCATTTTTCATTCATTCGTACGCTTTCCCATCACATCTTTTCAAGTTTTTGACAAGCTTAGACCTATCCCTATGACTAGCCTTGTCTGTTCTTAGCTGCAGTTCTCATCATCTTGATATTAGAGCAGAGGTTTCTCTGGGGAAATTGTGTAGAGATTTGGCAAAAGTAGTTACTTAGTGTTAATCTGTTTTGACATGTTTCAAACATCCGAAAATAAAGTAGTTTCAATGTTAGTAGGTTATTCATTAGTGTTGTTACTATGTTACAACATAGTTGATCAACAGTATGGAGAGTATGTTGTATGTTAGATTTAGAGAAATAGTATTAACTTAGTTCAAACTTAAAGACTGAACTCAAGTTTGCTGAGGAAAATGATGAACCCGTGTTAATGCTAGTGTTGGGGATAACAACAGTAGTGTTGTCCACTATGTTTGATAGTCTCAAGATACTTCCAGAAGTACCGACGAGAGACTTGATGAGGTGGACAACCTCCTTGTAGATTTGACTTGAGTTATTTATGCATTGGCTTATAGGCCTGCTAAAGCCGTATGTATAACACTCCACAATTTGCTTGACCTGCTAGAGGTGAGAACCCAGCTCAACAAATTCAAGATGGTGGAATAGGCGGATGAGTGAGAAGAAGAATTGATTTGGGAGGAATGGACGACGTCGAAGAAGAAGAGTATGAAGAAGAAGAAGATTGAACTCGAGCACCCTAAGCATTTGACCTTGTGAAGTTTTAGATTTAGAGCTTCAATGATTTGAATTGGTCATCTGAGCAGACCTAGTCAAGGAAGTTACCAAGCCCAATCAAGTACCAGTTCGATCTGAAAGGTGGATGTCCAAGCCAAACAGAAGGGACAGTAATGTGCCGACCTGGACGTACAAGAAAGTATAAGGATCTAGAAGGAAGATAAGCCAGATCAAATGTTTCAAATGTCAGAGCTTTGGACATATGGCTACTCAATGTCCTAATTGAAGAACTATGGTCATCAAGAGAGAAGCCTCGAAGCTTAAAGTAGACAGTATCGACAAGGAACCTAAGGAAGAGACTTTTGCCAAGAAAGAAGGTACTTAGGAGAATGAATTGATTGAAGATGATGTGTTTGCTAAGGACTTGGATCAGTTGATCTTAATCATTCGACATACAATGAGTCTGGAGCCTTCACATGAGGTAGAACAGAGGGAGAACTTATTCCATATCACCTGTAAGGTGAATGACTAGCGGTATACTCTCATTGTGGATAGTGGTTGTTGTACTAATGTGGCATCAGCCGACCTGGTAACAAAGTTGAAGTTGCCGAATCTCGCGCATTTGAAGCTGTATAGGTTGCATTTGCTAAAAGAGAAAGGAGCACTACATGTTACTAGGCAAATATTACTATTGATCATAATTAGGAATTACTTTGACAAGATTTTTTGTGACATGCTGCCCATGTGTACATCACACATGTTACTAAGCCGACCTTAGCTTTATGATAGCAGAGTCATCTATAATGGATGCAAGAACACCTATGTGTTCTAGAAGAATGGTTGGAAGATTACACTAAACCCGATGTCGCCAAGTTAAGTCAATAAACTGTAGGCAAAACTTGTTCGAGGAGCAAAGAAGACTCTGATGATGAGTAAGATTGAGCTTTGAGAGGCTATTTAAGTCGATGTACTGGCCTTCATGTTGGGAGCAGGGTGAACTGCCCTTAGAAGTTAGGGAGTTACTGAATGAATATGCCGACTTGTTTCCAAAGCAGTTGCTAGAAGGATTACCACCATTTTGGTTATCAAGTACTACATTAACTCGGTACCCAATATTGTCTTATTAAACAAACTAGCTCATCAGATGAACCCTGAACAAGCTATCAAACTCTAACAACAGGTTAATAAACTACTAGAAAGAGGATACGTAAGGAAAGCCTTTGTCATTATACTATTCTAACACTCTTTGTGCCAAAAAAAGATGGAACCTGGTGGATGTGTATTGATAGCTGAGTCGTAAACAAGATTATGTTCAAATATAGGTATCTTATACCTAGGTTGGATAACATGCTAGATGAATTTAGTGAGGCTAATATTTTCAGCATCATTGATTTGAAATCTGGCTACCATCAAATTCACATGAGGTATAGAGATGAGTGGAAGATTACATTCAAAACTTGACATAGACTTTATAAGTGGATGGTAATGCCATTTGGCTTGTCGAATGCCCCAAGTACTTTCATGAGACTGATGAATCATGAGCTAAGAAATATGATAGGGAAGTGTATTGTAGTATATTTTGATGACATCCTCGTGTATAGTATCAACACGCCGAGTCATTGTAGACATCTCTATGCAGTATTAGATGTGCTTCATATTGAGAAGTTATTTGACAATCTTAAGAAATGTTGCTTTTGCTAGGAGGAAGTGGTGTTTTTAGGTTATGTAGTTGGTGGAGGAGGCTTGTGAGTGGACAAAGAGAAGATTAGAGTAATTGTAGAGTAGCTAACTCCAACCACTTGTGCCGAAGTAAAAAGTATTCGTAAACTAGCATCGTTTTATAGGAGATTTATCAAGAATTTCAACACCTTAGCCGCACCCCTTACCAGGTTGATGAGGAAGAACATCGAATTCAAATGAGGAGAAAAGGAGGAGAGAAGTTTTGTAGAAGTGAAGGAAAGTTTGACTTCTACTCCTGTACTAGTTTTGTTCGATTTTGAAAAGATATTTGAGCTAAAATGTGATGCTTTGAGCATTGGTACAAGCGTTGTCTTAATGCAAGAAGGCTAACCGATTGCTAACCATAGTAAGAAGCTTAAAGGACCTCAACTAAACTATTCCATGTACAATAAAGAACTCTTAGCTCTTATCTGAGGCCTCTAAGTATGGTAGCATTATTTATTGTCGAGAGAGTTTATCGTCTATACTGACCATAAGACCCTAAGGTATCTCCAAAGTTAGACTAAGTTGTTAAAGCAGTAGGTGAGATAGGTATAATTCCTTAAAAGATTTAATTTTGTGATAAAATATAAATGAGGAAAGAGCAATGTAGTTGTAGATGCTCTTTTAAGAAGATAGGCACTCTTAACTGAATTGCAGAACAGATTGTTTGGGTTTACAAGTATCAAAGAGCAGTATTCTAAGGACTCATACTTAGGCGTTGTGTTGATGGAAGGACAGTAGATAAGTACCATATGGAAGATGGATACTTGTTCCAAGGTGGAAAATTGTGTGTGCCGAGCTGTTCACTAAGAGAATTACTAATTAGGAATAACTACAGTAGAAGACTTTCAGGACACTTTGGGGAGATAAGGATGTATGAACTGTAAAGTGGTAATTTCTTTTGGTTGAGAGCGAGGCGAGATGTACACTGAATTATTGAAGGCTAAGCCGTATGTAAGAGAGCCAAATGCTGAGCCAAACAAGGGAAAGCAATGCCTTTGCCTATTTCGATGAGACCATGGATTGAGTTGAGCATAGACTTTGTCCTTAGATTACTGAGGATAGCTTGAAGGAAAGATTCCGTAATGGTCGTCATTGATAGATTCAATAAGATGCACACTTTGTGTCTTGCTCTAAGACTAATGATACTGCAGCTATTGCTACTCTTTCTTGTAGGAGATTGCTTGGTTACATGGCGTGTCGAGAAGTATGGTATCAAAGAGAGACCCAAAGTTCTTGAGCCATTTCTAAAACCCCCTATAGCGTTGAATGGGGATTAAATTACTAAACAAAGGTAGTTAATTGTACTTTGGGATCGCTGCTCTGAGCTACAGTAGGTAAGAACTTAGTTGATTAGGACGTCAATTGCTCGTGATCGAATTCGCTTATAATTAAACAGTACAAGACACCACTAAGAAGACTCCCTTTGAAGTTATCTATGATTTTAATCTCAAGTTTCCATTAGATTATACCCCTATATGTATATCCGAGCAAGAAGACTCTAATGCAAGAGCTTGAGTATAGTCCTTACAACAAATTTACGACAAAGTTATTTGGCAGATCAATCAAGCTACTAGAAGATTGTGAGATAAGGCCAGGGGTAGGACGAAGAAACAATCGTAGCCTGGAGACCCAGTATGGTTGCACCTGAGTAAGGAAAGGTTCTCAAGCAAGAGGAGAAACAAGCTATCTGCATGAGCTGAAGAACCCTTCAATATCCTCTAGAAAATCAAAGACAATGCCTACATATCAAAGCTGCCAGAAGATTATGGGGTTTCGAGCACCTTCAACATTGTCGACCTCAATCTATATCATCCTGATGGAGAACTACACGAAGACCAGTCAGATTTGATTCCAAATCTAAAGACCTCGGAAGGAATGATAGGAATCAGGTTATTGGGCCTTTAACCTACAACCAAGCCCGATGACTCGAGGGACTAGCAAGACAAATCCTCCTACTCTAGCCAACTCCTACGATACCGAGTTACTCCTTGTTGATGATCGACTCTCTATGTTGCACCGATTGACTGCTCATCTCT
The DNA here is from genome assembly GCA_024138005.1 of Lumnitzera racemosa. Classification (NCBI taxonomy): domain Eukaryota; kingdom Viridiplantae; phylum Streptophyta; class Magnoliopsida; order Myrtales; family Combretaceae; genus Lumnitzera; species Lumnitzera racemosa. The sequence goes on from JAMXBC010000010.1 coordinate 8,334,299, forward strand.
CTCGAAAATTGTGTGTTGACTCGAAGAATGCCTAAACAATAACCAAACCTAACACACCTACTTGGTTATGTTTGAGTTGACCACTTGTTTGGCATGATTCTTATCGAAAGGCTAAGAGAGTTGCCCTGCACTAAGCTTCAACCACTCCTATTTAGATGAGCCTATACTTGCTTGACACTCCTACTCGGCTACCCAACCCAACCCGTACTATTTTGTCTACATCCTCTAACAATGCCCCCAATACACTACTGTTACATGTTCGAGATCACTTATAGAATCTACTACTATAATAATTGCTTTTACTGCGAATACTCTTTTTTACCCTTTTATATACTTTGTATGTTACTTTTTTAAGATAATGCCGCCTCCCCCCCCCCCCCCCCCCCCCCTTTTTTTTTCCTTTTTAGATAAGTTTCCCTAAATTCTCGAGCATATATACCCCTTGTACATGTAGCCACATATCATCATAATATTATTAATATACTGGATATTTCCCTCTTTATAACATGGCTTGTTTACTCTTACTTCACTCTTATCCTAATCCTTAAGCAAGGTTAGGTGGCAAGTAACCTCATCGGACTAACTTGTGCCTCATATCGAGTTGTGTTATGAGTCCTCAGAAGTTCCACTAGTGCGTCGTATCCTTTCGGACTGATTGTAATTTTTTCTTATCTTTCATTTTCTTTTTCCATTCATTTGTGCACTTTCCCATCACCCCTTTTCAAGTTTTTGGCAAACTTGGACCCATCCCTATAACCAACCCTATTTGTTTGTAGCTACAGTTAGCATCAGTCGAAGCCTAACTGACAATGATCATGACTTAATCACTTGAGGCCGACCCGAAAATGAGTTGCCTCTAAACTAACCTTGGTCTAGTCTTAATTGTTTAAGCTATTGAATTGTCGACGTCAACCTGACCTGATTGGGATTTACCCTTACTTGGCTAGCAATATCATTGGGGACTAGGAATGAGCAAACCACACGTGCGTTGTCCTTTTTTGACATTTGTACTATCCTTTCAGCTATTGGATTTTTTTTTGCTTGATTATATTGATAGCCCTCTAAATTATTCCCCTTTTTCCTTTAGTAGTAGGAATCTTTTTATAATTTACCCTCATTTGAAATTTACCCTAATTGGGTCGTATATATACTTGTATATTGTAATAACCGCAGCAGTTATCACATTAAGTTTTTCGATCATATTCCCTTGAGCTAAGTGTTCTCCTACTTACTCTCAAGCTACTCTTATATAGCTCCTTAAGTGTGGACTAGTAGCGAGTGACCTTTGACTACACATGTATATCATATCAAGTACGATTTGAGCTCATGTGAGGCATTGGTATATCATATCTATTGTTGGTGCATAGGGACCCCTGCTTAAGTTTTGACTATCATTTAGCTTTTGGACCATCTTGCGGGTTGGACTCATCTATTAGTTACACGTGATATTGGGTTCATGTATTTATCTACGAAATCTGCATCACTTAAGTAAGGCTAGGTGGCAAGTATCCTTATTGGATCAAGTTTGCATCATATTGAGTTGAGTTGTGAATCCTTAGAAATTCCTTGGTACGTCAGACCCTTAGAGTTGTTCGTAGGTTTGCTTGTTTTACCTTCTCGGTTTTAGCATACTTCTCACTTTGTCCTTCAAGCTTTTTATAAGCTTAAACCTATCCCCTACAACCGTCTTTGCCAATCCTTAGCTTGGTTTGTATCATCCATCGTATAAATCAACTAAAGCTATGAGTTATCCTTCTTAGCTACTAACATAGATATAGTCTACATAAGGCAAACGAAGACTCAACCAGCTTTAAAGCAGTCAAATGGGCACTTGTAATATATAATACGTAATACATGTGGAGTAACATTTTACAAAATATAGTTTCCCATATTTACAGATAGTCTAAGTTCTTCACATAGTTTTATATACATTATAGGTTTTAAGGTTTCCAAAAATACTATACAACCCCATAGGGAAACTACATCACATATCATAGATCTATTAGTGAGCTCATGAAAACTATAAGGCCTCCTAGGAAGACCTTATAGTCTTCCCACAAAAGAAAAACAAAAATGGTATGAACATGAGAGTACATTCACGAACATGAGAGTACATTCCCACAAAAGAAAAACATGATTGTTCAATTATTGTTGAAATGCAGATACAATAAGTAAGTGATAGATTATCCCATAATGTTTAAACAATCTACTATGAAGTTAAAGAAATTTCTTTAACTCTAACCTAGATTTTGAGGAGTTTTAATGTGATATTATCAGACTAAATTTGGGCTTGTACAATGGAGAATATCCTCTTCTCTAAATAACATTAGAACTATGGTTTCCAACCTTACCATAACTCTCTCTCTTATCGCTTAGTTTGACTAAGGGTCGGAAAATGACCATTTCTACTATCCTCATTGAAATGTTAGTATTTAGTTTGACAACTTAATTGTTACTCCTATTGGGTAATTGTGAATGTTAGATTAGATCTTTGTCGAATCAAGATTAGTCTAGATTATAAGGTGGGTAACCAGATTTATACATACTAAACATGTCATGCTCAAGCAAAAAACCATATTCGGAATTCAACTCCCGATCATCATTCAATGTCACAAGCATACATATGACATACGCACAAACAATTTGGCTACAACCATAAACAAGCACTCTTAATTCCCCAAGTATCCTGATACGATACCCCAATAGGCCATTAAGCATTGTTCCTAATTTGCCTCATGTCAACGCGAGTTAATCTTACTTCTCATGCTCAATCCCTTTGTAAATCCCTAAACAACTAGTATAAATATTATATATATATATATATTTTTTGCTAAGGATAAAGTATATGATTGCTTTTTAATGTCTTACATATAGTTTAGATGAGTTTATAAGTCTTTAGTTAAGTTTTAGCTTATTACTGAAGTTTCTAAATAAGGTTTTAAACGTTAAACTTAATATAATTATTTCTTTGGAATCTTCTAAATAAGTATCTAATCAATAGTGTTAACACGATTTTCATTCTAAAACTTTCTATAAAAGTATCTAAAAACAATTTCGTTAGTTAAGAACTCTTTGAATAAGTATCTAAAAATAGCCTTACTAACTAGGAATTCTCTAATTAACTTATCAATGATATATCAACCGAATATTTCATATTAGACAACTCTCTAATAAAGTCTCTGATCTCGGACGTAGCTCATTTTCTTACCAAACCAACCTTCCGAAGAATCCTCTAAATAGGGTTATGTTACAAGTTTACTCAAAATAACTCGTTCAACATTATATTTCATATTATAAATATATTAAATCATGTTTATATATTAGGTTTATCATACCAAGTAACACCATATTACTAAATTCCTTAAATTCTCATATTTACATATTAATTCCTTAAGGCCATATCTACCAACTTACATAAACTACACTTCAACTCAATTCACACAACTCTAGGTCATGTCCCATAGTATAACATAACATGAATTAACTTTAGAAATGATATAAAGGATATCCCAAAAACTAATTATATAATATCTCCAAGAAAATGACATTTTTCATCAAATTTAAAGGCTAAAAAATCCTTAAAAATTGCATAAATCCTTTTTGTTTGAAAATTCTTCATGCAATACGTGCATGTAATATAAGATCATCCCAGAAAAAACTTTGGCTTAGAAACTACATCGATAGTGTCACTTAAATTGACTTCGAAAATTAATCGTTTTTCTTTCGTTTCTTAAGGAGGTATTATATCCACTTAAAAAATTTTCAATCTGATATTTTTTCCATAAATATATCAAAATAAAATTTTCTACAATTTTGGAGCTAAATTAATTTTTTTACTAAATTGTTGAAAATCAGGTTAAAATTTAATTCATTAGAAAATTGGGCTTCCAGCCACCAACACTGGCCATCACCCTATCGATCCTCCTTGCTATTGCCTCCACTATCAAGTGGTGGTAATGGTTTACACCTAAGTGCTCCTTAGATTAGTATTCGTGGATTAAGCTCGTGTTGAATAGTTTTACTTCTAATTTTCCTAGAATTTTTTTCTCCTTTTTTTTTCCTTATTTTTATAATTTTCCTAGAATCTTAGGGAGTTAAATGATCATCTAGAGAAAATTGGTGACAATTTCTAAATTGTAGAATGAAAAAATTAGCATTTTTATTCTCCTCCAAAGGTTTTATACCTTTAAATACCATATTGCTAGATGTCCTAAAGTAGTCTAATTACCCCATAAATATCTAATTTAATTAATTGCGCCCTAACCAAGGTGATTCTAGTAGTTTAGAACTTGTTTAACATTTTTTATTATTTTTCTCTTTGGTTTTTAAGTTTTTATACATTTTTTAGGATATTTTAGGTATTTTCAAGTATATAATTTTAGGCAATAACCTAAGTTACACGTACTATATTTATATATTATTTTAGATCACTTTATAATTTTTGTATCTAAATAATTTATTTTTAATGTTTAATTACCTAATTTACCTGTTTACAATAGGGTAAATTATAATATAATGTAATTTAGTAAAATTATTTATTTTTAGCTATAAATCTATTATTTATTATATTTCAATATTTTAGACTCACGACGTGTCATCATTTAATTCTTAGGACTTATATATGAAGTATTACTCTAATTGGTTGATTTTCATGTATACCTTAAATTATTTGCTCGGAATCTAACACGTAAGACTATAGGCTCTTGGAATCCTAAATGTGAGTTTGTCGGGCTTACAATGAGGCCTCCAAGTATGGAGCTTTCTCTTTCTCTAACCCCTTAAGGTTTTCGCTCGTGATTACCATGTTAATTTAGGCATCAGAATAGCTGCGTTAGAGCATATTCTAGTACTGCCCTCATGTCCTTTTCTCTTTGTCTTGTAGGTGCCATACAATAGAGTAAATTATTGTAATATCTACTAGCAAAATTATAAGAGGACACATATAATTCCAAATCATTGGGATATAAAGAAATGAGTTAAAAGAATGAAATTAGGGTAGTTGACATCATAAGAGCTAGTCGACCACTTGGAGAATCATTCAATTGCTAATTTAGTAACTTGTTTACTAAATAGCCTGTTGACCATCGTCCTAGGTAATCCCTCCATTAGGTTTAGGCTCCTACAACTTCTTATTTTCTAATTTATTATTATTTAAGTAACCTTTAATGATCAAAGGAATTATTAAATATTAGGTTGTTATTTTTCATATAGAAAATTTCATTTATGATTTATTAAATAATTATATATTGGTTTTAACATCTTATCTAGAAGTAGTTCTGATTTTTTATATATGATAATTGCCACACCTACTTTTACTTGAAAAATTCTTTTATATAATTTAATTAGAAAGATTAAACAATCTTTCATTACAAACATTATATCCAATTTGGGCTACTCTAAATTCATTATGCTCACTAAAGATTTGAATATCTTACTAAATGAGAAAAAGGGACTCGAAAGTTAAAAGTAAGGGATAGATATGTATTAAGGTTTACAAACTCTTTTTAATTTATTGAGGAGTATACAAAAGAGCAAAAATATCTTAAAACTTGTTATAGAAATTGAGTACTTGATACCCTTTGGCATTTACAGCATCTTGTTGTAGTTTATAGGCTATTATATAAATTAATTATACATTGTCGATTATCTAATTGAATTAAGGGATTAAGCTGTTAAATAGAAATGATTATTCCATTAATTGACAAACCAGGCTTTAGACTCATCTCATGGGCTATTGGTATAGGTCATAATGTATGGAAGGCTAAGTGTTTTATCTCACTTACTATGATAGGTCATAATGAAATAAAATGATAAAGGCTAAAATATGGTTGAGGTCCTCAGGCTAAGCAATATGTCATCAAGATTTCCTTTGTCTACTTTTATCTCCTTTGTCAAGTAAATAAAACAAAGGATAGATCTTACTATAGGCTGGAAGACTAAAACTCTAGAGATCTACTATCTCTATGGATTTAGGTATGTCTTTCTACCCCTCTTATTCTTTATTGATTTGACATAATGATCTTGTTGATGAATTTGATTTCACCTTAAATTATTTGAATCAAAGTAGTTGTATGAATTCAATTTTTTTCCTTAACACAGTCATCCTATAATTCAAAGCTTACAAAGATTTCACTAAATAACACTAAATTTTGTGATAAAACACCAACGGCTTGTCTAGTTTACTAAATGGAGTAAAGAAGTAATGAAATTGGGATTTATTGGGAATGGAATAAAGGAATAATGTATATTACATTGTTTAGTTGAAAAAAAAGAAAAAAAAAATAAACTCGTAATAGAAAATAATAGGACATATTTGCCTTTACCTTTTTTTATTTACTCCTTTCTCATTCTTCTTTGAATCTCTCTTTGCAATTACGTGTATCAACTCTCTTTCTCTTTTCTTATTTCTTTTTCTTTTTTGTAATATATGGGAAGAAAAATGAAAATGGAAAGACCCCATATTCTTGTTTGGCACCAGAAAGTAGCAACAACAATTTCAACAAATAATGTACTAAAGCATCAAAGCTTATCCACTTCTTAGTGTCTTTGTTTTACCATAATATGATAGGGGATGCATCATTAAGACATTTCAGAAACTAAGAATTAGCCGAACTAGGTGTATATAAGGGAGTTTCAACTATGAGAAAACGTAATGGAAACCTTCTCTCTCTCTCTCTTTCTTTCTCTCTAAATATGTCATATTTGAACTCTTTCCCTTTAATACGTTAGACTTGTAATCTCTTAGGTTTAAAATCTCTGCCTCTCTTTCAACACTCTTTATCTCTCTCATCCATTAGATATGAACTATCTCCCTCTCTTTCGACACTTCCTTTTTCTCTAATCCATCGAATATGTAATGTCTTAGATTTGAACTCTCTCCCTCTCTTTTGATTATGGTTGTATGGTACAAGTGTGTAGTTGTGCGATGTTACTATATAGTGGTGTCTGGTGTTGTGATGAACATGGTGGTGGTACAGTACTGATGTGTGGTGGCAATGTATGGTTGTTATAGCAGTGTACCATTGTAGTTGCGTTACATGTTGGTATCTATGTGGTAGTGTTTGGTGTTGTGATGAACATGGGGAACCTTTTCTTTCTTTTTTTTTTTTTCCTTTTGGGTGAGGGGAAGGAAATTACAAGATTAAAACAATGATTCTTAGGTCCCTTCCATAAATCCTTATTCTAAGATTTTTAGGAATTGACATTCTTAAGAATCGTGATTATAGATCTAAAGTCGAACTAAATACGGTAATTAGAAAGAAGTTTAGAATGGGAATTTCAATTCAGCCAAGTGAACATACATCAAAAGTTTAAAAAATAGAGACAATTTAATTTATATAGGAATTTTTATTTAGTTAAATCCTAGTTACTATAAAACTCAAGTTGAGATTTAGTCAATAATAAAATATAATAATGTACTCAAAATCTATTGTTGAACTTTAAAAATTGATAAAACTAAGGTAAACTGCACTCGATGACCTTAGTCCAAATTAAATGGGTGTGTACACTATATTGTGCTTCTTCTTAGGCAATAATTGAATGTGGACAGGTTTTAATGGTGAATATGGATGGATATTACGCATAAAAATACAAACATAATTGGGGAATGAGTTAGAAATAGGGTTCGATATGACTCACAAATACTAAATATTACTCGAGGTTTCAAATGAAATGTTAAATACAAATCACTAATTCACTCAAATGAAGGGTTCGCCACAATCTCGAGAATAAGATCGATAAGAACGCAGGAAAGATTAAAGAGTTTGTTCACTACTTAATAATCCGACAACAGGTAAGCTATAAGGGCTTTAGTGTGACTTTGCTTGAAAGAGGAAAATTTTCATTATAAGAATGATTGTCTTACCCTCATCCTTTGATTTTTACAGATGTTGCTATTTATAACAAGCCCTAAACCTTAATGGCAAAACTGTAGATAATGTATAAAGCCTTAAACCCTAAAGAATTGGGTCTAAAAATAAAATAAAGGAAAACATGTAAAGGAATAAAAAACTATACGTTTTACAGGGAAAGTCGACATGCAATCATTTGTGTTGAAAGGAGTAGTATCCGAACCAAACGGGATCGGTAGTTGGATGTACGGGTTTAGGAAGGAGTCTCAAAAGTCTCGCATAGCTTGGTCGAGATATTGGAGAGGTCGGCTCATAATTGCCGAGTGCTAAAGTTAGTTAGAACTATTCTCTCCTTGCCGTATTGAGTGGATCCCATTCTTGGCAATGTGGTCTCCTAGCTACTCAGTCGACGATAGACTTGTTGCTGAATGGCTATTTTTCTTCCTCTCGTCCTTTTGGCTTCCACTCAGCCTCGACAAGCATTGATCGCCCTTGACTTCGAATAAGTTTGCTTCGGTTTGGATGTAATCGGAGGTTGATTCCCATTAATAATGGAGGCTCCAACAAGCTCTAATTAAGCCAGCACTCCTATGGTACTTAAAATCACCAAATTTCACTAGTACTTTCTTACCAATTTTAGTAATAATTTAACACTATTCAAGTCTAATTGGAAAAGCGACTAACCTTATTCCTCAAAATCAGTTGCCTTTTTGTTCTTTTGAACTAGTTCACCAGATCAATTCAACGTAGTTCCTATAAGAACCTACTAGGCTTTTTTAGGTCAAAATATGTTATTTTTCTTGTATTTTGTAGAAAATATATCAATTTGATTAAAAAAACGTAGATCAAGGGAAAACAAAAAATAAATTGTGAAAGACTCTCAATTTTCAATTCTTAAGGATGAATGTAATTTTTTTTACTTTATAAATAAATACAAATTATATTATAATATATTTATTGGCCTTGGTTTAATTTAGGTTCGACTTCGATTGGCCTTTAACCCCTTTTCATTCCTGTATTAGCCTTCCAATCCAAGTTTGACAATATTGTCAGTAGGTTGTCTTATGGGCTTATTGTAACAATTTAAGTGTAAAGGGACAGTTTAATCTAAAAGATTAGTTTGATAGGTAGAGGAATCCCTTAGACTTAAAAGTGATATTTAGTCCATGTTACTTCCCAATATAACAATTGTAATACCACCTTCATTCAAAAGCTAACACCCACATCGGCCCGGTTTGGATTACCTACTTTGAGTACCTTTCACTCTTGATAACTTTTACTTTAGTTCACCAATAACCCTTTTTATAGGTCGCTCATTCCATTGGGTTAGCCTCCGAGAGCACCAAATGTTAGAACTTAAGCTCAAAGAAGAGCCCAAAAAAAAAATAAAATTAATATGATAAGTGGAAAGACTCTTTAGACTTAAGTGTCATATTTCATCCATGCTACTTTTCATATGGAATTGTAACACTTATCATGTGCCCAAGTCCTGTCGTTTTCTTTATTGTGTACATGAGTTGCTAAGAAGGAATTAGAGTAGATGCATTGATTTCGATTCTCTCTCTACATGGAAATAACTTTTTGGCATTGTCACTAATCAGACAAACCTAAATCGTCACAGGATCAAATCTAAATTTGTGTGAAATTACTTTAACCTTATGTGATAATCAATTTTGAAAAACCTAATAAATCCTTTTCTTAAGGAACCTATTAACAACTCTATCCAAAATTATCAATTTCCATGATTTATTGAAATTACTAAATTAAATTCCTCTTGATATTTAGTTTGTCTAATATAGTTTGATTTTGTTTTGGCCTCCTTAAGCTGTTTGTAAATTATGTGTTCGTTTTGGCCTCCATAAGTGGTTTATTGATTATAATCTGTTTCTGTTTTGACAAGTTGAATGTAATTTGAATCCATTAATATTTTTCTATTACGTATTATCGTATAAATTAATAACCTGACTTATTATCCCCACTAGAAAAAAGGAAAAGAAAAAGAATTATAAAAAAGGCGGACTACTCGAGACTCCCAAGCCTCACATTAATAGCATCTTCCTCTTTTTTGTTTCCTAAACCCTAATTCCTCGCTTCCTTGTCCTATTTCTATCATCCCTCGCACTCTCTCTCTCTCTCTCTCTCTCTAAAACAATGAGGTTCACCATGTGGAGATCGATCCGCACCACCAGATCGCACCTCCTCCGCCGTGCGTACAGTACAGAAGCTGTTCCTGAGCGCAAGGTTGCGGTGCTTGGAGCTGCCGGAGGTATCGGTCAGCCTCTCGCTCTCCTCATGAAGCTCAATCCTCTTGTCTCCAGTCTCGCTCTCTACGATATCGCCGGTACTCCTGGTGTTGCTGCTGATGTCAGCCACATTAACACTCGATCTCAGGTGCTTTTTTCACCCCCTTAACTTTCATTTGATCCTTTTCTCTTGCTTTATGAGTACTTACTCAAGATTTAGGGTTAGGATTTGAGCTAAGTGATGGATTTGAGATCGATGAATTTTGTGTTTTTCCTAGTTCTAGGGTTTATCGATCTATTGTTTCTTTGGCTTACTTTCGTTTTAATCTCACTCTAGGGTTCGCGTTTGAGTTGTTGTGGTTCTTAGGTTATGAGAGTTTCAAGATTTAAATTTTATGTAGTAAACTTGAAATTGTCTTGAAAATGAAAGGTCTTTCTTTTATTAGATAAATTATAGTCACAGTTAGTTTATAAGCTTCTTCAGTTAATTAATATCGAAGAGGATTTGAAAAATTAACATCTGAGTCTCTGAAATCTCGAACACGATCCAGTTTGTAAGAAAAAAACTGTTTTTGTAATTCCTGTGCTTTGTGTAATAAAGAGTTTCATTCATGGCTTCTGAAGATGCAGTTTTGTACATATGTTTGTTAGACATAAAGATCTGCCAAATTGTGAGGTCTGTCCGCATCACAATAGGCTTGTTGATACACTATTTTTTTTTATTATTTTTACCACTCATTGCATGATTCATAGAAGAGTATGAAGTCATTCTTCCATTGAATCTTATTGATGAAATGTCTTTTCCTTTCCCACGATCAATTTTTTCAATCCAAGAGTGCATTTTCTCATTGACGAGATGATTTGATTATGATGATCTTCAAGAAGTTGCATTTGCAAACATGGATGAAATTCTTAGCCCCTTGTAATGATAATTCCTTTTTTGGATAATTCTGCAATGATAAATTCCCTTTGTCTTCCTTCTTAGGTTGCTGGATACATGGGTGAAGATCAACTAGGGCAAGCTTTGGAGGGAGCAGATGTGGTGATCATCCCAGCTGGTGTTCCGAGAAAACCTGGAATGACCCGCGATGATCTGTTTAACATCAATGCAGGCATTGTCAAGTCTCTGTGTACAGCTATTTCTAAATACTGCCCTACTGTGAGTATTCTTTTTCCTGTTAAGAGACTCAATCCTGAAAGAAATGACTTAAAAAATTATTATCTAGTCTATATTTGAATGATGCTAGTTGCTAAATTTACATATTTTAGTAAACTGGAAGCATTTAGGCCTGTTATATCAGAATGTTGTGCCAATTATCTTCCACAGATAAAACATTGCCTGATGTAGGATTCAACATTCGCCACTGATGATTTGGAGTTTAATCACTTTTACAAATTTTGTGCATATGGAATCTTCTTGTTCTCAATTTCCTTTGAGTTATTGAATGAATTATTATTACCTACTTTTTTCTCAAACTTTATTGATGTGATCAGGCACTAGTCAATATGATTAGCAACCCTGTGAACTCAACAGTCCCCATTGCTGCTGAGGTTTTCAAGAAAGCTGGGACATATGATGAGAAGAAACTATGTGGTGTAACCACCCTTGATGTAGTCAGGGCAAAGACTTTCTATGCTGGAAAGTCAAAAGCACCTGTAGCAGGTTATTTTCATTGACTTTATTAACCCATTTCTTGGAAATCTGGAGGTTTCTATTGTTGAATGGTTCACTGATGTTTGGTTCTTGCATCTTGTTCACAGAGGTCAATGTACCAGTTGTTGGTGGTCATGCTGGAATAACCATTCTCCCATTATTCTCCCAAGTCTGTCCCTTCCTTAGATCTTGATTATTTTTATACCAATCATGTGAATTTTTTTTTTTTGTGACTCTCTTAATTTTTATTCTTAATCTATCAATAGGCGACCCCAAAAGCCAACTTGTCTCATGACGAGATTGTGGCGCTTACGAAGCGCACCCAAGATGGAGGTACAGAGGTTGTGGAAGCAAAGGCTGGAAAGGGCTCTGCAACATTGTCAATGGCGTAAGTCTGGACTGTTATTGTCTTTCAACATCTAGTCATGGAATATCCATAGTTATTTCTTACATTTTTTGGTTAATTATTGATGTTTTCCTTTCTTGTTTTTCAAGCTATGCTGGAGCTATATTTGCAGATGCTTGCCTAAAGGGGCTTAATGGGGTTCCTGATGTGGTTGAGTGTTCATTTGTTCAATCCACCGTAACAGAACTGCCCTTCTTTGCTTCCAAGGTAACTATCCTAACTTGATACAATTTCTTGAAAGCCACCTCGTTTCTAATATCAATTGCATGTAAAATTCTAATGTTTCTTTGATTTGTTTAATTTATTGGATTTGATTGTATTTCTTGTGAAGAGTTCATTTATGTATGTACAAATGCTTGGTCAACCATGTAAGGTTCTATCAATTGAACGGCTGCTATCTTGGTTTCCTTTAATGATGGAGTCTTCTGAGTTTTTCTCCCTAATGACAGGAAAAAAATAGAGGCCAAATTTTAAGATTTGTGCCTAAATCTTGTATAAAGTGTATAATGGTGTGATCTGTCATGCCTCTTCTCTATGTCACAAGGCTATCTGTTTTGTCATTGATATGTCTTGAGTGCCATATTGACATTTTAATTCCAACCTCTTGGAGGTTTATTTGTACTTTTTAAAGGGAAAATGTGGATAGATTCCTAGAGATCTCTATTCTCTCTGAGATCTGTCAGAAAACCGTCTTATACATAAAGTTCCTCGTACATTTTATTTCTTTCATATATTTTGTAAAGAATTTTGCTTGCAAGGATTGGTTGGCAAAAGTGGGTCTATTCAAGTCTGTCCTTGTAACTAGCAAGGAACATCTTCATTCAGTGCCTAATCGTTACTACTACTACTACTAGTGGCTAATGCAGTTCATTAGCTGATATATTTACAATCACCATGTCAATCTTGATGTGATGAGAGCTGTGTTTAACAGGTGAGGCTTGGAAAGAATGGGGTAGAGGAAGTTTTGGGACTTGGCCCTTTGTCTGACTACGAGCAGGAAGGTCTTGAGAAACTCAAACCCGAGCTCAAAGCTTCTATTGAGAAGGGAATTAAGTTTGCCAACCAAAGTTAATACACCTGGGAATAGGGAGGAGTGAAATTCCAAATTTTGAGCGTTCCTGAATTGTTGTATTTTGCTGCGGCTGATTTGTACCCATTAAGAAGCTTTTTTTGCGGTGTAGGGTTGGTATAATAAGCTTAGATACCGATTGAATAATTTTTATTCGCCAGGAAGGCAGCCTGGCCTCCTTGCGAGGACATGTATAACATGCAAGGAGATGAGCACTTGACTGATTTAAAAAATAAATTTTTCTACCCCTTCATCTGGAGAAGGATTTCATATTGATGTAGGTTACGTTTGCCTTGTGGTCTAACGATTCGAGATTTTGAAACGAACGTAATATGGCGTTTTTATTCCCAGACCAATACTCAGCCGGAACCGATGCTCATCGAACTCTAGGTGGGAGGTCGGCGTAAGTGCTTAAACCTTTTCTCTTCGATAATTTACTGTCAGAATCCAGAAATATGACGCCATCGTTGGATGAATAAACAGTAGCAATACAAGATGATCGATCTACCGTCACTTGAAACTATCCAATGGAGAAGCGAGTACACGAAAGTGGGAATTTAATTAGAAAACTGCAAAGCATAGACATTAGCTACTTGCTTTAGTTCGCGGAAGAGAAAAAAATAAAATCACGTTACTTGTCAGTATTGAGGTTTGAAGATATTAAAGACACGTACGAGACTGAAATAGGAATTGAGACTCCGAGACAAGGGTAACACTGTGTCTGGCTTCAGCATAGCATAGATAAGTGGAGAGGGAATGACTGCTGTGGAAAAGAAGAGTGGAAACGAAATCAGTAGAAAAGAAAATGAATACATTTGGATATAAAATATAGAAATGAAAGGAAATAACTGGAGATATTTTCTTAATTTGGCTAAATTATCCTTTGTTGTGCCCTTTTTTCATTTTATTCTAGACAAAGAGGAGGAGAAGGATAGTTACAAGCTTTCTTCCGAAATTTGAAGACGAAAAAGCTACTTGGGTGAAATTATTTCCACCCATTTCCACTATTTTGAGTTACCCAAACAAATACCTTCTACTACCTGTTTCTTTTAATTTTCTCGGCATTTCATGAATCCAAACAGTGTAAATGCATCAAATGAGAGTACAATGCGAAGGCAAGCGTTTCAGACTGAGAGTTCGGTAGTAATTCGACAATTTTAAGGTTAAGGTTGGCATTAGGCTTTTACCTTTGTACCATAAAGATTGGCATTCCAAAAACATCCGAGGTTGTAATCCTAACTCCATCCTTGAATCGAATTTCTAACTGTTTGGATCCTCACTGCAACCACATTATGAATCAAACCATAATATAAAACAACAGTATTTTATGGCTTGGTTTGTTTTTAGGGGAGCCCCACTTCCTTGTATCAAGAATTACTCAAATATAGATGTATGAGGGCATTTGCGACACGTTTGGCGTTCCCTGCGTGCAATTGCATTTCCGTGAACTATTGCAAGGCCTTTCTAGCTGAGTGGGATTCCAAAAACTCACACATAAAACATTGTAATCAACTCACTTGATCAACTAAAAGCCAGTGGGATCACTGTCTCAAAGCGATTTAGAAGACAAGGTCATCTAACCACAAAAAATGGCTAATAAATCTATTCTAAACGGAAAACTGTTCCAAAAAACAAGCTGTTGACAAATGAAATTAATTCGTTAAAGAGAGGCTGTATTTCATGTCAATTAACATGAATATGGATCCTTCGTTGCACGAAAGATGCAGCTCAGGAAACCACATTTGAAGTGCCAAACAAAACGAGGCTGAATGAGATCAAGAAACCATTGGACATCATGACTAGCTGTTTTCTTTCTCATGGCATGGATTCCTTATAAACCGTTCCATGCATATCCTTACCTCCGAAACTACATCTAATGCAATGAGGAGCCAGCATTGAAATACCAATTATACCATCAAAACATTTGGCCCAACTACAATTTCATTGTGAAGTTGGGGGCGATGCGCAAATGCTGTTAGGTATTTTGACAGCATTCAAACAAAATGATGTCTCCCCTACCTGTCAAATGCCACACATTAATTCGCAACCAACACAATGACTGAAACAAACAAATCATTCAACAATGTGTGAACAGAAAGGCTGTAAGCTCAAGAAAATTTGATTTGAGTCTTTAAATAAGAGTAGCTATCATGATTGCATTACAAGAAGGATGGCTTAGGAGAGAATCTGTTGACTCATGCGCCTTCCTAAACTCATACAAGTTCATCTTAGTGTCAACAAGCACTTGGCATATATTTTTTTTCCAACAAAATCAGCAAGGCTACCCTGGCTCCCACGCCTGAGAGATTATCAACAAGCACCTAGCATTTTTCTTTTCCATGTTTAGATGCTAGCAAGAGGATGCTGACTCTGCCAATCACTCGTATTATGTTCTTCTACATATAGGTCTTTACCTTTCCTAATATACCTCGTGTTCTGATCTTGCATTACACAAATACTTCCACATATTATAGGTAAAACATGAGATATCTGTCTTTGATGTTCTTCTTAATTTGGAATAAAATGCCAAGATGCAAGGAATGGACTCTTACTGGCAGAGAAAGTGCCTTACATAGGTACAAAGGGATGATTCCAGGCATAATTAAACACAAGTTGGTTAATTCCCTCTCCCATAATCAATCAGCAAGTTGGTGATTTTAGTGAAAATGACATGGAAATAAATGCACACGAAGCAGTGAAAAAAACTCCAATTTCACTGTGGCTCGTCTAGCCATATCCACTGGCAGGGCAAAATCCACAATCAAAAGCTAAATGGTCATGCTCGAAAATGCAATTTAAGGGGAAAACTGATTTGATTGCACTGTTGGATAAAAGATTTCTCGCTTTCTCACCTAGGAAAATGAATTGAACAAATATGATTATAACCGTCCAGTGTCATGACGAGGATCTTTTACTGTCAGAATCTGCATAAGCAACAGAAAAGTCAAGATTTCTCATAATGCATTGCCATACATATCTAGTTGCAAAGCAGGCAACACAGATCAAGGCTAGTAATCCCCTTAAAAAGAAAACCATAATAAAGGTTCAGCTTTATTGATCGTGACATGCTAATTTCATCCTCTCTTTTCCATATTACTTATGATAAGCATCCTTAATAACCCAAAAAAGCATCAGGGGAAAACATTGCAAAGGAAACACATTACCACTTGAAGAAGATTCAGTGTCACTACTTGAACTGCTAGAACTGCTCGATCCACTGCCCACATGGACTTGCTTCTCAACTACTACCAAATCAACAACACGGTTTATGTAATAAGTATGACAGCAAATTACTTGAAGATACTAAAAAACATGAAATGAGAATGAACCACTGCTTCAAGAGTAAAATTTATTACCATCTACATTCTCTTTTGGAGCCTCAGCCGTGGTTGAAACTGAATTATGCTGAAATAAGAGATGCTTCATTAAAAATTGCCTTGCGCATGACAAAGAATGGAGACCTTCACGAAAACAAGTTTTCATAATGTTACCGTCTTTGGTGCAGCATGGTGTCCTTCGTCACAATCCTGGAAAGCAACTTCAGCTTTCCTCTTGGTTTTGTTCAGGCTCCTCAAATGATTGCTCACAAAACTATCAAGCTCCCAAAGAGTTTCTGGATCAACATTATCTATGTCAATCTCAATTTCATCTTCCTGTTGGTTAAGATGAGGATTTCTTTTCTTAATAATCTGCACAATGTCCTCTAATTTCTCAGATGGTAAATTCTGCAAGTTATCACTAAGTTTTTGCTTTTCCTCATATGTCATGGGTCTCTTGTGAGGTTCCTGCTCTTTTTCTTTATTTGGAATTGGTGTCCTACTTGGATGACTAGCATTTGTTGGCTTCGATCGAGAATCCACAGGAGATGGCATAGATTCTGGCTTTTCCACAGTTCTCATCTCGTGATATATTGGCATTGCTGGTGGAACAACAGAAGATGGAGTAGAAGCCTTCTTAGACATAGATTTCGGCATTGCCTTATCATATCTCCGATCATCGATATGCTCTCTCTCTATTACTGCCCACTTCTCTTCAAAGATCTTCAGTAAAGTGTTGGCCATAATGTGGACATCCTGCCCTTTCGGGTTATACAACATTGCATTATTGAAGGTTAGTCTCACATCCTCGGCAAGCTCCCTGGCCGACTTGTACCAATTCTTGTTCAACCTACCTTTAACTGTACCTAAATCCATTGGATGTTTAATGATGGTAAAATAGTCGTGCAAACCAAGCCCTTTGGCATCCACTGGTTTATTAAACACCCAACCATACTTATGCTTCATCAATTTGGTTAACAGATTATTGCAATTCTTTGACAATTGACCCAAAACCTTATCAGGCCCAAACTCCATTCCTATATTGCTAGTCCCACCAACCGTTTTCTTCATCTTCTTGTTACTCTCTCCCGGTAGAATTTTCTCCTTTCCACAGATAAAATCTGAATTCTGATAAAGCCCATTCGACTTGGGGGTTCTCCTGTCTTTGTCTAGGATTTCACTCCCAACCCCATTATTGCTATCTGCCATGGACACACTAAGTCCTGCGAAAGGCCGGGAAGTGGGACCTCCAACTGAACCCACCTCAGAATTCACTCTCATTAATCCTCCAACTTTCCCTACACCACCATTGGCCGAAAACTGCGAATTCATACACCCTTCTGCACCATACCCACGGGTTTGATTCTCCTTGCTTTCGAGTTTTTTAATCAACATTCTAACTTGATCAAGCTCACCCATCAATTTCCTCTTGATCAATTCAATGTCATTTTTCGATAACTTATGAACACTAATCTTGACATAATTGTCGTATTTAACATAACCTAGTATAGAATTATCAGACCAGGAACCACGCACCTTTGGTAGAACCGGGTTGCGGCTCGAGGAATCATCTAACGCCGCCACTGTGTCGGGTTGAGACACAACTCGAGGTTGAGACAAGATGTTGTGCTCCGTTGTGGCGACTAGGTTGTTTGATGATTCAACAAAGTGGTTTATGGATTTGGGGTTTAGGCCTTTCCTACTATAGACTTTGTTCTTGTTATCAGACCACTTTTGCTTTTGTCTATCTCTTGAATCCTCACCATCTAAAAGCTCTGAATCCATGCATGTATCAATACCCGATACCAGTTAATTCAAAATCTTAAACCCCAACCCCGCTCAGAAAATCCTAATCAGAAATTTAGGGTTCTTCCCTATGAATTAAGAGATTCTATGCGATCTTTTTTGCACCAATGGGGATCTATTTTGTGAAACCACCGCAAAGCGAAAATGAAAGATGCTATCCGATTGGACGAGAGTTAAGAACTTTGATAAACCCTAAAATAAAAATTAGGGTTTAAAGATAGGGTTTATACGGAAATACGATCCTGAACGGTATTCCTGAATTGCACTGAGGGTGGGAGAATGTGAAAAATTTTTAAATGAAAGAGGTGTGTGTTGGTGGTGGTATTACTATTGATGATTAAGGGATAATAATAGTTAGTAAGGATAATGTAAGGTGTTAATATGATAAATTTAGAAATTAAATATTTATTATTATTCTTTGTAAAACATTTAGTTGCAGAACTAAAAAAATTTATGCTTTTAATTTTTTAAATATTCAAATTATAAAAAAATTAATGCAGGACTATAAGTACAACAATTTTAAATTACGTAAAACCCTTGCAATATGTGGTTATCAATTTTAAAATATATGTATTGATAAAAATAATAAATTTACTTTAATGATTATCACAATAAACATATTAATAATATGTATTTATAAAAATATAATAAGTTGTACTTTTAATTATATATATATATATATATATGTTGAAGTCTTATATGATTATGTAATATTTTTAATGAAATAATGTATCACATATAATGAGTTATAATATTGGAAAATACATGTATGGAACATTAGGAATATAAACAATTACATTACTTGCATTTATACAAAAATTGTAATTATTCTATAAATTATGACATGTCACTTACATTAAATATCATGGTATATATCTTAATTTTACATTTCTTTTTTTCTTAAAATTCATTTTATACCTCGATTTTAAACTTGCCAAATTATACACCGTATTAAAACTTTGCTCGTCACTGTATCCATCTTTGTTATCTTACTCTAATTTAGTCCAGTGAGGCTAAGTAACCAAAGAATGTTTGATACGCATATTTTCACTTTTGTCTATTTCCTAGTTAGCATTCATTTTCTAGACAAGCATCCATGTAAGAAAACAATTTCTACTTTAACATAGTATAAAAACATACGAGCAATGTTATGGTTTACAGCTTAATTTTATAACTCTTTGCAATTTATAATAAACCTAATGTTTTGACTAGTTTAATTATATATCTAAGTAAATATTTAATTGTTATTGTTTATACCTTAGTTAACTCCAATTTAAACTCTTAATCTAGTCAGCACGATTAACTAATAGAATAGCTATCCATAACCATAAAGGAATTGTACAGTCCCCTTAAGCCATAGGTGTAAGCTCCATAACTAAGCAATCCGAGATTTTGATCGGTTGAACGACCCGATCGAGGTTAAATTATAAAGTAAAGCTACAAATATTAATAAACCAATTCCGTAAGTTTGAATTTAAGAAAATAAGTAATAAAATAGGAGACTACAAAATTTTCAAATTTTAAGTATATAACTCATTATTTATCGAAAATGCGTAAAATGCATTCCGGTACTTAACGAATCGTTAGAGATAAATTATATGTATACTAAAAATTATAAAATAACCTAAATAATATTTAGGAATATTTATTTATACTATATATGAATTTATATGTAGGTATAAATACGCGTAATTACTTAAAATACACGAAATGTACTAAAATTATACTAAATAATTAAAGAAAATTCGTAATTAATTAAGAAAAAATCAAGAAAAATTAGGAAAAATCAATAATGATCCAAATCAGGTCGTGACAGGTTAGAATGCACAAAATAAAAATTAACCAATTAAAATTAGATAACACAAAAGTTAAAAATCGAGGAAATTGGGTAAAGTCATGTTTAATTAATACACAATAATTACACTAAAGCTCTATAAATAACAAGAAAAATTCAGAAGCTCATTTGGATAGTTAGAAATCAGAGAAAATTAGAGAGAGACGAAAATTGAGAGAAAAACCAAAGAAAAAAAAAAGAAAAGGAAAATTGTATAGTTAGGGCCACAAAGGAGAACCCAGATCCGATAGGCAGCTGGTGGTGGACGGCCACCACCACCACATGGTGGTGGCAACGCCCAGGTGGGTCGACACACCCATGGCCACCCAAATCGGTGAGTTTGATTTTTAGCTCGATTCTTATGTAATTTTGTAAAAATAGTAAATATTCTTAGAAAATTATGAAACTTATTATTTTGGAATATTTTTGTATGTAGTTTTTAGAAAAAATATTATTTTGATGAAAATATGTCTCATGATATAGGGTCCTTAAGAAATTGTACAAAATCGAACATGTTTCAGTTTAAAAATAAATGACCTTAGGAGTGTAGTTTTGAACTAAAAATTTTTGTGTAGATTACTTAGATGATATAGAACAGTGCTATGAAGCCCGTTTTCAAAAATTAATTTTCGAAATTTTTAGATAATTTTTAGGCCCTAAAATGAGGCATAAAATGGGTAATTTAGGATTAATTAAGTAATTAAATGATTAATTACTGATTTAGTGAATAATTATATGTTTTAGGATGTTGAAATCTACTGGAGTATGATACTTGTAGCATTTAGGGTGTTAGATGTAATTATTAGGTTAATTATGTAGTAAATGATTAATAAGGAAAAATAGTTAACTTTAAGTTAGTTTTGTAAATTAGGAAAATTAGAAGTAAAATCTGATTTAGGATGAATTTAGATATTTTGAAATGATAATTAATGTTTAGGGATGGTAATTAAAGTGATAAAAATATTAGAAATGCATTATGTACGTAATAGGCAATAATGCATAATATGTAATTTTTGAAAATATAATAAATAGAAAATATTAGGATAAAAATTGATATTATAT
The DNA here is from genome assembly GCA_024138005.1 of Lumnitzera racemosa. Lineage (NCBI taxonomy): Eukaryota > Viridiplantae > Streptophyta > Magnoliopsida > Myrtales > Combretaceae > Lumnitzera > Lumnitzera racemosa. The sequence continues at coordinate 8,355,540 of JAMXBC010000010.1, forward strand.
AAATAATAAGGATATATAATAAATCTGATAAGAAACTTGAATTTATGTAATTATATGAAAAATGTAAAAATTTCTCACATTAGGAGTAAATTTGGTACACTAATAAGGATATAAGTATACAGACGAAATAAAATACTGACTAGGGATAATAATGATATTTAGGAGATCGGGAAGTAATGTCATTAATTTTACATTATGAGTTGAAACGAATTTCTAGGGTTGGAATTTAAAACATTACTTAGAAATCGAACCAGAACCTAATTTAGAAATCGAACCAGAACCTAATTTAGAAATCGATGTGGAAACCGAACCCGAACCTAACCCTAAACCTAGAATAATTATAAAAGACTTAAGACCTAGATAATTAGGCATATTAAACCCTAAACAAAACCTAACAATAAGCGTTATAGGATAAAATGAACCTATAATCATTATATGAAAACTAAAACCACGTTTGTGTTATAAGGATGATAGGCGATGGCTTAAGCAAATCTGACCTCGAGTGAGTGAGCGAGGAGTTAAGGTAAGTTGGATTAATACAATGCTGTATTTTGGGAGGCTTGAGATTATGCTTTGTTGTGCTTGTTAGATAGTTGGATGTGTGCATGTGCTTGATTATGGGAGATGCTATGATTCTGTTTGTTGCTCTAGCATGTATTGTATGATTTGCATAAAATAATCGATCACCATAAACTGGACTTAATCAAATATATGACCAGTAATCATAATCGGACATGCATGGCAACCTGTTAAGGGAACTTAGGACTCTCCGGCCAAATACCGACCCCTTCGAAAGCAATAGCACAGGATTGCAAAATGATCCCTTCTTTATTTTCAGTTGAACTAAGTGACAGGAGAGGAGGTCGCGGCGAGGGTGAAGACAGTGGTTAGAAGGTAGTCGCGGGAGGAGTAAGGTCTCCATTACACAAGCCTGGGTTTGGTCGTGAGCTATTGCATTAACGACAACTCTTCAACCCGGATTAGAGCGGGTGCAATTTCTCTAATCTCACGACGGGCCGAACAACGTCGTGCGATGGCATTTGCTTGCACATGCATTGTACCTAATAAGTGATTGAAAACCTTGTTATGTGTATGGTATAGTTTTAAGTTCTTCGCCCTAACTTACTAAGCTATGGTTGCTCATATCCCTATAGACGTCGTGCAGGTGCTGGTTAAGAAGCGGCAACAACTACTCTGAAGCTAGTAACTGCTGGATACTGGGGAGTGAGGAAAAACATTGAAGAATCAACACATATGTTATTATTTTTTATTTCTGAATAATGTAATAACCGAATTATAGTGATTATATATAACTTTTCTCACTTTCTTAGGTAAATAAATTATTTAAATTACAAACTGTTTACTTCAAAACGGGTTAGTCATGGACGCCTTGTGTAGATCAGGTTTAAGATAGCGGTTGTAAAGCCAACTTCTATCTTAAGATGGTTTACATGGTGGGGCTATTATGACTTTGCCGCTTCGGGGCGTGATAATAGGTGAGTACTTAAAGACGCCAATTGGTTTCGGACCCATAGTTTTGAAGTATGTTATGACATATTGTTTAGTAAGAGGGTCACTAGTACTTAAATATCGGGTATCGTACTACCCTTGTCATAGATGACCATCTTATTGGTTGATTATACTAACTAAATTAATAATTTGAATTAGAGTTAACTGAGGTATAAATGATAATGATTATATTTTCAATTGAATGTATAATTAAATAAATTGAAACTTGAGGTGTAAATTATGACATTGACTTAGAAAACATAGTATTATTATTATTATTATTATTATTATTATTATTATTATTATTATTATTATTATTATTATGCTAAAAAAAATAATGGAAACATAAATAAAAAGAAGAAAAGAATGAAAGAATTAGACTAAATAAAAACCGTACAGGCCTTTCCTCTAGATGTCAAACAAAATCCTTAATCCAAATTCATGGTCAAACTTAAAACCTTAACCTTAAAACCTTTTATATTGAAACCTTAATTGCAAAATTCATTTCTCATTTGTTTCACATGCCCCAAACACCAACCCTAAAATTGAAAACCTAAAATGGAAACCTAATTTTGTAGAGTGAAGAATCAACCCTTATTTGTCAATTTCATTATTCTTAAGGAGATTGCTATGGAGAAAATGTCATCTTTAAACTCAAGCAGCTCATCAAAGTCTTGCCATGGTCATAGTAACTCGATGGTGACTTGCAAATGTAGGTTGAAGGTTAAGATCTCCATTGCGAAGATAGAAGTAAATGTATGAAGGAGAGTTTACGGACGTTGTAGTACAACGAGGTACTTTAGTGTAGAACTATTTTAAGTAGATGTTGTTTGGTTGTGGTGCATTATTTAATAAATAGAAAGTTATTTGTTTAACATTTTATTGTTAATTGGTTGTCATTATGTAATTGTAATAGTAAGCATCTTGGTTCAATTGTAATCATGTTACAAGTGGATTGTTGCAATTTTTTTTTTTTTTGTGTGAACTCTTGAAAATTTTATAAGTCAACTTAGTGAAGTCTTTGAATACTAAGATCTTTCTAGTGGGATTATTACTTGATATCATAAAAAATTGAAATAGAAAGAGGATATGCGAAAAAATACTTAGAAGATTCTAATCAAATTTTAGTATGAGTGCCCTGGAGAAAATTTTGAATTTAATAAGGTAAACTTGATGTCAATTAATATGAAATGTGATATCCCAAAAACTATAAATGATGCTAAATTATAGGTAATTTTAGACCATTATCAAAATATCTCTCACTTTCAAATTCACAAAGTTCTAAGGGTAAATAATAGTAAGCATCTTGGAAACTTTAAAACATTAGTTTTCAAAGAAGCATAAAAGGTAATCGGAAGCATTTAATTATAATTCGATATTTTATATTAGATAACAAAAGAATTTTTTTTTTAAAGTGAGCAATTATAAACAAGAATTTATATTTAAGGAGCACTTTCAAAAGAATCTATAAGAAATAATACGCATATGTTTCTCATATAGAATTAGGCTAATGAAGATAAAGTATTATTAAATGATTGTTTGTCGATTATATCTATATTATTAAAACACTTTCAACCTTAAGTAATCGTAAATATTGTATTTACTTATTTAATCTCTAATTAACATTATTTAACAAAAAAATTAATATTCAAATAATTTATTAAAATTATAAATAATGTCTAAAACATGTCATTTCCTTTTTTTTTTTCTCTTTCCATCTGATTTCCACAAATCATGCCTCTTTCTTTGATCGCGTCTTTCTTCACATTTCCATATTCTCCACTTTTCTCTCTCATCCTCTCTTTCTCTTCACCTTTTCATGTTCCACATTCAATAGAGATTTGTGCTTCTATACCGCAAAGTTAAAAAAAAATTACAAAAATAAGGTGTTTGGAGTAAATTTTACGAAGATGGTGCGCGCCTTTACTATGCTTCAATTGTTTATATTGAAGGCGCACTCTCTTAAATGTTTAGAAGGAAGGTACATGGCTTAGATGTGCCTTGCATAATATAGAAGGCGTAAACCAAATGTACGCCTTCTATAATAAGGAAGGTGCATGGCCTAAGTGCGCCTTCTTAGTTTTTTATAAGGTACACTCACTCTTTGTGCCTTCAATACACCTATAAAAACCCTAACTCTACATTCTCCTTTCATTCTCACTTCTTTCAGTTTAAAAAATCTTTAAAAACCTCTGGTTTTCTTTCTCTGAGCGACAGTGTGACTTGATTTTGTCTCTTTAAGATACAATGTGACCCTATTTTCCTTAACCTATTTGTAAGTAACCTTCGACCATCGTTTATTCCACAATAATTTTTTAAAATACAAATTACATTGTTAGTATAGTAATATTTATATTGTCTATATGAATTGTAGTTAGATGATAATTTTTTTTAGTATTTATATTTTCTTAATGTGGATGTTGCTTTTTGTACATTATTGATTTAGCAATATATAGTTATATAAGCTGTAGTGGTTACATAAAAAAGTATGTATATGACTTGTAGATTGTGTGTAATGAGACGCCTCACTAAGAAATGAAATTGTGTGGGTACGGTTACATTTATAGTATATGATAAGATGTCCTATTGAGGAGGAGTACTGTATGGGCACGATGTGACGGCCCACCGAGTATTGAAATTATGTGGGTGCAATGAGACGCTCTATTGAGAAATGAAATTATGTGGGTGTAGTTGCATATTTATAGTATGTAATAAGATGCCTCATTAAGAAGTGAAATTGTATAGGTATGATGTGATGCCCCATCGAGTAGTGTAATTGTTTGGGTGGGGTTGCATTTATAGTATGTGATAAGATGCTCTACTGAGAAGAGCGAAATTGTATAGGTGCGATTTGATGCCTTACCAAGTAATGAAATTGTGTAGATGTGATGAGATGCCCTACTGAGATTGTGAAATTGTCTGGGTGTGATAAGATGCTCTATCGAGAAGAGTGAAATTTTCTGGGTGCGATGTGACGTCTCACTAAGTAATGAAATTGTGTAGATGTGATGAGACGCCCTACTGAGATTGTGAAATTGTGTAGGTGTGATAAGATGCCCTATTGAGTATCGAGTAATGAAATTGTGTGGCTGTAATGTGATGCCCTACTGAGTAGGCAAATTATGTGGGTGCAATAAGACAATCAATCTAAAAATAAACTTTTATAGTATGCGATGAGACGCTCCACTGAGAAATGAAATTGTATGAGTATGATGATACGCCCTGCTAAGAATGTGAAATTGTATAGGTGTTATGAACTGTGCAAAATTGTATGGGTTTTACTGATTTTGTAATTCATGGATCAACAAGTTATCAATGGCTGATTATGTGAAGATAATTGTGTATGCGGGTGAGAACATAGTCAATGGAAGTAACAGTTTACAATATGATAAGGACTTAGTGAAAAAGTTAAAGGTAAGGAAGGATTCCAACTTCGGTCATTTCCTCTGGTGGATTTGTGTGAGTATTGGAGTTGATCTTTGTGGGGTTAAGCTTGTTCATTAACACCCTTCTTATTATGAGGAAGGTGTTTTGTATACTTTGATAGCCATTACGGATGATGATGATGTAGAAAACTTCATGGAAATGGCTGACGTGTTCAGAGAAAACCAAATATAGAAGATATACATCAGGGCCTCCAGTCAGTCTAGTAGAAGTATTATTGACAGAACTTTATAAGTTGGATCTTTCAGTAATCCTTAACCTTATGTGTAGCAAACTAAGGAAGACTACCTTATGTACGATGGACTAAAAACTTATCTACTTAAAGACCCTACTTTTGGTGATGATGGTGTGAATGAAGAGGCAATTGATGTAAAGATAGGGTCAATTTTACAGGATGACTTAGGCTACGACCTTGATGAAGAGTTGATTCCAATGGGAACTAGAACAGAGGTTAAGGAGGAGCACATAGGGGTTGAATATGAAGTAGATGAAGAAATTGTATAAGTTAAAAACACAGTAAATTATGTGGCTATGTCAAAATATATATCGAGCAGCATTCCCTCCGTATCTCAGTTTATTACTAGTCAGGGGATTGGGATGGCTCCCCAATAGAATCAAAATGGGATGCTAACATCCCAGATTAGAGATTTAATTCCATATATGAACATTAGTGGTGATAGTGGTTGTATAGAATTTGAAGAGGACATGGGAGCGAAGAGTAGTAATTAGGTTGATGGCATGGATTTATTTGTCGGACAACGCTTCAGCACAAATGATGAGCTTATTGACACCATCAAAAGATATAACACCAATCACCATTATGACTATTACATTGATCAATCCAAACCGCACCTATAAGCCATTCGTTGCAGGTAGAAGGATAGCAGATGCAAGTGGAGGCTACATGCATTATGTAAAAGTTTAATAAGGCTATTCGTCATAACAATTCTTGAGAGTCCACATACATGTGTTAACCCAGATGTGATGTAGGACCATAGATAAATCGACAGTAGATTGATGGCCAATTGCTTCATTAACAATTTTAAAGAGAATCCTGATATAAAGATTGCAGACTTATAGGGAAATATTTTAAACATGTTTAGGTATAATGTGATGAGAAAGAGAGTTTGGGACGCCAAAAAGCAAGCTATGGAGATGGTATATGGCAATTAGGAGAAAGCGTACAATGAGCTTCCTATTCTGTTGAATGCAATTAAGATTTCAAATCTTGGAATAAAGGTGATTTGGGGATGGAAGGGATCCCTTAAGCTTAGTGTTTCGATAATGAAGTGGTTTTTCTAGACCTTTGGGTCGTGCATATATGCATTCAAGTATTGTTGACCAGTAGTTTACATTGATGAAACATTTATGTATGGGAAGTACGATCATGTACTGTTGATTACTTGTTCAATAGTTAGAAATAACTGTATTATCTCGTTGGCGTTTACGCTTGTCGATAAGGAGTCCATTGAGATGTGGGGTCCATTAAGACATGGGGTCCATTGAGATATGGGGTTAGTTTTTGAAAAGATTGAAGTAATTTGTTATCAATGGTCGGGGGGAGACAATTTGCCTAATTATGGACAGGTACTCAAGTATCAAGCATGCACTTGACAAATAAGAAGTTGGCTAGAAAGAACCATTTGTAGTGTGGAGATGGTACATATAGCATGTTGCCAGCAATTTCAAGGTGTATAAGAACTAACTATGTAAGAAATTGGCTACTTTTGTTGTTATACAGGTACAACTTAGGAAATTTGAGTATTTAATAGAGTAGATATTGCAAGTAAAGGAGGATGCATCATCATGGTTCGCCCCATTTGATAAGAGCAAGTAGACATTGTCTCATGATGGTTTTCATCAGTTCAGATATATAACATTTACCATTGTTGAGAGCTACAATGCCATTTTGAAAGGTTATAGAGGATAGCCCTTGACTTCTCTTGTTAAGAAAATTTTCTACAATTATGTCGATTATTGGGAAAGAAGAGTCGAGTAAGCGAGGAAGGGAATGGATACAGGTTAAGTGAATACGAAGTATGCTATGAAGAAGCTTAAAAATTGGGCTAAGCAAGCTCCAACTCATTCCATCAAGGCATATAGCCGTGAAAACGAGATATGAGAGGTGAAGATAGGTTGGAAGCGCGAACCAAATAGAGCGATAAAATGAAGTGATCGAACACATATTTTAGACGCGAATAGAATGATGTATTTATGTAGGAAATGGCAAATCTATAGAATCCCGTGCTTACATAAGATTAGAGCACTTAATTTTGTTCAAGTAACTACTAGTTGGTACATTGGGGTATGGTATACTTAGCCTTATTTGTTAGATGTATACAACAGATATTTCATTCCAATAGGTGATGCTTTGAGCTGGCTTCGTTTTGATTACCTATTCCTCATGCCTAACAAAAATCTGAAATATGGTTTGGGTAAACTAAGGAAAAAGAGATACCATATGGAGATGGACTTGAGAGAGCTTGCAACTAAGAGTAGGTGTAGCATGTGTAGAATGGAAGGACACAATAGGAGGAGGTGTCCTTAGTTTAATAGAAACGGTATAGATAGACATATTTATGTTGTTTTGTTACATTGTATTATATATCATATCATGTTATGCTTTCATAAGTCAATGACATGACATATTTGTATTAATTTGCAGGTTAGATGGATTTAGGACTGAGTAACCCGTTGGTACTGCATGGACAGGGACGATATTGATTGCAAGACATATGGGATTTTTGGGTATGGCTTGGCATTATTTCATTTGTGAAATTGTATAGTTCAATAATTTTCTATAGTTGTGATGAAAAGGAATCTAATATTACAGGGAGGCGAACACATTGTGGTTCGTTAAATGGAGTCGAGCCTACAGAAGGGCATGTCACAAATACTATTAGATGATCACTTTATTACCCACCCTGCCGATGTTGGTTTCCTTAGGGTCATAGTGTTACCATTCATTTAGATCGATCATCACCTCATTAGGGTATTAGTTGAGAGGTGACGACTTAAGACCTATACTTTCCATTGGTTCATAAGGAGATGATGATCACGTTCCAGGACATAGAGATATTGTTTGGTCTCCGTATAGATGGGGCTGTAGTAACTGGGCCTACGTAATTAGTCTAGTCCTAAGTAGTTAGGGATTGCTTGGAAACTACCTTACTAACAGTACTGGCAGAGGGGGATGTATTAGTTTGGCTTGGTTATGAGACAGATTTAGTATACTTCTTACACATGCAAATGAGGAGACCGTTCATCGATACATCCGTACATACATCTTGTAGTTATTTGGTGGTTTTTTATTTACCAATAAGTCTTTGTCTCTTGTCCACATGATGTTCCTACCTATGTTGGAGTATTTCCCATATACTGTAATGATTAGTTAGGGATCAGCTTGTTTGGCTTGGTTGTATTGTTAGCTATATAGGGTTACATGATTAGAAGCACAAGAGATTGGAGGCGCCACCATACTATTGCAAATATGGGCATGGGATTATTTCCTCCACATTGTACCATGGACCAAGTCTGGCTTTACCATATAGGAGGGGCTACCACTAGTTGTTAGGTGGGCTATATTATGAAACACTACACACTATGTTACGTATGTTGTGGATGCATACTAAACTACATTTGATTTGTAGACGAGTCGACAGGTATGTACCTCTTTAATTTTGTTTCCGTTGTTGATCTTTATTAAAAATTTATGGATTATTAATGCACTTTCTTTGCATATGTATTTTAAGTTGTGTGGGAGTTGTACCTAGATAATCTTATTGATCTTGTACCTCCATTTTGTAGTGCCGGTCGATCTATCTAGACAATCACGGTTCCACTGATATGTTTCAACACTGTCAAGTTTTATTTCTCCAACTGTGTTATATGATAGTTCGGAGGCTTCCAAATGATATCGGTCAATGTTCAAACAAATGAAGAGTTACACCATATCGACCTTAGAGGTAGGACAGACATAGATTGGTAGATCGCGCATTAGAGATATATATTGACTTGGGTAGACCGCTAGATGTGGGTTGTTCATAGTCAAGGATTGATCGGTGTTGATCCAGCTTACTATGACTAGTATATAGATCATACACCCTGATAAATCACCTATCATGAGGTGGTGATGCGATACTTGGTAAACTTTCCTTCCATTTATCTTATGGTTTTTTACAAAGCAATGTGTATAAATATAACATTAATTGTTTCAATAACTATAGGCGGATACTCTAGGTCGGGTAAGGCCAATAGACGATTTCGACGCTGCTCATCAAATCATTAATGGTGGCCTTCACCATCTTGAGGAGCATGACGGTATGATATTATCTCCCAACTAATCAGCTAATCCAGCCCCTGTACTTGCTCTTTGATTGCATGTAGGTCTTAAAGTTTGCATGAGAGGATGTCGACTGGCACAGGTACATGGTCGAGGATACGATGACGATTCTATGGTATCGAGATCTCGCTATTCCATTGACTTGGATGAGATTAGAAGCAGTGCACCACCCTCTAATGCCTCTAGTTCTAGCTATACCTCATTTGATACTCTAAATGCTCATTTGTAGATGTATCCACGGCTGATACCGCTAGCTTCTCATAAACTTTATACAGGATAGCCTCAGACATTACACATAGAGGAGGCTGACACCCAGCTATTATCATCACCGCCTACTCTAGTTCCTCGTATATATTTCATTGATACTCCTCCATAGCTATTTGAGCCTCAGCCATCGAAGGGACCATCCATTCGTAGACTATCATTATTAGCTCGTTTCGGAAAACAATTAATTAGATCTAGGAAGAAGTAGTTGTAAATAACTATATTTGTATTATTTAGTTTGATTATTATGTATTTCGACATCTATTACTCACAAAGTAAATGGTTTTTGTAAATGATGTTTTATATTACATTGTTATTCCCTTAATACTGATAGTTTATTGTATATATCCTTTCTATATACTATACTTGCTTTTAACATGTTTAGTTGGTAGTTAGTGAATTATTTAAGTTGACTTGCTATGTTAATAGTTTTCGTAGGTAGTACACTAAATGAAAAAAAGAAAAGCATTAGCTTTTCTAAAAATAAACAAAATGTTAGTTGTAAACTAAGAAGGCACATGCTTAAATTGTGCCTTGTTTATTAATATTGAATGCACGCTTAAGGAAAATGTCTAAAACTTAGGGTCGAAATAAGCAGTTAGCCTGTAATATTGAAAGTACTTAGTTAAGGGGAGTTGGTACTTAGTTAAAGGGAATGTGGAGCGTTAATTGAACTTAGGAGCAGAATAGGCAAAGGCAACTAATTTGCCATATTAAAAGTATTTAGTTAGGGCGAGTCAGTACTTAGTTAAGGTGAATGTGAAGAGTTATTTGAAGGTGCGTGGTAGTAACATTGAAGGACTACGATAGTGACACTAAAAGCATACTTAAGGGACACACATCTATATAATAGTTTATATAAAGATTAAATAGAATTTTTTTTATCTAATTTAATAAATTAAATCTAATTAAAAAAAAAAACACAACAGAAGGTACACTCAAGGGATGTACTTTCTTTGTTGACACTCAAGGCGTATTTCTTGAATGTACCTTTAGTACCTGTAAAGAAGGCGTATCCCTTGATCATGCCTTCTTTACTAAAACACAAGGCACGTATACACAACATGTCTTTAATATAAAAAAATGCATGCATAGTACCATTTTGGTAAAATTTATTTAGAATACCGTATTTTTGTACTTTTTTTGCCAATTATACTATAGAAGTATAAAACTCAGTTCAATATAGTATTTCATCTCTTCTCAATGTTTCCCCCTTTCTTTGCTCTATTGAATTTCCTCTGCATCTGCAATTTCTCGTTCCAAATCTTTCTCTCTCCCACCTTCTCTGGCATCTGCAAGTACAAACACATATTCTAATTACTAATGGAACAAGCTTGATTTCAAAATCCTAGGGTTTGTTATATTCTTCAAATGACCTACCCAAACCCATATTCTAATGAATACCATCGAACATAAAGATGAAGATCTGTGTGGTAATGTAGGAGTGTTCTACATGGTTTATGCAGATCAGGACTTAGCATTGAATTAGGTTATTGATCTCAATATGGTCCTTTAACAATATTTGGCTAAAATTTCTAAAGGTGAGATACATGGTAGTTGCAGCTGTGTAGGGCCACATGAGGATGGGGAAGCTACAGATGGTGTTAAGGTAGATGCATGGGGGGCTATCAGTGGGCTGCTTTTGTGATGATAGAGGGGGTCGGGTTGTGTTTGGAGAAATTGTATGTCTGTTGTTATTGTGTTGGTTAGTTGGGATTTGCTTACTGTACTGTATCTAGGTGTTAGTTGGAGTAAATGGTTTAGCGGTGTTAGCTGTGGGTAGGAGTAGACTTGCTGTGAAGTTTTAGTCATCGGATTTGGGAATCTATTATGAGTGATTGTTGACTCGAGTTGGTCAGTGTTGTAGTTTGGGTAGTTAGGTTATGATTGTGTGGTGCAAGAGTTCGAAATAGTGAGTTCCAACGATATCATTATCAACTCTTTATCTTAAAAGATGTAACTTTTTGTTAGGCCGTATGGTTGATTTGCTCCTTTATTTTTAGATTGGTTTTGTTTCTATAAGTGAATTTAAGATGATAAAGACAATCAAGCAGAAAACGGTATAGACAAGTTATTTAATGTAGTGCTAGATCTATTATGTAATTTTGTTTGACATGTTTGGGGTTCATATTCTTGCAAAGCTCTCATATTAAGAGGTTGCCTAAGTTCTCATCTTTTTATACCCAATTCATGTGTTTTGACTACTTCTATTCGTAAGCTATTGCATACTTTCACACTAGACTGCAGGCAGCTTTGGAAAATATGGGAATCTCTTTGCCCTTTCATGTTCAAGTTGTTATTTTCCAAGAGACAATTGGGCTTGGTGGTTTTGAGTGAGACCTTTGTATTAATTCAGCAACTGGAATTGGGAAGACATTAGCTTATGCATTACCAATTGTGTAGACTCTATCAACTAGTGCCATTAGGTGTCTACATACTTTGGTGGTGTTGCTTACTCGAGATTGAGCCTTGCAGGTTCTTATTTTCTCTATTGTAGTTATACTAATTATCTCTTCCTCTCTTCATGCACCTTTAGCTTCTTCTACTTCCAAAGGCTATGTTATGAACAATGCACATTTTTTCTTTACCCAAAAGAAAAAAGAAAAAAAAAATCACAGTTTTGGTTAAGTTCCTATTATTATTTTATTTTTTCATAGGAGGACACAATCTCAACAAGATTTCATTTTAGTCAAGTTTATATCTTATACGAAAAAGTAAGTCTATGTCATAGAAAGTGCAACTATACTAAGGCATCCTAACAAATCAATTGAACATACCTCAAGCTGCCTAATCTTATGGTGCAAGGAAGAGATTTGGGATTCGCTTTGCAACACCTTTTCAAATTTCTACTGTTAATAATGCCTATATATTTTTACTTAGACTTTTGCTTATTGGTTATGAAATCGGTGTTATCTTACGAAAATATGTAGTCATAATAAGAATGACAAGAAGGAAATGACTCCAAACAACTATCTTCTTCTTACTTTCCTTTGTTAATTTTTCAATGAATTTACAATTTAACTAATTCAAGGATCACTGATGTTGTGGACCTATTTCTGTATGCACCTTCATCCTTCTATGCAATGCAAGTGGTATCATAACCTATTGAAGGATTTCATCATCAACACCTTTAGATTTATCCGCATGACTCTAGAGACTAGTAATTAGTTACCTACTTAGGGAATGGGGAATGATGCTTCATTAGGGATGATTTGTCAAGAACTTTAAGGAAAGAGAATAATCCATTGCTGAGATTTATTAATGGTAATTTAATACATTTTTTTTTACCTTTTCCTTCACAAATTATTTGAGAAAAGTTGAGTTATGGAACCATCTCTCTGACTTCTAATTGAAAGGCGAATCATTCTTAATGCTACTACCATCTTGCTATTTATTATGTTGCTAAAAATATAATTTTAATTTATTTTAACTTGGGCATCCTTCTCTAACTTGCTTTGTTTTTAGAGTGGTATGATAAGACATGGATTCAAAATAATGTCTACATCGAAATAGGAACAAGAAGCCAGCAAAGACAAAGGGTATAGAGCCTTAACTTCCTTCCATAGCAATAAACCTTCGATCGGAAGGGAGACGGAGGCAAGACTCTATACAAGCGAATAGGAGTACTTTTCAAGTGCACCAATGTCCGAAGATATGAGTTAGGGCGGGGCATGACATACCTTCATGTAAGAATAAGGTGTGGGTGTATAGGCCTAAGTCCTAGGTGAGTCAGACTCTTTCTTTCAACCAATCCCATGAGTATGTAAGCAGGTAGAAGGAAGATGTGGTCAGAGTGATGCTCTTGGCAAGGTATCATCCATCTAAATGGTAAAAATGCAATGTGTTAAAACTTTGTGACTTCTATTCTTTGTTTAATGCAAGCATGTTACATTGATAACACTTTTCATATAAAATAGTTTTTTTTTCCTTATTTTTTCCTTTTTCTTTTGTTTTGTTATGTGCTTAGGGTTCTGGAATAATTTACGTTCATGTTGCGTTGTATGTCTTAGCTATTGTACTATAAGTTTGATCACATTTGGTTTAATTCAACTGTAATGAATTTCTCATTGATTTTAATTCAACCATCTTTATGATAGTTCATGTTTTTTTCTTTATGTTATGAGATTCTTCTTTTAACATAAAGTAAAACAATAGGCACAGCTTAAGAACATGAAAATATAGAAGGTACAATGATTTACTTACTCAATGCTTTTACATCAAGTTCGATTTTATCATGTGAGACCTTATTTTGTAATGATGAATAGATTTCTTATTTGTAGAATTTTGCGCCATGGTGGATTAGTTTTCTTCTAACTTTTTCTAGAGTATATACTATAATGAGATTTGTTTGTGAGAGTCTTAACTTTGCATAACATAATGGCTACCTTTTCTTGCTAATTTGTTCTCATTTGTTATATTTATATTTATTATTGGCAGGTTCAAAGGCAAGAAGATGTCTTATTGCATGGGTGGAAAGAAACAGACTATTGTTAATTTATTTATCTTTTATTTCATTGCGATATAAATTCATTGTTTATCATGTTTGGTCGATAATAATATTTTATTTTATAAAATACTTTTACAATAAATGGAGATTTTAATAGTTGATATGATGATATGTAGATAATGTATTAATTTTATGTTTAACATAAACACACTCTTCACATAGAATAAAAGAAAATTATTATATGGGTAGAGATCTAATCTCATATGATACAAAATCGGTGAATAATGCTACATGTAATAAAGTTTTCATGTATGTTATGATTTAATATGCAATATCTACACATAAAAAATTGGTGAATAACTCCAAAATCTTTCTTCGTGATACAATAGTTCAGCACTATTGTTTAGGTATGAATTGTACAATAATTAACCTATCCATTTACATTTTTTTTTTATTTTAGCAAAAGCCTATAATGGAAGGATTGGATCAACATAATTAAATAGATCTTACAGATATGCAATCTCATGTGCACTATGCAACAACCTCTAGAATAATCAGGTTATCTAATATTTGATGATTGGCATGGTCAATACATATCGCTGATTCACCATTACACACTTTGATAAACATTCCTGAAGACGATGGTATTTGAATATTTTATTTTCTTATTGAACTCATACTTTATATATTAATTATTTCAACTTCTGTAGTTGATGCTCCCATTTAACCACGTAACCCTTACACAAATGCTATTGCTGGACGAATCTTAACTGGACATGTAAGCACCTCAAGAGGACTTCGCTTATGTACTATAAGATATATTGCATGTTTACATGGGACTTATGCTTCCTCAGGAGGTAATCTTACCTTCTATCTTGGTTATCCCTTATACAGATATCAAATCCTCCTATATCAATATAGCTCCTTATATTTACTTTACATGCATTATGCGGTTCATACTTCTATTGAATAATACCATCGAAATCAAAATGCAACCATGGAAGTATTTTATAGAATATTACTTTGTTTACATCCATTTCCATATTTTGATGTTAGTATGTCTTAATTTTAGTAAATATTAGATGCTAAGCCAACACAATAATGAGGCTATGTCAACAATGGTCAAGAGTTCCATGAAAATCGTGGTTATGAGATGCTCAATTTACTTGAAACCACACCATGCCCATTTTGTGTTGTGCAATTATTCAAGCATGAGACGTTTCAAAAATTTTTTTTTCTAGTGGACGGATTACTCTCCTTACAATTCCTTCATACCCCAAACACTTTGATTTGTACACTGCATAACATAATATTGGAAGGCATTTCATACAACAAATTAGATCATACAATCATGTCTTTGCATTTACTTCTATGGGTGTACATGTCGATGAAAGTCTTTAGTAGAAAATGGTGTCATATATACGTTTCGTGCTCAAGGTGCAATATATCATAGAATCAGCAGTCTCTTACTGAACATAAATGAAAGGCCATGCTTTTTGCAAACATATATATATGATACTAACCATGAAATCCAAAATCACATCTCTGAGAATCAAAACTAAGATGCACAGCTCATTGCTAGGATTACTACCATTCTAAACCACTGTAACCCGTTTGTCTATCAATTTCATCAACTATCCTTACTTAATAATATTGAAGTCTGTTGTTTGATAATTCATGAACGTCCTCCCAACCAACACCAATATGCTCTTCCGATTACATCTCAGTTGGTTGCTATAGTAGTTGGTGGTGAAGAAGCAAGCAAATTACATGATCGTGACATCGTCATTCAGTTGCATGTTGGATACCTTACGAATATTAGTGATATGGCTAGGTATTACGATCCCCTACAATATCCTCTTTTGTTCCCTTATGGAACTTATGGATGGGATGCAAATTGTCACTCCACTGCTAACATCTCTGTTACATGTTGTGGCTTCTATGCCTATTATATCTAGGTGATTATCATACTTAATTATAACTAATTTCTTTCATACAACTTAAATTGCCAAATTTTAACTTGATACTTTATTTTTAGATACGGAGTCGTGAGCAATCTCTCATTTTGCATAGGGGTTGATTCTTCCAACAGTATTTGGTAGATAATTATGTTAGAATCGAAAATCAAAGACTCAAATGGTTATGGCATAATTAATCTACAATTCGTGTTGAGCTTTACCAAGGACTACAGGACTCACTCGCTGTTGGAGAAAATGATGTAGGTTTAGCTACTTAACTACTACATTACACTATGCCATATTCAAGGATTTTTAAATTTATTTTTACTGAAAACCTCTTTCGTCTCATCTTCCTCATATTATAGGGACTATTAGGAGAAAAATTGTACTACCATCTTCATTTGTTGGAAGCCCCTATGATATGTACCAAAGATATCAACATGTAATGACATTAGTTCAAGAAATATGAAGACCTAATTTCTTCATTACCACAACATGTAATCCATCTTAGCTAGAGATTCAACGTGAGTTGCTTGAAGGATAAACACCACAAGATCGTCTAGATTTGCTTTTATGTGTCTTTTGATGTCGATTTCAGGATTTCAAAAAGGATGTTCTTGATAGAAGTGTTTTAGGAAGAGTTGTTGTGTACACATATATAATAAAGTTAAAAAAAAATGAGGCCTACCACATGCTCACATGCTTATCATACTATATGATGACTTCAAGCTCAATTCACTTAATGATTACAATTTAGTTGTGTAAGCTGAAAATCCTAATATAAATGATGAGGCCGAGTTATTCAATACAGTGCTTAAACACATATTTCATGGTCCATGTGGTAGGTTTAACTCTTTTGCACCATGCATGAAGCACGCTTATTATAAAAGCCATTTCCCTAAGCCATTTTTAGAATGTACTATCCAAGGCAACGATGCATATCCAATATATAGAAGAAGACAAAACATGCCCATTGCACTTCCAAATTGTCCAAACATTAGGGTGGACAATAGTTAGATTATCCCCTACAACCCTTGGTTACTCTTAAAGTATGATTATCATATAAATGTGGAGATTTGTTCAAGTGTGAATAGTGTTAAGTATTTGTATAAATACATACACAAAGGTCCTGATAGGGTGTCTCTTGAGGTTCATATAGGTTTTGAAATCCATCAATTTATAGATGCATGTTGGATATGTGCACTAGAAGTTATCTGGAGATTGTTGAAGTTTCTAATGAATCACATGTATCCATTTGTTATCAAACTACAAATACATTTAACAAACATGCATACAATTAGATTTAGGCCTGATGAGACTATACACTCAATTTTGAGTAATAATCTAACATGTACGATGCTCACAGAATTTTTTCATACCAATGCCATCGACCCTCAAGCATGACGGTATTTGTATAAAGATTTCCCAAAACATTAACC
Organism: Lumnitzera racemosa; assembly: GCA_024138005.1. Taxonomy (NCBI): domain Eukaryota; kingdom Viridiplantae; phylum Streptophyta; class Magnoliopsida; order Myrtales; family Combretaceae; genus Lumnitzera; species Lumnitzera racemosa. The sequence goes on from JAMXBC010000010.1 coordinate 8,372,943, forward strand.
ATGTTCACGGTCTTACTTCTTTTAGTAATCTCTTAACACACCATGATAGGTAACATGAGACATTTAAAAAGGCAATAGAAAGTAAAGGACTAATTGAAAATGATGAAAGCATATGCCATTGCTTACTTGAAATTGTGTCTTTCCAAATGCATCTGTACTTAGGAGGTTATTTGTTACCGTTATTGTATATTGCCAACTAGCTGAAATTAGGTTGTTATGGGATGAATTCTATGCGAGTATGATGCAAGATTAGCGTTGCTCATTTAATGGGCATGTGTTCATGGTCAATAACTTATTACATGACATCGATGCACTACTTGGGCAACGTGGGAAAACTTTATCAGATTACGACTTACTGCAACATCAATGTGAATTAGCTGAAAGAAGCAGTATACCTAAGGTTGTACCAGATGAGTTGTCTATTGTTGTACCCAATGAAGATATGACCAAGCACAAGCATTTGATTTTGTTAAGACTACAGTTGAGCAAAATCAATCTACAATATTTTTCATTGATGGTCTTGGAGCTATAGGTAAAACTTTCCTATATCTTACTATTTAGCATTTCTTTGAAGTAGTAGTTACGTTGCCTTAGCAATAGTATCCTTTGGGATTGCTTCTACAATATTACTGAGTGGTAGAACAATACACTCAAGGTTTAAGATCTCCTTGAATCCAGATTTGAATTCCGTTTGCTCAATAAGCAAGCAATTTGAATTGGCTACACTGTTGAAGGTGTGTAAAGCCATTCTATGGGATGAAGCTTCCATGGCCATTAGATATGCTTTCAAGTCCTTAAATAGGACACTTAGAGATATCATGGAGAATGATGTTCCGTTTAGGGATAAAGTAATGATATTTGATAGAGATTTTAGATAAATTCTTTTGGTAGTTTCAAAGGGCACAAAAAGTTAATTGATCAATGCATGCTTTAATAGATCACCCCTTTGAAGTAATGTTCACATGGTTTGATTAACACAAAATATGAGATCCATCACTGATAGAGATTTCTCGAAATTTATTCTACGAGTTGGTGTAGGGTTGAGCCCACTATATGTGATGACTTTCTAAAAATACCTCAATCTATTAGCATACAGTGGCATGATGATCAATCAATTGACTATTTGATTGATGCAACCTTCCTAAATCCTTATGAACATGCACAAGATGCATCTTCCTTTATTAGTTGTGCACAATAATCAACTCATTTCCTGGTGATGCACACACTTATTACTCCTTTGATGTCGTTAGTGATTATGATGGGCAAATGTATCAACAAGAATACTTAAACTCCAAATTGCTAGGTGGCATGCCTCCTCATACATTGACACTAAAGAAGGGAGCACCAATTATGCTCCTACGTAACATAAAACCAAAGGTGGGTCTTTGTAATGGTACGAGGTTAATATGCATGGACTTCTTACAGAATGCCATTTATGCAGAGGTCATGACTAGACATTCAAGAGGGTTAAGAGTTTTCATTCTAAGAATAACACTGAAGTCTTCTGAGAGTTTTAGTCTCCCATTTGAAATGACAAGAAAACAGTTTCTAGTACATTTAAGCTTTTCTTTAACAATCAACAAAGCACAAGATCAAATAATATATAACGTGGGGATCTATCTTTTAGACCATGTGTTTAGCTATGGACAACTTTATGTGGTCTTATCACGTAAAGTTTCAATGGCTTCAACAGAAGTTTTGGTAAAGAAGGGGAAACTTCCTGGGGTAACTGGTCCTTATACACGGAATGTTGTCTACAAAAATGTATTGTTATCTTGAAGGTATTCTAATAATTAATTCGCTATGATACCATTATCATTATTATTTTAGTTAGTTATGCAGACTTTGTAGATATCATTTGTAAGTTTCTAATTTTTTTAAATGGTTAATCTTGGTGGTATTTGATCTATAAATTTACTATTTCATAAGTTATATTGTACAACTTTATTTTTTTTTACACACGTAACGCGGGTGTGTTGTCTGCTAGTATTAATATAACTATGTAGGATTACACAGTTCAAGCTATTGTTATTGTAGTAAAGGTCATGTATAATCTAATTTATACATACAAATTAAATTATATTATAATTTGACAATTATCTTTAGTCGCTATCATACTTCAAAAAGAGGTGTGCAAGTGTCTATGTCCTTTAATAATGACACAATTGATAGCGATATAATGACATTACAAAGGATGGAATCAACCGCAATAGCCACATTCAAACCCTCAGTAATGGCAGTTAGTACCAATAGATGTAAGTAAAGGTTTAAATCCTGCTATAGCGATATTTAGTATACCACTAATATTATTTTCATAGATGGAATTACACATAACAAATTTCACCATAAAAGAGGTATAGCAAAGATGAAATATACTTGCGAAGTTCAATAAGTGAATCATAATTTTACAAATTCAAGGGACAAAATATTATATCACACACTGACGGAAATAATTCCTTTACGAGACATAATAATATTTCTTGTTATCTAACCTAGATCATCTTAGTCAATAAATAGAAATAAGCGATACTTTTAGAGATTCTCGAAATTATGGGAAACCTAAACTAATATATTAATAAATAAAACCCATTTTGACACTTGGACTTATTGTATTGATTTAAAAGCTTATAACAGTAATAATAGCAACAATAACAAAGGCAATTACAAAAATGATGATATATACCCAAGTATATTAAGAATAACTAGTAGACTACGTACCTGTGATACGTGTTTATAACATCAATTTGACAAAAATAAATCAATATATTTTACTTTATTCTGTTACTTAGTTATTTGAGTTGATATATGTAACAGTTATCTGAATTGGTATATGTAACAATGTTTTTTATACCTCCATTTGCTTAAAAAATAACTAGATGAATAAAAAGAAGTTTTAGACTTCATTACACATTTAAGATATATTTTCTTGAAAATATAAATATTTGGAAATGAAAAAAGGTTATTTATTAAAGAGAGAGAAAGAAATGATACATGTGATAAAGATATAAAATATGAAAGTTAAAAGGAAAATGTTTAGTTTTATTGTTTTAATTACCAAATGCAAAAAAGTTGCTAATGACTGATGAAAGAGAGACAAAAAAAAATTATAGTTATTTCATATTGGGAGGGATTTTTTTTTTTAAATTTTTTTAACCGGGGCAGGGGAAGGGGTGGCTAGGTGGTTAGAGAGAGAGTATGTGTGAGTAGATAGCGATATGTGGTTAGATAAATATATTCATTTTATAAGTTATTTTATAAATTTAATAATTTAGTTTAGAGTTTTTTTTTTTCTATAAAATTTTAATTAAAGGGTTAAGTTATAATTTTAAAAGGAACGGTTACTCAAGCTTTTTTGAACTTTAATAATGTCGGGAATAGTTATAAGATAACAAGAACACATAAACAGTAAAATAACAATAATTCCATATATATGTACATAGCACTTGGAGTGCAATTGGATCATCGAGTTGCGATCCAAGACGCAGACCAGACCAATTTATTGCTCTGGTCGGAAACGTTCCCTGTTTCAAGAGGATGGAAGACCTTAATCCCTATCTTGATTTCCACTAGTATTCAAGGTTAGCTAAACCCGTGGGGATGCCAATTTGTGACAGGTTGTCGACTTAAAAATTTCCCACATCTCTCAATATTTATTGCTAGTTCATTAAGGTATTCTAGGATGTCCTTTGGCTAAAATATTTAGCTTTTGGGTAGGGACCAAAACCATCCTTAGTTTATTCATTATTTGTTATATATTTAGTTAACCGGCCGACAACAAGAAGTTAAATCTTCCTCAAGATTTCTCAGTAAAACTTCTACCAGTTATAAATGATCTTATTACTTGCCAGCATATGGTGCCACATAGTAATATAGGGGTTTGACAGAAGTAATCACTGGAGGAAATTTAACAAAATAAATTTGTAAAATATATGGGTTAAAAATGAAAAAAAAGAAAGAAAAGAAAAGATGAAATCTGGTGCAACGGAATAAAGTTCCTGTGCACACGGAGATCAATGGGAGGAAAACCTATACTTTACTTTTCCATCTACGATTATTGTTATTGTTAAGATATATGAAACAAATTAAAGAAATCTTGGTGCAAGAGAGTGTGTATACCAACAATTTAAGAGAAATATGGGTACACCGATTTTGCTGGCATCTTAATCATACACATTTTGGTAAATTAAGAATGCTATACTTGACTCTGATAAAATTAGGATTACATTTATATATTGTAATTTGTGTACAATGGGTCATGGTACTATTAATGTATTTATAAATATTATTTATAAAAGCAAGTATTTATATGTATTTATATGTATTTATATACTTTTTAGCTCGTATATATTTTATAATAAAGTCTCATGAATAATTAGAGTATATATAGAATTATAATAAATATGTATTATCCATAAGATTTGATGACATTGAATTATCCAAAACTTATTCTTAGTCGGATAAACTCTAGAATGGACATAGATATTTAGCCCAACAAATTATACAACTAAAGTCACTCTTATTAGATGAAAGGAAAGATATTCATGTTAAACAAGTGGATGCTCAATGTTAAGTAGATACATCAGATACGATCCGCTAATAGAGGACATTGTAAGTTTAATATTATTAATCGCTCTTTTATATGAACAAGCGTAAATAACTGCTAGATTTGAGACCTTTATATATTCTATATATGAAATGTTGTGTTTTGATACTGTTAAATGTAGTTTTTATTTAAATTGCAAATAATACGGTTATTAGATACAATACGAAATATAAAGAAAATAGTAATAAGTTAAGATAAAATTCATCACTCTCTTAAATTAGGGAGTTAATATCTAGGGTTATTTGGTTAAGATAATAGTGACTTATAAGTTCTTGGTCACGGCAAGTTTTATTGAGTTTGTTTTATCTCGGAAACTAAGTGAAACGATTAAACATTAATAACACGACATGCAATGGTTTAATCGGGATATTATTTAATGAGGAGATTTTATTATGCAGTAATTGGTTCATAGTGGTTTTTTGTTCTAAACTTTTTTATTACGTTTGATAACCAATAACTGTTACCAGATGGTTACCTTAGTTTGTGTTTAAATATACATTACCCTCGTGTATAGAAACCTAGAGAGTTGTACACTATAATACGATTAATGGAACAAAATAATTGATCAGTGATTTAAGTGGATATTGAAATAATATCAATATTTCAGGGTTAGAATAAATTGGTTTGAAATAATAAACTGCAAGCAATTTGTATTAAAATTTGTTTTTTCACATAGAATATATTTGTGATCAAGTACCTTTTAAAAGTTATGTATTTTTATTATTGCTTTTTTGTATAAAAGTATATGGAATTTATTAATTCCATATCCAATTGTTATGCAATTGAAAAGTTGTAGCAATTGAAAGGTTATGGAATAAAAAATCTCATTCATTAATTTTAGTTAATGTTATATAGTATTTTAAAACGAATAATGGCAGATAAAAGAGTTCTATGATTATTCTATTTAGATGCACATAAACGAAAAAGTAGTAAAAGGAATATAACATTTCACTTCTTAGAGTTCTAATTTTGATAAAATTAGAAAAACTTGCTAGAATCAAGTGAATTACGAATAGAAAACTAAGATAAGGTCCTTTGTGTAAGCTTTTAGAGAAGAAGGTGAAAAGGTAAGCAGTTAAGTTTGTTAGTTCTAGTAGAGTAAAAATGTTTATTAAATATCTGTACATGGTATATATAGTAGACATTATGTAGAGTACTCATTTGCTATGTACAGGACTACACTAAGTATAATACATTCTATGACTCCCTCTTAAGACGGAGAATAAATGTCAATTACTCTCATCTTGTCTAGAAGAAAAAGAAATTGAGCAAAACATAAACCTTTAGTAAAAATGTTAGCAAGTTGTTGCTTGCTGGGAACATACATGGGTAAGATGGAGCCATCGACAACCTTATCGCGTATAAAATGTAAGTCCATTTCAAAGTGCTTCATATGCTCATGGAAAAATAAGTTACGCGTGAGATGAAAAGCTAATTGATTATTTGAAAACAAATTAATTGGAAGGATTGAATCAATACAAAATTCTTTCAGCATAGCTAAGAGCCACATAAGTTCACAAGTAACAGCAACGAGAGCATGGTATTTGGAATCAATAAAGCTACGTGCAACCATTGATTGCTTCGTAGACTTCCAGCTAGCCAGAGACTCACCAAGAAAAACACAAAATCTTGATGTAGACTACGAGTATCTATACAGCCACCTTAATCACTATCGCTATATACTTGTAACACCAAATCAAATAGAGAGAAAGAGACCTTGTCTTGTTTGAAGTTTAATATGTTGTAGAACTTTTTTTAAGGCCAATTGATGAGACTGCCCTAAAGCTTGCATAAATTGACTAAGTGCGTAAATAGGATAAGTAATATCTAGTCTTATTATAGAAAGATAAAGGAGTTTCTCAACCAATTGTCTATGTCGGGTAGGATCAACAAAATTAGTAGAATCATCCTTAGATAACCTGTGATTAGGAATAATGGGTGTAGAAGATGGATGAGCACCAAGAAAACCAGCATCTTGAAGAAGTTCTAAAGTAAATTTCTTCAGTGAAAGAATGAGACTAGTAAAACAATGAGCTAACTTTAAACCAATAAGTACTTAAGAATTCTTGAATCTTTTACCTTGAAATGAGCACTAAGAAAAGCCTTAAACTCATTAACAATAACAAGATTGTTGCTTGCTATGGCCAAATCATCAACATAACTAGATCAACAAGAAAATTATCTTTATGTCCTTTTGTGAATAAAGAATGATCATAGAAAGGCATTATGAACATCCATTTGATGTATATGGCAATTAAAATGAGCTGTAAGACAAAAGAATAAGTGCACTATGGTGTGTTTAATGATCAAACTAAATGTCTTATTATGATCAAAGCCCTCTTTTTGACTACAACCCTTAGCTACTAAACAGGGTAAATGGGCTTTATATCTATCAATTGTACCATCAACCTTGGTTTTCAACTTATAAACCCATTTATAACTCACAGTATGTTTACCTTGAGGCAAAGAAACAATACTCCAAGTGTTATTTCTCTTTAAAGCATCAAGTTCTTCTTCCATAGCCTTTTTCCAAGGAGTTAAATTCTTAGCTTGATGATAAGAAGTAGGTTTAGTGAGATAAACTGATAGAAAATTCTTTAAATGAAGGATATAAGCAACTATTTGAAAGAATACTTTAAGGTGGATGAGAAGTAAAGTTTGAGAACTAAGGAACAATAAAATAGTGATTAGTTAAAGCCAAACCCTATTGACGATGGTAGTTAGCAAGATAAGATGCAATATGATGAGTTTTGAAACTTCTTCCAAGAATCTATCATTGTAAATCAATAGTTGCAGAATTTTGATCAATAGATGATGACTCAATAGACTTATCAATACTAGATGTAGAAAGTTGGTCAAATGGTGGTTCTGTACCTTTTACAGTATGATGGTTAGTAGGTGGTTCAGTGTTTTGCATGGTGTGTGGCTTAATGTTTGGGACATTATGTGACTCAGTTTGTAGATTAGTGCTTAGATATTGTAGGACCAGGGAAAGAGGAAAATAACTGATTAATATAGCTTAAAGAATGTAGAGATGGTAAGGAAACAAGTGTTTACACTCTAAAGGAAAAAGAGAAGAAATTGTTTTAATGACAAAGAGGAAAATGTGTTCAACAAAATGAACATCTCGTGAGATTGTGAATTTTTGTCCATATAAGTCATATAACTTGTACCCTTTGATGTTATTAGGATATCCAACAAATATACAAGGATGAGGCCTTTCATCAAACTTGAAATGATTCTGTTTAAGCATAGAAGCAACAGATAAGCAACCAAATATTTGAAGATGAGAATATGATGGCAGTTTGTGAAACAATGTTCGAGAAGGAGAATCACCACTAAGAATAGGGGTAGGAATTCGATTAATGAGATGGGTTGCACACAAAATAACATCTCCCTAAAAAGATAAAGGCAAAGAAGACTGAATCATAAGAGAATGAGCTATAGCTCATAAGTGTTTGTGTTTGTAGCTCGATAATTCTATTTTATTGATGTGTTTCAACACAACTAACTTTATGAATAATGCCATGTTGAGAATAGAAATTAGACAACAAGAATTCCTTGCCATTGTCTAACCTAATGACTTTAATTTTCTTCTCGAATTAAGTGAGAATGAGTTGATAGAAAGAAGGAACCAATACAAAAACTTCATGTTTGAAATTAGACCTAAGTTACTCTTGTAAAATCATATGCTATTGTAAGAAAGTATTTGTGAGCATGCAAAGTAAGGGTTGAAAAAAAAAAAAACCCTAAATATCTATGTGAATTAGATCAAAGGTATAAATTGCATTTTTAACATACAAGGGAAAAGACTGTCTTTGTTGCTTAGCTAAAGGGTAAACAAGACAATCAAACTTGTTATAAGCCATAGTTTGATCAAGTGAAGAAGTATCTCGTTGCAAGTAGAATAGCTTAAATTTAGCTTTGTCTTGACCAATCACTTTCCAAGTTAAAGAGTCCTGAATGAAGGCACTTTCTTTAGCAAACACAACTAAACAATTGGTAAAAGCAAGTTTTGAGATAGAGACATGATTGAATCTAAACAAAGGAACAAAAAGAACATGATGAAGCACCATACTAGATGAGATAACAACAGTGCCTTTTGAGCAGCAGGAAGATGAACAATGTTAGGTAATTGAAAAAAAGCGTTTGGAATAGCAGAATATTCTTTAAAAAGATTAAGTGAATAGACCATATGTTTAGTAGCACCTGAGTTTAGCACCCAAGACACTACAAATGGAGAATAAGGAACGGGAAAAGAATGAGAATTACTTACCATGTGATTGACATGAATTGGATCTTGTGTGTTAGAATTCTGCAAAGAAATAGCTTGAGACATGTGAAGAGTTAAAAGCAAAAGCTATTGTACTAGGTACCTAAAAAACATTAAGTAGGATAAGTAGTTAAAGGACTTGATTTTTTATGAGATTAATAGTTGGATTATTATTTGAGGAACTTGAACTTCTGCACTATTGACGCCATTAAAACTTCCAGCAGTAAAATGAGAAAAAATTTGCAGTAGACGTAAGCACATTATCTATTCCCTCAATTATAGCCTGATTTACAGTAGAGACTTTAGGCTTATTGAACTTAAAATGTGGTGGAAGGCCTATAAGCTTATAACATCTTTCTTTTAAATAACCTTTCTTTCGACAGTAATTGTACACTAAATCAGCCTTACATCTTTATTCACCTTGCACACTCTTTGATCGATTTTGACCAATAGAATCCATAACTGAACTTTCCCCACAAATAAAATCTTTTGACCTATTTGATCTTTAAAACTCATCTCTTAAACTAGATTATAAGTTTCATCCAAAGAAGGAAAAGGCTTAAATATTAGAATTTGTGAACACCAAGTAGAAAAAGTATTGTTCAAACAATTGAGACATTTGAAGGCATAATCCTTCTTAGCCATTTCCACAAACTTCTTAAAATAGTCTGGATTACAAGAGCTACAAGAGCAATGCGGAAGCGATTTGAAATTCCTTAATTCCTTCTACATCGTATTTAATTCATTGAAATAATCATCTACGGTCTTATTTCCCTAAACAAGAGTGTTTAATGGATGATAAAGTTGACAAATTCTAGTATCCTCGGGTTGTGAGAACCATACCTTTAATTGTTCCCAAATATCTTTGGCTAAATTCATATAGATGACAAAAGCAGCAATCGTTGGAGAAATCGACCAAAGCAACTAAGCCATGATGAGGTTATTGAACCTGTTTTATTGGACATAAGGAATCATTCTTCAACGGTTCCTTAACTGATCCATCCACAAATCCAGTCTCATTTTGCATTGCCAACGTTGACAAAAATGATCTACTCCACGTGCTGTAACTGAAGCTAATCAAAAACTGCATATAGAGATAGAATTTTGACTATTCGAGTGGTGAATGTAATATAGACAAGAAATATCTTCTAATGGTGAAATTTCGAGCTCTCATACCTTGATAAAATAAAAAAAAAACAAATGCTGCTATTACTAGAATCAAGTGAATTGTGAATAGAAAACTAAGCTACGGTTCTTCGTGTAAGCTTCTGGAGAAGGTGAAAAAAGGGAGTAGTTAAGTTTGTTGATTCTGGTAGAGTAAAAGTGTTTATTAAATATCTATATAGGGTATATATACAACACACTAAGTAGAGTACTAATCTGCTATGTATAGGACTACACTAAATACAATACACTCTATGAAATTCTAATTCGAGTTATCTAAGAATATAAATGATTAAAATTTGTTCTTGTTAACTTGTGTATAAATATTGTTAGAGGGACTACATTAGGAGTTTTTGTGGTGAACACATTTGCAAATAACAAATCGATATTCGAATTGCAATAAACTCCATCCATAGGAGGAGATGATAGAAAATGTAATTTTATAATCTTTTGTTAAAATATTATTTTATTTTTACATGTTACACATGGATTCTAAGATAGGTTATATATGAATAATTTTTTCCTCTTTGTGTTTTTTCTGATTTATAAAACCTAATAAGATTTCATTTACAATTATATAAAAACATAAGTTCTGTGATAACTATATGTAGCTATTCACATAAACATATTCGAAAACATATGTAGAAATCTTAAATATATAATTTGACCAAGGTGTAATGCCGATGATTCTTTATGTGGTTTGCATAAATGATAATTGTATTGATCGAAAGAAAAAAGAAAAAAGAAAAAAGATTTCGAGGCATACACATAAACGCAAGTTATGCTGAATATGGAATGACTAGAGTTTAGCATTTTAGAATCGGTCTAAAGAGTCGTAGAATTACGGGGATACCTTTTATTTCAAGTTTTGTTCCAGAAGTAATTAATTGCCGTAGGAACAAGAATAAAATAGTCAAGCCCGGATTCAAAAGTAATTGAGTACATATATATATGTATGTATGTATGTATGTTTGTATATATAAGAGCCAACAAGTGAGACAAACTCTTCACCGGAAAAAAACAAATGAGAAAAACTCGAGTAGTAAGCTCGCAATTGTTAGATATGCCTATGATGCACCCATTTTAAGAAACCTATTAGGTTAGAATACACCCATAACTTTATATAATCCCAACAAATCCAGGTTGAGCCACCACTTGGGCTCATTTATAACACTTAATAAATTTCCATGCATTACTAACCTTATAATATAAGAATATAGTAATTAGACCTTAAAAGGAATTACGACTGATGTCCATTCGCTCATATCTGTCTTAATTAAATAGCCCTTTATTAATTGCAACTAGTCTAATTTATCACAGAAACTAGACATACCTTTATGAAATTATTATAAGCCCAAGTGAAGCTAGACTTCTCGAGTGTTAAAGGGTAAAAGGATGGAGTTAAAATAAATAACTTGTACTAATTTGAAGTTTGGGGTTATAATCAAGAAATAAGAGAAGTTTAGATTGGTTAGATAGTTATAATTTCAAGCGTCTTATTATCATATTTGATATTATATTAGGTAACAATGATTTTGGAGATTCTTGCACTGATTATCTACCTAAGGATGACTAATACTAAGCCCATTGAATAGGTGAATGACTCTCAATGATTATTATACTTGCTTATACTTATGGTATAGTTACTCTTTAATTACTATGCGATATGAAATTGAAATTGCTTGAGGATATGAGGAATGCATGTGCTTGATATTGCTTAATATGTTAGTACAAAAATACTTTAAATCATATGAAACTAGAAATTGGATGTCATGTTCATTAATTGTCTTCTTATTATTGAGTGTTTACCTTATTTGTTCAGTTATTTCATAATGAATATAACAACCATTTAGCTTAAATTTAAATTGGACATGTATTGTACGATCGCGTGAAGAAGACCGTAAGCATCATATGGGTGTTCGGAGAGGCCATATAAAGGTGATGCTTTGTTTGATGTAACTTCACCTTGACTTCTACAAATGCTGCGTACCGATGAATGCTGTCCTTTCATTGGAGCTTTGTCCACAAATACAACTGCTTAGGGCTATCCATATTTTTGAGCATATATGTATCATCAGATCATTATTTTAATATTAAAGTAAACTTTGCTTGAGTTGGACTTGTGGTATTTTGATATATTAATTAATAAGACATTGAGCTTTGGGCAACTTAGCATAGAGTGGTGGCACTTGGAGCTAACGTTTTGATACTTATTCCCCAACCCCTTATGATCGAAGGGCATAAATCCAGGTTGTATATAGTTTTTAGATGATTGTACATATTGTTACATTCATATGGTTGTATGTGTATTATACGTTAATGGTTGATAACTTGTTTGCTAATTATTTATTGTATGGTATGAAGGATAATTTCATCGAATTGTGGTTTTGCTCACCCTAAATAGTTATTCATGTAAGTTATATCGAAGTTGGGAATGGGTAAGGAGCCAAGTGATGAGTGTACAAAACTCAGACCATGAAGGATGGGTATATGATAGAATATTAATTGGATTGAACTTAGATCATGTAAGGACGAATATTAAAATATATACTCTTCTATTTTCAAAATCTTTACCCCTTTAGATTTATTTTGAACCAATATCATTTAAGAAGTTTTGATTACACGATTTTATTGTTTAGTAAGAGATTCTGATTCATCATGTTTACTAGACTAATGGAATAAACTTGAGATAACTTAAGTGTAAACTATGCCAAGTATCACGCTTATAAGTAATAGATTCGTAATAGTTCTACTGTGCAAACCATTCTAGGATAGAAGCTGATCTTATAACATCTATCTTAGACCTGATTTACATAAGGCGTCTATAACTAACCCGTTTGAAGTAAACGGTTTATCCATTAAACATGATTTATTTATGAAATTATGAAAAATATATATTTACACTAAAATAACTCAAGTATGTTTACAAGATTTAGTAGCTTAATTATAGTCTACTTAAGTAATACATAAACTTAAGAGTATAATTCATCCTTAGTTTTATATCCTCACTTGTTAAGACTCAGCAATTGTTAGCTTCAAGGTAATTATAAGTCGTTTCCTGATTAGTACTCGCAACAACATTTATAAAGATGTGAGCAACGAACAGTTCGGTAAGTTACGATAGAGACTTAAAACTATACATTAACCATAAACAGGATTATCAACCAAATTAGTTAGATGCAATGCATATACAAGAAAATACCATTACACTACGTTATCTAGTTCATTGTGAAATTAGAAAAATTACACCAACTCTAATTCGGGTTGAGGAGTTTAGTGTATATATCAACAGCTCATGACCAAACCCAGACTTGTGTAATGGAGATAGAACTCCTTTGCAACTACTTTCGAACTATTGATTTTACCCTTATTATGATCTCCTCTCCTATCACTTAATTTGACTAATGATGAAAAAATAGTCCATTATACTATCTAGTGCTATCCATTTTGAAGGGGTTGTTATTTGGTAGGAGGACCATAAATGTTTTCCCTAATGGGTTGCTAAGCATGTCCATTTTAAATTTACAAGTTATATATTTACTTAGATTGAGTTTAAGGTATTCAAGTATTTCATACAAATCATACAACTTTTAATTCAGAACATCAAACCATAATCATGTAATCAAATCCAAAAATACGTGTACATAGGTATGTATACAGTCAACTATCTAACAAATACAATCATGTATAATCTCAAGCCTCCGAGTACTATAAAACAATACTTCAAAATACACTAATGTCTCAATCCTAATTTACCTGAATTTTCCGCTTACTTATTCAAGGTGTGACTTGTATAGGCCATTGCCGATAATTATTATAATACAAATGTTGTTTTAGTACTCATATAACTATTCTATATAGGCTTTATTCTGCAATTCTTTATGTTATCTTTTGTTTAGGATTTTATTATACTTAATTATTTAGGTTTTTAAATCTTTTACAATTATTCTTAATTTAGGTTAGGTTTTGATTCAGTTTTAGAATCGATTTCCAAATTAAGCTCTAATTCAATTTCCAATTATGGGTTTTATACATTAACCATAGGAACTCATTTTGAACCATTATGTGAAATTAATCATATTACACTTGGGTATCCTAAATTTCGTATTTAGCATCTAACTAGTATTTTGATCCGCACGGTACATTATGTTCTTAATTTAACTACTGAATTAGCTTTCGATGGAGAATAACCTACATTTTTCTTATAATTTCATAAATTCACCTTCTAAATCAGATTTATATCATATTCCTAATTTTATAATACCATTAATTTTTACCCAATATTTTCTATCCATTTAATTCTTATATACACATATTATATATTATTACATATTATACACTTATATCACCTATCTAACATTTCTAACACTACATATATCATCCTTCATCATCTAATAACATATAAAAATATCTAATTATATCCTAAATTAGAATTTATATCTAATTAACCCTAAATCACAAAATTAACTTAATTATACTATTTTACCCATTATTCATCACATAATACACACAATACATACTTCTAATGCTCCAAACACTATCGATATCATACTACATCAACAATTAACATCCTAAAATGCCTAATTACATACTAAATCAGAATTTTATCCAAATTAACATTGAACTACAAAATTAAGCCTAAATATTGCCTTTATGTATGATTTTAGAGCCTAAAAATTAAGTAAAAATTTAGAAAATTAAATTTAAGAAAAAATCTTCACAGCATTGTAATATATATCTTAAATAGTATATACAAAAATTTTGAAGTCAAATCTATATCATTAAGGTTATTTAAATCTAAATTGAAAAGTAACTTGAGTTAAGTTGTTTCTTGAGAGCAATATATCCGAGACTTACATTTATCAAATTGACATTTTTTCCTAAATACACATACTAAAATATCCTAAAATGCCAAATTTTATAATTTTTCATATATATTTGATATTTTCAAGAAATTAAATAAATTCGAAAGAAAAATTGAAATTCACTGGTTGAAGGGCTTTCAGCCACCGGTGGTGGCTCCACCCTTGTCAACACTCTTGGCATAAGGTCTACTATCTGGTGATGGTGACTGTTCCTCTCCATGTAGTCGTTGGATGTGGGTTCCGTTTATAAGCACTAATTACATACTATTTTGTTATTTTTTGTAAAAATACTCTGTCCTCTCTTCTTAAGCTCTCTCAATTTTTTTTTTTTTGATTTCCAATTGACAAAAATAAAGTTTGATATGTGTTTGTTGAATTTATAGATGATTTTAGGGTTTTCTTTTAATTTGCAATTGCTACATGTTCTTTATCTCTTCCTTTTTCACTTTCTATTTAGCCTATTTTTATTGGTTATTATTTTCTCTTTAAATCATAGCATGCTACACCCCTATTTTGGACTTTTCTCCACTTTTTCATATTTTTCTTTAATTTTTTATTAATTTTTTATGAATTTTCTTTAATTATTTAGTATTATTTTTAACATGTTTGGAGTATTTTAATTAATTTCGTGTATTTTTATCTATATGTAAATATATATATGGTATAAATAAATACTTATAAATATTATTTAAGTTATTTTATGATTTTTAGTGTGATATAATTTATCTCTATCGATTAGTTAATTATTGGAATTAATTTTATGCGTTTTTTTTATAAATAACGAGTAATATACATAAATTTAATATTATAATAATTAATTATTTTATTATTTATTTTCCTAAATCTATACTCACGGGATTACTTTTAGTAATATTCCTATTATGATCATAAAATTTGGGCTCAATTAGACAACTTACCTGATTGTCTTAAATTGTACGAACCAAACCTTAAACACCTGATTGTAGGACTTGCACCAAGTAATTATTTAACTGTGTGTATAATACAAAATTTCAAACTTTAGATGTATAATAATTGAAAAAAAAGGAAAGTTGAGGTGTAAATAATGATATTATTCCAATATTTTATGCAAAAATTGCAGTTATTTTAAAAGTTATGTTATTTATAGTAAAACGACCCATTTCATAGATAAGAGTAACAGGGAGCTATCTTTGGAAACATGGTACTTATTTTGAAAATGGTGAGTATACAACTAAAATTATATGCTTGAATCCAAAAGAAACTATTTTAAAAAATTGAAAAAACTTACTATTATTTCTTTGTTTTTTTTTATTAGGTATTATTTTTAAGAAGTTTAATTGAAAATGTATGATCCAAAATAATACTATTTAAAAGAAAAAGTGAAAAGTTTGTTATTTTTTGAAGAGGTGCTATTTCAAAAAAAAGTGTATGTTGTTTTTTATGATGTACTATTTTTAATAAGTGTCAAGGAATGTAAATTAATGTCAATAGTCATTAGTATTGACTAGTTAGGCATAATTAGTGTAGGTCTAATTAGTGTATTTGATTTTCTTTTATTATATTTTCCTAATATATGTTATTTATTGCGTACATGTGTGTATATATATATACATATATATATGCATGTGTGTTTGTATTAATTCATATGAAGAGAAATGGATTACTTCCATATTTCAACTGTTATCATGGTATCAAAACTATTACTTGGCCCTAATGAGCAACTTTTGATTTTTTTTTATTTTATTTTTATACCTTTGAGAGTATTTATTTTTCCCAGTTTACTTACTCCTTTCTTCTTGTGTCAAGATATGGAAGTTCTTGAAGTAATTTCATTCTTTTTTTAAAGGAAGAAAAGCGCTTTCGATTATTTTTTTTTTGTTTTTGATTGTTGTTTCTTATGAAGGTTAGTTTTTGATGAGCTTCTGACAGAACCTTGCATAAGGTTAACTTATATTTATTTATTCATGGTTGATGACAAAACCTCAATTGATAATAAAACTATGCCTAGAATTGATTAATTAACATGATTCCTATAATGTTAACATGAGTTTAGTAAAGATAAGTTGATAGCTTGGAGTAAGATTGTTAAGGTATATTTGCGAAGTTTTGAAAAAGATGATCATCTTACCAAAGATTCACTCATCGATAATATAAGACAAATGTGATTGCAAAATATTACCTGAATATTTTTTCAACTAATCACTATAGATATGTCAAAGAATTAATGGACTATCTAGAGTTTATGTAATCTAAGAAAGGGAGTATTTCTCATATTTGTAATGTGTGTAAAGGATTTTCTTATGTTGAATAACAAGATGAATCTCTTACCAACTACCTTATAAACTTCAAAAGGACTTAGGAAAAACTTAATGTCTTATTTCCATTTAGTGTTGATGTGAGAGTTTAGGAAGCTCAACAAAAGCAAATGGCAATCATGAGTTTATTGGCTGGTTTTTGTCCAAAATTTGATACCGTTAGATCTTATATTCTTTCTAGACCAAAAATTTCATTTTTATAAGAAACCTTTACCAAGGTACTTTGTACGAAGAATAATGTCTTTATCACTTCATCTCAATCCAACAATGCCTTTATTAGTCATAATAGTGGATGTCCCTTTGATAGAAGAGGAGGAGATAATAACCACTGTGATAACTAAGGTCATGATTTAGAAGGAGTTATGTGTTATTATTGTCATGAGTTAGGTTATATTAAGCATACTTATACAAAAATTATAGAATTGTAACCAAAAGAAACATTTGGTATATGTTGCATTTGGAGATGCTACACATAGGTCCTCATTTGAGAAGAACATTAAAGTATCCATAGATGAGTTTCCAAAATTTTCCCAGCATTAAAAACCATTAAAGTCTCATCTTTGTCTGTCACTAATATTGCTAAGTTAGGTAAACTAAGTATGAGTCCTTTTTCCTCTTCTCTCAAATGGATAATCAATTTGGTGTCACATATCATATGATAGGTAATTTTAGTCTCTTTTCCACCTTCCATTTGCATACATCTCCTATAAACTATACTTTAGTAGATGGTTTTACCTCATGGGTACTTGCATTTGATACTATTAGTCTTACTCTTTCCCTATCATATGTTTTGAGTATTTTAAATTTTCCTTTAACTTAATTTATGTTAGCAAGCTTACTCGTGCCTCTAATTGTGGCATCTCATTTTTTTCTTGATCCTTATCTATTTCAGGATGTTGCAATGAAGAAGATTACTGGTAGAGAACATGAATCGGGAGATCTTTATATCTTCGATACTTAGGTGTTGACATTTGTTACTTATTCTAGTATCTTAGTTTCTTTTGAAGCACATGTTGATTAGCCGTCCCTTTCTATCCTTACCAAAGAAATTATATCCTCAATTTGAAAACATATCTTCTTTAGATTGTGAGTCGTGTAAATTTACTAAGCATCATCGTTTGTCTTTAGTTTATCGAGTTAATAAAAGGGCTAGTTTTCTTTTTGAGTTAGTCCACTCTAATGTTTAGAGTCATTTTCCTATTATGTCTAAAACTAGGTTATGATAGTTTGCCTTAATGAATACATATTTCTTTTCAAAAGTGATTTTTGTTCATCAATCTTTCTCTTTCTCTCTCTCCATCTTTTTCATCCATCTTCATCGAAGGTGATGTAAAATAACAAATTAGAATCAAACCTTTTTTTTTTTTTATACGTCAAAAGTTCTAAGAAGCTTAGAATTTAAAATACCAATCAAAAGAGTTTCGACCTTTCTTTCTCTAAACTTCGATGACTCAATTTTTTCTATAAAATGATTTCTTATTAATTATATTTTCATAAAAATCTTATCTTATTTTAATTTGTTCACAAATGCTTGGGTTTTATTTCATTACATATGAATTGCAAGAATACTTTGTGAAGGAGCTAGCTGATACAATTTATGAAAATGAGAAAAAGAAAAATTGCTTCTCGTTTTCCATTTCCATTAAAGTTTTCAACTGAAAGAAAGCATTCTCAGCCGGAACCCTCAGCTCTCTTGGTATATTTTTCACAAAACGTAAACACGAGGTAATGGTCCATTCCAGAAATTGGGGATCACAGGTCAGTGCTATTGAGGGTCCGATACTCCTCGTGCCACTCTATCAGTTCCAGCTTCAAGTTTCCATGGACGATTAATCCACGATGTTGAAACATCGTACTCCAATTCGTACAATAGTTTCGAGATATTATTCTTCTCCCTTTCTTGCTCGTCGACAGCTTAAGCACCTGGATTTCAGAAACAGGAAGTAAAACCAACAGCAGAAAGAACAACAAAACCATAAAGCGCAAGCGAGACATCTTGTTTTCTCTAGTTGTAATTCAAGAATATGGTCTCTATACACTCTAAGAAGGAATCAAGATTACCTTGAAGACTGAACAATAACGTATGTGGTGTAGTTTTTATAGGCATGTCTTGCATCATTCTTATAATAGTTTCCCTCTGGCCCGCTATAATATAAGTGGGAGTTACTGAGACTAAGAATGCCATATTGCAAAATTCCATCGAGTAATTAGAGGGAAAAGGAAAAAATAAAAAATAAAAATAAAGCTAGTGCATATTGACTAATTGTACCCAATAAGTGAAGACTGATATGGACTAACCATTAACTTTTAGGTCCATTTCTTTACCCTTACACTTTATTTCTTTAATCTTTTCTCTTATAGGCTGCACGGTCGATATTAGATCTTTATCAACTTGTTCATTAGTGAGAGGTCAATTCTAGAATATTATTGTGTCCACTAACTCCGTGTCTTGATGAAATTATCTGGCAGTCTATTCCATCTATAGTTATATATGATCAAATAACTTTAGTTATTGTCACCGCCATCCTTTAACTTAAATAAACTTCTTGTTCATATGAGATCTATCACCCACTTAATGTTTTAGTCATTATTAGAGCAGCTTCAACGTGCGTCATTTACCGGGCCTTCCAAGACCAAACAACGAGAGTGAATTTCTTGCTGCGTTAAAGCAATATGTGTCGGTGTTATTACGTTACTATGGTAACGCGGCAGGTGGTTATTTTTTTATTTTTTTAAATTTGGAACTTAAAAACCAATTCACTGAGATATTCCAACGTTCACCGATTTTTCAACGTTACTTTCGACGTCTGCTTTTTTTTTTTTTTTTTTTCAATATATAAATAGGTGATTCATGTACATTTTTAAACATCAAAATTTTACCATAATTTACTTTATCTCATCTACTCTTTTTATTTGAAAATTGAGAGAACCTATGGATCCAAATAATTCTTAAAATTTACCATCACTTAAGCACCAATAAAATACTCAAAATTTTCAAATGTTTTCAATTTTGCAAGGTGGCTCTTATTTTTCATTCAATATATGTTTAACCATTTATGTTTCTAATATACATATATATTAATTATCTCATATCTATCGTAGGATAGCTTCTTAGATGAATAGAATTACTTGATATTGTCCATTGAGTATGTAAATCTATACATAATTATTAAAATCACGAGTAAAATATATAATTGTATGAGTTTATATTTTTATAATGTTTTTATTAATTAAAATAGATATAAAATAATTTAAATATGTATAGTTTATTTTTTTTATAAAATTATAAATTCTGATATATAATTATATAAATTAATAATTTTATTAATTTTATCCATTAAACACGTTTAAAGTATCAATCAATGGTGTGGTACATTAAATAGTCCACGTCAACATCTTGGCAGACAACCGTGTCAATGGTTCTTTTATACCTCATGTTTCCCAACTCTTAGTTGTAGAAGCTAGTAGAGATGACGACGTTCATCGAGAATCTAAAGGAAAAGTAAATAAATACAGGATCTCGTTCTACTGGTGAAAATTTAACATGCATAATCAATTAGTTAAGTTTTTTGATTAAGGATGTCGGGATATGATTTCTATATTTACTAATATTTATTTTCTCCATGTATATATTGACTTAATATGTTACATATATTATACATTTGAGATGCGTATAATTTTGAAGTACAAGAAATTTCTTTGTAATTATTGATCTACAGCTTTTTGTAACCCGAGCAGAAGGTCGGAGACAAAAACTATGAATATCTTAGAAGACGATCAAACGCTGGACAAAAGAGGATGAAAAGACTAAATTGACCGAAATAGAATAGAATCAATTAGTACAATGATGCACATGAGGCGCTAGATAATACTTAATAAGTTTATGCTATGTTTAATTTACTGGGACGCGATAAGGGTGGAAAGTAATAGAAATTTTTTTGGTAATATTTTATTCTATAATTTGGGTATTTTTAAAATAAAAGTTATATTATATAAGGAGTAGCAGTTCATCCTTTGATAAAGGGAATGGGCAGGAATTTTTTTAAGTATTCCACATTATGATGGAGGAATAAGCATTCCTTATATTATAACCTTTTACAAACCTAATAAGGGAATAACTATTCTAAAATAAAGCCGAATGCCAATTTCATTCCGGTAAACCAAATACAGCAGTAGAGAATTTAGCTTCAACAATTGGAAAAATAAACTGTATTATATACTAAGAATAATAAGTAGTGTTAGGATTTCGGAATTTTGATTATCAAGGAAAAGAAATGATATTTGAATGCTAAAGAATCTCAAGAGAATATAATTTAACAAAAAGAAAAAATATTTGTATAAATAATCCAAGAATATGATGGGCTCTCCAATTTAATTGATTGGTTTCTATTTAAGTATTTAAATATAGATAAGATCACTAGCAAACATATCAATTAAGCATAATTAAATGATGCACTTTACACGGATTACAAGATGGAAAATAAGTGGCTTACGTTTCTTATTTGGCATGTGAATATTATATATAAAAACAAGACCAAAATGGATCTATAGTAAGATGTTATTTATAATGGAATGAGATCTAAAGTTTACAAATCTCGATGAATACAAGATAGGATTTATGCTATAGAAACTATTGAGGAAAGTTTTAGATCTACACCGAGATTATTTCTTTGTTAAGGTCACTTGACCAAGAAAGTTAATTAATCAATTCCTTTTTATCTACATTTGCCGTGAATTCCTTTATTTAGTTCATCCCATATTATATTTCTTGCTATGATTGAGTTCTTTTCTATTGAAATCAACTTTTCCAAAAACGTGACAAACTACTCCCGCTTGCTCCCACTCGTAATTATAATAATATTCATAAATTACTACCTCGTTTACTCCCTATCCTTTTTCAGCGGTGTGTGTCATTTGAATAATTAATTGCCAACTATGTGATAGAAAAAAATTTTATAGCTAGATCAAAAAAGAAGATAAGGATTCTATAATTTTTTATAATGACTTTGCAAGATGATGCTATGAAAAAATATCGTTTCAAATAAATGAGTAAACATCAGATTATTCAATAATTTCAATTTTTACATAATATTAGTTGCAAGAAAATGCTAATACATTAAGTAATATTTCATTATTATTTACTAGTACTTTAAGTGATAAGACTGGTGTGCTTGTGACATCAATCATAAAATTATGATATAACTAGTTATAAGTAAATTACGACCTGTAAGAATTTATTTAGCTCATATCTTTTAATAAAGGACATTTGATTTTATTAGTTGTTGTTGAAGGGAAAGGAAGAAAAAGAGAAAAAAGAAAAAAAGAATGAAAATCATTTGTGATGAGATAGACAGTAAATGCAATCCAAAACAAGAAATGATAAGTTAAAATACAAATGATAAAGCAGCCGATACAAATTGCGAAAGTTTGTCATGAATGAGGATGACCTCGGCAATGTTGTTCCATTTGACTTCAATGAAGACAAATATAACTTTTACTCCTGTCCTTTTCTCCTACTTTGTCCTGATACGAGATTATGGATTGGATGCAAGTGTTGCAATTAAATAAGATATTTGATTATTTGCAACATTTTTATATATAAAATAAAATAATATATTTAAACCAACAAATTATATATTTAAGTAATTGGGTCACGAAAGATACCGATTAGAAAATAAAATTTCCTATGAACTTGATTGGATAAATTTTAACTAGTACACGTGTATATGTTGTGGGGATGTTGGGTCTAGATGCAAATGTTACATGCGTACCACGTGTGAAGTCACACTACACGTGACTAGAGAAATAACTTGAGTGACTCGTACGAGATGATCGGGAGAGAAGTATAGGGAGGAGAAGTATGTGATTTTATTAAGGCTCTAACACGTATGATGATAGGTAGAGAAACGCAATGACATCAAACATCCAAGATTAATTAAGAATGAGGTAGTATTCTTGATGTGTTTGAGTGTTTAATTTTGAGGTAAAATTTTGGTAGAGTAACGGTATTAATGAGGGTTTTTCTCTTGTCCAAATGAGGAAATAAATAGGGTATTTATAGGATATGGTAGGTGAATTCAATACGTT
The DNA here is from genome assembly GCA_024138005.1 of Lumnitzera racemosa. NCBI lineage: Eukaryota > Viridiplantae > Streptophyta > Magnoliopsida > Myrtales > Combretaceae > Lumnitzera > Lumnitzera racemosa. The sequence goes on from JAMXBC010000010.1 coordinate 8,396,229, forward strand.
GGATCGTAACGATGATTAAAGGTTAAGATTGAAGTCTTTTATATATGGGTATTAAATGGGTTTTTTTTCATAGGTTTACGCCCAAATAAAGGGTTTTTTATTTCATTAGTGTGAGCCAAATTAGAAAAAGTTGGATCGAACGAATCGATCTAACGAGTTTTACTCCAATCCTACTGTACCAAATCTCCCTTGATCATCCTGATAATTTATGGGTTTAGCTTCTCGATTCCTATCACCTTAACCTGATGAGTCAAATCCATTTGATTAATAAGTTTAAAGCTCATTATTAAATTTGACCCTCTACATTTATTAAATAAATAATTATTCAAAAAGATCCCTTCCATTGGTCGAAATAAGAAAGAAGCAAAGGCCTCTTAAGTTCACTATTGCCTCCCTTCTTTAACAATTACCTACACATGAAAGGAAAATAAGTTAAATGAAAAAATATCAATATATTGAAATTGATAGATCTATTGTATACTTAATTTAACTAAAGTAGGAAAATCATTTGTAAGAATACAAAAGAAGTGAATGACATAATTAAATTGAGTCCAAATACAATAATTTGAATCCTAGATTGCAATCAACTTCCAAAGTTTATACAAGGAGCATTTTAGTTTATCATTATTCACTATCCTAAACATGGATTACATAATTGAAAAATGGAAGTGGCTTATGTTACTTATTTGCCATGTGAATATTATATATAAAAAAGGACTATTACCAAAATCAAGTCTCTTGCTTCTTTGTTAAAGTGACATCAACAAGAAAGCTAATTAATCAATAACTTTTATTTGCATTTGCTGCAAATTCTTTTACTTAATTCATCCCATATTGTTAGTAGTATGAAAACTGTTCTTCCAAAAGTAATGAGTAAGGTTTGGTTCCTTCTCTCATATAATTGTATGTGTGACAGTTAAAAAAAAAAAAAAGATACAAATTCATCCCATATTACATTTCTTGTTGAGGGTGAGTTATTTTCAATTAAAACCTAACTTTCGCAGAAGACACTGCAAATTCTGTACTTCCAACCCCATTCATAATTATAATAATATCCATAAAACTAGGTTTGATTTCTCCCACCACAGAGTTGTATATGTAATAATTGCCAAGAAAAAAATAATAAATGAATAAATAAAAACTCGTTCCATATTATATTTCTTGTTGTGGGTGAGTTGTTTTCAATTGAAATCCAACCCCATTCGTAATTATAATTATATCCATAAACTACTTCCTCTTTTCTTCACCATCCTTTTTCATCGGTGTGTGTGTGTGCGTGTCTTGTCTTGCAATGTGATTCATTTCAACCGCTATAATAGAATGGAAGTAGTATTAAAAGCAGTACAACATTGCATATGCCTAATCTAAAAATAAAAGGTAATGGAATAAAGTAATACTAGATTCCATAAGATTCTCAACGTCAACCTATATAAAAACAATAATTGCTATGAAGTGGGACGGTGAGGGATGAAAAAAAAAAAATTATAGAATATTATTTGGCATGTGTATATATTTATAACTTGTAGGTATTAATAGCATTTTTAAATTTATAGTTGTGGAATAGATAGTTTTTAAAAGAATTATTACTCGTGCTTTACATGCAATAGATATATCATAATTTTATTGATATTTACAAACTCTATATATATGATGCATGACATACTATACTATTATCCGAGTTTATTTTTATTTTACTAAAGCTTTTTATTTATTATTATTATGATTATTTACCAACAATATTATAATTTGAGAATGATACTTATTGAAGCTAAAATCATATTATTATTATGCAACATTTTTGCGGTCAACAGAAATGGATAGTTAAACAATCAAGTTGGAATTTGTTGAACATACGACAAGCATTGGACTATATGATATATTGATACTCCACTTATATAGGCTCATAGCCTTGCTTATATAAAGTCTAAAAATATATCTTAAAAAGTCATAACTCAGAACACTAAGATAATTGCAATAGAAATAATAGAATAAAGTAATACTAGATTTCGTACCCAAAAAAAGTAATACTAGATATGATAAGATTATGAGTATATAAAATGTGATGATTGTTAGGTCAGGGATACAGAGATATTAAATTATGTGAAAGCGCTCCACAGTTCTTTTTAACATCTTTTGATTATTATTATTATAAATATTATCAGGCCAAAAGATGGTTTAAAGAATTGCCCGCCTTTATAAGATTCGAGGGGTCAAAGCTAAGCCATAGTTGAATATTCATCATCAACCTTTTCCATCTTTTAAAACCGAATTTATTATCATTTTACATTCACTAAAGCTAAATCATATTATTAATGCAACTTTTTTCGTGGTCAACTAAAAAGAATAACTAAACAACAAGTTAGAACTCAATTGTTGAAAAATTATCGATACAATTTGTACATACCTAATTTTTATTCCCTCATAGTTCTAATTTTTGTTTTTTAATAGGGTTCTAATTTAAAAATAAAAATAATAAAAAAATTGAAAAATGATAAAAAAAAAGAATTAAAAAAAGAGAAAAATTGTAGAGATTTTTTAGGGAAATAGAATTTTAGAAAGTAAAATGTTTTATGGTCAATAGATTCAGTTTTAGTTCAAACAACTTTATTTGAGAAAGTCACGTAGTTTAAATATAATTTGATTATATTAAATATCAAGATATAGACCAATAACTTAACAAATAAGTATTTGAATATTAATATTAGATTAGCTTAAGATCATAAGTTTGAATCTAATCAAGTACGTGGCTAAAGAATATTAAGAATATGTCATGAACAGGAAATTAGCCCTCAGTCAACAATAAGTTTGTCGGCGATCCCACTTCTGTGTTCACACACCATAATTCTTCGATCCTACATACGGCTAATTTCTAACCTAAATAGCAGATATGTATATATATATATTAGCTTAGGAGATTTCTCTTAGCATTAAGTTTTTTAGGCTTTTTGACTTAGAAAATTATTTTTTTAAGAAATGAAAATTAATAAAAAAACTTTTTAAAAAAGATTTAGGACGTTTTAGAGAGTTTTTTTAATACTTAAGAATTAGGGACTTTTTAGAATTTTATTTGAATAAATTAAATTGATAAAAATATAAACTCGGTCAGTTTTCAGAAATTAAAAAAAATCAACCCACTAAAGTTTTTGAAAAGAATTACAAATGTCTAATCTTGACTAGCGAGTATGTAGGCACTTTTGAGACGACGTAAAAATTTATAAAAACTTAGTTTATTTTATTTTATTTTTATGTTCTTAAAAATATTAAAAAGGGATAATTTTGATAAATAAGCGTAATTTTGGAAAAAGTGATAGTAGTATTTGTTAGGGTTTAATAGGTTAGCTCTTGAATTCGGAACTCTCTAGTTTTTATTAAATTGAAATTAAAGATCGGTAGCCAAATTATAATTAATCTACCCAATTGATTATAATTTTCTTTTTCTGACTTCGATTAGGTGGCAGCTCCAAAAGTTTTTTTAAAAGAACCGGGATTTCCCAATATCTCTAGTTGAAGGCTAATATTGAATGGGTTAGAGTTTAGTATTAATCAAAAAGTGAGAAATGAAATAATAATAAAGAAAATCGAAAATTCAGGCTTGGCAGTTTAGCGACTCTACTAAGGATGCCATCAAGAGGGCTAACCATTCGAATTTACCAAAATTAGGATTATTTAAAAAAAAAACTTGAGTCAATTATTTTTTTTATTTTATTTTATTTATAATAATGTGTTGTAGCTCATTTAGGGGGGTTGTTCGAGGATTCTTCTTTTTAATTTTATTTTTCACATCGTAAATGCATGATAAATACAGTTAGAATTTGGTCGTCTTAAGACCTTAGGAGGGGGGTTACTGCATAAGCTTCGAATGTTGTGGGGTAAGTGCTTTTCAAGGCCAATCAGGTTATTCCACTCAAGTTTAGATGTGACAACAAAATCGTTACTTTGAAAAATGCGGTGATCACAGAACTTGAGGACTTTTAAAACCCATCCTTTGCATACATGAAAACCTTTTTCAAAAAAATTGTGAGAACCCATAATGTGGCAGACCTAGATGGATAAGGGCGGTTGTAAAGCTATATTTCCTTGCATTTTCCTTGATAGTCCCATTGTAATATTTCCCCGTAATAATTCCATGTAAAGTTTAAGATAGGTTTAGATCGTAATTTTAATTTTTCTTTAGATAGGTATGGTTAGATCAAGTCAAGGGGTTTTCGAATAGATCTATGTTCACTTACCTCATTGGCCTCAAAGATTACTCCAGATGTGGTTTCGATATTTTAGTCTAGATAAGCAAGAATTTATTAAGAACAAGATTAAGCCTATCTTATCCCTATAAAAGAGCCTTATGAATATTACCTTAGTGCGGGCCTTAGAGCATCTATGGAGCCTAAATCTGTCGCTTTTTGTTTAGGTCCACATTAGTAGAGCCCCACCCTCGCATAGTAAAAAAAAAAAAAAAAAGAATCAAACCGGTAAAATAATTTTAGGTAGTTACCAATTATTCTATCAGTCAGGAATATTCATTCTTTTGGATAGGTTAGTACTTTGTAAATAGCCTTTCTCATTTAGGATAAATAGGATTTAGTTATTTTCTCTATTTAGTCTTTTATTCTTTATTCTTTAGAATTCCTTTTTTGTAAATAGATCCTTAGTAGTGTTGTTTTATAGGTAAACAAATTATGTAGGCCTGTATATAGAATCCTAAGAAAGCAATTCCTCATTTATAAATTTGATTACTTGGTTTTTGTAACATAAAAGCCTTAACTTTCTCTCTCTCTCTCTCTCTCTCTCTTTCAAAAAGAAAAAAAAATTGCTAACGGTTACAAATTTTTATGGGACTCGAGACAAACATAATCACTTGGCCCATTAAGGCAGCTAACTTAAACACATCCACTTGACTCGAGAAAGTAACTAACCAAACACGAACCCATAGCCCATCAAAATAGTTGAACCAACTCAAAGCCCTTGAGCCATTAAGTCCAACTATGAATCAAGTCGAAATACGGGACCATGAAATACTATCCTTAGCTTGATCCTTAGTACAAAAAAAAGGACAATTCATTAGTCCCTTCCACTTCAAAAGTCATTAATGCCAGCCCATTTAAACTCTAAGAAACTAGACTTGAAACTATACATAAAAGCTTAGGGGCGTTAAGACTTATAAGTCTGAAGCAATTTAAGTGAGAGTGTGAAAGGTATGAGGCATTTGGTTTTTGAAATTTCACAAATGAAGCATGTGAGCAAGGTCAATCTTTACCCTATGGTCAATCAATCTTTACGTAGGGAATTGATAACTCACTTTTAAAAAAGTTTAGAATGAAAAGAAGCAAGCTATGTCCTATACACTAACCCTTAAACACTTTAAGAGATGAGAGACATCACAGTGAGGATATTTTGGACTTATTCCTTAAAAGAGGTCTATTTTAAATTTGATACGCGAATTGAAATGAAGTTAGGCACTCATTTTCAAATCCTAAACACATCCTTCGTTAACCCGTTGAATCAATTTAGAGTCTTTTCAAATGTAAACCCTACCAAGAACCACCCTATAGTAGGGCAATTTAGAGGTTAGGTTTACCAATTAAAAGAGAAGGATAAAACTAATTTATGTTTACATTAGTAATAATGATTCAAGGATAAATTTTGTTTTAGATAAATTGTTTCTTTTGAAGAAGAGCCAATACTTTCCCAAATGCCTTAAGACCGCATATATCATATTGAAGCTTATACACTTGAAACCTATGGATTTAAGGCCTTAAGTCATCTAAAGATAAAGACTCGATAAAAGTGATAATTACTTTTAGGGAGAGAAAAGAAAGAAATAATGGGGCAAAAGAAAAAAAAGAACAGAAAAAAGAAAAAAAAAAAGAAAGAAAAAGCAAGAAAGGCCCAAACATTGGGCTTAAGAAAAGCCCTAACCAAAGGAGGCCCAAAGGCCCAAGTTGCTTTAAAAACGTAAGGTCTTAAATTGGGTTTCCAAACAAAAACACAAAACTCCATATTTATTTTAGAATCACATTCTCAACTACAAACTGAAAACCTCATATTCATTTTAGAATAACACTCCAAATTACGAACATAAAACCTTTCTATTTATCTTGAATCACATGAGATCTCTCTACCTACAATTCCTCCCATACTTAATAAAAGCTCTTTGATTATGAGAGATAATTTATCTAAAATAAAAATTATTTTTAAAACTGGGGCAAGCACACATTTAGTTTTTCTATATGTTCTTGACTTGTACACTTAGGTTGGATGAAAGTTCTTTTTTCAAAATAGATCCTCTCATTAATTCCTTTTGAAATCATTTGACTAAAAGCCTAATTTATAATGTGGAACCCAAAAAGACCTAACAGATTGATCAAAGCGTATCACTTATAAATTGGACTATAATTTTTGGAATAGTAGTCAAGAGTGAAATCTAGATTGAGAGTGTGCAAGGAAGTCCTCTTCGACTAAACTAATTGTGAATTACCTTTTCCTTAGGAAATGAATGTTTAAGGCCTATCCCAGGAGCTTAGTATTAAGGCTAGAAATTAGGACAGATATGAGATACCCCACATGGTTACCAAAGATGGGGAGTTATAGAACTTATTTCTTAAATAAGAATTTATATTCATTAGTAAACTTATAAGAAAAAAGATGAGAAACAGAAGAAGAAGGGAAAAGAGGGAGAGAAAGTAAAGGCTTGTTACAATTTTTTTTCCATTCATGCCGACCTTAGTGGCCAAATCTTCAATTTGGGTCATAAACGGTTTTTTACCAAATTCTTCGTTTGGTTACATCCCCTAATTTTGCTTCTTGGGGTTCTTACCCAACCCGTAAGCCATTTACCCTTTGTCTATCTCTTTTAGGGATCTAGCCGGCTCTTAAAGTGTAGTCTCAATCCATAGTTTCTTGGGGTTCTAGCTAGCTCATGGAGTGTTGCTTCGATTTATGTTCTCTTTTAAGGATTTAGCTATCTCATGGAGTGCTATTCCGATTCATATTCTCTTTAAGATTTTAGCTAGCTCAAGGAGTACTTCGCTCGCCTTGGTTAGTTAGCCCATAAGGGACACAACCAAGTTCTCAATATCTTTTAGGGTCTTAGCCATCTTAAGGAACATTTCCCCTACCTTGGTTAATCAGCCCATAAGGGGTACAACCAAGTTCTCAATATTCTTTTTAGAGTTTTAGCTAGCTCAAGGAACGCTTCGTCTGCCTTGGTTAGTCAGCTCATAGGGGGTACCACCAAGTTTTCAATATCTCTTTAGGGTTTTAGCTAGCTTAAGAAGTGCTTAATTGCCTTGGTTAGTCAGCCCATAAGGGGTACGATCAAGTTCTCAATATCTCTTTAGAGTTTTATCTAGCTCAAAGAACGCTTCACTCATCTCGATTAGTTAACCTATAGGAAGTACAACCAAGTCTTTAATATCTTTTTATGGTCTTAGCCAGTTTAGGGAGTTCTTCGCCCACCTTGGTTAGTTAGCCCATAGGGGTCACGACTAAGTCTGTAATATCTTTTTATAGTTTTAGCCAGCTGAAGGAGCACTTCTCCCGCTTTGGTTAGTCAGCCTATAGGGGGTACAACTAAGTTTCTCAATATCTTTTTAGGGTTTTAACCAGCTTAAGAAGCGCTTTATTTGCCTTGGTTAGTCAGCCCATAGAGGGCATGACCAAGTTCTTGATATCTTTTTAAGGCCTTAGCCAACAACTCAAGGAGTGCTTCGTCTTCTTTGGTTAGTCAGCTTATAGGGGGTATGACTAAGTTTTCAATATTTTTTAGGGTCTTAGTTAGCTCACGGAGCGCTTTGCCTTCCTTAGTTAGCCATTACATAAAGGGCATGACTAAGTTCTCAATATTTTCTTTAGGGTTTTAGCCAGTTTAAGGAACGCTTCACCTATCTTGGTTAGTCATCTCATACGGAGCATGACCAAATCTTTAATATCTTTTTAAGGTCTTAGCTAGCTCAAGGAGCACTTTGCCCATCTTGGTTAGTCAGCCCATAAGGGGTACGACCAAGTTTTTAATATCTCTTTAAGGTTTTAGCTAGTTCAAAGAGTGTTTCGCCTATTCATTTAGGATAGCTAGCTCATGAGGTACTACCCTCCTTTCAGTACTCTCAGGGTTCTTGCCAGCTTATAGGGGTACTACCCTCACTATTGTTCTTTTCAAGTTTTTTGTCACCAAATCCCCAACATACTGGCCCTAAGATAGCTAGTTAATTATCGTGCTTCTTAGAATAGAGTTAGTCCTAACGTAAAAATTATGTCTTTTTTGTCTTTATGGCAAAGTTTTATTCAAATTTCATCACAAAGAGGGGTAATTGTAGACACTCAATTCTTGCCCCCTCGTAGTTCTAATTTTTGTTTTTAATAGCGTCGTAATTTAAAAAATAATAAAAATACAAAAAAAAATGAAAAAAAGAGAAAAATTATAAAGATTGTTTAAGGAAATAGAATTTTAGAAAGTAAAACTTTTTAAGGTCAATAGATTTAATTTTAGTTCAAATAACTTTAGTTGAGCAAGTTACGTAGTTTAAGTACAATTAAATTATACTAAATATCAAGGTACAGGCGAATAATCTAATGAATAAGTACTTAAACATTGACATTAGATTAACTTGAGGTTATGGGTTCGAATTTCATTAAGCACATATATGTCTTTTATTTTTCTATCATAACAATTCTTTTTTCAAGAAGCTAGCAAAAAGAGAGGGAAAATAGTTGAGTGTGTAAGATTTGGATTTGATTATAAATCTCATCAAATCTTTATTGTTTTAAGTGGATTTAGTAAAATTATGGCTAAAGAATATGTGCAAATTGCATATCTGATGAGGATATTATTAAATCCAATAATAAAAGATTTATAAAAGACTCTGATTTAGAATGAATCATATTTGATTTAGAATGATTCGCAAGATTCAATCATGAATTCTTATAAATAGGATTTGAACATAGTAAAAGGGGCATTCATTCATGAACAGGAAATTAGCCCTTAATCAACAAGAAGTTTGCAAGTGATCCCACTTCTGTGTCTACGCACCATAATTCTTTGATCCCACATATGGCCAATTAATGGCTTCATTTTTGTATTTGTAACAATTAGATTTGTGTAAGGATTGGTTTTGAATCATGAACCAACCTAACTTGGTTCATAGTAGGCCTGAATCAGCTTTTGAACTGTTGGGCCTTAAAGGCCTAAGTGGTTTGGTTATGTAGGCTCGCTGAACCAACGGGCTGGTACAATCTGTTCATGCCCCTTAAAAAAAAAAAAGAAAGAGAGAGAATAGAGGCTATTAAGTCATAAAAAATAATTAGATGATATCTATTAACTTATGGTATGTCGAAGTTACCTTCTTTGCTATAGTGAAGGATAATTTTCTAAAAATAATGTTATTAAATTAATTATAAATGATTAATTATAAGTTGATTATGTATTAAGGATGGATAGAAAATTCAATTTAAGTTAATATAAGTCATTTTTATAAAATTTATCAAATGTTAAAGATTTGAATATGAGAAAATAATAAAATTTGAGGAGAAAAAAAATAATAAAGTTAGAACTATATTAAGTCGAAAATTAATAAAAAAATTAGAAATTATTAATGAATTAATATAATTTAAAAAAAAAAGAGAAAGGAAACTTCATTTGGGAAAAAAAATACATAAAAAGTTAGAGTTACATCAAGTCAGAAATTAATAAAAAATAAAAAATTATTAAAAATTAATAAAATATTAAATATTAAAACTGGCTGATCATGATCCAGGCTTCGTTCGGCCCATGAGCAAGTCTATGTGCAAGGGCATCTTTCGCCCGCGCCGCAATACCCCAAGAACGGCAAAAGCGTTCCCTCACCGATATAAGAAATTTCTTGAGGAACAAACGTTCCCTTGAGAAGAAACTTTGCACAGTTATTTTTCTTTATTTTTATATTTTTTGTTGAAGTATAATGTTGGGAGCTTTAAAAAATATGTAAAGAATTTTTGCGAAGAAGCCGATGGTGAGGTTATTAAAAGGAAGTTTTTTTGAGACATTGATGAGTCACTTAAGAGTACAAGATGGGCTGCATATGTTTGCACACGGTCTACTTCGTGATAGTGATGCTAGAGATATAGTCCTCCTAGAGAGTCCTTGAGCCGCTCTCTCTGTTTGATCTTATAACATTATAAATCGATTCGCCCAGGAATTTCAAACTACTTATCTTCTTCGAAATTGTTGAGAATCCATTAAGCAGCCGTGACTCAGAGAATTGAGGTAGAAAGCAACGATCCTAGAAATAGCACTGGAAGAACACACACACATGTATACATACACACAACCACAAGTAAATCTTAAAAATTCATAACTCGAGAACATCAAATAAAATTCAAATCCTAAGTATTGAAACCAACATCATTGGAAATCATGGGTCAGCTAGTTTGGTGAGGATCTGGTCCTCCTGGTGCCACACTCTCAGCTCCAGCTTCAAGTTTCCTTGGAACACCATAACCCCATTTGTACAATAGTTTCGAGCTCTTATCTTCTGCTTTTGTTGTTCATCGACAGCTCAAGCACTCGGATTTCAGAGACAGGAAACGAAAGCGAAAAACATTATAGAGCGTGAACTAGACATCTCTCTTGTTTTGGCAAGATATGGTCCGCACACTATGAAGATGAAGTGGTTTTTATTGGCTTACACTGCACCATTCTTATACATAATAGTTTATTCATGATGGGGTAAAACAAGAACAACACATTGCAAAGCCATCCCATTCAACCTTTTTCCGAGAGTGAAAAGTATTTATATATTAACACTGCACATACATGATTGAATGACTTGTTGAGTATCAATAAAATTTCAATATATAAAAACCTAAATAATAATACCTTAAGAATTAATACTATTATTAATATTTAAATATTTTTTATCGAGATATATAACGTATTGATACCATTTAATCTATTTTTTAGCCGGTACATATTGATTTCATGCAGTCAATACACTTATTTCTTATGGTGACTAAGGTTTATTGTGTAGAAATAACTAAATGGAGTTAAATTGCTGGCTCCTCGAGAACCTAGATTATAAAATGTCAATTCTAAATTGTACTTGCCGCTTTTCCCAAATCATACCCATAGCAGTAATTTTTATATTTTTGTATGCTTACGTTGCTTACATTCCTTCACGAAGCTTATCCAGGAGCACTTCTATTTACTTTTAAAACCTACTAATGGCTTAGATGCTACGTAATATGAGTGTAGATGCATAGTTAAAAAAAGGAAAGGATTTTTTTTCTTTCCCACCCCTTACGCCCCCCCCACCCCGATGATATGCATTCATATATAATAACAAGCTAATACACATAGATGCCAACTAGACACTCAGCAATTGGAGCCCACAGCAGAGGGGCTTGTACAGATAGTACAGGCCTTATTTGGCCTACATACATTTCATGGTAGTTTATATCTAGCTTTTACTCTAGAAGTCCTTACATACAGATCATTAAGCATACTTTAATAACATATTCCGGAGGTACAAACATTTAACTATCTATATAAGTAGATGCGGTAGCCTTGCTTGCCAATATGTTAGCAACCTGATTAGCTTCCCTTGGTTCGAACACAATGTTGATGCTTTCAAACTGCTTGGATAAGTCCCTGAAAGCCAAAATAACATTAGCATAATTTGAGGGAGGGGGGTTTTTGCTCTGTAACATTTGAACTGCTGCTTGAGAGTCAAGTTGGACTTCCAATTTCCTGATCTGGAATTTCAAACACAATTCCAATCGAAAGAATAAGCTCCAAAACTCAGCATTTATTATCAATATGGCCCAACTTTTTTGTGAATCCCACTATCCAATCACCATCGCTATTTCTAACTACTCCACCACCTCCTGCTTATTGGGCTATTGGATCTACACTTGCGTCAGTATTTAGTTTTAGAGAATCTGGGTGTGGGGGTTGCCACTGAAGCCGACAAACATCCAAGCTTTTAGTTTTTTTTTTTTTTTTTTGCCTCACCACCTTCGCCTAGAATTCATGTGCTTTTTGTCTAGCGAAGGCTAAAATATGCTTTTCTGCTTCTTGTTCGTCTTGGAAGGTGGCTTTGTTTCGGTCCAGCCATATTTCCCACAATAAGAATATAAGCATTCTGTTGCTAGGGGGTGTGTGCCGACATGGTTACATGTTTCTTAGCAGTAAGGAAAGTTGACATCCATTGCTGAAAGGACAAGTTACTTTACTGTTGTACACCTAGGGAATCAAGAGTCTCTTAGTTTTTGGGCAGGTTCTAAAGAGATGATTAATATCCTCCCCTAACCCCCTACAGCGTGTACATAATTTATCAATAGTGTTAACAAGGTGCAGATTAATTTTAACAGGCATATTGAGCTACATTTTCCAAGCAAACAATTGCAATTTAGGGAGAATTGGGAGTTGCCAAATCTGGGCAAGGACATGGCGATTTCCATTTACATCGGTCCACATTTGCAAATAGGAGAAGTGTGTATTATAGGACAATGCTTCTTGTTGGTTGACATCCCTATTTGAAAGATGCTTCTTTAAGTAATATGGACCAATTGTGTTATACAGCAAGGAAGGAAGTTCATCCAATAAGTTCATCTTTCCACACCATTGGATTTACCCAAACATTCGCAACAATGAGACATTCCTGGTCTTTTCTAAGTGGGCATTGGATAAGGGATCGCATCTGAAAGTGGCTAGCCCACTTATCTAACCAAATGAGATGATGGGTAGCAGCTGGGGTCATACAAATGCCATGTTGAGCAGTTTTTTTCCTTTTATTAAGTCCTTCCAAAAAAGGGAGGAAGTTGTCTTCTGCATTAAGTATGTAATTTGCATATTTATATTTACAGAGTTGAGTCCAATATTTTGAGCTATTATAAAGATCCTATGCTTGCTTCATTGCAAATACTTTACTTAACTCTAAATTTGGTAGTCTCAAGCCCTCTAACTTTTTTGGCATACAGATAGTCTCCCAGTTTAGCCAATGTGTCTTTCTCGAGCTTTCGAGTCCATTCCAGACAAAGTTCCTTGAAATGTTATTTATGAGGTCCAATGTTTTGCATGTGGTAGGATGGTATCGAATGGAACACAGAGGCAGCAAGTATTGTTCGACCAAGGAAGCTTATGTATTTGCTCTTCCATCCTGCTAGCTTATGTTGTAATTTTTGGATCAAGAAATCAAAGTCCTTTTTCTTGGGTTCGACAGTGAGAAGCTTGGATAATAACCAAATTCCGAGAGTACTCTTAAACCCAATGTTTGACTGATGGTTTCTTTAAGAACATTTGGTGTGTTGGATGAAAAGAATAAGAGGACTTGTGAATGTCGACTTTCAATCTCGACCAAACTCCAAAATCAATTAATGTATCCGATGTTCTCTTTGTAGACGATAATGAGGCTTCGGCCATTAAGACAATATCATCCGCATAAAATAAACGAGAGAATTTCAAAGGAATTTTACGAAACTTTAAAGGGTGCCATTGCTTGTGTTCCACTTAAAAGAAAAGAAAATTACATCATCGGTAACACTTCAAAAGTTTTTTTTTATCAATGTTATTTCTTTAACAATTTTAACCTTAGCTAATCTAATAGCTTAAATCTGAAGATTCTCTAATACATGTAGTAATGTCTAATAAATGATGACTATGGAGACACCATTAAATCTTACATAACATTTGATTAGTAGAAATGTATAAGAAGAATAGAATAGTATAATTTTCTTGTACTACATTTGAGGTATGCAATACTAGAAATAGATTTTTTTTTCTTTTGATTGAAAATATTAAAAAAAATTCAGAAGTTAATTATTCATTTTATAAGTTACAATATAGTCTAGTATTGTGATTTTATAATTGGGTGTAGGGTTATTTTTGAAATTTCAAATAAATATTTATTTTGTATAATATAATAGATTTTTATACTATCAAATATATTTTTTTAGTTTTAGTCTAATATCTTAAGTTGTAAACCCCATACAGATAGTAGTTTAAGTTCTAATTTAGATCTGAGTGCTCTAGATAATATTATGAATCGATAAGGCTACATAAAATAAAAATTTTATTAAATTATGAAACCGAATATAGTATCAGTAGTAAAAACCTTATGACTTGATCAAAATTTAAATCGTGTACAAAAACCCTAAATCCTATATATACGTAAATACTTGAAATCAAACTCAAACTTGATGAAAACTCTAAAACTATAATTTTAAGTTTATAAAATGGATAAATATAACTTAATAGTAATAAAATCTTAGCCGATTATAATTATCAACTAATATGCGTAATCGCATATAAATTTTAGCGAATACATTAAAATAACTCATAAATATTATAAATGTAATAGGTAACAATAGAATTAATGAATTTTTATTAAATCTCAATATGATTTTATAAATACTAAATATATAATTTTTGTGTTTGGAAAAATTAAATATTTTTATTTTTCCTCCTTTATTTCTTTTTCTTTCTCCTTTTTCTTTTCCTAATTTCCCTACACTTTTACGTTGGTTTCTAGAATTTGTGTAGCTGTTCATGTGTTGTTTTCAAGTTCTAAGTGTCTATTTATGAGAAGAGAAACAAAAGGAATGATTACTATTGTCCTATCACAATTAATTTTTACATCTTGTTTTAGATTTTCTTTTCATTTTGTTACCTTTAGTACTCATTTGTTGGACTTCTCCTATAAATACTCCATTTTTGGAAATTTCAAGCACAAAACACACACAAAATCCACACACAAATTCTCTCATTCTCTTCCTCTTTCAAACCGTGAAGCACCATTTATTTTTCCCTTTTTTTTTTTTGTGAATTCAAAGGACAAACCAAAGAGGAAGAAGATCCTTGACATCTTTATTTTACCCAAATTACTAAGGAAAATAGGTAGGTATTTTTATGTATTTTTGTACATATTTGTATTCTATAGTATGTATATATAATATGAGTATTTCTTTACTTATGTATGTATGCTTATATATGTCTATGTACTAAAATATATTTACATGTATATACATGAACCTTGGATGTTACAAATAATTAGTGGAAGAAACTTATGTATATGTACATGTATGTATGCACCTATAATATATATATATTATGTATTTTCTTTACTTAGGTACATATATACATAAGTATGCGTGGATATATATATATTTATTTATATCCAGTATTTTTATTATATAGTATGTATATGTATGCATGCATAGTATAGATATATATATATATACTTGGTATTTTTATTACATGGTATACTATACATATATTTAGGTTTATATAATTTTTATTACATGTACATAAATATACTATGTAACCGATATATATATATATAATTAAAAAATACAAATACTAGCGTAATATAGTCTATTTATAATAAAGAGTATATATACGGTATGTATAAGTACATATTGTTATGTATTCATGTGGTATTTTTATTTTATAAATTCTATATATACATATATCCTGGATGTGATGAATATGTGTATGTATTTATGTATAATATTATTTATATTAAGTATTTTAGTATATATATATGTAACATAATTGTATATGTATGTATGTATACAAAGCACAATTACATGTATATATATATAGTCATACGTATAGTACACAATATATTTAAGGCTGAGATATTTTAGTCCATAGTTATATTATACGTATAAACATATGTATAAGAATAGTATTGTATACGTAGAAATATAAGTAAATTTGAATAGTACATACAAAATATAATAAATAAAGTAATTTAGTAAATATGAATATGTATACATGTATCGTAACTTTGAAGAAATTATGAGAATTAATTAATTTAAAAAATTTAGTAAAATATAATAATAAATATTAATACATATATATGACATAAAATACAAAAAAATAAGAAAATGTGGGAAAAAGTATAAAGTAACACGTGACATTCCCTTATGTTGTTATATCATCACTTAGCTTAAATTAATTAAATTTCGTAATTAAAAATAATAATAAAATAATTAATTAATTATAAAATTAATAGATTAGAAAAAATTGAATTGATAAGTCTTAAACCTCAAATTTAGAAAAAATAAGTAATTATGGTAAAATAGACTTAAAAATAAAAAAATTACAAAATATAAGATTTAAATATGGATTAAACCATAATTATACTAAGAAAAGCTTAAAATAATATCTTATAATGATTTAAGTCAAAATAATGAATTTTATAATATTTTTACATCATAGTCAAAACTGTGGGTTATAACATCCAAAATGGATCTCGTTATGAGAAAGTACGTTTAGAAATGATCAAAATGGACTTTAAGTTCATAAAAATCTGAACTAAATTGAAAAATTTATATACAATTAACTAAAAGCTCAGATCGATAATTTCACATAAACAAATAGCTAATTTAGGTAAATGGTACTAAATATAATAATAGTTTAGCTATTTAATTTCAACACTTATTACTTTTTGTATTCCCTTAATGTTAGGTAATCATGAGATCGATACTGACCCACCAACTGATTATTATGATCCTTGACTTAAAGGATAGCCGAGTGAGTATTCTTAATGATTCTGTATATGCTTATGTATGTAGATAGTGAATATTAATTATTATTAATAATTGAATGTTGTGTAAGATTAGGTTATGCTTGTGTATGATACTACTCGTCAATGATAAATTTACTTTAAAGTATGATAATGTACTATTTGCTGCATGGTAAATTTGATAGGAATTGATCTATTTGTGAATTTGTTTGATCACTTAATAAAGGACTTAATATCATTATATTGGAATTAACTAAATCAAAACATGTATAATCATACAATGCATAATTGATTTCGGCCATCACATCATACGGAGGTAGCGAGAGGTTATACAAGGGTTACTTATTGTGATTATAATGTTTTAGTATGGTGCATACGTATTATATGACCTTACCTTGACCCGTGGGAACACTAGGCATTGAAGGTACTAACAGCTTAGCTAAGGATTGAGTTTAAAAGCCTTCATTTAGGGGTGAGCTAGGGTTGCGGGAACCTGCTCACAATCATATGTAAAACCGTATTTTGACTAAAACTAAAAATGGATATATCATTATGTTTTTGAATACGAAACACGGAGTTTCGTTGATATATGAGTTCTAGTATGATATTTAGATTTGATTAGTGCCGTGTATACTCTAACCCCGACTTTGGAGGGCGTTAAATTTGAGTTGCATGCAGTACTTGGTCACCTGCATATATTTGTATAGCATACTGATTGTTCATACATTTATTTATTTGAGTTTAATTATTGTATACCTTATTTATTGTATGGTTGAGGGAATATCTCACAAGCTAGTTAGTTTACACTCCCATAGTTTACTTGTGCAAGGTAACTTGTTTGTAGATTTGGGCCATAGGATGCCCGAGGTTAGTAAGCTATTGATGGGTTATTGTGACTGTGAGATTAGTGATGAGAGTATACTTATACTGTTGTAATTAGATTGTGAAACTTATTCTGTAACATAATGTATTATTAGTTTACATTTTAGTCTATTACAGATTTATTATCTATAAATATCTATATATGTGTTATTTATCATTTAATAGTTTTATTATCATAAACATGTAACGATATTACTTGCGCCTACTTAACTTTAGGTTATTAGTTATAATAGTAGTATTGTATATCGCATAAAAGGTTGTTGATTGAAAAGAAAAATCAATCTACAGTTTTTTATACGATATACTGTGCATACCATAACTAGCTCTCTTAGGTTGTGACATAAGTCCCTTTTGTTTAATAACTTAGCTTGATATGCAAACTAAACAATGGATTCAAGAATTTGTCCAAAATTGTATCTCAAAATTATGCTTGTGATATTTTTATAGCACAACATTAGACAAATTCTTTAATCCATTACTTTGTTTGCATATTAGCTAAAGTAATTAGACAAAAAGGTTTTATGATACTAGACTAAAAATAAAAAGTTTGCATAATATATTTAGTAGTATAAAAATATATTTCATAGTATAGAATAAACATATTTTTGAAATTTTAAAAATAATCCTGCACTAAATTCCCAAATTATAATATAAGACCTTATTGTAATTTATAATATAAGTAATTAATTTTTAATTTTTAAAATTTTTTTCAATTATAAAAATCTGTATTCAATAGTATAGAAACAAAACTTGGTATAAGTGGGTTGTATTGTTCTATTTTCTTGGTACTATGAAATTAGGTTCTTTTTATATTGTCTAGTTTTACTAACTAAACATCACCTAAAGCTTTTTCCATTTTTTCCAATCAAATTATGAAACTTCAGTTTCAACACTCAATTTTGAAACATTTTGGAAATTTTCAATTGTATAAGAATTTTTAATTTTGGAAGAGTTTATATATTGATATAAATTTATTGTCTTTCTAGTAATTTTTTTGGTACATGGTACATCATATGAGAAACATGTTCTAAGGAAAAAAAAAAATTAAAATATGCTTTTAATCGACATCAATATTGCCAATCATATCTATACTTAATATATTGAATTTCAAATGTGAATTAATTGATTAAAGATTCACAAAAGTTAATATATATGAAGATCATATTATAGAAAGGAGATTCCTATTACACAATGAAAAATTTCCTATTCATCACTTCAAACTAAATTCAAAACATGTAAAGATCAAGTATCGACTTTAGTTAATGAAGCATTTGCAAACAAAAAATATGTTCAAAAAGTATATTATTCTATTGTTTTAAGAAATTTATAGTGTTTATTAATTAGTTTTTCTCTTTTTTCTTTGGCATTTTCCCCTTGTCACGACTCGATAGGGTTAGTTGTAGCAGTCTTCGTATATCGTATAAAGGACTATATATTGATTTCCCTTACAATTGTCAACCCTTTATGCAATATACAAGGCTACGGCTACAACTAACAATCAAAAGCTGTGCAGGTGTAAGTAATATCATTTCATGATAATAATAATAATAAACTAAAGAAATATAAAATACATATATTTATATAGAAATTTACAGATAAGAAATCTATAATATTTCCTAATTTAAACCGATATCACTTGATTACATAATAAGATTCCTAATCTAAATACACTATCATAAGTGCACTCTGATCGCATTTTACCCCTACATCAATCCCCTAATGTATAACTAACCTTAGGCATGTAGTGGCCTGATTTCACGAACAAATTAGTTTGCGAAAGTAAACTATAATGATATAATCTCCTCAACCATACAGCAATCAAGTTATACATTAATTAAATTCAACTAAATGAATGGATGACAATCAGTATACCAAACAAATACATGCAGGTGACCAGGTACTGCATGCAACTCAGATTTAACGCCCTTCGAAGTCAGGGTTAGAGATATATCGGCACAGTTAGATCCGAGTATCATACTAGTTATTATATGATAACGAAACTCCGCGTTTCGTATTTAAAATGTAATGGTATATCCATTTTCAGTTTTTATCCAAAACAAGTTCTACATATGATTGTGAATAGGTTTACGTAGTCTTCACTCACTCCTAAATGGAGGCTTCTGGACTCGACCCTTAGCTAGGCGGTTGACACCTCCAATGCCTAGTGACCTTGCAGGCCAGGGTAGGGTCATATCACACGTGTAAACTGTACGAAATCTATAATAACAAATAATCAACTTAAGTATGGCCTTTCGCTACCTTCGTGTGATATGACGACCGGAATTAATTATGCGGTGTATGATTATGCATGTTCCGAGTTAGTTCTTTCAAGTTGAGTAAAATTAGGTCCTATTATTTAGTGATCAACAAGGTCACATATAATCAATTCCTAGCGAATTTTTTATACAACAATCAATACGTTATTATACTGTAAAGTAAATTCATTATCAATAAAGAGTATCATATACAAGCATAACCCAACCCTATACAATATTCAATTATTAATTACAATTTATATTCACTAATTACAAACATAAATAAATATGAAATTATTAGGAAAAACTCACTTAGCCATGATCGACTTAGGGGTCGTAATAATCCGATGGTAGCTTAGGGTCAAAGTCGAGATCACTCGAGAATAAAGAATATAGAAAATAATATGTTTAGGAATTTAAAGCTGAACTAGTATCGTAATTTATACTATTTGCTTAATTTAGTTACATGAATTCGTCAATTCGAGCTTTTTATCGAATTGCGTATAATTTTTTTATTTGGTTCAAATTGTTATGAACTTATAGTCTATTTTGATCGTTTTCGAGCGTATTTTTTCATAGTATGGTCCATTTTGGACTGTGTGACTCACAGTTTGGGCTATGATATAAAAATATTACAAAATTTATTATTTTAATTTAAAAAAGTTATAAGATATTATTTTAAGCTTTTTTCTTAGTATATTTACGATTTAATAATTATTTAAATAGTATAATTGATAATTTTCTTATTTTAAGCTTATTTTACTCCAATTACTTATTTTTAAGATTTTAGAATTATTAATTCATTTTTTTTCTACTTTATTATTTTTCTACTTAATTAATTAATTAATTAATATTATTATTATTAATTACGAAAATTAATTAATTTATAACAAATGGTGACATGGCAACACGTGAGAGTACCACGTATCCAACTTTCATATTTTTCCAGATTTTTCCATTATTCTCTATTTTATGGTATTTATGCATATATATATACTTACTAACTCGCTTTATTTATTAAATTATTAATATAGTATACTGTATACACTACTTAAGTATATTTGTATTTTTATGTATACGGCACTATTCATATGCATACATTTATACATATACTATACTATATGTAATAAATTATTTTGACTTTAATTAGATACTATATACTATACGTATAACTATAATATGGATGTATTCGTATTTTATATACATATATACTTATATGGTTGTATTAAAAAAACATATATATATATAATACGGAATATAGCTAATAATATAATAGATACATATAACGTCCAACCTAATATATGTATAAATATATACAAAAATTCTTATAAAAATGAAAATACCAAGTATAAATATACATACATATACATACTATTATACATGTACTCATATATAAATAATAAATACTTTGTTTATATATACATGTGCATATATTCACGCCACCCATATATATATATACATTTAAAAGAAAAATAGCTTACATGTATACATAAATACTAGAATACATAATACATGTATATATATAATATACCAAATACTAATCATCCATACATATATAATACACATATACATATATATTCACATGTACATACATATATATATAAATACCTAAATAGTGAAAATACTAAATACATACTCTATGTATTCTTATTTATACATATATACATATACATAAGGAAATACTTAGTATATTTATATCATATACTCATACATGTACATACTTTAGACCATATACAATATACATATACCTTTGTATACACATTCATGTAATACTTGAAGTAAAATAAAAGGAAAATAACAAATACCCAATATATATGTACATAGTATAAAGTATATATACATGTACAAAATTTAAATAATAACTTACCTAAATCTTTTAGTAATTTAATTACTCAATCCTCTTGATCTCCTTCTTCTTCCTCTTCTTTTTCCTTTTGCTCTTCTTGGTTTTGTGTATGGTAGTTTTAGTTTTGTGTTCTTTTCTTTTTCTGGTTCTTTTTTTTTTAATTTTTATTTTACTTCCAGACGTGAATCAAAGTGAGGTTGATTAGATGAAAAAAAGTTAATATAAAGAAAATAAGTAAAGGACAATTGCTAAGATAAGTAATGCATTAAATATGATGGGACAAAGTAATCAAGTTTCATATTTTTTCCTCTTTATCGGACAATTGCTAAGATAAGTAATGCATTAAATATGATGGGACAAAGTAATCAAGTTTCATATTTTTTCCTCTTTATTGAATCAACACTTGGAAATGAATTCATCATGTGGGCTGCTGTTTGTGTTGTGTTGGATTTCAACGTGGAACAAAAAGAAAAATTGGAGAAGAAAAAAGGAAAGAAAAAGGGAAGAAAATAGAAAATAAAAATAAATATATGTAATTTTTCTAAACATACAAATAGTGAAAATAACATTTATAAATTAATTTTGGAATTTTATGAAAATTTATCAATTTAATTGGTATCTGTTGCAATTATAATTTTTACGAGTTATTTTAAAGTTTTCGTTAAAAGTTTTACGCGATTGCGTAATTTAGTCAATAATTGTAATCAACTATGATTATATTACTATTGAGTGATATTTAATTATTTTATAAGCTTAAAGTTATAGTTTTAGAGTTTCGATCAAATTTGGGTTCAATTTCGAGTAATTGCACATATATCGAATTTAGGGTTTTTATACATGATTTAGGTTTCGATCAATTCCTAGGGTTTTTATTATCGATATTATATTCGATTTCTAAATTTAACAAAAATTTTATCATTGCTAGTCTTATTGACTTATGATATAGTTTAAGACACTCGGACTTAAATTAGGGTTCAAACTACTGATTATACAAAATTTACACCCCTAAAGGTTAAGGATCTTCTTCGACATTGTTGAGAATCCTTACTTTAGTAGGATGAGCCATATTATATATATGTGTGTGTGTGTATATATAAATATAACAGATACATTTACACTTACATATTCTTAATGAAATAAATAGGACAAGAAGTATGTTGAAGATGGAAAAAGAATGATAAGAAATCCCATATTGGTTAAAAAGGGAAATTAGAAAGTCTAATAATGTGATGGGTTGCAACATTAAAATGGTTGAAACCATTTCAACATAAAGTAGCCTATACATGAAGCAAGCTTACCTTTGGCTATAAATTAGCACTCTCCTATAATACTTGTGTTCAACCTGTTATGACTTTAATAGTGGAATTAAAGCTTAAAGAGCGTCTAGCAATCCATGATAAGATTGAAAGTCCAAAAAGGAAATAAAAAGGAAGCTTATTTCCTAACAAACTAAGCTTGTTAGGAAGACCTTGGCAAAGATTAGAGCTATGGCCTATGAGGTCCAAAAGTACAAGCTTAGGCAAAGAAAGAAAAAGAGACTTGAGGCCTCTCATACTTAAAAAATACAAGCTCAAATGTACAACAGTAAGTTACAATTGGGCCCGACCAATTAGATTTAAGAGGGAGTGTTTAATGTGCCTAAAAGTTTAGTAATCGCTAGGTCTTACCATAGAAAATCAAATGGATTCTATGAGATATCGAAGAAAGGAAGATGGAATTGGGTTTAGCGAATTCGTATGTTACCCATGAGGATATAACGTACTGAATGAACGCTACATGACCTAATTTCTACTTTGATATTATGTATAAAGTATAAATAAATGTTGCTTGCCTTGCTAAAGGGATTGATAAGAGTATGATAAGAGAGCTTTCATAAAAAAATATTCAAAGGGTTTTTCATTGAAATGTTATAAATTGGATAAGTCCCTAAAACCCTACATACATGAGCTATTTATACATAATGACAATTATGTAAATAAAATAAAGTAAAGGATACCTTAGTGGTAGTTCGATAAATACAAAATAAAATATAAGAGTAATCTAGCAAAGAAAACATAAGTAAGTAATCCTGAAGTTTTGCTATCTTGAATGGGCAGACCTAGCCTAATCAACCTGACTTGGGTGAACCGACCTAAATTGGCTGATCTAACTTGAGCTGGCTGAGTAGACCTAAATTAGCCGAGCAGATAGAGCACAATAGAGTTAGGCAGAGCATAACATAGCAGAAGAGAATAATAGAGCAAAGTGAGTAGAGTATAGCAGTTAGAGTGGACAACATAGGAGTACATGCTTGCTTGGTTGGTCTCTTGGAACTCAATAGTATTGAAGATGGATAAAGAATGATTAGAAATATACATTGGTTAAAAAAGGGAAATGAGAAGATCTTACAATTTAATGGGTTGAAAATATGGCTGCAAATAAGCTGAGCTGCTTCTACTTGAGTTGGGCTCATCTCAAGCTTGTTTATTTAAGAGAGCTGAGCTCGAGCTCGAGCTCCATTTCAAACTCACGAGTTGACTTGTTTGGGCTTGTGAGAAAGTTTACGGGCTTTATATATATTACAAATATTACATATATTATATACTATATATTATTAAAATCCAAAGGTTAATATTTATATCTTATATATGAATATATAATATGTTATAGAATAATATATGATATATAACCTAATTTTTATTCATTATTTATTAATCTATTTGTTGATCTATTATCTCATTTCGTATTCTTAGGCTTGGGAGTAGGCTTGAGATTAGCTCACTTTAGTCTTAGCTTAGCTTGAGCTCGATTAGTAAACGAGTGAGTCTAATTATTAAACGAGTCGAGTTTGAGCCTCAACTACAGGCTTAACAAAAACCTCGGCTGGAGCTTGACTTCATAATTTTAAATGAGCTAAGCCTAAGCTTATAGAAGCTCGGTTTAACTCAGCTTGTCGAAAAGTTAAAATAGTTTAGGACATTTTAATATAAAGTAGCCCACTTTTGGATGTAGATAAGCACTCTTCCATGGTACTTGAACTGTCCCCATCATGACTCCACCAATGTATATATGTAAACGAATTGGTTTCATGAAGAAAATCTCTTATATAGAGATAAAAGTGAATATTACTCAATATAACTTTGTTATTTGTTTACTATAAGACTTGATCCAATGTAAGGTAGGAACATCATTATACCGATAGATAACCTTGAAACCATGAAGTAGATGACGATTTGTCTTTTTTCTCCAAATTGACTTTTTTGCTTCGTCATGTCATTCTTACCTCAAAACAAAAACTTTACATTTCTTTGGTTTTCTTGATTGTGTTAAGGTTTATAGGAGAAATTTTTATTTAAATTTAAGTTGCATAGACCTTGTTTGTTTGAAATTTGATTAAGCATCAATTGGTTACAAAGAATGGATATAGAATGCCATTATTTTGGTTTGGTCTGGAATGATTTAAAATGAATATGGAAATTATAAGTGAGGAAGATGAAAAGACAAACGGAAAGGAGAAGATGAGTAGAGAGAGAGAGTGGAACAAATGATCATGATAGCATATATACATATATATTTCATGTTAACTCTAGTTCTTTGATAAATGCTTTAAAATAAATTTCTCAAGGGTCATATAAGACCTTGTGAGCATCAACCATGGTTTCTTTTATTGTATATGAGTCATTAAAAAACACTATCTTTGAGGAGGATATACAAATTGTGTTGTAGTGTAATCTAATAGCATGAAATATTGGTCTCTTAATATGATGGATTAGGTTCGATGCTCCCTCTCATCTAAGTTGTAATATAATAGGAGTAGGGGAAAAAAAAATTGGAGAGGATGTGAAATGTTATGCTTAGATTTTGTAGACAACTATGACATCCCATTTTTTACCACTTAAATTGTCTGCGTATGGAATGAAAATAAAATATTAATATACTGATTTAAAAAATTAGAATAATTTGCAATGTATGTAAAAAATTTTTGATGGGAAAATAATATGACACGAGATTGGTTCAAATGTTCATGATAAAAGCTTAGTAGAGCCCTAAGTTCCAAGTGTCCTGTTCTAATGGGCTAACTACTACATCCATGTCTAAATAAGTCCATGAAAATAACCCAATATCTCATTGCCACGTTTGAGTCAATGGTCTAGTCCAGCTAGCTAGCATCCAAAGTTCATGTCCTTTATGGCCCATCAATTCGAGTCCATGCAAAAGCCCATCACCAAATCAAGGGGAGTTCAGGGAAGATGAGTACAAATTATTTTCTAATTCACCAAATCCATATAAGATTTGATTAATATCAAGCTATAGTACACACTATTTAGGGATGTAACACATATCTACTGATTCTTAAAAAAAAAAATTGCATAAATGCGAATTACATATATATATTAATTATAATTTTCAAAGAAATTATATTTATAAGATGTGATTTAATAAATTAAAAACCATTGGATGCAATTTTATTTAACTTAGTTATTATTTGTGTTAAATATGCAGTAAAGATAATGCTATGGTTTAGTGGTTAAGGTGGATGTTGGGATTTAGTGGGTTGTGGGTTTGAAATTGGAGGAAGCATTGGTATATGCAATTAATACAAAATCAAAATCACATTATTAAATGGGATTTTGCGATGGTATTTATGTAAGTAGAACATTAGATAAGGTGAAATAAAGATATGATAGGAAAAGAGGCAAGTAGAAATTGGTTTGTACTGTAAAGGTGATGGTCATATAGTAGAAAACTGCTTACAGTTAGTCGGTTATAAATTTAGTATAGTTTTTATTTGTGTAATATTTATCTATTTTAATAGTAAACATAAAAATTCTTTCATTATTTAGATACGTTACTAAACCCCTCAAAATGGTTGCTAGTCATCTTTTGATTTTAAAATGGTTGGAACTTTTTTTTTTCCAAAATTTGTAGATTTATCTTATCTTTTTGTTTAAAAAATATTTTGGAACATTTTTTATTTTCTAAATTTTTAATTATTTTTTTATGATTTTTTATTAATATTATATTATTTATTTAAATTAATTACATGGATGGATAAAAGGTTGCCACGTGCCTATACTAGTGGAAAGTGTAATATTTTTTTTTTTAAAAAAAGAGAACATGTTTACAAATGTTGAGAACTCAAATGCAAAAAAGAAATAATATGTTTTAGACTCAAATAGAAAAACATTAAAACATTAAAGACTAAAAATATATTTTTCTAAAAAAAGTAATGCTAACTACAAAAGATTTCTTTGTCACAATTTGTTCACAATGATAGCTGAAATTTCTTATAGTGAATTTTGCATTAATTGCTACTGTTGTTAATTTATATTAACATCTTTATTCTTAGTATGCACACAACTGTTACATTTCATTTCTTATTATTGTTATAATAGGTATATTAGGAGCATCTTTCTAAATTTGCAATATGATGTACCTGTTGCTAAAGCAAGTTCAATGCTTTTTAAACCATAAATAGGTTGTGGCCTTTTTCTTCTTTTTTCTCAAAGTTATGTCAGATTAAATGTGCTAGGATACAATGGTAGAAAAATACAATCTCTTACTATTTTTCATTTTGCAAATTTTTATATCACTCATGCATAACTCATAAGCTATTGCTATAGTAAGAAAAAATTGTCGTAATAAGTATACCGAAAATCTGTTATAAATTGATGTTTGGTAATGGTTTTATAGCCAAATGGCATAAACACTATTCTCTTAAGTTAAATGAACCAGGTTTGAATCTTTCATCCCTTGTTGTGATCACTCAAAAAAAAAAGATGATTGCGACAATAATTTGTAAACGGCAAGTAATCGTAGTCCTTAGTACTAAATCTTCTTATTAACTTGTTTCCATTAATGATGTTTTAAGAAAATTTAAAAAAAAAAAACAAAAACGAAGCTTCAGTCATCTTTTGCCAATTTTTGCTCCATAGTAGTAAATCCAATCATCAGTTTTTGTATAAATTTTTTGATGTAAGGAAATCTGAGATAGTAAAACCTGCCATGTACACAATATTCCTTTACAATTTGCTTAAGAATGCCATATTTGTTAATGAGCATCCTTTAATCATTTTGCTTTCATAATATCTATATATGTCGGATTCTATAGGTTTGCGTTGCAAAAAGCATCTTTTTGAGTAGATATTAACATATCATATTGTATTTGAGTTAAGCTATTAAATATATACTACTTATTAGTGGTAGGTTTGGTTGAAAAGGTTTGAGCTTTAGCAAGTAGCCTATCTTATTTAGGCTCCATTTGGTTCATTCTTTTTTTATCTTTTTGGTGTCTTATTGGCATTTACTTAAATTTTACGGTTTACAACAATAAGATACCAAAAAAATATAAATATATACCATTCTTCTAAAATTGAAAACCTAATAAATCTTTATAAAATTAAATATTTACCCTTATTTTATTTATATTTATAAAAACATCAATTAAAATAACAACTTTCAATACATAAAATATATTTTCTCAGGGAAAATGGATCTTCTTAATTTACTTTCCTTATATTTTCCTTAATTTATTTACTTAAGATGTTGCCACGAGTAATCAATGGTTGAGATCACAAGGAAAAAAATGACATTACGATGATATCATATGTTATTTCAAAATTCTATACAATCTGAACAATTGATTTGTAAATTAAGGAAAATTGAGAGATAAAAAATTGAGAGGATCCAAATCCTTTTTTAGGTCTTCTCTTTTAAAAGTATGTAAATTTTCATTTTTCAATTTTAACACTCTAATAATTACTTTTATCATAATTATAAAATAAAAACAGATAAGATATTTTTCTAAATATTGATTTTTCAAATGCATATAAATAAGATATAGACAATTTAAACAAGACTTTATTTATATTATGTCACCTATGATATTAGAGCAATACATTTAAGTTCCGAGCGCTCATAGATAGTGGGACAAAGGGAGATTAATGCTCTTGTGAATCCTATAGGCAAATATGTATCATGCTATATTTGATTTTTCATGGACATTTACCTATCTCTTCTCTACTTAGCCATCCAAAGAAAATGACAATTAAAAAAAAGAAAAAGAAAAAAAAAAACTCATGAATGAGAGGTCTTACATAAGCTTGTATGGATAAAGTTTAAAAATAAATCATGAAAGATAGTAAACTCAAGAATATCAAAAAGAAAATTCAAATTTCAAGTATTGAAATTGACGTTGGTAAGCATTGGTTGACTCAAACCATTATAGTCTATTGGTATGAATATTAATTTTTTAGTAAAATAGACTAGGTTCGAATCCTTTTCTTTTAGTTACAAAATATAATAGCTGGTTAAAAAAAAAAAAAAAAAAACATTCAGCTAACTAGTGGTGATGAGGATCTGGCCCTCCTGGTGCCACTCTCTCTGTTCCAGCTTCAAGTTTCCTTGGACGATTATTCCATGTTGAAACATTGTAACCCAATTCGCGTAAGAGTTTCGAACTATTTATCTTGTTTGGAATTGTTGAGAATCCATTAAGCAGGCGTGCCTGAGAACCGATAGAAAGTAACAATACTAGGTATAGGTATAATACTAGAATCCATGCACTAGTAGGACGAGCCATATATATTGTTAATCAAATAAATAGGATAAGAAGAATATATGCATAATCATGGCTAATAAATCTCCTATATATATAAACAAGGGTTTCTTGCTTTTTTGACTAAAATATTAGGACTTGATACGATGTAAAGTTTGGAACATCACTGCTCAAACAGATAATCCTGAAACCATGAAGTAGATGGTGGGGGCTGCCTTGTCTTGTCATCCATTACCTCTAATAAAAACCATTACTTGATGGTGTTCAAGCCTTGATGGGACTACAAAACGTGGAAATGTTACCCGATAAAGTGTTGCGACTTGGAAAATTCTTCCATACACGTGCTTTTGCCGATCATGTTTGGGTAAGATAAGGCACTCCTTATAGAGTTTCTCTACTTTCAAACCCATAATCTATCAATTGAAGTCCATCTCAGAAATTTCAACATTCTTTATAGGTATAGAAATAGATGTATTAAGTTGATTAATATTCTACCTAATTCTTTTAGGTACAGAAATAGATGTATGAAGTTAATTAACACCAATCTTATGTTCAGTTTTCAAAACCGAAATTTGATTACATTATCATATCTGCCATTATCAATTTATATGTATTACCACTTTATTATTATTCATCCACTTTTGCAAATCTAATAAGTTTGCAGAATGTGGTGATTGGATTGATATTAATTTTTTAGTAATACTTAAAATAAGCTTGTTTTTTTTGAATTTTTTTTTTTTTTTTGCGTTTGTTAATTTTTTTTTTTTTTTGTTGCATATGTAGGATTATGTTTTCCCTCGGAGTGAGTTTTGTTCTTTTCAGAGAAACAAAGTCATCTCCTATATAAGACTTGTTGACGTTTGAAAGATATACCCATTTATTTAGTTGAGTTTTCATATCCTCAACCATTTGTTTATCAATCCTCTTTATTACTTGGTTAGATTGATATAATTTTTTTTCAATTAAATGAAACTCATCTTTTTGGCCAAAAGAATTCTTAGAATCCAACTCCTCAAGATTTGATTAACCATAAATTGTTGATAATTTACGAAGAATGGATATGGAACTCTATTATTTTGGTTGGTTAACTCAAAATAAATACTAGAATGATAAGTAAGAGAGATAAATAAATAAAGGAGGGAGCGAGAGAAAGAGAGAGTAGCAATAGAGAGTTAGGAATTGCGTTGATTTTAAAGGGTACGATTGCAATTAGAATCATATTCCACATTATTTTTCATCACAAAGTTGACATTCTATTATAAATAATTTTAACAAATCCTATCAAGAGCTTTTATCTTAACATGCAAGAGGCCTGGTCATGAAACACCACGTCGACGCACATTTAGGCTTTTGATTAAGAAATTTTTGAACCAAAAAAGGACTTTGTATGTAACATGTTTCAATTATATAAATACTGTCGTGCCCATATGTGTAGTTGAAAGAGTTACATGTCTTTATATATTCCAGGGGAAGGTATTTGTTATAGTTGAATCTGGCATCTCTCTTGGTGAATATTCATCATCACCCTTTTCCAATTTTTAAATGCGAATTTATTATTATTTTACTAGAGCTAAACCCATGCACTATTTTTATTATTGCAACTTTTATGCGGTGAACAGAAAAGGATAATTGAACAATCACGTCGGCACTCACTTGTTAAACACATGATAAACATCATCGGATCAAATCTTACTCCACTTATTGTTAATTTGCATAAAAATTGAGTAAATCTCTTTCATAGGAAACCTTTTCCCAATTTTTTAAAATATATTATGATCAAAATTATATAATTATTAGATACCATCATAATAATCACAAGAAATTATATATATTAATAAATTTTAGCGGTAAATAATGGAAGGTTGGTTATAATAGTTGGCTGTTAATGATGGTAATACTAATAAAGAAGTTAAAAAAAAAATTAACTTCTTAAAATGAAAACTATTTTCCACTTTTTTCATATGTAATTGTTAATAGGAACAACCTCAATCGATCATTGACTATGGTATGTAAATCTTATTATCTTTTATTATTTTAAAGTTTTCATTAACTGTATTATTATAATAAAATTTTATTATTTTAAAATTTTGATTATATCAATTTTATTAGTATTTATATACTATATGTTATCTATAAATAATGTATAGTACTTGATGATTCGTCTTTCCTTGATATATTATTACTGATAGAGCTAGGAAACAATGACCAAAATTGAAATTGACAAAGTTGGAAATGGTGGCTGGAGCACACTATCATTATTAGCAGCAAGAAATTACTCTATGTGTCGATTACTTCGCATGCCTTTCCGACCTTATCCACATATATGAAAAAGATAATCCCGCAACCGCAAGAAAGTTCACGCATTGAATATATGATTATATATAGGCGCACTGTAGTCAACCCGTTTTCGATATTCCACAATAATCCCGTATGCAAACCCTTTTGTAGGGTTTATTCATAGATGACCCTTTTTTAAGTTCTCGTGTAGTCAGAATCAACTTTCGACGCACTATGTTTTTAGGAAGAGGGATATGTACACAGTCATGAACATAAGAAGATTATGGTGGATCTTAAAGAAAACTCCAGCTCTATTTCACTTTTTACTTGTAAATACAAAGGCTTTATTTTATTCGGAGTGGTGGGTTGCACCAGATATACTACAATATGATTAGTAAATATAAATGATAATTTAATATATAAGCATATTTATAATCAATCCTTTAAGTTATTATTGGTGTCAATGTCTTGATGTGAAGGTCATAAGCATGTTACGGGCAAGTCATGTCACACATGACTAAGGGGAATGATTTAAGTTGCACGTATGAAATAATCAAACCAAGGATTGAAGAGAGGAGAATTAGGTAATCTCAAAAGCTCTAATAAGGGTTGTGACATGTGGAGAAACTCAATAGCATTAAACTTTACTATAGATGACGAACATAGTGGTTTTCTTGAAATATGTAAGTTTTTGATTCTTTATAGGGAAAATTTGGTAGAATAACTACGTTTGCATTAAAATTCCCTCTTATCCAAATGATAGAGAAGGTGAGGTATTTATAGAAGCTGGTAATTGATCTCATTTGTTGGATTGTAATTATTGGCTAGAGTTGACCCTTTCCCTTAATGGACTTCGAATGGACTTCCTTCATGGGTTTAAGGCTTAGTAAGGTTGTTTTAACCAAATTAAGAAAGGTTATTATTAGGTATGCCAATCCAATGGGCCCTCCTTTAAGTCATTATATCAAATTTCCTTTGATAATTTCAATAATACATAGGTTTGACAAATAATAACACCGTTAAACAAGTTGACCTGGTTGTTACTTGACATGTAGTGTTGACGTGATGTTTAGTATCAATTTTTGCAAATAAAAAAAAAGGTAATTATAAAAAATGGAAAAAATCTTCATAACAAAAAATGGAAAAAGGAAAAAAGCTTTAGACATTAAAAAAAATGTAATTTATATTGTCATGCCTTAAATAGGAGAAGCTATAAAAGTTCCATTGTGTAAATTAACCTAAAATAAAAGCTAACTTCACAACTACTATCGCAGATATAGCCTACATAAGGTGTATTGACTCGACTAGCTTGAATAATCCAATTTGACACTTGTTAATAATAAAACTTGTGATATAACTTTTCAAAGTACCTGTTCAAAACAACCTGTAGAATGATTTCTTGTAGTATAGTAGTATTTATATGGTATTTACATATCAAAAGCTTCTAGTCTATATAAAAGATTTACAGAAACCATAGGTTTTAGAGTCTATATAAAATAACTTGGAAACTAGTGAGCGACTTAGGAAATTCTTAGTTAGTTTCTACAAAACCAAAAGAAAACCATAAAGTCAAGATCCAATAAGTGTTCTAGTTTTTTACTTCCCTAGCTTAACGAATGCTAACCTGACGATGGTTATAATACTACATCCTTAAACTTTACGCAATACCTGTAAAAGAGTCTATAAGGATGTGAGTACAAGTAGCTTAGTAAGTGAGATGGAGACAAAAGATTACTCCAAACACAAACACGATTTTAAAACACTTTATTTTAATGAAATGCAATATAGCACAATGTTAACTGGTCCATTGTTCGGTTAAAGAAATTTCATCCATTTTAACTTAGATTGAAGAGTTTCAATGCCATTCAAATTAGACTAATCCTAGATTTGTGCAATGGAGAACATTCTCCTCCTTAGACTATCTTCAAATCACGACCCTAACTTTGTTGCGATCTTCTCTTTATCACTTAGTCCAACTAAGGGTTTGGAAAGGACCATTTCAGTTATCCTCATTGAAGGAATAAGTATTTAGTTTGACATACCTAATTGTTCCCATAGTGAGTTGTTATGCATATCCAGTTAGTTAAGGGTCAGTCTTCGATTTAGTCCAATTAGGGGAGATCAACCAATTCACGAGGCAAAGAAAATCAAATATAAACATATATAGTAGCACTTTATGTCTATGATTCAAGTAACAATCACATATAAGGCGTGTGCACATTCAATTAAGTTACAAGCACAATCAAATGCACTCTTAGATCTCTAAGTACTTTGATACAGTACATTAACATGCTGTGATGTATGGATCCTAACTTACCTATACTTTACTAGTTTTCTAAACTTGACCATCACCTTTATGGTCGTCAATTGTCCCTATTCATATACAATAGATTAGATAAACGACGTAGAGAATTAAGAATTCTAATTTTTTTTGTTTGATCCTTAGATTAGTAGTAATCAATGTTTTTATATGTTTTTAGTGGTTTTGGTACTAGATTTATAAGCTATATTCAATTACATGTTAGGATGTCCCAAATAATTCTCTAATTTTATAAGTTACTTTAAGTCATGAAATCCTTTGAATTTCCCTTTGTTTTCGACTAACCTTAAAGTCTTTAAAAATTTTTCTCTAATTTAGCTTCTATAATCCCCTATATTCATGTTTCACTTTTACATTTGCCTCTAATTTTGCTTTTAGAGGAATTCCTTAGTAAAGTACCTATCCTACAATCCTTTCCCTCTATTTTACGTAATTCAATATAACTTAAGAATTTAGCCATTTTTCCACTAACTCTACCTAAGACCAACATCATGTAACATTCCATTCATCAAGTCGTAGCTTCATTACTCTCCAATTTCGCATCTTACATGTCCTAATTCATCATTTCACTAAATTCAATAAATCACCAAACTTCTAAATCACAGTTATTATGGTAAAATCATAGGTTCCTACAACTTTTGACCTTAAAACTCAACTCCATGGGTCTAAAACATTATAAATAATTCACCAAATTTTCAAACTCAGAATTCAAATGTGGTTCTATAGAAAAATTATATTAATTTCCACTAAAGCAATCATTCTATTCAAACTTTAAGGCTGAAAAATCAAATGAAAATATAGAAAATATTTTCATAGAAAAACTCTTCATAGAAATTCAATATAAATATATGATAGTTTACAAAAAAAATTTAAGTTCAAAACTATGTCATTTATTTCGATATTGAAAATTGCTCAATTTTTCCAATTTCTTAGGAATGTCTATCAGAAATACTAAATTTGTACTAAATAACATTTTTCCTAGATTCTATACATGAAAATACGTAAGAATAATTTTTTGAATAATTTTCTAGGTGCATTTAATTTTTTATTAATTTATGTAAAATCATATGAAATTGAAGCCTCACTAGAAATTGGAGCTCCGGCCACCGCCGATGGTCACCCTCTTGTCGGCACTACTAGTCATTGGGTACTCTATCATCTAGTGATGGTGGATGGGTCCCACCTACTCCCTAAGTACACAAACTCCTCTAAGCCTAAATTATGGACCAGTTTTTGTATATTTCCTCTAAATTACTTCTTTGTTTATCCAAACCCTAATTGATTTTTCTTAGATCTGTAGTTTCATGTTGATTATTGTTGTAAGCTTCTTAGAAATTTTTAGAGCATTTTAAGGTGTTGAAGTGATTTGCTTTCTCTCCCATCAAGGAAATTGGCTTTATATATTATCCTAAGTGCATGTTTAACTTATCCTAAATCACTAATAGCTGTCCTATACACTCCATATGCCTATTCTAACTTAATCCCAACTGCCTATGTTGTTTTATAAGTGTTATTAATTTTTTTATGAATTTATTTAGCTTAATTTGGCCTAAAATGTAATTTTTCGAGTATTTTAGTCAATTTCAGGTATATATATCTACATGTAATAATTATATACGGCATATATATGTTCTAAATATTATTTTATGCCACATAATAGTTTTATTACACGTAATTTATCTCTAAATATTTACTAACTGTTGGAGCTTATTTTACGCGATTACGATAAATATCATGTAATATAGTAAAATTATACTATTTTGATTATTTTATTATATTTTTTAGATTCAAATCCAAGGAGTCTCATCGACTAATGTTTCGAGTCTACTCATAAATTTTTAGGCCAATCGGTTTAGTTTCATCAACACCCTATATCTTGATTTGTAATAGTAAAAATACAGTTTACATTTCCATTTGTCTTTAGAAAAGTTTTGTCTTTAAAATTTTCATCAAACCATTACAAAACACTGAATCAACTATATTTTAATAACACAATACTACTAACCTGTTACTCGAAAAGATTAGGGTAATGTTTTTCCATGGCGGCCACCCTATTGAATTTTTACATATTCAACTTTACAATTCGCTAATTATTGAATAAGGCTCTAAAAAATTTTAATCGGTTTCTCTTCAACCATATAGTTTTCTTGTAGATCCATCGGTTTTAATTCAACAATAGCATCTAGATTCTTTATGAACTTTTGTAACATTGATACGCGAAACACATCATGATATTTAGCTAAACTTAGCGGTAAAGTAATTTGGTACACTATATTCCTGATGCGTACTGCAGCTAAGAATAGACAAGGCCGGTCATAGGGGTGGATTTAAGCTTGCCAAAAGCTTGAAAAAGGAGTGATGAGAAACGCGTGAAAGACGAAAAAAAAGTAAAAGTAAGCAAACCTACGAATAACTTTAAAGGATATGACGTACCAGTGGAACTTTCGAGGACTCAAGCATAGTTTGATATGATGCATGAGTTGATTTGGTGAGGTTACTCATCACATAGCTTTTCTTAAAGGTTAGGATAAGAGTATTTAGGAAGCCAATTTGCCTCTTAAGGTCAAATTCCTCTCAATTTAACCTATAATTAAATGCTAAATCAAAGCTCCTTACTGCTATATCATAGTATTCATATTAGCCAACATTTGCCTAAACTAAGCTAAGTTTGTCTATTTGGTGGAAGTGGTGGTACTACGTTATTTCCAGGTAATTTTGGTAGATTTGAAGGGTTAAGAGGTGGTACTACTTCATCTTGTCAATCATTCCCATTTCTATTCATCTCCTTAGCCATAAGTATAATTACAATAACTAGCTAACAATCTTGTACTTATAATATATATACTAACAGTTAGTATAGGATAGAAATAACTTGTATCCACATACAAATCGAAAATTTCCTTGTATGTACCATATATAAAACAATAACAAATCTCTTAGCAAGAATTTCTATCCACATAAGACCTGTAATATCTCATCCATATGCTTAGAACAATAATAATCATACATTGCCTATCATATATTCAATAATATGCTCAAATATACCTATATATCATAAGCTCATAATGACTTCTACCTATAACATTGTATTATCACAATTTCCCTTCATCCCCTGTAATCAGTTCTTGTGACCATATCTCATACAAATACTGGAAAATAAAGATATGCTTCACTATTTCATGATTATATGCACTTTATATTAATACATTTGATAACTTAAACTTTACATCTAAAAGATCACCTATGTACATCACTTCTATTTACATTTGCATTACATATATATAGGAGTCTATTTACATCATTTACATTTTCGGAAAACTAAACATTAAAAGAATACAAAAGTAAATTAAAAAAAGTTAAAAGTACATGAAAAAGTCATTAGGGGACTTAGATACATAAAAAAACAACTGGGTCATAAAGTATCCAAAAGTCCTAAACTTAACAAGTCATGCCATGCCATTAATTACTAGCTCCTTCAGCTATTTGAACCTTTCAAAGCTACCACATCGAGATCCAGTCATCTTGCTCACCTTCCTCAAAATCTAAACTCAGTATTAGCATTTCAAAATTCTTAGGTATCACAATCACTTCATGCACATTATCCTAATTATCCATATTATTATTATCATAAGTTAGGTTAGGTTCCACTCCTATATCTTCCAAAGGTAGGTCTTCCTAATTCACAGCATTACCCTTTATTTTACCCACTAGAACATGCTTTACTTCTTCCTCTACTTCCAAATCCCTCTTTTGGATCCTCTTCAGGATCTTCCTCATCACTCACTATTACATTTGGCTAGACATTTTAGGTAGATTCTCATGTAACCTTATAGGGGGTTCAGGTTCCTAAGATTGTAAGGCTATGTCTATAGTAACACTCTTAATAATAGAAAATCTAGGAAACTAATCAACTACATTAAGAGCATAATCTCTAGAAATATGAGGAACTCCTAAAGGTTCATGATTAAAGCCATGAGAATAATCCTTAGCAACTTTTACAATAGCAGGAAAATATAACATAAGAATCACTATAGACAAAATCCCCTTATCTTACAAATACCTGATAAGTGTAAATTACTTTACACTTTCAAGGCATGTTTAGGCATAGAATTATTCATAATTATGATTTAATTATTAAGTTTTGGTATTTAATTGTATAATGTATTGATTTCAAATGAATCATGAGCAAGGGGAAGAAATTTATACAAGAACAATGACTTTTAAGTCAATCACGACCATAGGAAAAAGAAAACTTTGAAGTGGAAACAAGAATTATTCAATCACAGGTGTAATGGGTGTGATTGAGGAAGCATTAATGAGCCCCTTATCAATCACGGTTGTGATTACATAGCAGGAAGGTGATCACGTCCTCAATTACGAGCATGATGAGATGTAATCAAGCGACGAGAAGTTCATGTCCACTATTACGGTCATAATTGGTGAAGAATTTTATTTTTCTAAGCGGTCATGCCTCGAGTCATGGACATGATGGGAGGGACAGAATTGTTTTTCTTTAACTTTTTCACACTAACCAGTATATGGAAAACATCATGTGGTGCATTAAAGAGGTAGATTTAAGTCATTTAACAGGAAGAGTATAAATATATCGCAACTTTTGGAATAAAGAGGATGAAGAATAAATATCATTAAGAACATCAATTCATGAACCAACATCACATCGAGCCATTCATCCTTATATAATTGTAAATCCCTTTTTAGTATAGTATTGTACTGTACTTTTCCCAGAATTATTCAAGAGAGCCAAAGGGAATTCGACATTCATTTGGTGTAAAGATTTCTACAGTAGAATTAAGAACGGGGTTGTATTTCTTACTTGTCTTATGTTAATTTCTTAGTTATTTTGGCATTTTATTGATACATTTTGTTATTTCATCGTGTATGAGTAATTGCAACTGGATAGAACTTTCGAGTTTTAAAAATTAGATTCCTATATTTTATCCTTTACTCGGTTAAATAGGCAAGTATACCCATCGTTTGTTAGTATGTATAAGTATAGGGTTGTCTCCATTGTGAAAAGGATTTAAACACTAATACTTATTATTTTTCCTATTAACTAGCGACCAATTTTATCAAGTGATGAAAAGATTAAAATATCTAATTTACTAGCTAAACTACACTAATCTACCATAATTGCTGCAGACACTATTAATACTACAATTATTAACATACGGACTTGCTTACCCACTTGGAAAGATATTACCAATACACTTTTATCCTAATAATTGTTATCTATAGGAAATTATAGGTATGTAAGCATTTTTCTTAGAATTGCTTACACTTGATTCTAATTGTGTCTATTATAATCTCTTTTGAATTAACAACTAACTTGGATCGCACTAATGTCATGTTAATTTATCCATTTCCCTAAGAATGTATCAACTTTCCTAATAATATCTCTATTATTTGGAGTAAATTGTTCAAATGAATCAGATCTATTCAATAGAATTGTCTCTTGACTTATTTTATTGAAATCTGGCCTAAAATAATGTTGTGCACTATATTGTTCTTATATTGATTAAGTTCAATTCATTAGAACTAATAATTATCAGGAATTCAATAATTCTTACACTTATTGATACTTAGTTGATGTAGTAAGTCCTAATTACTACTCATACATGATGGAATAACAAATTATATTAATGTAATGCAGAAATAATAAGAAAATTAACAAAAGATAAGTAATAAATACAACCCCGTTTGAATTTCAATGTAGAAATTTTTACAACATACGAACAATGAATCCTGTCGTCTCTTTCTTTTGAGTAGTTGTAGGAAATGTATGATATAACATTTAGAAAATTCTACGTGTTTGGGGCGTGGAGTGATGTTGTTGTTAGCATGTTAATTGTTGTGTGCTTAGAGATTAATTGGTGTGTGGTAAGAGATGTAGTTGGTTGATCTTCGGTGATCTTTGACTTTGTAGACATTAGCAATTCAATCAGGATGTGGTCTTCGTATTAGTGGATGCAAGGCTAGACGTTGGATTGTTGTTGACCTCGATTAGTTGGGACGGTAATGCATTAGTATGAATTGTGAAGTTTTGGGCATTAGGGAACTTAAGATCGGATTTCAGAGATTTGGAATTGGATTGAAGGACGGCTGCTAGAAATTGAATTGAGAACAAGGATGTTCAGTTGAAAGGAGGCGTGAAGGCTTTAGATTGAAATTCATTTCATGAATTGGGAATTCATAAATTTTTGTTGTTAGGGGCTTCATGGTTGGAATTTCAATTGGGATGGCGAGTGATTTAAATTAAAAAGAAAGAAAGAAACATTGTGGAAGTAAAGCTATTTTTTTAAAAATAACGAATGTGTGTAATAAATAAAAAAAAAACCTTCCCTAACTTCATCACTAAATTCCTATTTATAAATCAAAGATTGAATCTTTCGCATTTTTTAATAACAGATTTGATTTTTAATAAACGAAAGATACGATGAAGATTTTACCTAATTTCTAGAAATCTTATTTGGGCTTTCTATTTATCGAGCTCGATCCAATCTAATTTGATTTAGTCTAAAAGTCCACTTAATAAATTATAAATTCAATCTAGCCTAATATAATTTAGATAAAAAATTTATTTTATGTCGGATTGAACTAAAATTATTTTAATAAAGCCCAATTCTTAAATAACTAAATGATTTATTAAATTAATCACACATAGTTATCCGATTTGATCTTAAATGATCTAATATGATTCAACTTGATACAACTCGAATCGATTCGACTACTCAACAAGTTTCGATTAGTCTCGATACGAAACAATTCGTCTCGATATGATACATCTTAATACGATACGACTCAATACTATTCGACTTGATTCGACTCGACTCGACTCAACTCTTTTTTATTTTTCATTTTTTTAATTTTAGTTTCTTAATTTATAATTTTATTTTTTTTATTATTTTTTTGTTTTGTTGATTTTTAACCTAGCTCAACTAAAATAAAATAAAATAAATAGCAAAAATGAGCTGTCTGCAGTAATTTTTCAATTTTCAAAATTTTTGTGTTTCTTATCCAAATTTATTATTATTTTTTATGCTTTTTCTTATTTTTGAATTTTTTTGTATTTCTCTAAAATTCTTACTTTTTCTAAATTTCTTAATTTTTTGGGTTCTCTTTAATTTCCTATTTTTTATGTTTTTTCTAATTTAAGGCCTATTAAGAAAAGAAAGAAAAATAAAGTAATAAAATAAAAATAAAGGGAGCAAAAATTAGGTGTTTATAAGAGACTTGAGATTATACTTAGATGTGATTGTGAGATAGTGACTGTGCTTATGTCTGTGCATATGCCTGTATGTGCTTATTTCTGAGCTTGATGTTATGATTCTGAGTTGCTGTTCTGGCTGGTATTTGTGTGATTTGTTTGAAATGATTGAATACCTTAAACCAGATATAATTAAATATATGATTTCAAATTCTATATCAAATATGCATAGCAACCCTTTAGGAGAAATTTAGGGTTCTTTGGCTAAATATTGACCCCTTCAAAAGGGATAGTGTTGGATAGCATGATCGATCCCTTCTTCATCCTTAGTCGAACTAAGTGATAGGTGAGGAGGTCGCGGTAAGGGTGAAGTCAATGTTTCGAAGGTAGTCATAAGAGAAGCAGTGTTTCTATTGCACAAGTTTGAGTTTAGTCATGAGCTATTGTATTAATGGAAACTCCTCAACTTGGATTAGAGAGAGTGTAATTTTTCTAATCTTACGATGGACTGAACAACGTTGTGTAATAGCATTTTCTTGTATATGTATTGCATCTAATTGATTTGATTGATAACCCTATTGTGTTTGCTGTATAGTTTTAAGTTTTCATCTTAACTTACTAAGCTGTGGCTACTCACATCCCTACAGATATTGTTGTAAGTGCTAGCAAGGAAGTGGCATAGAATTAAACTAAAGCTAGCAACTACTGGATCTTGAGGTAGTGAGGCTATAAACTAAAGACTAGATACACTTTCAAGTTTAGATTTATCTTTAAAGCTTTTAGTATTAATTTATGAATTACTCAAGTAGATTTTCGGTTCATGAGTGACCAATCATAATATACAGACACTCCAAGACCTCAAGCTTTAAAGTCGCGAGCAAATAATATTCATATCAACTTAAAATATTTTTGCAAACAAGGTCAATCATATCAAACACATACAATTTCCCCTTTTGCCCTAACATGCAACAATTTCAGTTATTGGATATAATTAAGTGTTCCACTAACTATAAGCACAAATAAGTAAAGCAAGGGGCGGTATACTCACTCAACCATGATGCTCAACAATCCCAATAATCCTCTATGGTATTTAAGTCAAACTCCTCGTGCCTTGAAGAAGATAATTAAGTTTTATGAGTATTCTATTTGTACCAATTAACTAAGCTTACCACTTATTATCCCGGAGTTTGTTGTTTTTGTAATTTAGGCATATCTTCTTCGTTTTAACTTTGTTTTCAGTGATCTTATAGTCATTTTCATTATCGTCAAATGGTCTTTCATTTGGTAAAGTTATTTTTGAGTTTTTAAATCGGTACGTTTTCGGTTTGGGCTCTACAAGGTCGTAGGCCTAAGTAGTGAATTGGGTCATTTTAGGATTTAGGCCTAGTTTTGGGCCTTAGGCTTGGTTTTTCACTTTAGGCTTTATGTTTAATAATTTTAGGCTTCTTTTACGTATTTTAAATGGACTTTTTCTGCCCAACACTTTAAAATTTTTAAATGAGCCTTGGTGATGCTCTTATAGGTCCAAATGTGCTTTTTTACTAAGTTTAGGACTTTAGTTCACCAAAGGGCCTATGGGGGGTATCTTGGATGGGCCTTTGGGTTTTGTCAGCCTCTTAAATAACTATTCCTAAGCCTTTTATCCTAGGGTTCAGATTTGGTCATCTAGCTACATGGGCTCTTAAAGTGGTTTTTTTGGGCTTTTTATATCTACTTCACTATTTAGGGCTTTAGGCTTAAGCACACTTGTCTTTTTAGACTTAAGCCCAACATTGGATTTAAGTTTAGCTCATTTTTAATATGGTTATAGATCCATCCATTATGGTTCTTTGGGTTATTAACACCATTCCTAAGCTTATAATTACTAACTATGCTAGTTTAGGGCTTTAACCAAACTTTAGCCTATTTAACTTGATTAATTGAGTCCTAAACTATACTTAACACTAAATAAACATTTCATTAAGCTATTAACCTAGTTCGGGTTATGAACCAAGAAATTTTTTTTTATTTTTTATTTTTTTATCTTCGAAACCCATTATAATGAAAGAAAGCCATGTACGAGAAATCAAAATATACATAAATGATGGAATCCTCGAACGCACTGAAAATGCCATAAGGTGTTCGAAAATGGTTGAAGTAGTTGAATAGGAGGATCACTATGACTATAGCCCTAGGTAAATTTACCAAAGAAGAAAATGATTTATTTGATATTATGGATGACTGGTTACATAGGGACCGTTTCGTTTTTGTAGGTTAGTCCGATCTATTGCCCTTTCCTTGTGCCTATTTTACCCGTTTAATACCAACCCTTGACTATGATTTAAAGGAAATCGGTTCTTTTTATATTTTGAAAGTACATTAAAGTCGCCACTCGACTGGAGTCTGGAAAAAGAGTTAAGTTATAACTAATTAGGTGGATTAGTTATAACTTAGCAATTAGTTATAACTTAACTACCGGTTTATCAATTAAACTATTTTGTAAAATGGTGTTTTGAAAACTAGAAATCTAGATCTAGATCCAAAGGCTAATTTATTAAACCCTAAATGTATATTACTTTTTAACTTCTCGAATTTAACTTCACTTTTCAAATATACTCTTTTTAATTTCTAAATAACTAATCATATTACATATGACTAAATTAATTAATTCACACAAATATCTACAAAAATAGAAAAAATAATTTTTTTTTCCATATTTTAAGTTACCTCATACTTAAGTACAGGTGCCTACGTATCCTCTAATTAGGATCAGACTTCCGTAGTTCGTTTATCAAAAATATTAGCGGGTTGATTGATTTTAATTTTGAAAAAAATATCGGGATTATGTTTTACCTAGTTCGGTTTATTTTAGAAATCCATATTCGATCCTTAGATTAGTAGTAATTAATGCTTTTTATATGTTTTTAGTAGTTTTTGTACTAGATTTATAGGCTATATTCAATTACATGTTAGGATGTCCCAAATAGTTCTCTAGTTTTATAAGTTACTTTAAGTCATAAAAACTTATGAATTTCCCTTTGTTTTTTACTAACCTTAAAGTTTTTAAAGATCTTCTTCTAATTTAGCTTTTGCAATCCTTTGTATTTATGTTTCACTTTTACATTTGCCTCTGATTTCGCTTCTAGGTTAATTCCTTAGTAAAGTACCTATCCTAAAATCCTCTGATTTTGATATGCTCAAATATACCTATATATCATAAGCTCATGAAGACTTCCACTTGTAACATTATATTATCACAATTTTGCTTCATCACCTATAATCAAATCTTATGACTATATCTCATACAAATATTAGAAAACAAAGATATGTGTCACTATTTCATGATTACATACACTTTATATTAATACATTTGATAACTTAAACTTTACATCCAAAAGATCACCTATGCACATCACTTCTATTTACATTTTCATTAAATATATATAGGAGTCTATTTACATTTCCAGAAAACTAAACATTAAAAGAGTACAAAAGTACAATCAAAAGGTCAAAAGTACATCAAAAAGTTATTAGGGGACCTAAATACATAAAAACAACTAGGTCATAAAGTATAAAAAATTCCTAAACATAACAAGTCATGCCAT
The DNA here is from genome assembly GCA_024138005.1 of Lumnitzera racemosa. Taxonomy (NCBI): domain Eukaryota; kingdom Viridiplantae; phylum Streptophyta; class Magnoliopsida; order Myrtales; family Combretaceae; genus Lumnitzera; species Lumnitzera racemosa. Next base: position 8,440,654 of record JAMXBC010000010.1, read on the forward strand.
GCGATTAACTACTAGCTCCTTTAGCTACTTGAACCTTCTAAAGCTGGCCACATCTTGCATAGGGATCTAATCATCCTATTCACCTTCCTCATAATCTAAACTTAGTATTAGCATTTCAGGAGCCTCAAGTATCACAATCACTTCATGCACATTATCCTAATTATCCATATCATTGTTATCATAAGCTAGGTTAGGTTCCACTCCTACATCTTCCAAAGATAGGTTTCCCGATCCACAGCATTACCTTCTATTTTACTCGTTGGAACATGCTCTACTTCATCCTCTATACCAATTCCTCTTCTGGATTCTCTTCATGATCTTCCTCATCACTTACTCTTACATTTGGCTAGACATTCATGTGGCATCATAAAGGGTCTAGGTTCTTGAGATTGTAAAAGTATATCTATACTAACACTCTTAACAATATGAAATCTAGGAAACCAATCAACCACATTAGCAGGATAATCCTTAAGAATATGAGGAACTCCTAAAGGTACATGATCAAAGCTAGGAGGATAATCCTCACCAACTTTTACAATAGTAAGAAAATATAACATTGGTATCATCACAAACAAAATTCCCTTATCCTGCAAATAAATCTTCCTAAAAGTAACAATAGCAATATACTCATTATATGTAAGTCTGGACTCATCCATCATCAACTTGTTACGACCTGAGGGGGCTAGTCGTGACAGTTGTCATATACTGTATAAAAGACTGTAGATTGATTTTCCTCTCAATTGATAACCCTTTATGCAATATACAAGGCTACAACTATAACTAACAATTAAGAGTTTAGCAGATGTAAGTAATATCATTTCATGATAATAATAACAAATTATTGGAATATAATACATATGTATAGAGAGATTTATAGATCGATAGATGGTAAGATTTCATATTACAAGCTGTCTACTTACAATATTACATAATAAGGTTCTAAGACTAAATACAATATCCTAAGTGCACTCATATCACCTCTTTCTCTCACATCAACCCCCTGATGTAAAACTAACCTCGAGCATGCGACAACTCGACTCTACGAATAGATCGGCTTGCAAAAGAAGACTGCAAAGGTATAAACTGATTAGCTTAGTAAGATAATCCCCTCAATCATACGATAATCAAGTTATACATCAATTAAATTCAATCAAATGAATGCATAATAATCAGTATACCAAACAAATACATGCAGGTGACTAGGTACTGCATGTAACTTAGATTTAACGCCCTCCGAAGTTAAGATTGGAGATACATCGGCAAAGTCAGATCCAGGTATCATACTAGAACTTATATCATAACGAAACTTCGTGTTTCATATTTAAAATGTAATGGTATATCCATTCTCATTTTTAATCAAAATCAAGTTCTACGTATAATTATGAGTGGGTTTACATAGCTTTTACTTAACCCTAAACGGAGGCCTTTGGACTCGACTCTTAGCCAGGCGGTTAGTACCTTCAACGCCTAGTGATACCGCGGGTCAAAGTAAGATCATATCGCACGTGTAAACCATACAAAATTTATAACAATTAAATAATCAATGCATGTATGGCCTATCGCTACCTCCGTGTGATGTGATGGTCGGAATTTGTTATGTGATGCATGATTATGCATGCTCCAAATTAGTTCTTTTAAGTCAAATAAAATTAGGTCTTATTATTCAATGATTAACAAAGTTAAAGATAATTAGTTTCTATCGAATCTACTATGCATTAACCAATACGTTATTATACTTTAAAATAAATTCAATATCAATAAACAGTTATCATACACAAATATAACCCAACCCCACACAATATTCAATTATTAATAACAATTTATATTCACTAATTACAAATACAACTAAGTATGGAATCATTAAAAAAAACTCACTTAGCCATAATCAACTCAGGGGTTATAATAGTCTGATGGCAATTCAAGGTTAAAGTCAAGATCACTTAAGAGTAAGGAATATAGAAAATAGTAAATTTAGGAATTTAGAACTAAACTAGTATTGTAATTCGTATTGTTTATTTAACTCAGTTACGTGAAATTGTTGATTTAAGCTTTTTATTAAATCACATATAACTTTTTCAATTTAGCTTGGATTTTTAAAAACTTATAGTCTATTTCGATCGTTTTCGAGCGTATTTTCTCATAGTGAGATCCATTTTGGATGTTATAACTCGTAATTTTGACTGTAATATAAAAATATCACAAAATTCATTATTTTAACTTGAAAAGATATAAAATATTAATTTAAGCTTTTTCTTAGTATATTTACAATTTAATAATTATTTAAATCATATGATTGATAATTTTAAGTATATTTTACTATAATTACTTATTTTTACCTATTTTTGAGATTTTAGAATTATCAATTCAATTTTTTCTACCTTATTATTTTTCTACTTAATTAATTAATTATTATTAATTATGAAAGTTAATTAATTTATAGCAAATGGTGACTTGGCAATACATAAGAGTGCTACGTGTCAAGTTTGCATATTTTTCCATATTTTCTATTATTTTCTATTTTATTATATATATCATCTTACTTTATTATTATAGTATTCTATATATATTATTTAATTATACTCGTATTTTTATGTATACATCACTATTCATATACCTATATTTACACGTATATGATACATTATATATTAAATTATTCTATCCTTATTTATACATTATGTACAAGCATATTATACACTTATTTATACTTTACATATTTATGTACATATATGATCATACTATATACATATATATATATATACTAAAATAAAAATCTTATTAATAATATGTATATATATACCTATACGTCAGCAATATATATATACATAATTATATAAAAATTTTGTATACTTGAAAATTATTAAGTATATATACATATTATCATACGCATACATGTATATACTTCATATATGAAAATTAATGAATACATATATGTACATAAATTTTTGAAATTAAACATACTAAGCATATACATATGTATACTTATTATTATACACATACACACATATATATATACAGAAAATATAAAATAGGTATATAAATATATGTACACACATATATATATATATATGAAATTACATAATACATGTATATGCATATCATATACTAAAATAATTGCTAAGTATATACACATATCTATATTCATTTATATATACACATTATAGTCAAGAAAAAAAAAATACTATGTACATATACACATATATATATTATGTGTACATACATATATATATATTAATACCTAAATAGTGAAAATACTAAATACATACCATATATATTCTTATTTGTACATACATACATATACATAAGGAATACATAGTATATCTCTATTATACACATACATGTACATTGTCATGACCCTACAGGGGCTCAATAGGATTACCTAAAATTTTCATAATATGTGTGCACCCATGATATGAAAATCGTCTTGCAAGTCAGAGATTGCAAGACGCTAAGTGATTAATTACTAAGGTTACTGATTTTTAAATAATTAATTTATTGTAGAATACAAATATAAATAACTATGAGTGTCTGATATCCTACAGTTCCTCAAAACTGTAGAGAATCGATATCTCCTACCAAATAATAAGATAGGATATACCAATATTACAAAAGAAATACAAGAAAAATTAAATTATCAACAAAGTATGTTTATGTATCATTTAAAGGGTACTTAGCTATTCTTAATACTAAAATACATATTTTCATCTCATACTCGGCACTCAAGACTTATCTCAATCCTAATGTAAGTAAACCTGCAAGAGAAATTATGAGGAAGTGAGCATATAACAGCTCAGTGAGTTCATTCCTCACTATCACCGTTTAAGCAAGTTATCACACATTATTATCACATATGTAAGCAAGCTATCTACATATAAAATGAATGCAAGCAACACATCCATAGGAGTCTGGAACTATGGAAGGTATAGAATTACATCGTCTACACTTCGATTATCCCTTGTACTTACCTGCACAAAGCACCTCAACTTACCCCCATGAGGTTACCTAGGGGCACCACTCCTCTAGGCGATACTAGACTATTACCCTAGTTGAGAAAAGAGTTTTAATTCAAATAGAGGGATTCTAAACTAGGATTATCCACCCTTCAAAGCCCCTTAGGCACAAACTTGCGAGTCCTCTCGCAACCAAAATTAACCAAGGCCTTATAGGCACAATAAAGCGAGTCCTCTTACTATCAAGTAGAGAACTCATGCTAGCTTTGCCTTAATGTTAAAAATATTATTTATGGCTCCACAAGTCCTTATAGAGATCATGCAAAAATATGTTTAAGGATAGAAAAGATTTTTCTAAAAACACTTTTCTTAATATTTTTGCAAGGCTAGCACTTTCCATTCATACCTTTACTAAGTTATAGACATGCAACGAGTATAATTGGTTATTTTGGTCTAATACTAACATTTATCAATTTAAAAAAAAAATGATCACACAGATGATAGCATACAAGCAAAACAGTCATTCAAACATACAAGCAATAACAAGCAGCAAAACATCATATAAGTAACATGCATAAGCAAGTAGTAGGTCATTAGAACTCCCTTACCTGGATTATTGCTCATTCTCCGAACTTTGGAGTTTCCAGAACTCGATATTGAATGCCTAAATCAAAATAGTAAAACTTATAAGTATTCTAAGAAGTCAAACTCCTTAGTTAACTAAAAATCTACTATAATTTATCTAGTTCCCTAATATACCCCAAGTCTTATATTTATAGGGTTTATCATACTCAATGGGGTTAATAGTAACTATTTTCTTATATTTGTAAATTATGAGACTTCCTTTTTGTATTTTGTAACTTTTTCATTCTAATTTCGATACTTGCGAACTTATAATCATTTTTCATCATTTTCGGACGTACGTTTACACGGTGATGTCCATTTTAAACGTTGTGACTCGTAATTTAGATTGTGATATAAAAATATCACTAAAATTATTATTTAAGTGTAAAAATTATAAAATATTAATTTTCGTTTTTTCTTAACATGTTTATGATTTAATAATTATTGAAATCATATATTCGATATTTTTATCATTTTGAGTATATTTTCCTATTTTTTTGAGATTTTTACTTTATTATGATTATTATTATTATGACCTTTATTATGTTTATTATTTCTCATTTTCTTATTATTTATGTACTTCACGATTTATACATATATGTATATATCTATATATATTTTCGGTATATAATATATGTTATACGCTATATGTATGTATATACTTATTTTATGAAAATAACCATACTCTTATGTACATATATATATATTCATGTATTTGTATTTATACATAATAATATACTTATATAATTCCCAATACTTAGATATATATATATATAAATAATCTTCAAATACCTATTCCTATTTTATATATTCGGTATATATATATTTATATAGTATTTGTTATATAGTATGTATACTATATATTATACATATATTATGCTATATACCATAAAGCATATACTCTATATTATATATATATATGTCTTATATACATACTTATAAAAATACCCCACTACATATATACTATACGACTATACATATATATATATATACAAAAATAATTATACATGTATACACATATATATATAGTTACGGTACATACATATATATTTATATTATAGTTATGTAATGAAAATACTTAATACTAATTATATGTATTCTTAAAAAAAATACATAATACATACTATTTTCATATAATATACTTATGTTCATACATGTATACATACATAGCCTAATACATGCATATATAATTTACTTTATGTATTTGTGCACATATATACATGTAATAGTAGTGTTTTATTAAAAATATACTATACAAATACTATATTTATACACGTATATACTACATACATACATCTATACTAAATAATTTACTTACCTAGTAATTTAATTTCTTTTCTTCTTCTTTTTCTTCTTTCTTCTTCTTCCTTCTCTTTTTCTTTCTCTCCCTTACAGTTTGCTTCCTAGATTTTTTTTTTCTTCGATTGTGTGCAAGTTAGTTTCCAGATTTTTGTTTTGTTTCTTTCCTTTCTTTTTCCAGCTTTTTATTTCTTCTTTTGTCATGTGATTAGTAGCCTAAATTTTAAGCTAAGAGTTTATCTAATCTTCACACATGGCAATTTTTATTCTTCAAGTGGGCTACTGTTTCGGGGATTTTTTTCTAATTGTTGTTTCGGTTTCCAGGATGTGCAATTAGGAAAAAAGGAAGAAAGGAAAGAAAAGAGATAAATTGAAAATGAAAGAGAAGGAAAATAAAAATTAATAATAAATATATGCAATTTTTCGAAACATATAAAGTATAACAAATCTCCTCGTAAATTAATTTTTAAATTTTTGTGAAATTTTATTAATTTAATTGGTACTCGTTATAATTATAATTTTTACAAGTTATTGTGGCAATTTCGTTATAATTTCGCGTAAATAGGTGTTTTAGTCGAAAATTGTATTCGACCATGATTATATCACTATTGAGTAATATTTAACTATTTTATAGGTTTATGTTTATAATTTTAGGGTTTCAAGTAATTTCGAGTTCAATTTTGATTAATGGTGCATAAACTAGTTTTAGGGTTTTAGTATACGATGTAGGGTTTTGATCAATTTCTAAGGTTGTTACCATTTACAATATATTTAGATTTATGATTTATTAAATTTTTATCTTGCTCGACTTTAATGATTCTTCAAGTCATCTATAGTATTAGGGTTAACTTCTACTTTTAAATAGCTAAATTTGCGAGGTTTACATACATACTTTAGACCATACACAATATACATATACCTTTGTGCATACATACATGTAATACATAAAATAAAAGAAAAGAAAAAGTAACAATTACCCAATATATCTATACATAGTATAAAGTATATATATGTGTACAAAATTAAAAAATCACCTACTCAAATCCTTTAGTAAATCAATTAATCAAATCCTTTTGGTCTTCTTCTTCTTCTTCTTCTTCTAATTAATTTGTAGTGTGTGTTTTGTTTTGGTTTCTTTTTTTTTTCTCCTCTTTTCCTTTTCGATTTGGTTTCTTTGTTATGTGTATGTTAGCTTTAGTTTTTATTTTTTTATTTTTTTTTTTGCTCTTTGTGTTTTCATTTCGGTTTTCTTCTTCCAGATTTTTTTCAACTTCCAAACGTATATAGTAGAGAAGATATAAAGCAATTACAAATGAAAAATCAAGGAACAAATCCAAGTAAATCAAATATTAATAAAGATATGACATATGCTTTAAGGGATTTGTCCTTATTCCATAATTATAATAACATTTGTAATTTATTTTTTTCACACATAGGTTGCTGTGTTCAGGTGTTGGAATTCACATGGAAACAAGAGGAAAATTGGGAAGAAAGAAAGAAAAAGAAAAAGAAAAATAAAAATAATTATATGTAATTTTTTCAAACTAAAAAATAATAAAATAACATTTATAAATAAATTTTGAAATTTTTTGAAAATTTATCAATTTAATTGGTACCCGTTACAATTATAATTCTTATAAGTTATTTTAACGTTTTCATTAAAAGTTTTATGCGATTATGCGATTTAGTCAATAATTATAATTGACTACGATTATATCACTATTAAATGATATTTATTCATTTTATAAGCTTAAAGTTATAATTTTAGGATTTCAATTAAGTTTGGGTTCGATTTTGCGTATTTGCACGTATATCGAGTTTAAGGTTTTGTAGGCGATTTAGGTTTCAATCAATTTCTAGAGTTTTTATTATTGATACTATATTCAGTCTCTAAATTTAATAAAAATTTTATCGTTGCTAACTCTATTGACTCATGATATAGTTTAAGACACTCGGACTTAAATTAGGGTTCAGACTACTAATTATATAAGGTTTACATAACTTCCACTCATCCTTCATACTAAGAGACATCTTATGCTTAAAAGTATCAATGATCTCATCAATAGTATGAAACAAGATCCAGTGAGCCATATCTAGCAACAACTTCTATAATCAAATTCGATATTCAATAGGAGATACATCATCTTCTTAACTAAAGTGCAACCATATAGAAATAAAACCATTCTTATAAATCTAAAAACAATCGAGTTACAGTTAGTTCTTATATTATCACACATGCCATAATTAATTTATCAGTCTTATACACATATAGCTTATATATATAACATTACAAATCTAAGTCTTTTATACCCCATTAAATAACCCCATTCTTAGTGAGCCTAGTGTCTAATTCATTTTAATTAGATACTTTAAAGCTTGGTTCTTTAAAATCATACTTTGATACCAACTCAGAACTATCATACCCTGAATAAGAGGAGTCATAAGAATCCAGTCATGTAAACTAATCTAAGATAGAAGCTAACTTTACATTCACTATCGTAGATATAGCCTACACATGGCATACTGACTCAACCAACTTGAAGCATCTAGTCTGAGACTTGTCAATAATAAAACATGTGGTATAGCTTTTCAAAGGATCATTCAAAATAATCTATAGAATGATTTCTCATAGTATAGTAGTATTTACACATTAAAAGTTTCTAGTATACATAAAAAATTTACAAAAACCAAATGTTTCATAGTTTATATACAATAACTTGTAATGTATGGGCGATCTAGGAAATTCTCAATTAGTTTCCACCAAAGCAAAAGAAAGTTAAAAAGTCTAGATCCCATAAGTCTTCCAATTCCACACTTCCCCAACTCAATGAACACTAGTTATAATGTTGCATCCTTAAACATTACATGGTCCCCAAAAGAGTCTATAAGGATGTAAGCATAACTAGCTCAATAAGTGGGACAAAAACAAAAGAGTACACTAATCACAAACATGATTGTAAAACACTTTATTTTAATGAAACGCAATGCAATCAAACAAATGTAACATTATACAATGTTAGCTAATCTATTATGAGGTTAATTTCATCCGCTTTAACCCGACTTAAAGAGTTTCAATGCAATGCAAATCAAACTAAATCTAAGCTTGTATAATGGAGAATACCCTCCTCCCTAGACTACCTTCGAACTACAGCCCTCAACCTTACTGCGACCTCCTTTCTTATCACTTAGTTTGACTAGGGGTAGAGAAAGGATTATTTTAGCTATCTTCATTGAGGGTGTCAGTATTAAATCTGATGCACCTAATTGGTAGTTAAGGGTCGGTTTTTTGTTTTCTCTAGTTAGGGGTGATTAAGATATTCACAAGGAAAAGCAAATTAGATATAAACATACAAAGTAGTACTCTAACTCTACAATTTAAGTAACAATCACACATAAGGCATGAGCATAATCAATTAAATTACAAGAATAATCAAATGCACTCCAAGGTTCCTAAGTTCTCTGATACAGTACTCTAACATGCTGTGATGCACAAATCCCAGCTTACCTATACTTTACTAGTTTGCTAAACTTGACCGTTACCTTAACGGTCTTCAACCATCCCTATACATATAAAATATATTAGATTAAATCCATATTCAATTCTTAGATTAGTAGTAATTAATGCTTTTTACAAGTTTTTAATGCTTTTGTTCTAGTTTTATAGGCTATATTCAACTACATGTTAGGTTATCCCAAATAGTTCTCTAGTTTTGTAATTTACTTTATGTCATAAAATCCTTTAAATTTCCCCCTATTTTCAACTAACCTTAAAGTCTTGTATTCATGTTTCACTTTTACATTTACCTTTGATTTTGCTTCTAAGTGAATTTCTTAGTAAAGTACCTATCTTGAAATCCTTTGATTTTGCCTCTATTTTTACCCAATTCACTATAAGTTAAGAATTTAGCCATTTTCCACTTACTCTAACTAGAATCAACATCAAATAACATCCCATCAATCAAGTCACAGCTTCACTACTCCCCAATTTCACATATTGCATATCCTAATTCATCATTTCACTAAATTCAATAGATCACCAAGCTTTTAAATCACACTTATAAATGTAAAATCATAGGTTCCTATAGCTTATAACCTTAAAACTCAATTTTGTAGGTTTAACACATTATAAATAATTCACCAAATGTTCAAACTTAGAATTCAAATGTGTTCCTTTAGAAAAATTATATTAGTTTAGACTAAAACAATCATTTCATTCAAAATTTAAGGCTAAAAAATCAAATGGAAATATAGAGAATATTTTTATGGAAAAACTCTTCATAGAAATTTAATATAAATGTAGGATAGTTTACAAAAAAATTCTAAGATCAAAATTACGACATTTGATTAATTTATTTCAATATAAAAAATCGCTATATTTTTCTAATTTCTTAGGTATGTATATCATAAATACTAAATTTCCACAAAATAACATTTTTCCTAAATTCTACACATGAAAATATGTAGGAATAATTTTTTTTCATAATTTTCTTGATGCATTTAATATTTTTATTAATTTGTGCAAAATTGGATGAAATTGGAGTTTCGACCAACGTCGATAGCTGCCCCTTTGTCAATGCTACTAGTTACTAGGTTCTCTGTCACTTAGTAGTGGTAGATGGTTCCTAGCTTCTCCCTAGGTACACGAACTTCTCTAAACCTAAATTATGTACCAATTTTTGTATATTTCTTCTAAATTACTTCTTTAGTTATCCAAACCCTAACTAATTTTTCCTACATTCTCAACTTTGAGGTGTTGAAGTGATTTTCTTTCTCTCTCATCAAGGCAATTGGCTTTATAGGCCAATCTAAAGAATGGCCATCTATTGAACCAACCCTTCCTAAGCCTTAAACTACCAAGCATCTGACCTAACCTGATTGCTTGGATCAACTCTACCTAATAAAGCAATATCATCGGGACTACAGAATAGATAGTTAACACATACCTTATTTTTCTAATATCTGTATTGTCCCTACAAGAATATTCCCTTTTCCATTTGATTATGGACTTACTCTTGTAAATTATGCACTTTTCCTTTTCTAATAAAAATCTTTTTTGTAATTTACATTAACTTAAGACTTGGGGTAATTGGGCCATATAAATACTTATAATATGTAATAGCCGTAACATCAGTGACATTAAATTTAAGACATTATTTTTCCTTCTTGAGCTTATGTTTTCTCATTGAGGATCGAGACCTTGAGAGCTCCAATATAGACCATTGAGCATATACTAGTAGTGAGTAACCTCATATTATACTTTTTCATCATATTAAGTATAGTTCAAGCTCGTATGTAGCGCTAGTGAGTCACATCCATCATCGGTGTATGAGGACCCTTGCCGAACCTTCAATTACCATTGATCTTTCAAACCATCTTACAATTCAAACCCACCCTTTTGACTTGCGTAATATCGGTAGCTGTATGTCAAACTTCTCAATAATCTATATCATCTTGGTATCATAGCGTAACTACGTTCAAGTAAGCTTTTGTTACTTTGTGCTTTAAGTGAATCACTACCACTGTAGTGTCTTTTAGAAACTTTTTGTTGTTTAGTGTTAAAGAAATTTAGTGCTCTATTTTTCCTTGTTTCTTGCTCACAAAATAGATTATGAGTGTTCGATTAGTTTATCATATTTTGGTTGTAATAGTTGTTGGTGTGCTAAGTGTTGTCTCGTTGTTATTATTCAAGGAAAGAATTTTGAGTCATGTTTCAATTGTTAATCTATTGCAATAAACAACAATTTCTAACTTTAGTGTTCAAGGAACCTTAGGTAACCAAGAGAGTAGTACTTGTAATGGCCAAGGTCAATAAGGAAGTTTCATGCCCTAATTAGTAGATGTATGACTAGATAGGCTTACTGACTTGATTGCCATAAATGAAGATAAGCAATGAGCTCGAAATGACTCTCATAGTAGTTAAGTCAATGAGATGCTTGAGAGAGGCAATGGCTGATACGAAGATTAGCATTAGACGAGATTGAAGAAGAAGATGAGGAAGAAGATTATTATGAACCTGAGGAGAGGAATGTCCGACCTCCTAGAGTGGAAGGATTGAGGATGCATATCCTTAGTTTTTCTAGGAGCAGTGATATTGAGGACTACCTAGACTAGGTAAGATTGAAAAGCAATTTGAGAGTCATAAGGTGCTCAAGAATGCCAAAATTAGACTTATCGTATTGGAATTTACTGGCTGTATAGCTCTATGGTGGAAGAATCCACAAGCCACCCACAAAAGAGAAGGAGAACATGAGATAAGGAATTGCGATGAAATTAAGAGAGCCATGATAAGAAGATTTGTTTCAAATTGCTATCTACAAGATGCATTCAAGAAGTTATAGGAGTTGAGGCAAGGAGGATCAAGTGTTGAATTGTATGTAAAGGAATTTCAAATGTTGATGATCTTTTGTGAAGTAGTTGAACTCGAGGACCAAACTGTATCTTGATTCATTAGTGAATTGAAGTATGAGATTAGAGATATTTTAGAGACTATGGACATCAATACACTTAATGAGGCAATATGAGCTGGCCAAAGAATTAAGAGGCACTGGGCTAGAAGATTTTAAGCTCCTATCAGTCGACTTACCCATAGCCAACTCGTTCCGAGCAAACTTAGGTGGTTGGAACCAAGTAAAGTTACTCAGGTTCGACCTCCTAAAACTACCTAAGTTGAGGAGAAAGAAATCTCGAGGAAGTTCAAGAAAGGCTAGAGATTAAGAAGAAAGACAAATGAGATCAAGTGCTTCAAACGTCAAAGGTTTACATATATAGTTGCACAATGTCCGAATAGACGAGTGATGGTGATTAAGGGAGAGTTGTTGAGCATTGAGGTTGATAGTATTGATGAGGAGCCTAAAGAATTTGAACACCCAGAACAGTCCGAGGAGGAGGGGATAATTTATATTGAAGAGGGTACTTTTATGCTTATAAACATTGTACTGAGGTGAGTAATGGGTTTGAGCCTAGCATTAGAAGATGAGTAATGATAGAATTTGTTCCACATTGGTTGTAAGGTAAATGGATCATTGTATGCATTGATTGTTGATAGCAATCGACCTTAGAACTGTACTGAGCTCGGTCATAATTAGGTCAGCTTAGCATACTAGTTCTACTCGATAAGCCAGGTTGGCTACTCTGTGCTCAACTTAATTGATTTCACCTCTATCTTTTGACCCTTTTTGCTACCCAAATAAATATCATCTAAATTTCCTAGCTTATGTACCTCTACTACATTACCAATCTCGAATCTTAGTCTCGAAATGAACCAAGCTATTATCCATACTGCCATCTCATTAACAACACAATAGATCATCAGCGGTTGGAACTCTCAAACATAATCATCCATAGATCGATAACCCTACTCGAGTTCCTAAAGACTTTGAAAGGTGTCTTATTCATAATGTTCTAGCACAAATCTACTCCTCAGAACTCTTTTCATCTCATTCCAGGTTTTGATTTCACATCGGGCTCGCTATTGTACATTTTTCAATTTTCTCCAATATATTACTGCATACCCAAAAAATTCTAAAGAAACTACTTGAATATACATTGAATCTTCAAAATCATATAAATTAATTATCTTCTCAATCTCCTCCTCCCAGTCCAGGTAATCATCAGCACCACCTAGCCTATTAAAGCTCAAAATCCACACTTTAAAGTGTTTAGCTCCTTTAGGAGTACAAAGCTCACACTCTTTGAATCTATCATACTTCTCTTCCTCCTCCTTACACTCTCCAACTTCATCTAACTCAAGTCTCCTCCTTGCAAACCTCTCAACATATCAGGGTGGAGATGAGTTCACATTAATAGCTTCTTGTGCCCTATGCTCAACTACTTGTCTTCTTGGTTGAGCTCTTACATCTTGGCCTCGTTCATAAACTCTCTCTTGAGGTGTAGTCTTTGCTACCCTCTATACAAATATAGCAAGGTTGGCTATACTAGTAGTAAGGTCTTGCAATTGCTTGTCAATACTTTACTGGGTCTGTTAGGTAATACAGCAATGACCATGTGCATTACTTTCAGCATCATTAATCCCTTCTTGAATACTAGGATTCAACATTCTCAGTACAAAACTTTAGGAAGTCCGTTATTCAATAGAAGATTTCACACAACTTTGATAATACAATATCGCATAGTGTCTTTACAAATAGCTCTATTTTTCCATTAGAGAAATAGAGTATAATAGGCCACAAAATTGTAACAAGAAGCAACTACTATAGTACTCAGCTTTTGATCATAACCTCAAGCTCTGATAACAAGATTATATAATGTGTCTAGAAGCTGAGTTAATCACTAGGGCTTATCGAAGAGAGGGTGACCAATGAAACCTTTAAAATATCAAAGAAAGAGGAGACGGTGATGCAAAAACACTATAGCTTTTGTGAAGCTGCTCATCGGATATGATGCACTAATGGACATAACACGACTTAGTATTTTGCTTGATATGATGCAAAACTAATACTAAAGTTCAGTTATCACTAATCTCGAGCTATTTGACAGGATTAAATAAGAGCATAAAGGTTGTTGCTCGAAGAGAGTATCTCATAAGAACAGGCGAAATGAGGGAATATTTAGGTTCTCAAAATCGATTAAGTCCTTAAGGGCAACAATACAGTAATGGAAATTATGTAAAGGATAAAATAAGAAAAAGATTTTGAGTATAAACAAAAAGGAGAAAATATGATAAAAGAAAAAAAGGAATATAATACAAATGTTAGAAATGTAAAGACATGTGGCAACCTGCCAATGGGTTCCCATTTGGGAATCTTGGGGCATTGTGACTAAATTGAGCTAGTTTTGGGGTTATTGCTACTGAGTTGTATTGAAGGCTATTGGGTGATCAAATGAGGCCATAGTTAGACAGGGTAAGATAGGAGATCTTGGTGTATAGGGACCTCGGCTTTAGTGCTTGGTAGGTTGGCATCTGGATAATGGACTAAGTAGAGTAGAGTACATCTGAGCCAAGTACTCAAAGAGTTTAGCAAATGGTTATCTTGATACTGAAGCTCATCAAGGTTAAGTGAAGGTACTTGAGTCCTCTTAACAAGTCTTTATAAGCTTCTTAGTCGGGCTTAGGTGATAGGTCTTGAGGTCAGAAATCCATCACCTCCATCAGTATGGCTTGGTTACTTAACGCTTAGGTAGTCTTTAATAGACCCCTTCTCCTTATCCTTCTTTCCTCCCAACCTTTTTAGATCTACTTCGCGCAAATGTTATCCTCCTAGTTCATGTACTTCTAGGCCTTCTACCAGGATTTGGCTTAGGTCTTGGGCTTACTTTTATAGATCGAGTAGAAGAAGTCTTCAAATATCTTGATGCTGAGTTGCATGGCATGTATAGTGACTCCCTCATCGAGCTGAGAGATGTCTACCACGAAATTGTTAAAATCATGCAACGCATTTACCAAGGGTTCACCTTCCCTTCTGGTGGATTAGATATAAGGACAAGGTGTCTTTGGATGGAGGTTGCTAATCCTAAAGTGGAAGTTAAAGAGACGAGTGAGCTCATTGAATGATTCGATAGAGTTCTTGGGTAAATGGTTGAATCATGTTCGAGTTGCCTTTCTTAACATGCCTAGGAAGGCCTTACATATAATCGCATCCTCATGACCATAAAGGTTCATGAGGGTACAGAAGTGAAGCAATTGACCATTAGGGTCACCTATTCTATCATACTAGTTTAAGGTAGAGAGCTTAGAGTTTGGAGGGATGACCTTGTTGTAGACATCTTTAGTGAAGGGGGTTTCACTATTAGCAACAAGGCTAACGCTTTCGACTGCTTTGCTCTCTTACTTCTCATAGAGCCCCTTAACCATTTCGTGGAGCTCATTCAAGTTCACATTATCAGTCGAACAAGTTCCATACGTCATAAAGTGGGCAACTCCCCTATGTAAATAAGCCACTTGTTCATTGCTAGCAAGGGTACGGTTGTAGTTAGCCGTAAGTCGTAACTACTAATCCTATATTATAGGGTTGGGCTGTGGTGCCTTATTGTTCTACTGTTGCTAGAGTTAGTTGTTCTAGCCATCATGGGTATCTAAGGCCTCAGGCAGTCTATTGTATCAACTCTGCCCCTCTACTTAATTGAGTCTAGCTTGGAGCATCCTATTATAAGTCGTAAACTCCTTGAGCATCTTTTCTAGCTACTCAAGGGTCAGCTCAATTGGAGGATGTTTGTTTAGGTCCACAATGTGAGACATAATGATTAAATTACGAGGGAAGTGGTGTTTGTAGTGTTTTGGATATTGAGTGAGTTGGTTTCCTACAAACGATGCTAAATGTCGTCGATAGGATTCGACTGGTAAAGTGAACCTGATTTGGGCTTTATGCTAAAGATGTAAGCCTACAAAACAAAGCAATGTGAGGGGCATCAAAGTATTATCTAGTGTGATTACTCCGATGCTTGGTCAGTAAGGGTTTGTATAAAGAGGGCAAGAATGCAAGAAGGCTTAAGTATAGTGTGTATGCGCTTAAAGAGTGTAAATTTGTTGGTATTTATAAAAGAGGGTCATTAAGAATTAGGGGAGCATCAATAGTATCTTAGCATGTCTGCACGACTTAGGTAATGGGAGTATGGACTTTGATGTGCTCTGGATTTGTAGAGTTGTTGTGGTTGATTAAGTCTCCAAGCCTTATCTTCTTGTCCAATAGCCATTATAAGGCTTTGTGACTGGGTAAGCCATTTGGAGAGCTTAAGCTGAGATAGGCTACAGAGATAACAAGGCTGAATGTTAGCTAATTAGGCAAGGCCATGGGCCCATTCAAGTTAGCCCGAAGCCCAAATAGGCTAGTGTGGGCCTAAGGGACCTATGCCAAAAATGTCTTATGAACACTCTTTATATTTTTTGTTTCTTTTTTATTTGCATGGACACATGTTAGATAATGAGCAAACCAACTTGTTTAAATAGCATTATGGTGTTGTTATTGTTGGATCTTTTATTTTAATCACTTGATGTAACACTGATAATTTATTTTAACTTCTTGATGATGATTTTTCATTTAGCTTATGTTGGGCTTCCTTTGGGCCTGTAAAACAAAAAAGCCATTACAATGGGTGCCATAATTTCTTTTAGCTTGGCTATACCGATGCTCAATTACATCTTGATCCGATATAGGAAATTTAATGGATGGTGTTAGAAAGCAAGTAAATCACATTCAAGCATATGTATTTTAGATTCCAAAAGACTCTCTCCCCTTGGTGGGTGCATGACTTAACCTTTAATAGTTCTAGGTTGATGTGATTCATCCGTTAGCTTAGGTAACTAAGCTAAGGCCTAACAGGTCTCATTAAGCAAGCATGGGCCAAATATGAAGACTTGCTTAAAAAGACCTTTTCTTCCATCAATGCCATCTCTTTAGGCATGTTACAGCTGAGGGGCCTCATACGATATGGGGCATTATCAAGGATGATGCACTCGAACGTTGGGCCCTTAGGTCATCACACATAATGTGGCTCTAGGTTTGAGTTGTCTTCTAGGTTTTTGGCCTTTCTTTTAGGCTTTGAGGCACAGGCCAATTTTTCCTATCAACATAATCTTTTGAAAATTCAACCCCTTATTTAATCTTATCCCTAAATGGTGAGAAAAGAAGTATAGGATATTCATTGAGAATTTTAAATGAACCAATGTATTTTTCTAGATCTTATAATTTTCCATTGTCAACATTACATGCATGCTCGCGTGTGTGCACGATACATGCATGCTCACACATTGATATATATATATATATATATATATATATAGACACATAAATATATGATGAGATTTTTCAATTCATGACGAATGGGAATATAATATCACTTTGTTTCAATATTAATCTTTTTTTTGTTTTTTTTTTTTGCCGAATAGTTTCGATACTAATCAAAATTGCGTTTTACAATTTGAAATGAAAGAAAGTTATATTAATTTGGTTGAATCGAAAGCTACTATGGATAGAATATACATATATGTATTGACGTTGTCCAAGGATTGAACTTTTGGGAATCATAAGAAGTGCTCCCGCGCATATCAATTAATTAAAACGTCATTCAATACAACTTATCCAGAGCATTAGAATACTTGTCTCTCTCTCTCTCTCTTTTTTTTTTTTTTTTTTTTTTGTTTGGCCAAAGAGAGCATACCTAGAAAGAGATAATTTGACCCTAAATTTAATAAGCGAATAATTCATCCTTAAAATTGCAAATACATCCTTGAATCAAATCGTAACATCTTATTATTATC
Organism: Lumnitzera racemosa; assembly: GCA_024138005.1. Taxonomy (NCBI): domain Eukaryota; kingdom Viridiplantae; phylum Streptophyta; class Magnoliopsida; order Myrtales; family Combretaceae; genus Lumnitzera; species Lumnitzera racemosa. The sequence goes on from JAMXBC010000010.1 coordinate 8,458,738, forward strand.
ACTTTATCTTTTGCAAAATGAATTACTTTGAGTTTGAATAAAAAATAGTGATGGTATTATGTCTATAGTGTTATTAAACCTAGTTTAATCCTTATAAGCGATGAATGTTTCAATCCCAGTTCAACTCCGAAGCAATCCTAGTTCAACTTGGTTTTCTCCTTTTATCTTTAACTTCCTCATATGTCCTGAACAAAATAGCACCGCATATCTATTGTAGGGTTTTTATTCTTCCATATAAACATAAAGATAGTATTTGATTGTAAAAATTAGATTGAATAAAGAGAACTGACCAGGATAAGTATAGGGAGGACTATATTGGATAGTACAAGCTTATTTTACTATATTTGTTTTGTATAATATATAACACAAAATTTATATTAAAAACTAATTATTTATATTATAAAATAAGTAATTTTTTTAATATTTAATTAAAACAATATTAATTAACTTAATTTAATAATATCGAAAGATATTTTTAAAAATGTAAAATATTTTTGTTTTCTTATCTAGTAAATTTTATTTTTATACTATAGTATAGATAAAACAAAATTTGGGCCTTTTGTCAAATCCATTAGCTCAAATTTTTGTCTAGTTACCAAACAAAGCTATGAACAAAAAATAAAATAAAACTTTTTATCCAATTAGTATCACAAAAATTTTATAACCAAACATTACCAAAGAAATAAAACTAACATAGAGATAATAGTTTCCTCATATATCCGTATCAAGATAACACTGCATATCTATTCTAGGGCTTTTAGTCTTCCACATGTACATGAAGTAATAAAACAGACTTAGAGATAATAGTTTAATCAATATAGCAACAGAAAAGAAAACACGGGTTGTATAATTGAAAAAGCACTGTATATATAAGTAATAATTTTATGTAGTTGGCCGACGCTATATTTACGTGTATTTTACGACGTTTATCATCTTTAATTGGATGAGGCACAGATTTGGTGTGCGCCAGTCTTGAGATTATCTTTAAGCTGTCGGAACCTAAACTTTCTTTGCTTGAGAGACAAAGAATTTTAGGTTATATAACATATTCTACGACATGTAAAATTAAATTAATATAATCCGCTAATACATCAACTTCATTCTATCCTCTGTTGACAATAATGCATATTCATATTTAACACTACTAATTATGTTACATTTAGTATTCTGGATTAATATCAAATGGAACGAATTGAAGTGAAATAAAATAGATTTGAGATTAAAATAACAAGTTTATTCTATGTTTGAAAATGTCCAAGGACCATCTATAAATCACAAAAATTTAGCGTTTAAGTTAATAAATTGATTTAAATATTATAGGTAATTACCCTAACTTAATAAAGTTGATAAATTTAAAACTAATTAAGGTTTTAAATTTGAACATAATGCGAAGGAGAAAAACCCTAAAATTTTACTCGAAACTTAAATCACGTACAAAAACCTTAAATCTGATGTACGCGTAAATAGTTAAAATCGAAGCCAAACTTAACTAAACTCTTAAAACTATAACTTTAAGATTATAAAATGAATAAATATAACTTAATAATAATATAACCATAATTGATCGTAATTATTAACTGAATCGCATAAAACTTTTAAAGAATACGTAAAAATTATAAACATAATGAGTACCAATTACACTAATAAATTTTTATAAAATCCCAAAATTAAATTATAAATATTATTTTTATGATTTTTATGTTTATAAAAATTATATATATTTATTTTTCTTTTTCTTTCCTTTTCTTTTCTGTCTTTTTCCTTCTCTTATATCTCCTTGCTGCCACATTGATTTGCACAGTAGCCTATGTTTTAATTTTCTCCTCCAAGTGTTGAAATTATGTGGACAAAACCAAAGGAAATGATTTCATGTCCTATCTTTATTAATGCATGGATTTGTTCAATTGTTTTTATTCTTTTGCTTTGTTTTTCACTTGCCATATTCTACATGCCTGGAAGTTGGAACCTAGAAATAAACAAACTGAAAAAAGAAAAAAATAAACAAAGTACACACACAAAAACGAAAAGAGACAAGAGGAAAAAAAAAAAAAACAAAGCAAATACTTAAGAAGAAGAAGAATTTAGGGGAACTCAATCAAATATTTTACTAAAGTAATTAGGTAAGTTTATATATTTTATTTGTACATATATATCATATAACATGTATATGTATATTGGGTATTTGTTATTTTTTTATTTTATTTATTACATATATGTATGTGTAAATGTGTATGTATATTATATATAGTATATAGTATGTACATGTATGTGTATATAATATATATACTATGTATTTTCTTATGTATATGTATGTATACGTGAATATATATGTATATATGTACATAGTATTTTCTTGAATATCATATATATATATAGATGGGTATATACGTATAAGTACATTGTATTTATTTTAGTATATGATATGTATCACTACAAAAAAAAAAAGAAAAAGAAAAAGAGAGTTTTAGTAGGAAATAAATATTCCTACGAAAAGATAGAAATTTCTTACGAAAAGCTATCGTAGGGAATAATTGCACTACAATACTTGGCTGCAAGAATGTCCTAATTTTAAACCCATAGGGAAATCTCTCTACAAGAAATTAATAGGGAAATCATACATATACATTACTTTTGTAAGGGACATATCTCTATAAAAACCTATTTTTATTTAGAAATAGAAAAATACTTTCTATAGGGACATTTCCCTACAGAAACCCTAAAATTTAAAAAAAAAATGAAGGATTATGTTCTTTTTTAAAGAACTAAGATATACAAACACGTAATTTTATTTTCTTATAGAAAAAATAAAAGAAATTTAATCAAGATCTTTTCAATATTTGGTTTTATTGCATAAAATATCAAATGAAAAGGAAAAATAACACATAATATTTAACAATATGTAAAACTAATGAATGTCACTTATGATAAGTGTATTATTCATTGATAAGCAAAAAGAAAATATATATACATCTTCCAATTTACAAAGTCATAACCAATTACATAAGAAAACAAAAAAGAAAAAAGAAAAAGTCATAACCAATTCTACAAAAATCTTCCCAAGATTTATATTGCTATATTTACATCACAAATTTCTTATTAAAAAAATGAAAGTATTCACTCCTTCATTCCATGGAACTAATAACAGTAGGATACATAACTCCATGAAAGAGGATTCCACATAAACTTTAAGAGCTTGAAGATTTTATTCCCTTAAAAGAAAAAATTCATAGATATTTAAACATAGACAACTCAAATTCTTAAAATAAAGTAAACTCCAAGCATAAGTAGAGAATAGAAAATAAAAAATAAAAGAAAAACAACCAAAACTTCTTTACCTTCTCTTCATGTATCTTAGAGGCCTTTGTTGTTAGAAAAAGTTGATCAAAATAAGGTTTCTCATCTTACAGCCACCTATAAAAACTATTTTATAAAGAATTTTCAAGATTGTAGAACATATGATCGATTGCAATATCGTTACTAGTGAGAAAAAAAAAATATTCCATTCAAAGAAAAGAAAGAATGATTTCCATTAAACTCAAATAAGATTTCATCATCTCATAAGCCAATTCCACAAAATTTTTGTTCTGATATGTATTATGAACCCTAGATCTCTTTGTATATATCTTTAAATAGAAAAATTGTAAAGATAAATACAATCTCATTACCCCTTTTCTACATTCACATCTAGAATGGAAAAAAAAAATCCCATGAAATCTAGTATAAGAGTTTATATCTAATTACACAAGTATAATTTAATAAATATATATATATAAAGAGATAATAGTACACTAATCCAAAACCACCTTCACTAAACTTATGACCTAGATTAAAATTCCTAGTAGCAATAATTAATTTCTCGAAATGACAAATACCTCTATTCTTATGCAACTATTTTCTTCCAATCCTCCTTGTTGTCTTTGTCTAATAAAAACAACAAATAATTATTAAATAGAACATAAATTATAAAGATAGAATTAAAACATAAGTAATTGTCAATCTTACTTTTAGTTGAACTGGATTTGAAGGGTCTAAGAAGATCATATATAAAGATCCTTCCACAAGCAGCTTTAGTTGTTAAATCCTAAAAAATGAACAAACACATGAATCAAAATTTATTATTTTCTTCATAAAAAAATAACATTAAATTGTAGTTTAGCTAAAATAAAAAGAAAAAAAAAACCTTAAAAGTGCATTTCAAAGAGAGAGGTGCCCATGAAATAAGAGGGAGTGATGGGAGATATAGACATTCTTACAATGTTGAAGTGTATGTATATGTATGTGTGAGAGGAAGAGAGAGAGATGTGTGAGAGTAAATGGGTAGGGGGGGAAGGAAATAATTTGTGGGAAAAGCGATGGAGGGGAAATTTTAAATAATGGGTAAAGTAGATAAGAGAAAATGAAAATGAGAGAGGGAAAATGAAAATTGTTACATAGGAAAATATTAGGGGTTTTTACTTTTTTCTAATATCATTGTTATGACCTATGAGCCGTGAAATTGCAACTTTTCTTATGAATTAAGATATAACAAATTTTGTTATCATAGTAATAAGTTAAATTAAATAATTTTTGTTGGTATTTAACATATTTGTAAAATTTAATTTTGTTTAGTATTGTTATTCTATAAAATGGTATAAATAACATATATTATGGAATGTGCATAACATTCTGAAAAATTTCTAGCATATATTCATTACACTTTTGTGATGTTATTGTTAATACTTGTCTTTCAATAAAAAAATATAAATGTGGCTATAATAATAATAATAAAATTAATTTTAAAATGTATATAAATAAGAAGATTACATATCAACTTATATTTATTTAGTTTTATTGTAATATATGGTTGTTTTAAAGAAAAGAATTCTATAGTTACAAAAATAAGGAAATAATAATTTCATTTTGAATGAGGTAAAATATGTGACCACATAAGTTTAATAAAGTAGATGCAAATATTTAAAACATTTATTTAAATTATAATAAATTGATGGCATTTAAAACATTCCAAAACCTTTGTATTAGTGTATAAATGAAGAATACGAGTCAAAACGTAGAGTTCAAAGAAATTCCAAGTACATAAACTAAGCTCAGAATAATTGAAATATGTAATCTAAACAAAAATAATCACAAACAGCATCTAAGAACGAAGTCCTAGTAAAAAGCATCATGAGTAGAGTTTGCACATGAAAACTACATATAAGTCTATTGATTAGAAACTGAGGAAAAAAAAGAAAAAACTAAAATCTTTCTAAAAATTTATTAGAATGCTCAAGAAGGGTTTCATATACTCCACCCCTTTAAGGTGAACATAAACTAATTCTTATTTTGAAAATAGTCATATTGCTTTATCGAAGTTATTGTTGAACCATTGACACTTGAAAAGGTATACTAATCAATTTGCAAAATATTTTGGTTGCATAACATGAATCGAAATCCTATAGAAAAATGTAAGATCTCTATTGTTCTACCCCACGATAGATACTGATATTTTGTAATTTTTAGCTACCCTCCTTGGATGTCATGATAATATGACCCTATCCACAATGCACTTAATTTAAACTTAAGCTAGGCTAGTGTTAAGCCTTATTTTGACCATTTTCCTTTATTTAATGTATACCGAATTTGGTCCACTTAATATAAGTTACCCAATAATAAAATTAAGGAAAAACCTAAATTTTAGAAAATTCTCTTAAAAATTAGAGTTGCCATTGTCGAACTGGTTTTTCACCCTCCTGGTTCTTCTTTTATAAAATATGTCTTGTTTAAACCAATTAGTAGTAAACCCTATCTGTTTAAAACTGATCCTTGACTAGAGTTTAAAGAAAACCGTTTCTTTTTGCTTAAAGTTACCACTCAACTAGAGTCGGGAAAAACAATTAATTTATAACCAATTGGGTGGATTGATTGTAACTTAATCACTAGTTTAATGATTAAAATCAATTTATAAAACAGCTTTTGAAACTAGAGATTCTAGATCTGAGTGTTAGGACTTTTAAACCCTTATGGGTACCATTGACTTTCCAAAATTAAAATTAAACTTGAAAATCACCTTTTAATTTTGAAAGACAAAGCTTGGTTAATTACTCTAATTGGATAACTTAAGTAATCTAGGAGAAAGGAAAATTAGGTTTTTTATTTTCATCGTCGCCTTATAGATACCTACGTACTCACTATTTAAGATTAGACATACATAATTCTTTTAATGAAACCTTTTAGTGGGTTATTGGTTTTAGTTTTGAAAAAAAAGTCAGGTTTACATTTTTTTTATCCATTTTAAGTTTATTTAAGAAATTTCCTAAAGAGCCCTAAATTGGATTTTATTTTTTGGAAATTCTAAAGCACTGGTGGCCAACGGTGGTGTTTGGTCCTTTAGCATGGTGGCAGATAGGGGTGAAGGAGAGGTATGGGAAGGAGTTTTGGGTGGAGAAGAGCTCAACCTTGCAGTTAGTTTGGGCTACTTAAGTGGCTGGAGTGGTGGTTCGAGGAAAGAGGGACGACGATGGTGTTAAAGAGAGAAAGCTTAAAATTGGATTTGCATGGATGATTTTGTGTGTTTCTTTCCTCTTAAATGATGACCAAGACTACCTATTTATATTATTTTAGGTCCAAAACAGTTCGGGAAACTCACTAATCCACCCGAAATCGAGTTTTTATGTTAATGGGTTTTCAAAACAATTTCGGCATTAATTGTTTAAATTGTCCATGATTTCGACTAATGCATTTGTAGATATTAATTTAAATAAAAACCCCATTCCTAAAAAACACAAATGGAAGCTTCAATCTCTACTTCCAAAGCTTGAATCACATGAAATAGATTTGGAGTAGCATGAGCACTTTCAATTTTTTTTTTTAAATTTCATTGTGCTTTTTGACCCATTAAATGCCTAAATTTGGATGAGCTTTGAGAACCGAATAGAAGCAAGCTAAGTGGTCTTCATAATTTCACCAAATAATGGTAAAATTGTGAAGAAGGATTAGTGAAAATTGGCCGCAAAACAAGCTCCTCGAGAGGGAAAATGCGAGAAAGGAGGGGGGAAAATTGGGAAAGTGATGGAAAGTGGAGAAGCCTAACCAATGGGGACAAGACATGTAGTGGGTGAAGGAGAAAAAAAAAAAAACAAAATGTACATGAGACACTCTTAGGATTCAAACTTGGGTCTTCTACGTACGTAAACTGCCCCTTTGCCAGCTACACTGGCTTTTCATCCACATAATGTAATGGAAATGAACTTTTCATATGCAAAAAATGAATGGCCTGGACTAAAAAATTAAAGGTACAAAGTACCTTGCACGTGGATCAAACCTAACACCTCCTTGTTAATTCCAAATGCAAGACCAACTGTTTATCTGTTAGGTCGTTGGTCTATGTCTTGTCTATATATGCAATTAAATTGTATATATGGATCAGGTAAGCCTAAGTTAGATTCAAATCTAAACTTAAGCTGGCTTAATGGCTTAACGATCCAACTTCTAAACTTATTTCAAAATTTAAAAAAATCTACCTTAATAAAATAGTATTTTCTAAAATCTTTTATTTTTTTCAAATTTTCAATTTTAAAATTTTTTCTTAATTTTCTTAATTTCTCAATTTTTTGTGTTTCTTATCCAGATTTCTTTATTTCTTATGCTTTTTCTTATTTTTGAACTTTTTTTTTATTTTCCCTAAAATTGTTTTTTTTTTTCTAAATTTCTTTTTCTTTTGGGTTTTCTTTAATTTCCTATTTTTTTGTGTGTTTTTCCTAATTTAAGGCTTAGTAAGAAAAGAAAGAAAAATAAAATAATAAAAATAAAAATAAAGGGGGCAAAAATTAAATGTCTATAACTGCCCCTCTTTGTGGTAAAATTTGAACAAAACATTGTTATAGAGATAAAGAGACACGATTTTTTCCCTTGGGATGACTCTAAAACAACTATAGCTATCTTAAAATCGATTTATTAGGGATTTAGATGAAAAAATGAAACCTGGTCATGCCTTTTTAAGCTTACTAATCTAGATAGGAATGCATCTAAGGGATAAGCAATCTTATGTTGGAATCACTCTAAAAACCTGGTCGTACCTCACTAGGCTCATTAACTTAGGCGAGAACGTCTCTCGAGGACTAGATCCCTAAATTAAGATTAATCTAAAACATAATCGTACCTCATTAGGCTTATTAACCTAGGCGGGAGAGTCTCTTGATAACTAGCAACCCTAAGTTAGGATCGATCTAAAACTTGGTCATACCTTACTAAGTTTACTAACCTAAGCGGGAGCGTCTCTTGATAACTATCAATCTTAAGCTAGGATCGATCTAAAACTTGGTCATACCTTACTAAGTTTACTAACCTAAGCGGGAGCATCTCTTGATAACTAACAATCTTAAGCTAGGATCGATCTAAAACTTGGTCGTACCTCACTAAGCTTACTAACTTAGGCGAGAGCATCTCTTGGGGACTAACAACCCTAAGCTGGGATCTATCTAAAACTTAGTTGTGCCTTACTAGGCTTACTAATCTAGGCGAGAGTATCCCTTGGGGACTAGCAACCCTAAGTTGGGATTGATCTAAAACCTAGTCGTGCCTTACCAAGCTCGCTAACCTAGGCGGGAACGTCTTTCGAGAAGTAGCAACCTTAAGCTAGGATCGATCTAAAACCTAGTCGTACCTCACTAGCCTTACTAACTTAGGCGGGAGCATCTTTCGAGGACTAGCAACCCTAATCTAGGATCGATCTACAACCTAATCATAGCTCATTAGCTTCACTAACGTACGCGAAAGCATCTCTCAAGGATTAGCAACCCTAATTTGGGATCGATCTAAAACCTAATCGTACCTTACTAGGCATACTAACTTAAGCAGGAGCATCTTTCGGGGACTGGTACCCTAATTTGGGATTGATCTAAAACTTGGTTGTACCTCACTAGGCTCACTAACCTAAATAAGAGCATTTCTTGGAGACTAGCAACTCTAATCTGGGATCGATTTAAAACCTGGTTATGCCTTACTAGGCTTACTAACTTAGGTAGGAGTGTTTCTTGAGGACTAGTAACCTTAATCTAGGATCAATCTAAAACCTGATCATACCTCACTAGGCTTACTAACCTAAGCGGGAGCATCTATCGAGGACTAGCAACCCTAATCTAAGATCGATCTAAAACCTGATTGTAGCTCACTAAGCTCACTAACCTAGGTAGGAGCATCTCTCGGAGACTAGCAACCCTAATTTAAGACCTATCTAAAACCTTGTTGTACTTCACTAAGCTTACTAACTTAAGTAGGAGCATCTCTCAAGGACTAGCAACCTTAAACTTAGTTTAAAAGTTATGCCTATGGGCATGCCAAAAGGAACCGATGGATAGAAGTGCCTTACGAGCTTGCCTAAGAGGAACTTGATAAATAGAAGGGAAGTGCCCTATGGGCTTGCGAAGAAGAATGTGATGAAGGGAGAAAACTTGGAAAAAAGATTGAGTTAAGATTGTATCTTTGAAGGATAACTAAACATTAAATGCAGAAACTGAATGCTTTATAGGTTGGTTCAAAAAGACTATTAGGAGTAAAAAACTGGTCTAAATGCAAGTGCAAGATTCAAAAATCAGTGTGCTAACATTGTGTGGAAATACTTACCTAATCTTTTGTTGATAGTACCTAAATTGTCAAACCTTTTTGAAAAGCCCCATCAGAAATAACTAACTCATGTTTTACTCCCTTATTACTAACTAGAATGTTCTTGATGTAGAAAGTTTAAGACTTCGTCAACTCTCTTAGAGAAACCATGGAAATTAACTCAATATAGAAAGCCACCCACTACTTTTGTCTCTTTGGAGCTTTTATGAACCAAAAGCCTTATTCTTGACTAACAAACATCTATTGTAAGGTGATTGCTTACTTGGCTTTGGCATTCTCCTAAAAAATAGACAATAAAACTCTCCAATAAGGGGGATCAATCCGGAATAAAATATTTTAAAGAGTTTTGTTAATTACCAATGTTCTAGATCTCACTCCTTAACTTCTCTTGTGTTTTTAGTGTATGGGTTCGAGTAAAGGGAATTGGACCTTTCAATGGAGAGGGTGATTATTCCAATGTCAACAACAGCCAAGGATACTAACTTTGCTCGCAAATAATGAAAATTAGACCTCAATGACATTCAAAATAACTGGCATTTTCATGTTTCAAGCAAAAATTTCCATTAACTTCTCATGAATAGTACAATTTTATAGCATTGGCATTTATAGGGTTTCTCAAATTTAGACCATCCATTTAGGACAAAATCAAAGCCACTCCTTGTAATACTCGCTTCACGACAAAAGGGCCTTTGTAATTGGGAGCAAATTTCCCTTTAAAGTTTTGTACATTGGGGAGAGCTTTTTTCAACACCATATCTCCTTCTTTAAAGTTTTGGGGTCGTACCCTTTTGTTGAAGGCTCAAGCCATTCTTTGTTGATAACACTGATTATGATATAGGGCTGTTAATCTCTTCCTATCAATATATTCAACTGCTCAATGCATTTCTTTACCCAATCAACTTCATCCAACTGAGTTCCTGATAGTACCCTAAGTAACAGGATTTCAACCTCTATTAGTAATACTACTTCAGTGTTGTATACTAAAGAGTATGGTACCGCCCCAATCGACATTCTAATGGATGTCTAATAGGCCATAAGTGTGAATGGTAACATCTCATGCCAGTCCTTATATGTGATAGCCATTTTTTTAATGATTCTTTTGAGGTTTTTATTGGCTGCTTCAACGACTCCATTCATTTGAGGTTGATAAGGAGTAGAGTTCCTATGAATGATCTGGAACTATCGACACAATTTTGACATGAGCTTGTAGTTGAGATTGGTGCCATTGTCAGTGATGATTGTTTTTGGAGTCCCATATCGGGCTAAGATGTACGACCCCTTTAGTAACGCTCAAGTAAGATGAGGCCTCAACCCATTTACTAAAGTAGTTAATGGCGACTAGTATGAAGTGATGCCCATTAGATGCTTTTGGAGTGATCGAGCCGATGATATCTATGCCCTATATTGAGAAAGGCCACGATGCTGAGAGGGCGTGTAGTTCGTGAGGCAAGGCATTTGTCTTATTTGCATAAACTTGGCATAAGTGACAATGCCTAACGTGTTTGATGCAATCAGTTTCCATTGTTAACCAATAATACCCTAGCCTCATAATTTTCTTCGCCAGCATGTAACCATTCATGTGAAGGCTACATATTCCTTCATGTACTTCTTTTATTAACTTCTTAGCATCCTTATCGTCCATACATCTTAAGAGTGTACCATCAAAAGAGTGCCGGTGTAAAGTGGACTCGTTTATTAAGAATTGAGTGGCCAATCTCCTAATCATCTTTCTCTCCTTTTTCTTAACTTCTTCAGGGCATGTACCTTGTTATAGGAATGTCTTAACATCATGGTACCACGACTTTTGATCATCGGTACCTTTAATTGTTAGGCAAAAGGCAAGCTTGTCTTCAATTTCGATAATAAGAGGCTAAATCTCGATTCCACCAGATATGTGGATCATAGATGCTAAAGTAGCCAAGGCATCAGCAAATTGATTCTAAGTTCTCGGTACATGATTGAAAGTGATTTATTTGAATTTCCCCATCAATTCATTCAAATGCCGATGATAAGGTCCTAGTTTAGAATCTTTAGTCTTGTACTCTCCTTAAGCTTAGCCAATATTGAGTGAAGAGTCCTTATACACTTCTAATTCTCAAATGTCTTTATTTAGGGCCATTTTGAGTCATATGATGCATGCTTCATACTTGGCAATATTGTTAACGTATAGGAAAATAAGCCTTATAGCTGCAAGGTATTGAGTAACTTTAAGGGGTATTAGTATTGCTTTGATTCCATACCCAGACACGTTGGCTACACCATCAAAGAACATTTTCCATTTTAGTGGCTTTTCATCTTCTCCTTTATCAGAGTTTCCCTCAACTGCTAAGATATTCTCATTGGGAAAATTGACTTGTACCTCTTAGGGGGTGCTGTCGGAGGGATTTTTTACTAATTTATCTACTAGAGCTCATCCCTTGACTAAATTCTGGTTCACGTATGTAATGTCAACTCTGATAATAACATTTGCTACTTTGAGATCCTGCCAATTATGGTCAATTTTTCTACCAAAGACTTTAAGGGATCGTGTTGAGTCAGCAATTCAACCTGGTAGTCGGGAGTGTATTGTTTGAGTCGATGCATTACTCAGACCAAAGCACAGCAGGATCTTTCAATATCTGAATATTTCTACTCCCCTTCAATGAATTTCTTGCTCAAGTAATATACAGCTTGTTCTTTTTTGTCCTCATCTTTCTGGCCGAGCATGTACCCCATGGATTCTGATAATATTGTCAAGTATAGGAATAAAGGCTTCTTAAGTTTTGGACCTATTAAAATTAGAGGGTTCATGAGGCATTCTTTGATTGTTATAAAGGACTACTCGCACTCTTTTTCCCATTTGATCTTAGCGTTCTCTTTTGACAACTTAAATAAGGGACGGCTGATATGAGGCAAGTGTACCTATCAGTTTTAATATAGCGGATGTGAGTCCGAGTCGATCCCTCAGAGACTTCGAGTACTAATATTAACCTTAGCTTTATTATCTAACCGGAAAATTATGAAAGTTTGAATTAATTAAAAATACTAAAATTAACAAACTACTTTAATTATAAGACTTAATTAAGCAATTGAAAAAAACGATAAAATCAAGAACGACTTCAACAAAGTAATAACGTATTTAGGAATTATTTCCCCTAGAGTTAATCATGTGACCACTTAAAATATATTCAATTCAGTTTCTATTATTCTTGACCGGAGGGATTTACAATTAAAGTTAATACATTTCTCAAGCATACTAACCCTAATCCTAAATTATTTACCGAAATCTCTTCACTTAGTAATATAATTTAGAATTGCATTAATGTATAATGAATTCCCATACAAATAATTAACTTTCCGGAAGAAACATGTATCTTATCTCTAAGTATACATGTAATTCTCTTCAATTATGTAAAGATCTAATTACACATGCAATTTCTCAATCAACATGCATAATATCATATATTGATATTCTAGAAATATCAATTAACAATTAAACAACATAATTGAATCAAGTAAAGATAGAAACTTTATTGAAATTTATAAATCAATTCAAGAATCACATGAAACCCTAGGTTCCATAATCCTAAATACTCGAATTCTAAGCTATCATAATGAATCTAAAAACTAGTTTCATCAATAATATAAAATAAAACATGGAAACCCCTTTTGATGAACAATCTCTCTAATCTTGAAGTTGATGTTGTTCCGCCTCTTTCTTGATGTTGTTCCTTAAGTCTCTTTCTTGATGTTGTTCTCCGTTTCTGTAATGTCTTTCTCCGTTTCTGTAATGTCTCTTCGTTTCTGTAATGTCTCTCTTGTCTTTTGAAACCCTAAGATATCCTTTTATATGTGTATTACAAAGATTCTGTTTTTGTCACCAGACAGGGACATGGCCGTGTCCCCAGGTCGTGTAACTTTCTGCACTAAAGCAAAATTTTCTACATAACTTCAAAACTTCAAAACTTCAAAACTTCTTCATTTAAACTTCGATTTGAGTGAAATTTGATTCCTTTTCTTCATTTTCGATTCTAGAACGCGTTCAAACCTAGAAATCAAAATTTTACTCAATTAAGTATCAATTTCTTTAAAGAAAACAAAAAAATGTGAGGAAAATACCATAAAATCACCCTATGAAATATGTTTAAAATTAGAGTTATCAAATTTCCCCACACTTAAGCATTTGCTTGTCCTCAAGTAAATAAATCAAAACAAAACTTTCAGGACAAGAAATGCTAAACAAAATTTATCACTATTTAGGAAACCGGTAAACGAATACACTTGACCCGTAGAAAAGTAAGAAAATCATTCTCAACTAACTTGCAATAATAAAGTCAACCAATTTCATCTGACCATATTCAAATGCTCCAACAATACTTAATACTAGAGTTTACTAGTTAATTTATGAAAATCAAAGTTTACCTAAGTCATTTAACCAAGGATTCTTAAACTAAAAATTGGATTTAACATCTTGCTAACCGAGAAAGAGTCATAAAAATTTTGTCCATTTGACTAAAGTATATACAATTCTCTCTTCTATCTCACCAAGCACCATAATCTAAAACAAACACATTTTACATCCACTCATCCTCTGATCATCCCCCTAGTTCATGCTTTTGTTGAGAGGTCTTTTAAATTTACCTTATTTAATCACAATTGCGTTGGTAGTGGGAAAGAATCTCGCTCTTCTAACGGACCAAGACCGATCCATACCAACTTATTCCTTATATTGATAGCGGGAAAGAATCTTGCTCTTCTGACGGACCAAGGCCGATTCATATCAATTTTTTTTTTTCATTTGAATTGGCATTGGGACTCAATCTCGCTCTTCTGATAGACCAAGACGAATCCTTACCAATTTTTCTATTCATACACTTGTTATTACTTTTGACCTCCAATCATTGTGATTTTTCAGGGGTTTCTTAAAAGAAGAATTTTATTTGTTTGTTTGCTAAAAATTATAGGACTCTTAAAAATTTCTAAGAAAAGAGTATACATAAAAGTAAATTTAAAAATAACCATGACTAACTCTCAACTAGTGATGTTCCTCTAATCTCAAGTCTTAAAATCTTAAGCTAAATAACTCGTAACTTTGCCCTTCACAAATTTGACTAATAAATTCTAGTAAAGTATAATAAAATCAATAATAATTAAGATGAAATAGTTAATTTGGCTTAATACCAGTTAATCACCTATTGCAAGTTAATTTAAAAATTAATTGGGTCAAATGTGAATAATTGGTCTCCTAAATAGTAATAAATTCATATATATCCCTTCTCCATACTTAATAATGTACATTGTCCTCAATGTACGACAAAGAAAGCACAATAGCAAGATATCAAATAAAGAAAAACATCATAGGGAAAAAGGAAATACATGTATTGAAAAAGAAACTAATACTTCCCTGCCTTGAAGCATAAGATACTCTAGTGGAGAAAGAGTGGCTAGTAGCTCGACAATAGTGCCATCATGTTTAGAACATGATGTAACAGATGTGGACCTCCTTCAAACAATCTACTTTTCACCATTTTCCATTGACAACCTGAGAAGAAACATTGAATTGGGTTGGATTTGATGAATAAATGTGTTGATGAAAAGTAAATCGTGAGGAGAAGAAGAAGATAAGAGAAAAGAAATATGTGTTGATGTGTAGAGGTGTGTGAGAGAGTGTGTGTGTTGAAATAAACCGAGCGTGTACGAAATCGTACAAGGTTAGGTCGACACGGGCTGGGACACGACCGTGTCCCTTGCCCGTGTAACATTCTGTGTATGTTGTGTGGAGTCTAGACGGACACGGGCTGAGACATGACCGTGTCCCATGCCCGTGTAACATTCTGTGTGTGGACAGTGTTGAAGGCCTGGATGGACACGGGATGGGACACGACCGTGTCCTTTGCCCGTGTAACTTTTTTTCCCTTTTTTTTTTAATCATGAGTTTAATTTAAAAATAAAAGAAACTTAAAGAAATAAAAGTAATTAAACTAGAAAAATAAGAAAAATAAAACTAAAGAGAAGAATAAAAAATGAAATTAAAAGGGAAAAGCCTATGACTAAAATTAAAACAAATAAAAGAAGCAAAGCAAAGTTAGATAAAAGAAAAATAAAATGAAATAAACTT
Source organism: Lumnitzera racemosa (assembly GCA_024138005.1). Classification (NCBI taxonomy): domain Eukaryota; kingdom Viridiplantae; phylum Streptophyta; class Magnoliopsida; order Myrtales; family Combretaceae; genus Lumnitzera; species Lumnitzera racemosa. The sequence continues at coordinate 8,474,435 of JAMXBC010000010.1, forward strand.
AAAGAACTAAAGTGTAAGCAAAGTTAGACATGGGTTGCCTCCCAAGAAGCGCTATAATTAACGTCAATAGCTCGATGGGATACGTCTTGTAATTCATGATTCTTCATCCAGGTGGAAATAGAACTCCTCCTGTATCTCGCTTTCGAACTCTCTATACAAGTGTAGATTTACCCTTTGGCCATCGACCTTGCTAATTCCATTTCATTGATGTATAACTTCCATAGTTTCTTTCCTTATCATGCCACTTATCAAATTCATGTAGCCTAAACTTCTTCGTTTTGTTTGCTTTTAACTTAGATGCGGTTGTCATTGGGGGTTTTGAACTTTTTACTGCAAAGACATGTTCCAAATGATTTCTTGACAGTTTTGGTTCCAAAATTGGTGGCTTCTCTTTGAAAGATTTTAACCTACGATCCTTTGGCTTGTAGAGTGGATCAATCCCCTTCTTGTCTACAATGGATTCATGAACTTCTATTTGAGCTGCCACTTCTACATAATTAGGATTAATCACCAAATTTTCATCTCCCTTTTGCAAGCAATAGCTTAAGGAATCCTTGGCAAGAGTTTCCTGCACACATCTAGATATAACAACATTAGTGGCATTAACATTGTGGCATTTGTCTTCTGAGTCAAGAAATTTATTCGTTGCCTCTAGAGTTTTAAAAACTATTTCATTATCCCCGACCCGTAATATCAACTTATGCTCACTAACATCAAAAACAGCCTTAGCAGTAGCTAAGAAGGGTCGACTTAAAATGATTGGCACCTCAATATCTTCATCTATATCAAGTATAACAAAATCTACTGGAAAGATGAATTTGTCTACTTGCACTAAAACATCCTCTATGATGCCTTTAGGGTATGTGATAGACTTATCGGCTAATTGAAGGCTCATGCGCGTTAATTTAGGTTCTCCTAACCCTAGCTTTTTGAACAATTTATACGGCATCAAATTTATACTGGCTCCTAAGTCTGCCAAAGCATTATCTACTAACAAATTGCCAAGCATACAAGGAATAGTGAAACTCCCTGGATCATTTAATTTTTGTGGCAGCTTTTTCTGGAGAAGTGCCGAGCATTCCTCATTCAATGTGACGGTTGTAAGCTCCTCCAACTTCCTCTTGTTCAATAGAAGATCTTTTAAAAATTTCGCATACTTTGGCATCTGCAAGATGACATCAACAAGAGGTAAGTTAATGTGTAATTGTTTGAAAACATCAAGCAATTTACCGAATTCCTTATTCTGATCAGTGTAGCTTTGCTTAAGGCGCTGCGGGTAAGGGATGGGAGGCTTGTACTCCTTTTTTGGTGATTCCATATTTTCTTTTGATTTTAGTAGCTTTGCATCTTCCTTATAGTTGACTTCCACTTCTTTCTCAACTACTTCCTCACCATCCTTCTTTTCCACCTGCAGTTTTCTACCACTTCTCAAGGTCACTGCATTAACATGTTCCCTAGGATTGACCTCGGTATTCCTTGGGAGTGTTCCATGCGGTCTTTCAGAGATTAGCTTTGCAAGATGACCAATTTGGTTCTCAAGGTTGTGATTTGAAGCCTCTTGATTCCTCAGCGAGGATTCAATGTTGGATAAGCGAGCCTCATTGCCTTGAATGTATTTTGTGAGAAGTTCTTCTATATTGGACTTCTTTTCTTGAGGAAGAGGAGGTGGGAATGGTCTTTGAAACCCAGGTGGTCCAAAGTTGGTCTTCTGTTGCCCTTGGTTTTGATTTCCCCATGAGAAATTAGGGTGATTCCTCCATTCAGGATTATAAGTATTGCTGTATGGGTTATTTTGTTGCTTAGGTAGATTTCCTAGATAATCTACCTGTTCCAATTGTTCTTGTGCTCCATACCCCTGCATACCAAAATCACTTACATCCAATTGCACTTGTTGAGGGCCAATAGAGAGTGCATCAATCTTCTTACTCAATAGGTCCACCTTGGCTGCCAGAACAGTGGTCAAGTCTACCTCATAAACTCCTATGGCCTTTTGCTTGGCTCTAGTGGTTTCCCACTGATAATTGTTCATTGCTATTCCTTCAATCAAGTTTTATGCTTGCTCAAGTGTCTTTGTGTTCAAAGTACCTCCTGCGGATGCATCAATCATCTGTCTAGTAGATAAATTGAGACCATTGTAGAAGGTCTGAATATGCATCCATAGTGGGAGGCCATGATGTGGGAACCTCCTGAGCAAGTCCTTAAACCGCTCCCAAGTATCATATAGCGTCTCCGCTTTCAATTGAGCAAAACAAGAAATATCATTACGAAGTTTAGCGGTCTTTGCAGGTGGGAAATATTTCTCCAAATATTTCTCTACCAATTCATTCCAAGTTGTGATTGAATTTCGTAGTAGAGAGTTCAACCACTATTTTGCTCTACCCCTTAAGGAGAAAGGAAAGAGCCGCAGTCGGATGGCATCATCCGTGGCTCCGTTGATTTTAAATGTATCACAAATCTTTAGAAAGCTAGAGATGTGGGCATTAGGATCTTCATCTTGGAGATCGTCAAACTGAACGTATTGTTGCACCATTTGTATGATGTTAGGTGCAATTTGGAAGTTGTTAGCTGCGACGATTGGCCTTGCGATGCTAGAGTCAGCTCCAATAAGTGTAGGCCTTGAATAATCGGACATGGTCCGATTTGCTTCATTCCCATTGTTAGCCATGTGTAGTGGATCTTCCTACTCGATGAATTGAGTATTGAGCTCTTCACCTCGTCCTTGATTTCAACAATTGACTCGTTGTCAATGGTCGCCACAATTTGTCTAGGTCGCGATCTCAAATTTTGAAAGGGCATTTCTCTCAATTTCAGGATCAAGTTCTACCAAATCTTCTAGGTTACTTCGAGTCATGACCTGCAAGGGTAAGAAATATAGAATCAATTGTAGCTCTAGCTAATGAAAATAAATAATGAAGACAAAAGAAAAAAATTGGTTACAGAAATAAAGCAACTAGTGTTATTAATATCGAAAATCCCCGGCAACGGCTCCAAAACTTGATATGAGGCAAGTGCACCTATTAGTTTTAATATAGCGGATGTGAGTCCGAGTCGATCCCTCAGAGACTTCGAGTACTAATATTAACCTTAGCTTTATTATCTAACCGGAAAATTATGAAAGTTTGAATTAATTAAATAAAATTAACAAACTACTTTAATTATAAGACTTAATTAAGCAATTGAAAAAAACGATAAAATCAAGAACGACTTCAACAAAGTAATAACGTATTTAGGAATTATTTCCCCTAGAGTTAATCATGTGACCACTTAAAATATATTCAATTCAGTTTCTATTATTCTTGACCGGAGGGATTTACAATTAAAGTTAATACATTTCTCAAGCATACTAACCCTAATCCTAAATTATTTACCGAAATCTCTTCACTTAGTAATATAATTTAGAATTGCATTAATGTATAATGAATTCCCATACAAATAATTAACTTTCCGGAAGAAACATGTATCTTATCTCTAAGTATACATGTAATTCTCTTCAATTATGTAAAGATCTAATTACACATGCAATTTCTCAATCAACATGCATAATATCATATATTGATATTCTAGAAATATCAATTAACAATTAAACAACATAATTGAATCAAGTAAAGATAGAAACTTTATTGAAATTTATAAATCAATTCAAGAATCACATGAAACCCTAGGTTCCATAATCCTAAATACTCGAATTCTAAGCTATCATAATGAATCTAAAAACTAGTTTCATCAATAATATAAAATAAAACATGGAAACCCCTTTTGATGAACAATCTCTCTAATCTTGAAGTTGATGTTGTTCCGCCTCTTTCTTGATGTTGTTCCTTAAGTCTCTTTCTTGATGTTGTTCTCCGTTTCTGTAATGTCTCTCTTGTCTTTTGAAACCCTAAGATATCCTTTTATATGTGTATTACAAAGATTCTGTTTTCGTCACCAGACACGGCCTGGAACATGGCCGTGTCCCCAGGTCGTGTAACTTTCTGCACTAAGGTAAAATTTTCTACACAACTTCAAAACTTCAAAACTTCTTCATTTAAACTTCGATTTTAGTGAAATTTGATTCCTTTTCTTCATTTTTGATCCTAGAACGCGTTCAAACCTAGAAATCAAAATTTTACTCAATTAAGTATCAATTTATTTAAAGAAAACCAAAAATGTGAGGAAAATACCATAAAATTACCCTATAAAATATGTTTAAAATTAGAGTTATCAACGGCACTTGTCTCTGAGTTGGGATATGAATCAGGTTATATAGTTTAACTACCTAATGAACTTCTGATTTCTTTAAGTATGCGTAGCGAGGGCAAGTCAACTATCGCTTTGACTTTATTAGAGTCTAGATAAATGCCCCTTTGGCTGATTATAAAACCCAATAATTTCCTTAAAGTCACTCTAAAAGTACATTTCTCTAGGTTGAGCTTCAGCTAGAATTTTCTCAACCTGTCAAACAATCTCCTCAGATTATCTATGTAATTTTCTCCTTCCTTGGACTTTGCAATCATATCATCAACATATACTTTAACTTCCTTGTACATCATATCATGAAAGATTACTACCATAGCCCTTTGATAAGTTGCCTCAGCGTTTTTAAGTTCGAAAAGCATTACTTTGTAGTAGAATGTACCCTAAGTAGTGATGAATATTGTCTTGGCTTTATTATTTTCAGCCATTCAAATTTGATTATACCGGAAAATCCATCCATGGAAGAGAAAAGATGGTTTCCGGCTATGTTATCGACTAAGACATCAATATGGGGCAAGGGAAAATTATCTTTAGGAGTTGCTTGATTAAGGTCTCGAAAGTCTATGCACACTCTGACCTTTCCATTCTTCTTCATAATTGGTACTATGTTGGCTACCCATTTGGGATAATCAAATACCTTGATAAAACCAACTTCTAGTAATTTTCTGACTTCTTCTTTAATCTTTGATAGAACATTTGGTCATAACCTTCTTAACTTTTGTTTCCTAGGTTTGATATCCTTTCGTGTAGGTAAACAATGGACCACAATCTACGGATCTAATCCTGGCGTGTCTTCATAAGACCATGCGAATACATCTTGGTATTTAGATAGTAATGTGGTCATTTTTACCTTTTGGTCTTCTTTCAAATTTCCCCTAATCTTCAACACCTTTGGGTTGTCATCGGTCTCGACATTAATTATCTAAGTTGGTTTGTCAATGGAAATTCTACTCATTTCATGTTTTTGCCAGCTTTTTTGCACGTTATTATGGTCATTGACATTACTCCTAACGGCTAACCTAATAGGGTAGGAGGTGATATCAATATTTTCATCATCTATTTTTGTGAGGTATCCATGGCCTTTATTCAAAGCATTGGATCTAGGAAAAAGAAAGGTATGTAAAAGAAAGAGTGTAAGTAATGAATGAAAAGGAAAGAGATTGATTTTTATTTAGAGGAATCTTCTTTCAAGTACAATTATTTGTAGAACAAAGATAACTTATTACAAAACTCTATAAAATACTAAATCATGATTTATCCTTTACCTTAGAGAAGACTTATTACTATTCATAGGGATGGGGAACCAATTATTCAAGTGCGGGGATTTATTAGATGGACCAGCCCCTTCATTACTACTGGAAATGTCCTCTTTAGTAGGCTTTAAGTTTTGGAATTAGACCTGAATGAAAGTTTCTGACAATGGAGAGAAAGTCATTGGAGTGTGATATAACCTATCAATTTTTCTACCCTTAGCTTACATTCTTTTCAACTCCTCCACCCTAGCCCATAAGTTCCAAATTGTCCTTTTTTCAACTTTAGCCTCTCGTCTTTATCACAATTGGTGATCATGCACACCTCATCAAACATTTGGAGTCCAAAATCTCCTTGGTCCTCTGTACCAATATAGGGTATAACCATCTCTTTGTAGATTTCATAATCCTAGTTACCTAGAATCGTAATGACCTAGCCATTGGAGATAAACTTAAATTTTTGGTGAAGACACAGTATGGCCCCTGCCAAATGTATCTAAAGCCTTCCCAATAATGATTGAAAGTCCTTGGAATGTCCAAAACTTAGAATGGGATGTTGAATGTCTATGGACCAATATCTACTGGTAGGTTGATCTCCCTTATTATTTCTCTCCTGGATCTGTCAAAAGCTCTTATTGTTGTCGAACTCCACTTGATAGCAGTTGTATCAATGTGCAATAGATCCAGGGTAGCTAGAAGGTAGACATTCAAATATGACCCATTGTCAATGAGGACTCTTGTTGTGATGATGTTATTTATCTTCACAATTATGAATAGAGGCTTTGTGTGCTGGTTACCTTCTTCACCTAGTTCTTCCGTAGAGAAGGAAATTTAATCCATAGTGAGGATGGAATTGGTGATAAAGCCAATCCTTTTAGCTGAGATTTCATGAGGGACCTTGACTTCCTTTAGTGTCCTAAACAAAGCTTCCTAATATGGGTCTAATGCCATCAATATACTTATGAGAGATATTTGTGCTAGAGTCTTAGCAAGCTGATCCATTATTTTATACACACTAGACTTGATCATCTTAGTGAAGGTGATTAATCCTTCTTCATGCTTAGCTTGTTCATTGTTTGGCCTTTCCCGCATAACCTTCTTTTTAAGGTCTTCTCTTAGATTATAGATTCTACCAGAACGAGTAATCCCCTCTACAAGTGAGCTTGACTACCTGTGGTTATTGCCTGGTAGTTAAAAGGGGCAGTTTTATAATTTTCAAAGGCCACAGGCACATGAAAGGTGTACCTTTTAGTTTGTAGAATTTGCTTCTCTTCTTTTTTGTAGAATCTATAAACCTTGGGCTCTCAGTTTGAACCGATCATGTTGATGGCAGGCTCTAAGTGGTCAAATATTACATTGATGATAAGCCTATGGTTTGGTAGGGGGTTATTGTTGACATTGGGAGTACGAGCCTCTACAAAATCTAGTTGTACTGTACCTTCATCAATTAAGTCTTATATTTTGTTTTTAGCCTCTAGCATGAGTCAGTTGAATGGCTCACCTGCCCTAGATGATACTGACATCTTACATTAGGATAAAAAAATCCGAGCCTATACCTTTCACTAGGAGTCACAGAATGGAGTAGATTATCTTTCCTTAACTTTTCAACTACTTGTCTAAGTGGAATAGGTGTTGTAGTGAACTGCCTTGGGGCTCTGCTAACCTATAGTTGGCTTCTGTATTGTTGTTGAGCTAATAGAGGATTTTCCCTAAAAGAGACCCGGGCATTAGGCCTAATATTTGAATTGACCGTGCTAATAGTAGCATCTCTAGGCATGTTGGTGGTGAGTTTAGCAAAAGGTGGTCTTCTATCTGATGTCTCTTATAGCTTACCGGAGGAAACGACACTTTTAATTCAATACCCTACAGCTACTACTTCTGCAAAGCTAGAAGTGGCTTGTCCGATCAGGTGAGCAAAGTATGGTCTCTCAAGAGTGTTGATAAAAGTTGCAATTAGCTCTTTCTCAGTCATGGGGGTAAATACCCTTGTAGTTAGGGACCTCCACCTTTAGGCATACTCCTTGAAAGATTCATTATACCTTTTCCTTAAGGTAACCAAATCCATCATTGTTGGTGCCACTTCGACGTTGAATCTATATTGCTTATAGAATGCTCTAGCCAGCTTTTCCCATATGTTCACTTGATTTAGGTCTAATTAGGCATACCAAGTTAAAGTAAAGCCAATTAGGCTATCCTAAAAGGTCTGGATCATGAGTCGATCATATTGCACATATTTGCCCATATTGCATACATACAACTGCGTGTACAACTTAAGACATTGAGTCCTATTATATTTTTCGAAGTCAAGTTGTTTGAACTTTTCTGGGAAGCTTCTATAATCACAGGTAAAGAAGTCTGTTATGCTAGCGTGGTCGAATCCATTATACCGCTCAAGCATTTTCATTTTTTTAATAATTTGTTATGTCAGCCGCTTCTCAAGCTCTTTTAGTCTGTCCTGATTAGCTTTCGGCTTTAGGTTGGTCAGGAATGAGTAAGTGTTCAGCTCAAAAGTTAGGTTAGCCTTTGGAAATATCCCTTTTGTTTCAAAAGATTTAAAGCCCTGATTGACCTTAAGGTATGCTTCTTCCGTTTCGAAGGGTGGAGCCTTAGTATTCTTTCCATATCGAGCTTTAGAACTTTCTTCATTTGATGGAGCCATAGACTTAAGAAGAATATGTTATTAGCAAGAAAGCTTAGTTAATTTGCAATCTTCCCCATTGTTCGTTCTAAAGACTGGAACCTTAGCTCAATTGGATCGATAACCTCGGGGTTGACATTACCGTTGTTGGTGTTGGTGTTGGTGTTGGTGTTGTTGTTTCCTTGGTTGGCCATTTTGGTTTGTGAATTGGTTTTGATAGGGCTTCTCTAGAGGATTTGATGTGTGGAAGCTATCTTGGCGACCTGGTTAAGATCATTTTTCAACAATTTAGCACATAACTATTTTTAAAAGAGATAAATGAGAAACTAAGAAATGCATAGCATACAAATGTAGAGAGATAAAATTGACTAACAACCAGCAAGATGGTAATTTTATTTATTTATTTTTTTGTGGCTTTTGGAGTTCCTTTTTACATTATTTGACAGGTGTTCCCCTTTTCTGCTTACTGGACCCTGTTGGTGCTCCCTTCCTTTTTCCTAAATTAGGCGCTTCCATTTCTTCAAATTCTTTAAGCTTCTTTTGGGTCATCCTTAATTGATGTTCTAAGGCTTTAGAACGTTGTTTTGATTCTCGAAAGAGATCCTCCCACATGTCTTGCTCTTCATAGATTATTTCTACTTGAGCTTGTACTCGGTCCATGTAGGTCTTGACTTCAAGATTTGATTCATCTATTATAGGTTAGATGACAATTAGTGCTTAATATTAGATCTCCCTTTCCTTATTGAGCTGATCATACAAATATTCTTTGATAACTTGGTGCTTGTCCGCTTCTCTTAGCCATTCTCTTAAATCGATGTTTAGGTTGACAGCCTTTATTTCCCATAACTATTTGATTTCCTTGAGTTTGGACATCTTCTATAGTAGTAGAATCTAAAGGTCCTCATAATCCAAGGTCATGATATCCAATGGAGGTCTATAGGCTATATCTTGGATACCTCCAACTTGTTTGATCATGTTGTTAAGGTAATAGCTTATGCATAATTTCATCCCAATTAGGGGGTATCACTTGATAATTTTTGCAAACTAGGATTACCCTTTTAAGTTTACTCCATCTTACTATCTATAGGATATTAGCGACTTAGAAATTTCTCAATACTTATACCCAGCAATATGTGGATTTTCCTTCTAGGAGATGGACCTTATCGACAAATGAATCGATTATATCGATGTTGTGAGCAAACTCTCCTCAGATTAGGTCAAGCCCATAACATTTCATGTGGCTCACGAACCATACTATCAGTAATGCCATGCTGGTCTTTACTACACCATCATTCTTTTCTTTCAAAATACTAAGGCTCCTAATTTATTTTGCAAAGAAGGTGGGACATATGATTTGCCTTCAAGAAATGAGCTCACTAACTTAGCGACCCTAAAATATATGAGGAACTTTTTGTTAGGGAATAGGAGGTTCTCAAATGCAACCAAGATAAAGGCCTTTATTCTATTCTATCCCCAAGCTTTGAGATTGTCACAGAAGATACCCCATTGGTTAGATTTAGGTTCGGTAGTGAACCAGACTTTTAAGTCCTCTAGTTTGATGTAGTTACCGTTATAGCTTCCAGAGGGCTTTGTTCACTTTCATTTTTCTAATACCCAAGCATCTTAAGAAGGCATTCACAAGATCTATTTCCAAATTTAGGGTGTATATGCTTTCCAAAGAAGAGGCTTAGAGTTGGGCTAATCAAGTAGGGCTGAACTCGAAAAGCCACTTCTATAGGTTCCCAAAAGTTGGTTAAAGTTCTAATCAAATTAATCTCTATCTTTACTTTAGGAAGTGATAGAATGGGCTTAATCTTACTGAAGATGGTCTCTTGTTCCCTTAAATTGAAGTGTCGTAACCATTGGTCTAAGATAGGTTTGGGGTAGAGAGAGAAAGCTTGAAACTGGATTCGCATGGATGATTTTATGTGTTTCTTTCCTCTTAAATGATGACCAAGGCTACCTATTTATATTGTTCTAGGTCCAAAACAGTTCGGGAAACTCACTAATCCACTTGAAATCGAGTTTTTGTGTTAATGGGTTTTCAAAACGATTTTGGCATTAATTGTTTAAATTGACCATGATTTCGACTAATGCGTTTGTAGATATTAATTTAAATGAATTCCCCATTCTTAAAAAACACAAATGGAAGCTTCAATCTCTACTTCCAAAGCTTGAATCACATGAAACAGATTTGGAGTAGCATGAGCACTTTCAATTTTTTTTTTTTAAATTTCAATGTGATTTTTACCCATTAAATGCCTGGATTTAGATGAGCTTTGAGAACCGAATCAAAGTAGGTCAAGTGGTCTTCATAATTTCACTAAATTAATGTTCAAATTGTGAAGAAGGATTGGTGAATATTGGCCGCAAAACAAACTCCTCGAGAGGGAAAATGTGAGAAAGGAGGGGGAAAAACTGGGGAAAGTGATGGAAAGTGGAGAAGCCTAACCAATGAGGATAGGAAATGTGGTGGGTGAAAGAGAAAAAAAAAATGCGCATGAAGTGCTCCTAAGATTCAAACTTGGGTCTTCTACATATGCAAACAGCCCCCTTACCAGCTACACTAGCTTTTCATCTACATAATGTAATGGAAATGAACTTTCCATATGCAAAAACCGAATGGCCTATTCCAAAAAATAAAAGGTACAGAGTACCTTATGCATGGATCGAACCCAGCACCTCTTAGTTAATTCCAAACGCAAGACTAAGTGTTTATCTGTTATGTACCTTATCTAAATTACACATATGGATAATGTCAATCTAGGCTATATTCAAATCTAAGCCTAAACCCAACGACTCAACGATCCAACTTCTAAACCTATTTCAAAATTAAAAAAAATCTACCTTAATAAAATAGTATTTTCTAAAATCTTTTATTTTTTTCAAGTTTTCTATTTTTTGTAATTTTTCAATTTAAAAAAATTTTCTTATTTTCTAAATTTCTTAATTTTTGTGCTTCTTATCCAAATTTATTTATTTTTTATGCTTTTTCTTATTTTGAACTTTTGTATATTTTCCCTAAAATTTTTATTTTTTTTAAATTTCTTAATTTTTTGGGTTTTCTTTAATTTCCTTTTTATTATGTGTTTGTCTTAATTTAAGGCCTATTGAGAAAAAAAAGAAAAATAAAAATAAAAATAAAGGGAGCAAAAATTAGGTGTCTATAACTACTAACCAAAGTTAGAAAATGGAGAAATTAAGACCAATTGGACAAATTATCCTAATTTAAGTTACTAGTCTATGAATTTGCTAAAAAGAAAATTTAAAAAATAGTTAACTAAAGAAAACAAAGGTTCAAGGAATAACCTATTTAAATCTTAAGTTTACCATATGCACTTTTTGAAAAGATTAATTATAACGTCTAATTCTAAAATTTCCTTTATTTATTTTTCCTAAACGACAAAGGAAAAATGAGAAGATATTTTTCTATCCTTTTGTTTTCTATTTTTTTAATTTTTTGTTTTGATAAAAAGTACTTTTATCATTCTCAAAGGCCACTTAAAGCACCTATACACGTGCTAGTTAAGATCGAGCTTATGTAATTTTTTTAATAAAATTTGTATGTCTCATATTTTATTTAGAAAGACCGTTAGACTTATTTTATTAGCTAATTTACTCTTAGTTAAGAATAAAGATCATAGAAAATCCTAAGCTTTATTGCTCAATTTTGAAATATCAAAGGCATACCCTAACTTTTACCCCTAAAAAAAAAAACTATAAGGTTTTATTTTTTATGAAAATAATTTTCTAAATGACAAAATGGTTTTGATAGACCCTTTAAATAACCCTTTAAAGTAGCTTCTTTAAGTTATATTATGACTCGTTTTTGGAAAACCCTTTTATTCAACTTATTTTTTGTGAATTGAAAAAAATATTGTTTTATTATTTTTATTTTTCATTTATTATTTAATTTATTTTTTATAGATAAAATCTAATATGGGACCTAAATGTCTTCAAGCAATAGTTAGATTGCATTACTCGAAGTTTAGACCATCTAATTTATTTTAATTACAACACAAACAAAAATGAAAAAAAAAAACAGGCATTTAAGTTATTTTATTCTATTTAAAAAATTGTAATAAAACCTAAAATAAAAAAGAAGAACCATTCTATTTACTGTTTTCTCCCTCTCTCTTATTTTTTTAACTATTACAAACAAGACAAAATAAGAGAAAACAAAATACATTTTCCATATGTCAAATATATATAGAATTGTAATTAGATTTTGTTTTTGTTATTTATATTAATTTAATAAACTAAATTCAATTTCAAGATAAACCCTAATTTTCAATCTTGATTTAATCTATTTTAATCACCTTTTAGTGAAAATCTTTAATATATTTTGAATCTATATGTGTTAATCTTTAGATTCGTATAAAAATTAACCTCGATTTGATCAAATTTGCTAAACCTATCTCATTTCTCTCTCCCTCTTCTCTCCTTAGGCTTGTTTAGAGGTTGAAGGTGATGTATACCTAACTTCCCACATGCTAAGGTGTGTTTGACATGCGCTTAGCAAAAACCACATCCATTTATTTATTTATTTTATAGTTCCACTTGTTTGTTCGTTTTTCAAAATTTTCTCCTTATTATTTCTTTCTCTTCTTTTTTCTTTTTCAAATTTTTTATTCTTCCCATGTTTTAAGTAGACCTAGCAAAAATTTAAGAAATAAAAAGTGATGCAAAAATAAAGTGTCTACTCAATGCTTTAAAGACGTTCAATACCTCTATTCCACCATATGCTTTTAGGTACATTTTCCTTAAATGTAATAAAGATTTTTAAAAGTTCAACATTCTCACCTTATTTCTCTAAGCTATTTGAAAATTGAATATTCTAAAGTATAAGATTTCTAAATCTATGTGAAAACATTCTTGTAAACACTCCATTATTTATGTGGATATTTACCAAATATCAATGGAAAATATTAAAGTATTTATACATGGGAATATAAAAAGGAGAGGAATGAGAAAAATAATGCCAAGTGTCACTATTCTACATCAATCGAAAACATTCTACTATTGTTTATTAAGAAAAAACATGTAGTAGTGATCAAGGACTCTAGTAATTAAAAAAAAAAGAAAGAAAAACCCTTAAGAGCTATTTGCTATTGGTCTCCAAGGAAATTTCTATCTACATATATTTCATAGTATTATTTATTCTTTAATCAACCAGTCATATTAAATATTATCTATACATATATATATCTATTTATATTATTAAAGCAAAAGTATCTTTTGGCGTCTTTATTTAATATAACTAAATTGCTAGAAAAACATTAGTTATTTGATTTTTTATTTTACTAAAAATCCCTAAAAGCTTAATAGTTTTAATAATTCCTCAATAAGCTAAGGTTTATTATGGTAAATAATTATATATATGAAAATGTTATCTTTCTAAAGTTAAATTCAACTAACCAAAATATATTCTACCAAAATAACAATTTCCACTATAATTCCAACTTCTGAAATCCGTTTTCTATTAGGGAGCAATTAACATATGATTAGTACTATTACTAACAATATGGGAAGAAATTATGAGCTAAAATACTATAAATGTTTCTTCTATAGATAATTATAAGAGTTTAAATGAAGTTTTTTTTTTCTCTTCTAATCATTCATCCAACGTATGAACTAGCCTTTAAAATATTACCATTAGCTTTATTTAATTTTTTTAATAGTAAATATTATTAAATAGTTTAGATTTTTTTACTGCACATGCATCGCAAGTTTTTAGTAGAGATATATATCCTTATAGTAGCCTTTTTCTTTTCCTTTTTCCTAACTGTTGACTAAATGGTAAGAATGACCGATGTAATTATTTTATTATTACTTTTTAGAGGGATATATTCTTACAATTTCAAAAATAATTTAAAACAAAAAGAAAAATTATTTACTTAGTTGTAGAAAATACATCCTTATTATAATCCCCCTGCAAAAACCTCAAATTTTTTGTAGTGTATATACATGTATTATGTATTTTCGTATATATGTACATATGTATATATTTTGTATTTCCTTTATGTAAATGTAGGTAGGCATTAATATGTGTAGGAATATATATATAGTATTTTGATTTTTTTGTTATATATATGTGTATACGTGTATAATAGGAATACGTATACATACATGTATACTTATTATCTTCGATTTATAAAATTTTTGTATAATATTTGTACATGTATGAGCTAGATGTGATATTTAAATGTATATATGTATGTATATTACATACATAAATATAATACAACCATATATGAACATATGTATATGAAGTATAACTATGTGTATATTATACTCATACATATAATATATAGTATATAATTAAATTTAAAATAATTTAATACATAAAGTATAGTATATGTTTGAATATACGTATATGAATAGTGATGTATACGTAGAAATACAAGTATACTTAAATAATATATATACAATATACTATAATATTAATTTAATAAATAAATATATATGTAAATAGTTTAGTGTATCATAATTTAGGAGAATATAATAAGTAAATAATTTAGAAATTTAATAGAATATGGTTATAAGTATTAATATATAATAATTATTATTATACTGTAAAATACAAATATAATATGAAAAAATTTAGAGGGGTGAAACGTGACACTTACATATGTTGCCAGGTCATCACATATATACAAATTAAGTAATTTTCGTAATTAATAATAATAATAAATTAATTAGAAAAATAACAAAGTAGAAAAAATTGAATTAATAAATCTTAAATCTCAAAACTAAGTAAAAATAAGTAAATATAGCAAAATATACCCAAAATAAGAAAATTACAAAAATATACGATATAAACAATTATTAAATCATAATTGTACGAAGAAAAGCCTAATATGATATTTTATAACTTTTTAAGTCAAAATAATGAAGTTGTGATATTTTTATATCACAATCAAAATTGTCGGTTATAATGTCTAAAACGAACCCCATTACGAGAAAGTAAGTTCGAAAATGATCAAAATAGACTATAAGTTTATAAAAATCCAAACTAAATTGAAAAAGTTATACACAAGTGAAAATTTAAGATAATCTAAGTGAAAGATTTAAGTCAAACTATATCATACTTAGGGTATAGTGGAAAACTAAGTAAATAATGATAGATATTTAGTTAATTAGGGAAACTAGTTTTTTAGAATATTTATAAGCTTTCTTATCTTTTTAGGTATTCGATTATTTAGTCTTGGAATTTTCAAAGGTCATGAAAGTAAGCATAACCCAAGTAAAGGAGTTCTTATGATCTGCTATCTGTTTGTTGTTTGCTGTTTACACACTACTTGTTGGTTAATATTAATTATTTGTTAAATGACTGATTGCTTTGTGTGCTAGCATCTGTGTGATCACTTTTTTAAATTGGTAAGTGCAACTATTTGACTAAAGGAACCAGTTATAATTGTCACATGTTTATGATGCAACTGGTACGTTGATGGAGAGTATTAGCTTTGTAAATTTTTGAGAAAAGTGTTTTGGTAAATGTTTTTCCTATCTTAAATATACTTTTAAATGATTTCTGAAAAGGCTCTTAAAGCGCATGAATGATGTTTTCATTGTTAAGGCAAAACTAACATTGTATCTTTAATTATTTGCTAAAGGACTCGTATATTTGTGCTCGTGAGGCCTTGGATATTTGTTGATAGTGAGATAGACTCACTATTTGTGTCCGAAGGGCTTTTGATATGTTTGGTGGGTAATCCTAGTTAAGGCCTACCTATATTGATTGTTAATTTTCGGACTAGGGTAATAGTTAAGTAATGTTTGGTGGGATGTTGCCCCCAAGTAACCTCATGTAGTTAAGGAGAGGTGCTCCATGCAGGTAAGTATGGAGAAAAAATCATTGTATAAACAATGCAAATCTATACCTTCCATAGTTCTGGATTCTTATAGATGTATTACTTGTATTGTATTCATAGCGCTTGCATTTATTTCATATGTAGATAGCTTGCATGTGTGTTAATAATGTTTATTTGATAACTCGCTTAAACGATAGTGGTGAAGAATAAACTTACTGAGCTATGATTTACTCACTAACCTATAGTTTTTTTTTTCTTTTTTTTTTGCAAGTTTCTTGTAAGCAAAGCTTGAGATAAGCTTAAGAGCAAAGTATAAATTAGAGATAGATTTGGTAATGTTAGGGTTGATTGAAAAGTGTATAGCGGTACAGAAATAATTTATGTAGAGTATATTCATATGAGAAGATTATATAATATTTCTTGTAAATTAGTAAGTCTTTTTACCTTGTTTTAGCATTTGGTAGGAGGTACCAATTCTCTACAGTTCTGATGGATCGTAGCTTATAGATATTAATATTTACTTATATTTTATATCAAACTATTTAATTAAAATAAAAAAACCTTAGTATTTAATTATTTAAAGTTTTGTAAGCTCTGACTTGCAAGGCAGTTTTTATATCATGGGTATATATATGATATGGAACTTTTAGACAATCCTACTAGGTCCCCCTTAGGGTCATGACATCATAAATTCCATCTATGTATAGTAGTGATATTTACTAAAGCACTCTAAATTCATGGATGAAACAAATGTACAAAAATCTCTCTTTGTAAATTTTATTAATGAAGGTAAAGTGAACTTCTAATTACTCAAAGATAGAATCTGATTCCATTTAAAGTTTGAATCATTGATTCTAAAAAAAAAAAAAACGATTTTGTTTCTAAAAGTGCTTTAGACATGAGAAAGGGAATGAAGCTCTAAAGTGGAATTCCATTTTAAGAATATTCAAAGTTTATTCTTGTGTACCAAATATAATACTAAAATAATAATACTTTCGTCGGATGGCTCTTAATCACATAAGCATAGGATTGGATGTTTAACTTTTAAGCGAGTAAAACATATGAGAATAAGTACGATTCAAATAAAATAAGTCGAAATGAAATAGTCTTAAGCTCAAGTTCAATTCGAAATTTTAAATGACAAGCTTGATCTAATAAAGAATTTTAAGCTTGAACTTGGCATGAAATAACATTCAATGTATTTGAACTAGATTTGATAAGCTCATCTAGGCTTAATTAATCTAGGAAGTCCTTTCTTATTATCAACAAAATATCAAATATCTTTATTGAATATTCAATCTCCCTTTAAGATCGATTAAGCTCGTAAGTTAGTCAAGCTAAACATTGTGAAACACAAGTTCAATTCAGTAAGCTATTTGAGTAGACCAAACTTGAACTCAATTCAACTATTATATAAATATGTTTGACTAATTTACACCATCAAATATATGTAGAATTTATCATATAAAATATTTCATTTTTCTTTTGTTAGAAGCATTCTATCCAATTATATATTGTATAACTTTAATAATCAATTCTGCTAACTTTTTTTCATCTTTCGTCACTTCTTCTTATAAACCGATAATAATAAAGTTTAGATATGAGAATGCATATTAAAGGAATCATATAGATTTGTTAGTAAAGTTTTGGATATGAATCGCATTGACGAAATTCAATGCATCTTTCATTAGAAGAATCATATAGAGCATAAATTTTATTTTCGACGTCTGACAAAATTCTGCCAACTCTTATCAGTTTTACTTCACATTGCTTTAGAATGCCCTATTAAGTAAAATTTGGATATGAATAACGGCCGAGCTCACATCCTACCACTATTCCTTCAATTAATTCTATTGATTCATGGATCTATGTATCCCAACCCAAATGGTTACAATATGTTAGAGCATTTCCAACGAATTCATTCCGGGTTTTTATGTGCCACAATAACATGTTAAGAAATTTTCATACTTAAAAATCTCATCATTTTATTTCTGAATTCTTTTACAAAACACGCACAAACCCCTAAGAAACTTGTTTTGGAAGGAACTCACTACACATTCCTTGTTCATTGAAATATGGGTGAAAACATGAGAAGATATTCAATTGGTAACATGGTCTTATTATTCTTTATGGATTCATTCAATAATTTCCGCTGTACATTTGATGGTAAGAGGACAATGACATCGTCCTTCATGCACGTATTCTCAGGTACATCATCGAGCACTAAGTAGACATCAACAACAATAATACTCCATTCCCACTTCCAAAAATAGATTTAATTAACACATCAACAATAGCTTTACTTAATTATCTCAGTCCCTTTCATCACTCATTAATTGAAAAAAAAATAAATGGTTCTAATACATCACGTGAATCCACGTCAAATATAACGAAAATTCTTTTAGATTTCCCTTTCATAAACTAGTGATGGTGAGGATCTGGTCCCCCATGACTGTGGCATTTGGACTCCAATTGCCACCCGGTGGCCGCCTCTCCATTCTGCATGCTAGCATCTTTCAGTACTTCTCTTGCAATCTCCACCATCTTCCTGCTTTTGTTGCTGATCATCGGCAGCTTAAGCTCTCGGGCTTTGGAGATGGAAATCAAAACCAGCAGCAGTACTAAGAAAAACAACAGAAATTGCAAACTAGATATTGGTTAATCTGTTTTCTATCTTATTAATGTGTTTGATAAGAATAAGATATCAAAAAATTAAAAACATATAATTTTTTAAAATATCAATTAAGATAATCATTTTCAATGCATAAAATATATTTTTTAAAAATTATTTTCTTAAAAGTATGTGAATTTTCATTTTTTAATTCTGATACTCCAATCATCGTCTTCATCATAATTATGAAATAGAAACAAATAAAATGGTTTTCTAAATATCAAATTTAAAAAAAAAAGAATACATATCAAATATAGATCAAAATAGATAAGATATAAATAAAATAAATAAATAACAATCCAAATAGGTTCAGTGTGCTTTTCCTGGTTCTAAATGAAGATGGTCTGCACACTGAGGAGGAATCAGTAGTTGTAGACTGAACAATGTGGTGCGGTTTATATAGGCCTCCATTGCAACCATTTCTTATAATATGTTAATTCATGAAGAGCCAAAATAAGAATACCAAATTGTAAGGACATGCTATCCAGCTAGTGCATATTGAGTTCACGCAGCCATTAACACTTTCTTGATTAAGGCCCATTACTTGGAAATGACTAAAGGGCAGAAAATGAGGCTAATGGATTCGAACTTATTATTTTGATATGATGCTAATTTTTTTTTTTTTAATCAAACTGATCAAAAATTCAAAAGTACAAAATTTTAAGGCTTTCGATGAAACCTTTTGCTTTTTACTGGAATTCTACCTACATCCAACCCATAAATAAAACAATATTATATGTGCATTTTCAATATGTCAATGATGCCATAATATTCGTACAAAATTAAGAACAAAAGCAAACAAGACCACAATGTTTTTACAAAATCTAGGAATATATGATAGTTAAAACTTTGATGGACACATTTTCTAATAAACAAATATACCATATTATCGTGCTGATATGAAATTTTTAAACCATATAATAATTGTTTACTTTATATATCTTAGAATATAAGTACATGTAATAATATTCAATAAGGAATGACTACTTTGGAGGAACCATTAACTTTTAGATTTCTTTCCTATATTCGTAGTCTCCTCAATTGTAATTTGTTTTATGCTATGTGGCTACAAGATAACATAAGGTCAATGCCTATTTCAGTCAAGAAGTTGTTCTTTTGTCCAACGTCTGCGCATTAAACCTATTTGTTTACGAGGATGCCCCATTCGCACGGTCCTAAACTACTAAATTATTAACACTGAGAAACGACAATGAGATTTTATTTATCTTGACTTTCTCTTGTTCATGCTAATGTTTGCACTTAAAAAAATAAAACAAAAACAAAAAAAGGATGTGGTCCTCATCATTTGAATTTGGCATTTTGTATAATTGAGCGCTGTAAAGTTAAGTGCCCTAAGGGAAGTGGAAATACCTAGGCCTTTTAATATATATCATTGAGTTACAACATTTCGGTATAAAATTCTTATACTTTTTATCCCTAATTCTTATTTGCAAATGCATTTGTCCTGCCTGGTCTCTGTCCTTCTCAAAGCTCCTTTCCCTTTATTTTTTTGCTAGTTCATTTTAGTGACTCAGTAATCTCCCACAGTATAAGATAATTGCTCATTAAGAAATGCTGATTTTCCACAAAAGTGAACAATCATAGGCCAGACAAAAAAATGTGAAAGATGAATCTTGTATGTGCATCGAAAAGTCTAGTGGAACTAGTAGTATGTGTGTTATATTTTGGTGATGTAGATGCACGGACTCATCAGGTGAGTGTCTACGTGTTTGCAGCATAAGTCGCCACACAAAGAGATATACATCCTAACTTGAAATGACCCATCCGGTAGGATGAGATATAAATGGATTGAGAAAGAAGAATAAGCGATTTCAATAGATTTACATACTAGTGTGACAAGTGGAGGAATTAAAATGTTTCAATTTTACTATGTTTGAGAAGCGGCGCCAACTTGAAAAGATTTAATCCAATGTAATATTTTAAGATCTCTAACCCTTGAGAATGGCTTGGTGGTATTTATAGACCTTAGCAAATAATTAATTTTTATTAGGCCATTTTTATTGATCAATGGACAATACTAATTGGGTTTTCTAAAATATTAATGGACTTCTAAAATAGATATGGATAAACTAAATAGCTTTTCAAGGGTTTTGATAGGTACATGGGTTTGGAAAGAGAAATTAATGTAATGAATTCTATTCAAAGCTTGCTATTCTAAAACACCCTAAATCAATGTAAACATAAGCATTGTTATTTAGATCCAGCCACTAATTCAAATAACTAGCTTATTTAAGTGATATTTGCATTTTCAATCGTTTTGTGTGATAACTCTATATAGCGACTTAAATGATTATTATCACATCAATTTAACTCCTATCTAATCCTTAAATGTGTGACACAAACCTCTTAAGCATGTTAACTATTTGTTATGATTATGGTAGCTCAATCTATACTTATTGTTAACGTATGTATTATATATTGGGGTTGGACAAAATAAACTGATAAAACCATGAATTAAACTAAATCAAGTCAAAAATTCAGTCTTTGTCTACTTCTATTTGTTTCATTATTCGGTTTGGGCTAGATGAACTAAGTCACCAATAATGGTTGGAAAAAATAGAAAAAAAAAAGAGAAAAAACTCTGTACATATTTCTTGTCTTTCTTATGAGAATATAATGGAAATTTCAAATTTTGGAGTATTCATCATTCCTTTTCTATTTTTCAAATTAATGTACTTGCAAGGCATTAAAATGATTTAATAGTAACTTTGCACTATTAGTTTATGGCTGTACATCAAATTCTTTGCTTTGTGATAAACTTTTGCAATATGTTATGCAAGCAAGGTTGCTATAACGAGTGATTAGGTATTGGTGTGTCCCCTTGGTGTCTAGTAAGCGAGTTGCTTTCAAAATAAGCCGATACAAATACTAGACAAAGGATTAAATTATTTATGAAGATTTTGTTTTTAATTGTTTTGGTTTTTCACAATTCATAGTACAAGTTAGTCATAATGTACAAGATCCAGAGTCAATTTGTGATATCAATTCAAATCATAAATTAAACTGAAACTAATTACTCTTTTTTTCTTTTGAAAAAATTACAAACTTAATGTATGGTTAGGTATGACTTTTTTAGAAAGTCAAACTATATACTAAGGTTCAATTTAGTTTAGAGGAGTGAATTATACCAAATCACAGCATCCCCACCCTTGTTCTATACACACCACATGTTATATAATAAACCCAAATAATCATAGGAAGCTTCAATGGTCTCATCCGCTATTTTGATAGGACTAATCCAACTCTCTATTGATTATTGATTTACATTGTTTCGATTCTACACAACTGAACTAGGTTCAATGGTCTAAATTTAAAGGAATGTAAACTAAAGGAAGAGTCGACGACTAATTCAAACCTCTAAAAAACAAAGACGGGATTGCACAAAAATCCATAATCATGTATTCTTTTAGGATTTTTCTACATTCCCATCCCTGTTTTTAACAGGACTGGTCATGTCCTTCGTCCTACCCTTAATTTACTGTTAAAGATTTACCGTTAATGCAACAGCTTACAACCAAACCCAGACTTGTGTAATGGAGACATCGCTCCTCCCGCGATTACCTTCAAACCATTGACTTCACCCTTGCTGCGACTTTCTCACCTATCACTTAGTTCGACTAAGGATGAAAAAGAGATCATTATGTTATCCAGCACCATCCCTTTCAAAAGGGTCATTATTTGGCCGGAGAATCCTAGGTATCCTCTAATGGGTTGCCATGTAGGTCCGATTATGACTACAGGTCATATATTTGATTAAGTCCAATTTAGGGTGATCAATCATTTCATACAAATCATACAATATAAGCTAGAATAACAAACAGAATCATGACATCACTCATAATCAAGCACATACACACAACCAACTATCTAACAAACACAACCAAGTATAATCTCAAGCCTTCAAAATACAACAACGTAATAATTCCAACTTATCTCGACTCTTCGCTCACTTACTCGAGGTCAGACTCATTCAGGCCATCGCCAATCGTCCCTATAACATAAACGTGATTTCAATTTTTCATATAACTATTATAGGTTAATTTTATCCTATAACGCTTATTGTTATCTTTTGTTTAAGGTTTAATATGTCTAATTATCTAGTTCTCAAATCTTTTATAATTATTTTAGGTTTGGGGCTAAGTTCAGGTTCAGTTTATGCATCGGTTTTTAAATTAAGTTCTAATTTGATTTCTAAGTACTGTTTTATACCTGAACCCTAGAGACTCGTTTCAAATCACAATGTGAAATCAATCACATCACTTTCAGATATCCTAAATACCATCATTACCTCTAATTAGTATTTTATTCCATCCAGTATACTTAAATCTTTATTAGTATACCGAATTTACTCTTGATGTAAGAAATTTATATATTTTTCATATAATTACATAAATTTTAGTTTTCTGTCAGATTTATTATATATCCTTATCATTTATATAATATCAATTTTTATCATAATATCTTCTATTTATTATATTTCCAATAATATGTACTATTACTTATTATGTACATAATATAAATTCAATATTTCTATCACTCTAATTACTATCTCCCAACATCAATTATCATTTCAAAATATATAAATTCATCTTAAATCAAAATTTACACCTAATTACCCTAATTTATAAAATTAACTTCAAATTTACTATTTTTCCCTATTACTTATTTACAACATAGTTAGCCTAATAATTACATCTAACACCCTAAATACTACTAGTATCATATGTCATCAGATTTCAACATCTTAAAACATATAATTATTCACCAAATCAGTAATTAACCATTTAATTACTTAATTAACCTTAATTACTCATTTTATGCCTCATTTTGAGGCCTAAAAATTATCTAAAAATTTGAAAATTAATTTTTGAAAACAGGCTTAATAGCACTATTCTATATCATCTAAGTAGTCTACAAAAAAATTTTGGGCTCAAAACTACACTCTTAAGGTCATTTATTTCTAAACCGAAACATGTTCGGTTTTGTATGATTTCTTAAAGACCATATATCATGGGATATATTTTCATCAAAATAAT
This sequence comes from Lumnitzera racemosa, assembly GCA_024138005.1. Classification (NCBI taxonomy): domain Eukaryota; kingdom Viridiplantae; phylum Streptophyta; class Magnoliopsida; order Myrtales; family Combretaceae; genus Lumnitzera; species Lumnitzera racemosa. The sequence goes on from JAMXBC010000010.1 coordinate 8,498,101, forward strand.
ATTTTTTCTAAAAAATAAATACTAAAATATTTTAGAATAACAAAATTCATAATTTTTTAAAAATATTTACTATTTTTACAAAATTACACAAAATCAGGCTGAAAATCAAACTCACCCGTTTGGGTGGCTCTGACCACCTTTAGTGGCCATGGGTATATTGGTCCACCTAGGCGCTGCCACTACTGTGTAGTGGTGGTGGTTATCAACTCCTAACTACTTATTAGGTTTGGGTTCTCCTTAGAAGTCTCAACTATATAGATTTTTTATGATTTTTTCTAAACCCTAATTTACTCTCTATTTTTCTCACTCTCCAAACTGACCAAATGAGCTTCTAAAATTTTCTTGCTATTTATAGAGGATTAGGGAAATTATTATGCATTAAATTGATTTGATAACTACCTTATCTTCTTTCAATTTGCCTTTTGTATTGTTTTAATTTAATTGGCTAATTTTTTTCTTATTTTACCCATCTACCACAACCCAAATCTAGATTATTTCTTACTTTTTTATTTTTCTTTATTTTTTCTTAATTAATTATGAATTTTATTTAATTATTTAGTATTATTTTAGCACATTTCGCATATTTTAAATAATTATACATATTTCTACCTACATGTAAATTCATATACAGTGCAAGTAAATATTGCTAAATATTATTTAGGTCATTCTATAATTTTTAGTATATATATAATTTATCTCTAGCGATTCATTAATTATTAGAATGTATTTTATGCATTTTTGATAAATAACGAGTTATATACTTAAAATTACATTCTTTTATTTTATTGCTTATTTTCTTAAATTCGAACTTACGGAATTATTTTTATTAATATTTCTAGCTTTATTTTATAATTTAGGTTCAATCGGATTTTTCAATCGATCGGAACCTCGAATAACTGGTTGTAGGGTTTACGCAATGTGCCAAGATACTTTTGATATATTTATAAATATTATTAATAAAAGGTAAGTATTTATTGTATATGTATCCTTTTACTCCAATATAATGTCACATAGATAAATAGAATATATATGGAATGAAAATAAAGATCTATTATTAGTGGGATATCATAACATCATATTATTTAAAAGATGTATTGGTTAGAAAAATATCAAGAGGTGACATAGATATTTAGACCTACATGTTATATCACTAAAGCCATTCTCATTTAATCAAAAGAAAAATATCTAAGTTATGCAAGTAGTGTCTAAAATTAAGTACATATACTGGACACGACCTATCAATAGAGGATACTATATGTTTAATGTCATTAGTCTCTTCTCTAATAAACAGGTGTAAATAATTCATAGACTTAAGACCTTCATATATCTTACATATAGAATATTGTGTTTTAATGCTGTTGAATGCAATCTTTAATTAGTTTGTAAATAATATGATTAGTAAGTATGATATAAAGTATAGAGAGGATAATAACGAGTGAAGACATATTTCATCACTCTCTCAAATTAGAGAGTCAATATTTAGAGCCACTTAGTTGAGGTAATAGTGATTTATAAGCCCATGAACATAGTAATTATTATTAAGTCTAATTTATCTCGAAAACCAAGTAAAGTTATTAAACATTAATGACATTACATGCAATGATCTAATCGGGATATTTTTTATAAATAGATTTAATTAGTGGTAATTAGTTCATAGTGATTTATAGTTCACAATCTTTCTATTACATTGGGTAGCCAATAATTGTCGCTAGACAATTACTTTACCTTGTGTCAAGATAGATATTACTTTCGTATATAGAATCCTTTAAGGTCACACAATAAGGATAATAGGAACAAGATAATTGACTAAGAATTTTAACAGATACTAAAATCTTTTCAATAATTATTTCAAGACTAGATAATTTGTCCAAAATAATAAAGTAAAAGCTTTCTAAATAGCAATGGTCAAATATATAAAAATAGGATGATGAAAAGGCCATTGTTTTTCCGTTGGTGAAAAAATAAATAGATTTTCCTAAAGTATAACGTAATCTAAATTCATTTTAAAATAGTTTTCATTATTAAAGCAATGGCATTTTAATGAAAAATTGGAATAATTGCTTTTACCTTATAATTGATGGCAAAAATGACATTGAAATAGAAAGTCCATTTGATGGACTCATATCCTCACTAAAGAACATTCTTTTGGAAGTGTCATTTCCGAAAACTGACCATTCTCTATTTTATAGAGATTGAGATATTGTTTTGAAAAGAAAAATACCATTATATGTTATTTTTGCCTTCGAAATGTATTTCTAATTCAAGTTGCTCAACAGTATAAAGATTAAAAATATATCCAATCTAATTCTCAATTGTCGATATCATTGAAGAGATTACATATAAAGTTAGGAGTGTAAATGAACCAAGCTGATTCACAAACTACTCAAGTTCAACTCGAGTTTTATTTGAATTTGATTTAGTGATAATTGAGTCGAGCTTGAGCTTAAACATAAGCTAGTCAAGTAGTAAATCAAACTGAGCTCCAACTTTAAAATACTAAACTCATGAGGTTCGCAAGCCTAATCAAGCTTGGTATAATTTTTAATTTTGTCCATGTTATTGGGTGAATATGGACAACTTCTTAGACTTAATGCATAATAAGCCATGTGGGGTATGCAATTGTGCCATGGAATCATGTGTACGTGTGTGGAAAATGCATACACAATTATGGAAAAGTAGGGGGGTGGGGGGTAACAAAGAGGAAAATCCATGATTGCTTTTTTTTTTTTCTTTCCAATTTCACAATTCACAATTAGATTTGGTTGCTCAAATGAATGGATCCGGATGCATTCTTTGCTTCAATTAGCAGTTATCTATGTTGTTAATGTAAGAAAGCCAAGATTTTGGACAAATTTTAATTTAAAAAAAAAAAGAAACAGGGCTTGAAAGTAGGGGCTTTGAGCATGGTAATTTGAAAATTTCAAGCTTTCATAGCCATTCCTTAATAGGGAAGATGCTAACTTGGCGCCACATCAGCCATTTAAACTAACTACGAGCAGCCACATGTAATTGCCCAACACATAGGTAAATAAGAAACTAACACATGGCACTAGGTCATCGAAGCAACATAAGTGCATTTGGTTGGATTCAAACCTACAACCTCCTCCTCTTTATAATGCTAAGTCAATAAGGTTAACTAGATGGGTTGTTGGTCATACCATGATTCTTTTGCAAATAAATTCTATTTAACCTATGTGACTGCCTAGAACCCAATTAAAAAATTAACTGAACCAGACCCAATGACCCCAACACAACTCTAAATCCTTATTTTTCTTAAAAACTACTTAGCTAAAAGTAAAATGTTTACTTTTCTATTTTCATAAGAAAATTCTATTTTTTTTAATATTTTTCTTTTTTTTTGAATGAAATTATCTATTTCCCCTTTTTAATATTTATAAAATTTCTATTTTTTAAAATTTTCTATCAAATTCAAAACTAATCTCCTTTAAGGAATGAATCCTTATCATGATGCTACTCAACTCTCAAAATGTATGTATGTTTGGGATTCAATTTGTCTCTTTTAATTCTAAACTTTCAAGACAAGGTACCAAAAATATTTGCCCTAATATTAATCAAACTGCAATTACATAAGATAAAAGGTAGCCAATAAGATAATTTTATTCCAACTATTACAAAGCCATGAAAAACATTCTTTTATGAGTTTTTTACAAACTATTGAAAAGAATTTGATTCTTCTTTGCCTGTACTTTAACTTACTCCATTTAAGGACCCAACTACTTAAGACAACATGTGAGCTTGTTAGAAGGTATTGGTAAACTCAAAGGAATTAAAGCTTTAGGTGATTTAGTTAAAGTTCCCTTGTGACTCAAGGAAGGATCAACTTCTTAAAGCTCTAACTGAATAACCTCAGCATCAATTAGGTCTTTAATCTTATTCCTCAACCTCCAATATTTTTTAATAGAGTGCTCCTTCTGACCCATATGATAGTCGCATCAACCTTTTAGGTCAAAGTTATATAGTTTATAATTTAGATTAAAGGCCAAGATCTTCGCCTCCTTTAAATGATGAAGGATTTGGGTGAAGAAATCTTTAGTTGAGCAAGTTGTCTCGGTCGAGGCCCTTGGGCTTATTTTTTCTAACTCCTCCTTGGCTCTTTTCTATTTAGGCCACTTTCGTTATTTGGACCTATTAACATTTGATCAGCACTAGACGTCAGGTGTTGAAATCTTCTAAGTACCAAACCCATTGCCATTTCTAAGTATACAATGCTCTTTTGTAGTGTTGCTGCATTTTCTTCCAGATTTAAAAGTCTCTTTTCCAAGCTTGAATCTCGAGACACTTAGAGATGGGTGATTATGGGAAACAAGATCTGCAACTGTTGAGCCATTTGACATACTATTTTTTCTAAGGAGGTGATCTTATCATCAACCATTTAAACTTGATTAGAAGAATCCTTACTCGTTAGCAACCCTTCCTCTTTTTTTTTTTTCTTTTTAAAGAGAAAAAGGACTAGCTTAACTTCTTATAAGGAGAATTTTTACAAAAATGGAGAAACCAAAAGAAAGTTTATAAATTATTTTACAAGGAACAATAAGAAAGATTTACACCTAAAATATATAAGTGAGATATATTTACATGAAAAAAAAACCTAGGTTTATAGACTTAATTGATAGACTCTTTTAAAAAAAAAAAACTTAGAATGAGAAATATTTTAACAATTTATGGTCAATAAAGAAAAGTATTTACAATAATTAAAGGATTACTTACAACACTTATAGGAAGTGTAATTTAAAAGAAAAGAACTATTTTATAAAGGAAAACTTTTTTAGGCATTGAATATTCACAAATAATTTGGAAAATATAGATACTAAGAAGCATGGGTAAATGAGAACTAATGATAGGAGCGATAAGAAAAATCTAGTAGGAAGGGAAAGGTTGGTAAGTGGATCTATTCTAAAATGAAAACTTAAGATGACAAATATTTTACAGTTGCAAGACTCTACACAAATAAACATTTTTTGTTTCTTGCTTTTTTTCTTTTTTTTTGAGATTTATGAATTTGATAAGGGAACTAAGGATTTACAAATTTAAAGGCTAAGAGAGTCTATGACAATCTATAGAGTAGTGAACCTTGATATTATGATATAAAATTTTACAAAAAGTTCATAGATCAAGTCCAGTTACCTTTTAAAGCAAAGATGACTATTTACAAATTTTGAGGTTTTTAATTATTATAAAAACTAGTTAAAATGATCTATAAGTATGCCTTAAAAAGGTCAATAGTCTTATTCTAATATTTACATAAATAAGTACTAAAATTTACATAAAGACAAGAAAAGATGAAGGCACACATATGTAGATGTAAAGGGCTAGTGACTAAATAATAATGTGACAATAAAAAGGGTTTAAGGGTGGGACTTTTACCGTAATTCCATTATTACAGTATAAGGAAATTATATCACAACATTTTTATGGTATAATGGAATTCAAATAGAGTTCCAACCTTTCATTGGTGATATGACCTATTAATATTTATTCATTGGTCTAAAAGTTGCATATGCAATTATGGTAGATTCTAAAAGTCTTTAAGCTCTGTAACCTTACGCGTTTCCAAAGAAACAGTTCATTAGTCACATCAAAACTTAAGTGGAGTGCTCAATCAACCCTAAGCCATGGCTACACCACTACACCCAAAGGCTATACAATGATCCTCTATCCTAGGGTCCTAAGACGGCCTAGGTTTGACTATATCTACCCTATATCCTTGATGCAATCATTCTTTACGAAATCCTAAGTATTATGCATGCAACAAGTGAATATAACAATTTGAAACAAAATATATTTACATAAAACAAATAAATAAATATGGGTATTTTGAAAGGTAATTTTAATTTCAGAAAGTTTTTAAGTGATTGGCCCTTTTGACTTTCCTAGTTGAGTTATCAAGCTATCAATCCTAAATTTTTTCCTTAACCTGATTAATAAAAACTTGGTTTCTATTTTGAAAAAGGTTTGTAATAGCCAGCCAATCGAGGTTAGGAAAAAAATTGATTAAGTTAGATCAATTAAGTGGATTGATTCAATTTAGACACTGGTTAATTGAAAAATAAAATAAAAAACCAATTTTCTTTATAAATGGTTTTGAAAACCAAATATTTCATTCTAGTGTAACGAATACCACTTTCAATCTTCTAAATTTAATTTTAGCTTTCAAAATATCTTTTGAATGACAATAGTTATTTATAAATAACTAAAATTATATCTACTTGCGAAAAATAAGAAATTGAAATAAAATTTACAAAAGGGGGGAAATCAACTTTTTACATGTTTTAAGTCACTCCATAGTTTCCTACAAATGCTTATATACCCACTATTCGCGATCAGACTTTCATAGTTTATTTTCCAAAAATATTAATGGGTTGATTTATTTTAATTTTTAAAATTGACTAAATTTAAGTTTATAACCATTTTAATTTTAAAATAAAGAATTTCTAAAAAATGGTCCTAATTTTTCAAGTTCTTATTTTTGAAAAGCTCTAAATAAATCCTAACCTTTCAAAAACAGTTCATTCATTTTTATTTTTGGGAAAGCAAAATTTCTATGTGACAAAAATTTTATTCTTATTTTTTTATGTTATTATTATTTTTTATAAACATCACTGGACCTTCCTTTTATCTTTTTTTTTTTCCTTTTTTGGGATTTTGTTTCTTTTTCTCTTTTCTTTTTTTTTCATTCTTATTACAACATAATAAGAAAGGAAAGAAAAGTAAAGAGAAAAAAAATTTTACAAAACAACAACAAATAAACCAAAAAGGAAAATGAACCGAACTTAGACACAAAGCAAGTATGCATGAGTTGGATAGTAAGTCCAAGTTGGATGATGGATTCGAGTTGGATGACCTTATCATGTGCCTAACACATGCACAACAAGAAGGAAGAGGAAGAAAACATAATGCTCATCATTAGGAGGTTGCTCCAAGATGTCTTAGTGGCTATTTCAAGATAGTAAGAGTGATTTTAGGAGAATTTTTTGGGACAATGTGGGTTTTCCTAAGTGCCATAGCCTAAGGTAGTAGTTTAGTGGTGGTAGGCACTTAGGCAGTGGCAATGGAGTTAGGTTGTGTGGCTGGTGGTTACTGGAGCTTCGAAGAAAGGCTAGGTCTTAGGTTTTAAAGGGTTACAATTTCGGTTATGGCGATAGATTGGGTGGAAATTTGGCTAAGCTAAGGTTTTTGGATGGTGGCCGATGAGTTGGAAACCCTAAGGTGGTAGATCTCAATTTAAGAAGCATGACGAACTATGGGAATGGGCATTATCGAGAGCTCGAAGTTTAGGGAAGTTGGGCTATAGTGTTAGACTAACTTGAAGAGCTTCACTTTGAAGCTTCAGCTAGAGAGAGAGAGAGAGATTGGGTGAGTGATTCGATGAGTTTTTATTTTTTTCAAAACTTGTTGATGAACCAACAATGTTCCCCAACCCTCATTTTATACTAATCAAAGCTTAACTATGCATGGAAAGTTCAAAAAATCATACTAAATAGAAGATTCACATTCATGGCATTTGACTCACGACTTGACTTTTTTTCATTTTTTACCATAATTTTTCCGTGTAATCGAGTGAATATGGACGACTTCTTGGACTCAATGCAAAATAAGCCATGTGGAGTATGCAATTGTGCCATGGAATTGTATGTACGTGTGTAGAAAACACATGCACAATTATTGGGGGGGGGGTTGAGTGAATAGAGAAGAGGAAAATCTAGGATTGCTTATTTTTTCCAATTTCACAATTAGATTTTGTTGCTCAAATGAATGGATCTGAACACGTCCTTTGTTTCAATTAGTAGTACTCTATGTTGTCAATGTAAAGAAGCTAAGATTCTGGACAAATTTTGATTAAGAAATAAGAAAAAGGCTTGAAAGTACAGGCTTCATGCATGGTAATCTACAAATTTCAAGCTTTCATAACTGTTTCTTAATGGGGGAGACATTAACATGGTGCCACATCAGCCATACAAACTAAGCGCAAGCAATTATGTGTAACTGCCCAACACATAGGTAAATAAGATACAACACATGGCTATAGGTCATTAAAGCAAAACAAAATACACTATATGCATTTGGTTGGATTCAAACCTACAACCTCCTCCTCTTTCCAATACCAAGTCAATAAGCTTAACTAGATGGGTTGTTGGCCCATGCCTTAATTCTTTTACAAACAAATTCTTTATGACTGCTTAGAACCCAATTAGAAAATTAACTAAACTAAACCCAATGACCCTAACACAACTCAAAATCCTTATTTTTCTCAAAACTACTTAGCTAAAAATAAAAAGTCTACTTTTCTATTTTCATAAAAAATTCTTTTTTATTTCAAATTTTTATAATGAAATTATCTATTTCTCCTTTTTATTTTTCTAAAATTTTTATTTTTTTGAATTTTCTCTTTTTTCTACTTTTTCTAAATTTTCTATTTTTTGTATTTTTTTGAATTAAGACAGTTTTCCCTATTGTAAAAATTCTAAAATTGTAGAAGGGTAAAAATAGGGTGTCTACAAATGCTACCTAAGAACTGCCATGCCTTGAGAGTGATAAAATCATAACAATCCCACTATATACACTAACCTACGATAAAAGATATCAACTCAACTGTTATCAAAGACTTAGTATACATAAGGCACATACCACCAAACAACTCTAAAATATATTCAATTTAATAGCTAAAATAAAATACAAACATTTGGTCCATTTATTACTTTGAAACATAGAAGTCTGATTAATATAATTCATTTGAAAAATATTTGGAATTTTTGTATAAGAAAATTTATAAAAGAATCCAAAACTGTTATTACAATAAATACAATATTATAAGTTAGTCTGGGTCATTCAAACAACCCAATTGACTACAAGCAAAGACAAAAAGAATGTTCCAAATCTATTTACTCCTTATGCTAGACCTATTGCCTGCCATATGTACATTTGGAGGTTGGTAGATCTTGATATTTATCTTCTAGGATATGCAAAAGAACTATGGGGACATGAGTAACCACCGCTCAATAAGGGTATGGAGATGAAAGCATACATAGCACAACAATCAATTAGAGTTATTATTCAGTTAGTTAGATGCGATGCAATGTAATGCAACAAGCATATGCCATTTATATGACGTTGTCTAGTTCTCTGTGAAGTTAAAAAAATTGTGCTACTCTAACCCAAGTTGAGGAGTTTTAACGAGATAAAGGCTTGCCTTCAAGCAAATCTCCACCAAATCCAAGCTTGTACAATAAAGCTTACTCCCCTCAATACCTCTTCAAACTAACTCCCCAAACCTTACCCTAACTTCTTCTCTTGTCACTTAGTTAGGCCTTAAGGTTAAGTGAAAGCCAATTTCCGTTCCCTCTTCGAAGGGTTAGTATTTAGTCAGACAACCCTAATCATTCCCTAATGGGTTGCAATGCATGACTAGTTAGTAGTTAAATCTAAGTTTAGCTTAATCTGTTTTAGGGAAACTAACCAATTGTAAACACTCAAATCAAGAAGTAAGACATAGGAACACAATCAAAACACGTATCATAATAATTAGATAATTTAGCAAATAGTTTCTAAGCACATACATTGCATATGCATAATCAACTACTTTACAATAAAAAATAAGTGTGCACATTAGCCTCTAAGTACTTTTATATAGTACTCTAAAATACCATTAAGCATTGATTCTACTTACCTGGATTCCCATTTGTTCTTATAATTTAGATGCCCCAGTCCTTTTGTCATCTATTGTCCCTAATTGCAAATTATATTTTATTTTCTATACATTTCATTAGAGTAAGGTTTTTTTATTGTTGTACTTTTGTTTTAGCTTAACCTCATTTTAGTATGCCCTAAGTACTGGTTATGGATATTTAAGGGTTATTACTTTTATATAAGTTATTTTGACCTTCTACTTGATCTTTTACTAAGGTCTATTAGTTATATGGTACCTTCTACTTAAGTTCTTAATAAAGTTTTGACTTATATTCTTTGATACGGAACATTCTACATAACCTTCTACTAAGATCTTCTAAGCTTAGAGTACTTTCTACTCAAGTTTCTACTAAGGTCCTTAGTTATATTTTTTTTCTATTGAACCTTCTATTAGTAACTCATGTTTCATATTAGATAAACCTTTTACACAACCTTCTATAGGTCAGCAATTTGTACCAACAGTGACAGAAGCTTCTAAGAACCTTTTACAACTACCAACTCTTTCACCAGCTCATCCAAAAGTTCTACCTCACCTTCTCTAAGTACTAGATTTGTGTTAATTCACCAAAACTCCACTTTTTATACTTTTCTCTACTTTGTTTATGCGCAACCTTGCTAGTACTCTACCAATATCAACTCATATGGTTTGAAAACTCATCTATATTGACATGCACAACCCAAAATTCAAATAAAAAGAATATTAAATACAACTAATTAACTAATATACCTAAAATACATGATTAAGTCGAAAAATCATGTTGTTTAGTGTAAAAATCATTTATCTACAGCAGCTAAAATTTTTAATTTACTATTCATTATTAGTAATTTTCCAACAAAAATTATCAATTTAATAATTGAGTGAAAATCCTTATAAACACTTAAGTAAAAATCACCATGTTTAGCTTCGAAAAACCCATTTTGGTTAAAATCTCCTATTCCTATTTAAAAAGTAAGATCAACCCATTACATGTATAAAAAAAATTACTTAAAAAGTGATGGGAAATTAGATTTAACAAAATCATTTGAAAAATAGTGGATTTTCCTCAAATTTTAATTTATTGGTTCACTAAAAACTAAAAATTAAGCCAAATCAAAATAGAAGCTTTAGGGAAACTTTTTATATAGCAATTATCTCTATGATATAAGATATTTACAAAAAAGAAAAAAATTGAAAAGGAAATCATTTGGGTGTTTGAAAATTAAATGGAAATCGGTCTCAAATGACCTATTTCTTGAGGGCGATATATAAAATGAAAGATTTTTACAAAAATATTGATTTTTCATGAAAATGTGCTTAAAATTATGTAAGAATAATTTTTCTAGAATTTTTAGACAAAATTAGATATTTTTAACAAAACTTTAAAAATCGGGTGGAATATCAAACTCATTGGCATTTGGAGATCTAAGGGCCGTTGGTGGTAGGGATATTTTCGACCAAAAGGGGCATTGCTCCCTCTTCCAATGGCGGTGGTAGCCACTTGTCGTGAAGTTGCTTCTAAATTTGAGAACTTCGAACTTGCATATTATTGCCTAATTTTTCCTATTCTCTTTATATTTCTCTAAAACCCTCTAGAAATTCCCACGATTTTTTCCTTTCTCATAGGTACTCGAAGAGTCAAATAGAAGATGAACAAGGGTTTATATAGATCTTAGGTAAATGAGTTGGTTACATGCATGAGAAACAAGTCTTGGTATTTTCCTTTCTTCTTTGCCTAGTGTCGAGGGGTTTTTAACAAAATCATATTTTATCCATGGTTTTCACTCAACTAGTTTTGTTAAAACTACCAAAGCTTATGGTTTTTCCTACCATGGTTTTGGAAAACCATAAACTCTCATCCATTGTTTTATCAAAACTATGAGCCCTTTTTTATTTATTATTTTCCTATACATATTTTATTATATTTATTACTGTATGTAAGTTTTAACTTTACATGAAAACTTATATTAAACCCTTTATGTCATAAACTTAGTTACTTACATCCAATGATGAAGATGATTATTGTTGTTGTTATTGTTTTCTTATCTATTTAATTTATTTCTAAGTTTCGTTATATTTTATTGTTGTGGTTTTGTGACTTTGGAATTTAAAAAATTTTTGTTAGTTTTATCGTTTTAGCTTCTGTTAAAGTTTTATTACACTATTAAAATTCTAAATTTACAGAGTCCTTTTTATTAATTTTTGGAGTCCTATTGTTAACTCCGAGGTAATGGTCAAATTTTGTGGATTACTAAATTTGCAAGATCAAACTTTTACATATATAGTTAGCTCGATTTTTTTTTATATATATTTTTACAATTATTATTTTATAAGGTTGCCTCATGTTACTTTGTTATATTTCATTATGAGTTAATTCTATGTTCGAGATCTTGAAATCAAGTCTTAAATTTTACGAGTTTCTTATTTCAATGAATAACAAATAAATTTGAAAATCATTATCTTTTAACTTACATTGATTATTTTATGATTCAATTTCAAATACTTAAAATCTTTGTGTAGTTTTAATTAATTTATGCCCTTAGCATTTTTTAAGTTAATAATAAGGTAATCTTTTAAATATCCTAAATTTCAATGCTAAAGTCCTAGTTGCCAAATTGTGGGTCTCACAGAAGTTATAGCAAGTCATTTATGTATTCCGATCGAACCATGAAAATCTAGCTAAACAAATAAGTAAAGATATACCTAGCATCAATAGTCATGACATTCCAAAACTCGTTGTCATCATCTTAATAAACAAATTTGGTTGTCGCATTTGAACCAAATTGGGATATGCATCATTCTCTAAGTCTAATAGGTACTAAAAGTCTGTCTATTCGAGCAATTCCTGAAAGTTGCCAACATCAACCAACTCATCCCAATCGTACAACTGAGTGACCAAAACATATTGCTAGTAAAAATCATCACTAAATTGGTCATACATTTTGGTCATTGGAAGGGGCTCATTGAATGTGTGGGCATCGGTCAAAGCAAGTAAAGGTGGTGTTAGACAGCGAGATCAAGCGCATTTATTCTTATATTTAGTTGAGCATTTTTTTTTTAGATTTTGTGCAAGAGGAGGATTCCATGGTAATTGGGTAAGGATTTGGTAAAAGAGAAAGTGAAATGGAGGACTCGGTAAATGTGGTTTGTAGATATTAGAATGTGGGCACGTTTTGGTTTGGACATGTAATAGGATTCAACCCCATAAATTGATCACCCGTAGCCGAGCTAAAGAACTTTAAGGACTCACTCAAAGGATACTAGCTCAAAGCCACATTGCAGACGAAAATTCTTATCTCAACCTGATCCCCTATCGACCTGACTGTTAGACCTTCACTTATGTTAAACCCGCTCCTGCCTAGTAGTTGTGCTTTATCCCATAAAACAACTTAAGACTAATTGAGCCGAGCTCCCATTCCAACCATAGCACAAGCTAACTCCTCTTTAGAAGGACTAATTGACCCTCCACCAAACCCAAATCGGGTCAGCTCCTAACTGCAAATTCTTCTCTCACTTTCTCTTACTTGTACCATATTTCTAACATCTAGTTACTGGGTGACACATGTTTTTTATCATGACATTTCAAAAGGATTATTTCATCTTTTTATCTTTTATACTGAATATTCTTTATCACTTTTACCCCTTTTAATATGTTTTATGTAAACTAATTGTAAGAATACTCTTTTGTATTTTCATACATATAAAGTAACCACAGTGGATGGGTATATAAAATCCCACTTACTTATACATAGAAAATTAATGATCAATAGAGAAATTATTCACGTTTCCTTTGAGTAACCTTAGTGTTTTCATTATCCTTCAACTCTTGTCTATTCTCTTTGGTAAGAAGTAGTAGCAAGTAACCCTTCTATTTAGACCAATGAGTCACATTTGGTGGATTTTAGGTCGAGTAGAATCGAATGGTACGTCATATCCGTTTGGTAATTGCCTGAACTTTGCTGGCTTTTCTTCTGTTTCTTTCGGTTCGCTTCATTATAGTGTTTCTCCGTATGTCAAATCCTAAAGATGCATCAGCTTCACTAGTATTAGAGTACCATTTCGTTAGGGAGTGTATGTGAAGTTGCAATGAAGTTTTTGGTTGGCTTTGCTATTAGTAGCTACTGCAATGTGTTCATGAGGAGTAAGTCTAGATTTATGAGTTATATAGAGAAGATTTATGTGTTGACAAGTGTCATTTCGTCATTACTCTATTCTTACCCTACTTTTTACTTCGAAAATAAGGCAAGTTCATTTCTATTTTGTTCAAGTTGTTATTGATATTAAAATTGTTAGTGTGATAATCGGAATCTTGGGTAGTAAGGAAGCATTGTTTTCTGTGTTGTGTTGTTAATCTATTTGAGAAGTATTGTATCATGTTCGATTCGAGTTGTTATCGAAGGCCAGAGTAATAGTGCTTAACTTGGTCATGGTCATAATGGTAGTAACACCCCAGGGTTAGTTGATGACAAACTTGATAGACTCATTAACTTTGTTGAGAGTCTAGTTACAATAATATAAGTTAATAAGTAACAATCTTAGGGAATGCCATTGCATAACCTACCTGAAAATATTCAAGAGCGAGGTAGACAAGTCGATCGTGCAGTTCGACCAGAGTGAGTTAGAGGAGTTGCAAACCAAGCTGCTATACAAAGACTGGAGTTAGAGGAAGTTGAAGAAGATGATGAGGAGATTGATGCAGCGGAGTATGGATAGGAAGAAGAAGAAGCTGGTTATTATCGTATATAAGAGCGAGGACCCTAAGCTCTTTGAGGGTTAGACAATGTCAAGGTCCAAATTCCACCTTACAGTAGAAGTAGAAATGCCAATAAATATTTAAAGTGGGAAGAGAAGGAAGAGAAGGTGTTTGACAATTATAGATATACAGAAGCTGTAAAAGTCTAACTTACTACACTTAAGTTCTTAAGGTATGCCACTATGTGATAAAAGAATCTGAATGCAACCAAAATAAGGTATGGAGGATGAGGACTAAGGACCTGGGATGAGATGAAAAGATTGTTAAGGGGTAGATTTATGCTCAAGACTTACCTATAAGCTACATTTGCAAAGTTGTAAGAACTACGCTAAGGAGGCCAATCTGTTGATGACTATGTGAAAGAGTTCCAAATGCTTATGATCCAAGTCGACGTAGAAGAACCAAAGGCTTGTACAGTGTCAAGGTTCATTTCTAAACCTAAATATGAGATTCATAACATTATGAAGGTACAAAGGTTTTATACCTTGAAAGAGGCGATTAAGATAGCGTAAACAGTTGAAAAGTAAAGGAGAGGTGCTCTAAGTAGACCTAGACCAACATTTTATTAAACCCTTCCTTGCATTGACTTATTCAAATTAAGTTAAGGAAGCCATATTGAGCCGAGGAAAGAAATGACCGACCTGATGACAACCAAGCGAGCCAATAGGGCTGAGCTAGTCAACCAGGTCGAATTGAAGCTAGGCCAACCCTAAGGACATATGAAAAAGGACAAACCTTCGGATGGAAGACTAGTGAGGTGAAGTGCTTTAAATGCTCAGGTTTTAAACACATGGCCGCTGATTTTCCGAAACAACATGTCATAGTGCTTCGAGGAGATGTAATAGGCAACACTGATGAGAACGAGCTCAAAGAGGATAGGGGTATTGGAAAAGTTGAGGCCAAAGAGGAAGAGGAGACTTGTGTCTATGCCAACTAAGGACAAGTGATGCCCTTTGATACAAACTTGTGGATGAACACGTGAACTCAATATCACACTTAACCAAAGGGGTGGGTCTAAGCCTCCAAATGGCTTAAAAGGTAAATGATAGTCTAAGGTTGAGGAGGGGGTTCTCGTACATTGACGAAGGACTACAATTTAGTAGAGGGTTCGGCTCGGCATGCTGGTTGGTTACCTTGGCAACACCTTAGATGGCATGGAGAGCAAAGTAGCTCGACAGATCGAATTAAGGCAAGCTCTGCTCCTTTGCTGACCTCAAAACTTCCCCGACCTTACAAGCTACACTGGCTTCATGATAAGGGTACTTTGCACATAAGTGAACAAGTAACTATGCCATTCATTGTTGGGAGTATGTATAGGGACGAAGTAGTATGCAATATTGTCCCTATGGAAGCTTTACATCTATTGCTTAGATGACCTTGGTTGTTAAATCGACGTATCACTCAAGATAAATATAAAAACACCTATGCCTTTGTTAAGGATAGAAGAAAGATCATGTTACAACCCATGACACCGACCTAAGTGAATAAGGAACATAATTAACTCACCTATGTTAGTTAGAAGAAAGCCTTAGTGATGAGCTAAAGAGAGGTCCAAGCTACTAAGAAGGCTAATGAAGCTATGTTTTCGCTGGTTAAAATATTGTTGGAGGTAAGAGATTTGAAGGGTATTCCCGATGAGATCCGAAGCCTACTAAATAAGTTCTCCTATCTATTTCCTAAAGAATTACCTAGAGGACTGCCTCCAATTTGAGGCATAGAGCACTGTATTGATCTACAGTCAAGCATCGCCCTACCAAACCGACTTACATACAAAATGAACCTTGAGTAAGCTGTCAAGCTAAAGAGACAAGTAGATGAACTTGTGGAGTAAAGATACGTAAGGGAAAGCATGAGCCCTTATACTATATCAGCTCTAATCATCCTTAAGAAGGATGGAACATAGAGTATGTCTATCGACAGTTGAGCAATCAACTGAATTATTGTTAAGTATAGATACCCGATACCAAGGCTCAATGATATGTTAGGTGAGCTTCATGGCGCAAAGATATTTTTGAAGATTGATTTGCGAAGTAACAACCACCAAATTTGTATAAAACCAAGTAATGAGTGGAAAACTACCTTCAAGACTAGGCATAGTTTGTACAAATAGTTAGTTATATCGTTCGGACTTACTAATACATCGAGCACATTCATGAGGTTAATGAACCATGTGATGCACCCTTTGATTGGAAGGTGTGTGGTTGTGTACTTCGATAACATATTGTTATACAGTATCAATCTGCATGATCATGTTTATAGGCACCTAATTTTTTCCTCCTTTATTTATGTTATATTTTTTTATTTCATTTCCCTCTTTTTTCTTTCTTTTCCCAATAGGCCCTAAATTAGAAAAATTCAAAAAATAGGGAATTAAAAGAAAACCCTAAAAATTAAGAAATCTTGAAAAAAAAAATAAGGATCATAAAAAAACACAAAAAATAAGGAAAAGCAAAAAAAAAAAAAGAAATTTCATAAAGAAACCATAAAAAAGATAAAAAAAAAAATTAGAAAATGAAGTTTAAAAATTTAGAAATTTGAAAAATTACAAAAAAGTAGAAAAATTAAATTCAATTAAAAGATTTTAGGAAATAACTTGTTTTTATGATTAATTTTGGTTCAGAAGTTGGGAACTTGGGCTTTGATTTAAATCTAGCTCAGGCTAACTAAGTCCATATGTACAATTTGATTGCACATATAGACAAAGCACAGGCTAATGGCCTAACGATTAAGCATATGGATATAACATTAGCATTGAGCATGAGGTCTTAGGTTCGAAACTTAGCTAAGGCAGGGAAGCCTTTTTCTTACCTTTCATTTTCAATCGCATCAAGGACTACTACGTATTAAGATATGATTGTGTCCTAATACGTGGCATCCTCGGATTCAATGGCTCTGCTGATGTGACGCTACCTAGCATGCTACATCAGCTACCATATGTCACGAATGACACATGGCACGTCAGGGTTGGATGGTACGGTTGACGTAGGGAAAAGGAAGGACAGGGAGGGAAAAGGGGCTAACGTCGCACTACGTCAGCCCCTTTGCCCTCCCCTTCCTTTCTTTTCCCTTCATTTTTCCTCTCTCTCTCTCTCTTTCCCTCACTTTCTCTAGATTTTCTCCCCCTTTCTCGACTCAAGAACACCCGACCCCTTCAATTCAGCTCCCTTTCTTGTACAAATTTTGCATGCACTCATGCAATTGCTTGTTTTAATCTTGTTGAGAACATAGCCTATTATGAATCAGACCCACTAACTCGTCCAAATTTGGTCAAAAACGAATTCAAGTTGAGCTCCTAAGTTGGGAAAAAAGCTAAAATCTCAACATTTACATTCAAAATCTGATATGAGCTTTCCATGTTTTCTGGGAACAATTCGAGTATAAAAGGGTATTGGGGGAGCTCACATAAGTATGGACTGCTACTCACAAGAAAATTGAATCACTCGACACAAGCCCTCTCTCCCCACAATCACTTTCTCTCTCTAACCCACTCTCTTTCTCTTTGATTCTCTCTCTTCACTCCAACCCGAACTGCACCACCACTCTAGGAAGATTACCTACAGCTTAAGCTTCCTAACCCAGCTACTCTCGACCCCCACCGCATATCCAGCAACTACTCCTAACTACCGCACCAACCACTACCACCACTCATCTTTGAACACCCTCTAAACTAATCTCAAACGCCGCAGCATTTTTTCTATCCCCCATATTCCCAATCTGAAACTCACGAATCTTCTTTCCCCCACTCATTTTGGTCAACGAATCAGCCCTAACGAAACCTCACCATTTTGTTTTTTTGAATTAAAACAAAACCAATCCACTAAAGTTTTACAAAAACAAAGAGCTATATATGTTTGATCGCGAATAGCAGGTACGTAGGCACTTATGAGGTGATAATAAAAATAAAAAATAAAAAACCTAATTTTCCTCTTTTTAGCTTAGATTATTTCATTTGTCCAATTAGAAAAGTTGAATTGAGTTCCATCTTATAAAATAAAAAGGTATTTTTAAAGATTAAAGTTAATTTTGGAAAGTCAATGGTACCCGTAAAGGTTTAAAAGTCCTAACCTCTAGATCCAGATTCTTTGGTTTTCAAAAAGCCATTTTATAACTCGGATTTAAATCGATAGATCGGTAGCTAATTATAATCAATCCACCCAATTGGTTATAACTTAACCCCCTTTCTCGACTTTGGTTGGGTGGTGACTTTAAATCTTTTCAAGTTGAAAATGGCTTTCTTTACTAGTCAAGGACTAGTACTAAACAAGTAAGGGTTTAATACTGGTTGGTTTAGAGAAGACCTAATTTTATAAAAAGAGCCGAGAAGGTGAAAAATCAGGCTCGACAATGTTCAATGTCTCCGAACAATATTTAACATTTTATGGCCCAAGCAGCTATATGGGAATTTGAAGAAATGTACTTTCTGTTATACTGAAGTGATTTTTCTTAGGTTTGTAGTGTCAGGGGAAGAAATCCAAGTAGATGAGGAAAAGATCCGAGCTATTTTAGAATAGCTTAGGCCAAAAACTATCATTGAAGTTTGAAGCTTTCATAGCCTAGCTTCTTTCTATAGGTAATTCATTAAAAACTTTGATACAATAGCCGGCCCCTTGATTGACTTGACAAAGAAGAGTGATGGGCTTAGATGGAACAATCAAGTTAAACAAAGCTTTAGAGAGATTAAGGAGAAGCTTACCTCTACTCCTATGCTATCATTACCAAATTTTAACAAGCCCTTTGAATTGGAATGTAATGCGTTTGGCTTTGAAATTGGTACCATCCTGATGTAAGAACGATGACTTGTCGCCTACCATAGTGAGAAGCTTAGTGGTGATGCTTGGAACTATTCTGTGTATGAGAAGGAGTTCTACTCTCTTTTTCACGCCCTTACTATTTGGCAACACTATCTACTGCCACAAGAGTTTGTTATTTATACAGATCATGATTCTCTAAAGAATCTTAGGAGTCAAAATAAACTCTCAAAGAGGTAAGCCAAATGATTAGAGTTAATGGAAGGATTTTCATATGTGATTCGATACAAGAAAAGATGTGTAAATGTGGTCACTGATGCTATATCATGTCAATAAACCTTATTAATCACCTTGCAGGCAAAATTATAATGATTCTCACTCATTATTGAGCAATACGCTCATGATCCTCATTTCATCCTTATCATAGAGCAATGCAGGGATAGAATTGCTGTTAAGGGATATTATCCTAAGAAAGGCTATCTATTTAAGGACTAAAAGCTATGCATACCAAACCATTCCTCACGTGAGCTATTGATCAAGAAAGCTCATATCGATGGATTATCAGGTCACTTTAGTAAGACCAAGATAGCCAATATGTTGAAGGAGAACTTTTACTAACCAGGTTTGTCCAAGGATGTCTATAAAGTAGTTAGTGATTGTGAAGTGTGCAAACGAGCTAAGGGGAAGAAAGAACACCATGGAGAATACATCCCTCTACCAGTACCAACCTTATCTTAGGCCAACCTTAGAATGGACTTTGTCCTAAGGTTATCCTAGATGTCCAAAGGAAAAGATTCAATAGTTTTTGTCTTGGACAGCTTCTGCAAAATGGTACACTTCATCTCTTGCGATCGGACTAACGATGCTTTATTTATTACTGATTTGTTTTTGTAGGAAGTTTTCCGACTACATAGGGTACTAAAGACTATTATTTCAAATCATGGCATAAAATTTTTTAGCTATTTTTGGAAGACTCTTTAGTGAAGACTTAGAACTAAATTAGTATTAAGCTCCAATAGCTACCCTCGGACTGATGGCTAGACAGAAATGGTAAACAGGACACTAGACAATCTACTTAGTTATCATAGAAATGAACTTGAGGGATTAGGATTTGTCCCTATCAGCTGTAAAGTTGACATACAATCGAACTGTCCATAACATCACTAGGAAAACCCCATTCTAGGTCGTTTATGGCCTTAATCCTACTATTCCCCTAGATATGATCAGTATCCCAGCAATTGCTGAAGAGAGTTGATTTAAAGTTAATCAAGCCTAAGAATTGCAAGTGTTACACTAGTTTATAACTAGGAAGATTGTCAGGTTCAATAAAAAACAACGTGAAATTAGTAGCCCAGGCTATCAAATTATCACTTTCTAGCTAGGAGATTTAATATGGATCCACCTGAGCTGAGAACAATTCTCGCACTTGAGACAAAGCAAACTATCTCTTCGAGCTGATGGTCCATTCAAGGTCCTAAAGAAAGTTAATCGCAACACTTACCAGATTGAGTTACCTAATAATTATGGTGTTTTCCCTACTTTCAATGTGTCTGATCTAATTTCTCATCAACTAGCAGAAGAAGACCCTATAAGGGCCCTAGAGCAAAGGCAAAGACCACTCCAAAATTTGAGGACAAATGTTTTTGACTCATAGGCAGATGATATGAATCATCCCCTTAGACTGATCACCCGTTACTAAGTTAAAGGATTGCAAGGACTCATTAAGAAGATACTGGCTCAAAGAAATATCATAGATGAAGATTCTTATCCCAATTCGATCCCCTACCTGCCTAACTACCAAACCTTCACATGTGTCAAACCTACTCCTACCCAGCAACTATGCTTTATCCTAGAAAACAACTCAAGACTAGCCTAGCCGAGCTCCTGATCTGACCATAGTCATCTAACCGTAACTTAAGTTAACTCCTCTTCAGAAGGACTGATTAACCCCCAACCTGACCTACATCAAGTCGGCTCCTAACTACAAATTCTTCTCACTTTCGCTCACTTGTACCATATTTCTAACATCCAACTACTATGTGACATATGTCTTCTAACACGACATTCTAAAAGGATTCTTTTCTCTTCCACACTAAATATTCTTTGTCTCTTTTACCCCCTTTAATATGTTTTATATAATCTAATTGTAAGAATACTCTTTTGTCTTTTCATAAATGTAAAGTAACCTTAGTAGATAGGTATATAAACCCTCCCCCTACTTGTTTATAGACAATTAATGATCAATACAGAAAATATTCACGTTTTCTTTGAGTAACCTCAGTGTTTCCATCATCCATCAACTCTTATCTATTCTTTTTAATAAGAAGTGGTGACAAGTGATCCTTTAGTTCGGATTAATGAGTCACATCTGACGGATTATTAACCAAGTAGGATCGAGTGATGTATCATATTCATTCAGTAGCTGTTTGGACTTTACTAACTTTTTTTTCCGTTTCTTTCAGTTCGCTTCGTTTTGGTGTTTCTTTATGTATCTAACCTTGGAGACGCATCAACATGGGTACTTTATGAGGGGGAAATGGCTTTATATAGCCATTCTTCAGGCTACAACGTCTAGATGTTGTACCCAACATGAGACGTTGTAACCCTAATAGCCATTTTTTTTTTTACTATTGGTGCGACAATGTCTATAAATGTTGGGGCTATAATGTCTATGGCTGTTGGGGTTACAACATCAAGACGTTGTGCCCTAACAAGTAAAAAAAAAATGTCTTCTTCTAACCTAAACTTATTGTTTGCAACATGGGTACGTCAGGGGCAATTGATTAATTAATAAATATGATGATTCATAGATCTTCAGTCAAGGGAATCCCAATCATGGGTATACACATTTATTGAATACCATAGGACAACTGATCCCGAGGTATCTACCTATTACCACTCCTCTTGTTTACTATGCTAACCTAGTTTAAGACATCCCCTCGCCGTAATGCAATAACCACCTTCCATAACTAGCGAGAATGTAGATGACTATGAGGATTTCAATATGGTATGTATCCTTTGGAATTGTCTAATATTAGTGACAGCGAATATACATCTTTAGTTGGTATAGATATCATTTGTAAATTGAGAAACCGAGCACATTGTAATTATATTTATCTCCTTATGGTTAGGAGGACTTCACAAAAGACTCCTCCTAGACCTAGTTGCATGGGGGATCACTGAGCAATATTGGTTCTACTGTGGCTGAGGTTCCTTTAAAAGATAGAGGAGGCAAACAAGTGATGTTTGGAATTATTTTGTTATTATAGTCGAAGAAGGTATAGCTAGGTGTATGACATGAAATAAACCTTTATTTAGAAAGTCCAAATCGAGAATGGGTTACCTTACTCAACATTTAAAGATGCATCAAAAGAGGAACGAACCACTAGTGAGAGTCCCAAATGCTCCATCGATAGGAATTTCGTTGGCTATCGAGGAAAGCAACACATTGTTTATATTCAACTAGGAGGAGGCACAAGAAACTTTCGTTCAAATGATGGAAACCGTCAACATATTGTTTAATGCAATAGGCCATGAAGATTTCGAAGAATTAGCATCAGGCTCATTACAACTAGAATATAAGCATACAAAGGGGCAAACCCTGTAAAATGAAATAATCGAATTGTTCCTACATAAACGAGATCGATTGAAGGTATAACTACATAGTCTCGAATCTAAGTAGTAGGAATCCGAATCTTTCCCTCAAAATTATATATTTTTTTTTACATTAAAGTATTCTTGTGTTCTCACTATCTTTGTTTTTTTGTACAGCGTCTCTTTTACATTGGACATATGGAAGTTATCGCTTATCAACATTGGCAATAGTTATATGCAACTTACGGCACACTGGATTGATGAAAAATGGTGGTGCAGAAGCAAATCATCATGTTCATGTTGTTTTCGGGAGCTCACATAGGTCTGGCAATCGCATCTAATATCTTGGACACCATTCAAACCTATGAAATTCGTTGCCTATTCAATATCGCCTTTGATAATGCATTCGCAAACACAATAGCAATACGGCCATTAGAATAGGAGCAGAACCCAATTTGCAAAAGGAATCTTTTCCATGTCTGTTATGAATGCCACATTCTAAATCTTGCAATACAAGATGACATGAATGTTTGTGGGATAGCAAATCATCTTATTAAGATCCGGTTAGCAATAAATTGTATCCATCATAGCAAACGGAAACACTTGGAGTATATCGATTGCTACCAAAATGAAAACTACGAGCTACTCATCCCACAGCATGACATTATCGCACAATGGAATTCTACACACGAGATGTTGGAAAAATCCTTGAAAGTTAGTGCTGTAAAGCATGACCAAGAACAAAAAAAGCCAGTCACTAGATTAGTCTAAGTTTGTAGAAAGCTCGAAAGAACTAATAGGAGACAGTACGAAAGGAACAAATGACAAATGAAAGTTAAGAAAAACCCACGATTAGCTCTAAAGGATATGATGCACCAATGGAACTTCTAAATACTCTTGACACAATTCAACATGATGCACAAATCAATCTAGTGAGGTTACTCACCACCTAACCCAACTAACCTTGCTCAAGGGTTAGGATAAGAGTAAAATCAAGAATAAACAAATAGTGTTTACTCAAGGAAGAAAAATACTCAAGTGTATTCAGAAAATCTATCTTTGCAGCTACAAGTACAAGGATATTTATACCCATAAGTTAAGGCAACTTGCCTAAAAAGGAAAAGACAAAAGGGACATTTCCTAAGGAAGTAATATACAAGATACAAAAGGGGTAAAAATGGATATACAAGAAAAGCAATCATTGATGCAACAAATTTTAAGCATTATATTATACACGTGGCGATGCTATATTGGTGAGGTTGTTAAAAGATGTAGACAAATAGTATAGACAGTTGGCTTATTCGAACAGGGATGGCTTCGTCAATTCAGACTCTTTGTTTCTCAGCTTCTCAACAAGGAAGATGCCAAGTAATTGGTCGGCTCAGGCGAGCGTGAGTAATCATCAATTCGACGTATTAGAAAAAGATAGGCAGTTATACGACTCAGCATAAAGGGTAACTCGATAAGGAAATACTCAACCTTAGTAAAAGTTAGTTGGAACAGAAAGATTCATCGTACCAACCCCTCTAATCCTCGAGCTTGGCTGGGGGTTAGAGGTCTGGTAACCTAATTCCCATCAATTAGTAATTTGCATTACTTAAAATTATTATTATATTCATGGGGTCTAATGTTTATTCAAAAGTAGAATTTATTCTTACATTACAGTAATACTTTATACTAAACACTTTACTAACTGGTAATATAGGTTTTAAAGGCCTTTACCACGTTCTACAACCCCCACATCCATCGGAAAGCCAAGATCTTAAGCTTAGCCAAATTTGCATGGCAAATTAGAGGAAAACAAGCAACTTATGCGAGTTTCTATATGCCTTCATCTAACTAATGATGATTCTTTCTAGCTGCTATTATTCTACCAACAATGCTGCACTTCTGAATCTCTTCGATATTGTTTATATGTTGGTAAACTTTACAAATGGACATTGCTCTTTCCTACCATCATGGTGATAATAGCTAAATTACTTGCATACTTTTGCCTCTTTCCTCTCTTATTTTATAATGCTACAATACTAGATCCAAGCTACAAGTTCCATAATACTTATAATTTCCAAGATGAATTTTATCGAAACATTTGTGTAAAAGATGCTATGATTGAAGCTGCAAAGCTTTACACGAAAGCTGAGAGCATACTCAAATACTTGTTCTTCTATCATAAAGGTAGAATGCAACCATCGTCTTTACCATCTTGATCCAGTAGTCAGACCAGTAGTTCTTATGCTTTAGCCATAAGAAGAGGAAGCAAATCACCTAGATAAGTAGGAGTTCGATGACTACCAATGACACTATCAGTGAAACTTTTAATGGATTATTGGTTTACCAAGTCTAATAACTACGAGAAGAGAGGTTGATATGGGTGTCCTTAAGTGGTAGGTAGCAAAATCGCACATGATGCTTACCTTATCAATTATTGTAAGGGATGTTTTAGGGGCTCTGGCTTTGATGGTGTTGTTTGAATCAACTTTTAACTTGGGCAGGCGAGTCCTCAGCTCCCATCACCTTTAGCTCAAAACTGAAACCATTGAAGCCGCTTTATGCTTTAATGACTAAAGGGATGATCGAAAGAGGAGACAAAGAGGTATGGAATCAATTTTTAACCGTAAGGAAGATGATTGAGCAACGCGATCATTTAAGGCGTTGGAAAGGGGAGATGAGATGCGATGGATTGATGATGATGGCGATGAGTACTGGTTAGAAAACATTTTATTCCATTTCGTGATAAATATTAGTTGTGCTAGATTGCTGTATATATATATTATTAGAGGTTTCACATTTTAAGTATGTTAGCTTAGTTGCTCCGTCTTAAATATAATTTAAATACCTGTCTTAAAGTACAATAGTACATAGAAAGTTTAATTACATTGTTTCATGTAAGTAAAGGCATTAGTTATTAGATTCAATATGAAGATATGTTAGATCCTAAGGTGAATGAGTAGGGTCTTCATTGAATCGTAGTAATGGGTGTAGCACTCTAACATATTGATTCTTTGACTGATTAGCTCATTTGTACTTTGAATTTGATCTTCATTTTCTAACAATTAAAATTGTATTTATACCCATCTATTTATCATATTACGTCTCTGTTTCTTTGCTTTGTGGATGTATTTTGACCTTAGGCCCATCTAATGAACTTGTATGAATCTGAGTGTACCTACTTTAATTTAGGTTCATGCAATTTTTATTGATTTGATCTAATCATCCAAATTCATATAATATTTAGCTAGTTTGATTCATGAACGCAATGTCACTTAAAAGACTTAAATTAACTCGAATTTTAATTTAAAATATATTTTCCTAAATAAATTAGGTGTATTAATCTATTAAATCATTCATTAATATCTTACTTAAACTCAACTTGCTTATTCAAATTAAAACAAATAGATTGGTTAAATGAAATGGTATAAAGAAATCACAATAGTTTTTATTATTTTTTTATTTATTTAATATAATATTTGAAATTTAAAATTGCATACATGTTATACTTATTGATGTAATATAATTCCAATAAAAAAGCAACCAATAAAATAAATAAATTATTACATTAAATAAACTTTTTTTATTTAATATAATATTTAAATTTTAAAATTACATACAAATTACACTTACTAGTATAATTCTAAGAAAAATCAACTGATTAATATATTAAACGAATAAATTAATACATCAAATATACTATTAAATTAAAACTACTTAAAATATTATTTTTATTTATATTTTTTAAAAAAGGCTAAGCGTACTACATACATGCTTTCATGCTCATATTTGAGCAACCCACCAAGCTTATCTTGCTAAACATGCTTGTGCTCGCATGGCCCGCATGCCCATGCCCGCGCCCACTTGTACTCATACCTTCTACTTTTGTTGCTTGCTCATACCTAGGCAACCTATAGAGTAGGCCCAATTGTGCTTGTACTCACATGTTTAGCCCATTTACCATCCTTAAATCTAGGTAAAGTAGGTATCCATTTACCATATCCTAATTGCCAAATGAGATGTTTACTAATAGATTCACTCCCCAATAAAATACTTTGCTATCCCCACGAAGACCTTCCCCTATTAATAGCACTCAAGAAACCAAAATTCAAGAAATAAATACTGTTAAAGAGTTTAACCCACAAAACATTCGAATTACTCAAGATCCTCTACACTGATTTACCTAATAAGGTAGGTTAAAAGAGTGCAAATCTATAAAGCCCAATCTACCCCCATCCTTTGACTTAGTTAAATCTATCCATTTCTTCCAATTTATCTTAATCCCATTTTTAGTTCCACCAAGCCCTCCCCCACCCACACCAAAAGTTCAAAATTAACCCATTTACCTCTACACACCATTTTTTGGAAAAACCAAAAATACTCATTGAATAGGTAGGTATGGCATAAGTTACAAATTTAACCATGACATCCTTATACCCAATATACAATAAATTCCTCTTCCATCCTTCCAGTTTTTAAACTATTCTATCTTTCACAAATGACAAAGCCCCGTCTTTTAACCTCTTTCAAATAGTTGGTAAACCCAAGTATTCACCTAAGATGCCAGCACATCTATATGCAATTCCTAGCTATACTACCAATTAAGATCATCTAGAGTACTTTTCCTAAAACCCATAGAACTCTTGTTATAATTTACTTTTTGTCCAAGATCTTGACAATACTTTTCAATGATTTCCTTCAAACAATGCAAATTATGCTTCTTAGCCTCTAAGAAGAATAATGAATCATTGGCGAAGAATAAATGAGTTAACATATGACTCGTTTCTTTTATCCTAATTCCCTTCAATGAACCACTCAATCTAGCCTTCTTTATCATGATAGATAAATAGTTTGTAACTAAACAATCAAGTTAGAACTCACTTGTTAAACATATGATAAACATTGAAATATATGATACTCGACTTATGTAGGCTTATATATCCTTGCTTGGCACTTCTATTGCACAGTTTTAGAAATTGTTGATCTTGTCCAAATACAATAAATTGAGTTCTAGATTGCAATCAACTTTTGAGGTTTATATAAGGTATTTACTATCCTAAACATGGATTATATAATTGGAAAATGGACGTGGCTTATGTTACTTATTTGCTATGTGAATATTATATATAAAAAGGACTATTACCAAAAATCAAATCTCTTGCTTCTTTGTTAAGGTTACGTCAACAAGAAATCCAACTAATCAATTGCTTTTTATTTGCATTTACTACAAATTCCTTTACTTAATTTGTCCCATATTCGCAAGATCATTATATTGTAGGATAAACTAAGTTTGATTCCTCCTACCATAGAGTTGTATCCGTAATAATTGCCAAAAAAAAAAAGAATAAAATAAATAAATAATCGTCCCATATTATATTTGTTGTTGTGGTGAGTTGTTTTCAATTGAAATCCAACCCCATTCGTAATTATAATAATATCCATAAACTACCTCTTTTCTTCACCATCCTTTTTCATCGGTGTGTGTGTGTGTTGTCTTGCAATGTGGTTTATTTCAACCGCTATAATAGAATGGAAGTAGTATTAAAAGCAGTACAACGTGCATTGCATATGCCTAAACTAAAAATAAATGGTAATGGAATAAAGTAATACTAGATTTCATAGATTCTCAACGTCAACCTAGATAAAGAGAGTTGGTGAAAAAAAAAAAAAAAACTATATAAAGATAATAATTGCTATGAAGTGGGACGGTGAGGGATAAAAAAAAAAAAAAAAAAGATTTATTGGATATTATTTACCTGTGTATATATTTACCCATGGAATGGACAGTTTTCAAAAAAATTACAACTCGTGCTTTATACACAATGGATAGATTATAATTTTATTTATATTTATAAGCTATATATAAATAATTCATGATATTCAACACTATTATATAATTTTATTATTATTTTACTAAAGCTATTTTTTTCTTCTTTTACAAACGATATTATAATTTGGAGAGGAAGGATTTGAATCTTATCCATCCCAATAACAATACTCATACCACTAGAATAAAATCATATTATTATTCCAACCGTTTTGCGGTCAACCGAAACGGATAATTAAACAATCAAGTTGGAAATTTGTTGAACATAGGACAAGCACTGCACTATATGATATATTGATACTCCAATATATAGGCAATAGGCTCATAGCCTTGCTTGGATAAAGTCTAAAAGTAAATCTTAAAAATTCATAACTCAGAACAGTAAGATAATTGTTGTATAAATAATAGAATAAAGTAATACTAGATTTCTTAACCGAAAAAAGTAATACTAGATATGATAAGATTATGAACATATGAAAAGGTGATGATTATTAGGTCAGAGATACGGAGATATTAAATTATGTGAAAGCCTCCATAATTCTTTTTAACATCTTTTTATTATTATTATAAATATCATCATGCCAAAAGATGGTTTAAACAACTGCATGTCTTTATAAGATTCCAGGGGTCAAAGCTAAGCCATTAGTTGAATATTCATCATCAACCTTTTCCATCTTTTAAAACCGAATTTTATTATCATTTTACACTTACTAAAGCTAAATCATATAATTAATGCAACTTTTTTCGTGGTGAAGAGAAAAGGATGACCAAATGACCAAGGTAGAACTCACTTGTTCAAAATTTTGCTTTATGAAATGATTGGACTAAATCATTCTTTAGGCTCGTCGTCATGCTTGGATAAAGTCTAAAAATAAATCTTATAATTACAATTCAAGACATTTAAATAATAGATTATAATATTGTATCAGGATATATTGATTTTTTAATAGAACAGACCAAATTAGATGCGTTCACCTAAAATTGTAGTATAATTTAGTGGTAAAAAATAAATAAATATTATTATTCTCTCTCTCCTTAAATTGGACTTCAATAATCGTTTTTCAATTTGGAGAGCTCGAACCCTCTCATCTTGTCAGATCCTTCCATGATATTAGCAATCTGGTTAGATAATGTTTGTCCTAAAAAACTCTAAACAAACTTTTTCTCTTAGGAAATTTTGCACGTTATGTCTCTAGGTTCCTTTATCAAAATTCCTTCACATAAAATTTGTCAATTTACAACGTTCAAATTGTAAGAATTTGAAAAGAAAAAAATAAATAAATAATTTAAGCTGGACAAGGAACATTTCCTTGCCAAGACATGCCCATTATTAGTGAAAGAATGTAACGGATGCATGAGGTCTACTCAGTGACACTGATGCTGGTTTCAATACATAGGATTTGAATTTTCTTTGATGTTCTCGAGTGATGAATTTTTAAGATTTACATATTTGTGTGTGTGTGGATTCTTCCTATCCTATTGATTTCATTTAGAAAATATATGGGTCGTCCTACAATACAGCAAGGATTCTAGTACTACTACTAGTATTGTTTCTTTCTATCAATTCTCCGAGTCATTGGCTGCTTAATGGATTCTCAACAATTCATAACACGAGAACATCAAAGAAAATTCAAATCCTTTGTATTGCTTTTATCTTTCTGCTTTTGTTGTTCATCGACAGCTTAAACACTCGGATTTCAGAGACAGGAAACAAAAGCGAAAAACACTATAAAGCGTGAACTAGACACCTCGTGTTTGGGCAAGATATGGTCTGCACACTATGAGGAGGACGAGGATTTTATAGGCCTACATTGCACCATTCTTATAAGTAATAGTTAATTCATGTTGGGATAAAATAAAAGAACACGACATGGCATAATCATCCCATTGAACCCTTTTTCCGGGGAAAAAAGAAAAAAAACTCACGTTAGTGATGAAAGAACGCAGTATCAGTATCAATAAAGTTTTAACAAATAAAGATATAAATTATAGTATTTTAAGAATTAGTTGCTATCATTCATATTTACATGTCAATTTATTGAGATACATGGTGTATTAATTTCGTTAAATATGTTTTCCAAGCTAGTGCACATTGATTTCATGCGGCCAGTACACTCATTTCTTATGCTGACTAAGGCCCACCACATAGAAATAACTAAATGGAGTTAAAATTATTGGCTCCTCAGTTCGAACCTAGAATATTAAAGGTCAAATCTATAAATTACACATGCCGCTTTAATAAACTTCCCAAATCATACCCATAGAACTATTCTCTTTTTTTTTTTTTTTAATGCTTACATAACTTCAGTAAACTTATCAAGGATCACGTCTAGGTGCTTCTAAAACCTACTAATGGCTTAAATGCTACGTTATAGGTTCTAGATGTATAGTTAAAAAAATCTATATCACTGATATGATTTAAGAAGTTCTTTTATCGATGTTATTTGTTTTACAATTTTAACATTAGCTAATCCAACAGCTCAAATCTGAAGATTCTCTAATACATGTAGTAATGTCTAGTAAGTATGCAATACTAGAAATGGATTTTTTCATTGAAAATATAAAAAAAAAATTCAAAAGTTAATGATTTATTTTCTAAGTTATAATAAAGTTTAGTATTGTGATTTAAAAATTTGGTATAGGGTAATTTTTGGAATTTCAAATAAATATTTATTCTAACTATATAATAGATTCTCGTATCATTAAATAGATAATACAAACTTTTTAGTTCCAGTCTAATATCTCATGTCTATTTTGTTTAATAACTTTGGTTGATATATAAACTAAATAATGGATTAAAGCATTTGTCCAAAACTATATTACAAAATTATAGTTGTCATATCTTTATGACACAAACTTAGATAGATTCTTTAGTCCATTATTAGGTTTGCATATTGGCTAAATTGACTAGACAAAAAGGTTTTATGATACTGGACTAAAAATAAAAAGTTTGTATAATATATATGGTGGTCCCAAAATCTATTTCACAGTACAAAATAAATATATTTTCAAATTCTATAAATAATCCTACACAAAACTCATAAATTATAGTATAAAACCTTATTGTAATTTATAATATGAATAATTAAATTTTATTTTATTTAATTTTTTCAATTACTAAAATCCGTCTCCAATAGTATACAAACAAAACTTAGTATAAAAGGATTGTATTGTTCTATTCTCTTGGTACTATGATATCCAATTCTTCTCATATTGTCCACTTTACTAATCAAGCACTACTTGAAGCTTTTTTTTTATATTTGCATCAAATTATGAACCTTCCATTTCAACAATAAAATTTGAAACTTTTTGAAAAGTTTCAATTGTATAAGAATTTTTTAGTTTAGCGAAGTTTATGTATTGATATTGTGGAAATGTATATGCATCGTTTTGTATTCTTTTGTATTAGTAGTATATTGTTTTAGTATAATTAGTTAGTTTGTTGATTGATACATGTTCATGTATAAGTATGAATAGTAGGCCTATACCATACTAAGTTAATTTTAATCAGTTTTACATATTTGACATTTCTTTTTTCATCTGTCTATTCACTCTTCTCTCTAGTTGCTTCGAAACCCTTTGTTCTCAAATTGCATATCAGACTAGGTGTGCATGAGATCAAGCATTTCTACACATTTGAAGTTGGACACTCACTCTTCACAAATATAAATTTATTGTTTTTCAAGTTTTTTTTTTTGTACATAGTATATCATATGAGAACCATGAAAAAAAATTAAAATACACTATAAATTGACATCAATATTGCAAATCATATCTATATTTATTTTATTGAATTTCAAATGTGAATTAAATGACTAAAGATTCACAAAAGTCAGTATATATGAAGAACATATTACTTAAAGTAGATTCATATTACACATTGAAAATTTCCTGGTCATTACTTCCAACTGAATTCGAAACTTGTAAAGATCAAGTAACAACTTCAATTAATGAAGCATTTGCAAACAAAAAATGTCATTAAAAAGTATTATTCCAGTGTTTCAAGAAAATCTATAGTATTTATTAATTAGTTTTCCTTTTTTTTTCCTTTGACAACTTTTCCCCCAAATGTTAAAGATCTACTTCAACATTGAGAATCCTTATCTCAGTAAGATGAGCCATATAATATATATATATATATATATATATACCCATAGACATATACATACATGCATATATACATATGTAGATATACACACATATTCTTAACAAGTTAAATAGGATAAGTGTGTTGAAGATGGAAAAAGAATAATGAGAAATCTCATATCGGTTAAAAAGGGGAAATGAGAAAGCCTTAAAATTTAATCGGTTGCAACATTAGAATGACTTAGACCATTTTACCATAAAGCAGTCTATACATGAGAAGTAGACCCACTTTTGGCTATTGATTAACACTTTCCTATGGTACTTACGTTGGGCTCTTCATGACTCCAACAGTGGAATTAGTGCTTAAAGAGAGCCTAGTGGCCCATACTAAAGATCCAAAGTCTAAAAAGGGGGGGGGGGAAGAGAGAGAAGCTCATTTCCTAGGAAACTAGACTAATGAAGAAGGCCATGACAAAGATTGGACCTATAGTCTCTGAGGTTCAAAAGTACAAGCTTTAAACAAGGAAAGGAAAAAGAGACCCAAGACCTCACAGACTCAAAAAACACAAGCCCAAGCATATAACGGTCAAAGTTTAAAAATGGGTGGAAAAATAAAAAAAGAAGCTCATTTCCTCGAGAACTAGGCAAGTGAAGAAGATTTCAATAGAGATTGGAGCTGTAGTCTTCAAGGTTCAAAAGTGCAAGCTTAGGTAAAGAGAAGAAAAAGAGACCTAAGGCCTCTTAAACTCAAGAAGCACAAGCCTAAACATATAACGGTAAGTCACAACTAAGATAGGCTAATTGGATTTAAGAGGGAGTGTTAAAGATGAAAAAAGAATAATAAGAAATCTACAATGGTTAAAAAAAGGAAATGAGAAGATTTAAATGGATTAGGCCATTTTAATATAAAGTAAGTCTACTTTTGAACTAGGCAAGTGAAGAAGATTTCAATAGAGATTAGAGCTGTAGTCTTCAAGGTTCAAAAGTGCAAGCTTAGGTAAAGAGAAGAAAAAGAGACCTAAGGCCTCTTAAACTCAAGAAGCACAAGCCTAAACATATAACGGTAAGTCACAACTAAGATAGGCTAATTGGATTTAAGAGGGAGTGTTAAAGATGAAAAAAGAATAATAAGAAATCTACAATGGTTAAAAAAAGGAAATGAGAAGATTTAAATGGATTAGGCCATTTTAATATAAAGCAAGTCTACTTTTGAACTAGGCAAGTGAAGAAGATTTCAATAGAGATTGGAGCTGAAGTCTTCAAGGTTCAAAAGTGCAAGCTTAGGTAAAGAGAAGAAAAAGAGACCTAAGGCCTCTTAAACTCAAGAAGCACAAGCCTAAACATATAACGGTAAGTCACAACTAAGATAGGCTAATTGGATTTAAGAGGGAGTGTTAAAGATGAAAAAAGAATAATAAGAAATCTACAATGGTTAAAAAAAGGAAATGAGAAGATTTAAATGGATTAGGCCATTTTAATATAAAGTAAGTCTACTTTTGAACTAGGCAAGTGAAGAAGATTTCAATAGAGATTAGAGCTGTAGTCTTCAAGGTTCAAAAGTGCAAGCTTAGGTAAAGAGAAAAAAAAGAGACCTAAGGCCTCTTAAACTCAAGAAGCACAAGCCTAAACATATAACGGTAAGTCACAACTAAGATAGGCTAATTGGATTTAAGAGGGAGTGTTAAAGATGAAAAAAGAATAATAAGAAATCTACAATGGTTAAAAAAAGGAAATGAGAAGATTTAAATGGATTAGGCCATTTTAATATAAAGTAAGTCTACTTTTGAACTAGGCAAGTGAAGAAGATTTCAATAGAGATTGGAGCTGTAGTCTTCAAGGTTCAAAAGTGCAAGCTTAGGTAAAGAGAAGAAAAAGAGACCTAAGGCCTCTTAAACTCAAGAAGCACAAGCCTAAACATATAATGGTAAGTCACAACTAAGATAGGCTAATTGGATTTAAGAGGGAGTGTTAAAGATGAAAAAAGAATAATAAGAAATCTACAATGGTTAAAGAAAGGAAATGAGAAGATTTAAATGGATTAGGCCATTTTAATATAAAGTAAGTCTACTTTTGAATGTAGATTAGTATTCTCCCATGACAATTGGAGTGTTCCATCATAACTCCAATAAAGCATATATGTGGACGAATTCGTTTCACGACGAAAATCTCCTATATAGGGATAAAGGTTAATATTACTCAGTATAACTTTATTATTTATTTACTATAGGACTTGATACGATGCAAAGTTGGAACATCATTGTGCTAGTAGATAACCTTGAAACCATGAAGTAAATGACACTTTGTCTTTTTTCGTCAAATTGACTTTTCTACTTCGTCATGTCATCCCTCCCTTAAAATTGGTTTTCTTGATCATGTTAAGGTTTACAAGAGAGATTTTCGTTTACATTTAAGTTGTAAATGATTTCCTAATTCTTTTAGGTATAGAAGTAGGTATATTTAACTCATTGGTGCATGGACCTTGTTTAATTGAACTTTGATTAAGCATAAGTTGTTTATAAAGAATGGATATAGAATGCCACTATTTTGGTTTAGAATGATTTAAAATGAATATTGGAATTATAGCTAAGGAAGATAAAAAAGAAAATGAGAAGGTGGAGATGTGGGTAAAAAGAGAATGGAACAAATGATTGTGATAACTTTTTCTTTTTTTGTGTTAACTTTAATTATTTGATAAGTACGTTAAAAAAGGTTTCTCAAGGTTCACATCATACACCATGTGAGCATCAACTGAGGTTTATATACAAGTCATTAAGAAACATTATCTTTGAGAGGATGGTAAGCCAAGTGTGTTGTACTATAATCTAATAGCATGAAATATTGGTCTCCTAACACAATGGAAAGGGTTCAATTTCCTCTCTTAGTAAAGTTGTAATATAATGGTAGTTGGTAAAAAAAAAAAAGAAAGAAAGAAAAAATAATAGAGAGGATGATGTGAAATATTATACTTAGATTTTATAGACAAGACACCCCATTTTTTACTACTTAAAAGTAAAATTCAATAAAAAAAATGAAATAATAAAAAATAATAATACTACTAATTAAAAAAAATTTGGAATAATTTGCTAATGCATGATAAAAAGTATGTGATAGGAAAATAATAGGACACAAGACCAGTTCTAATGTACAAGATAAAAGCCCAGTAAAGCCTTTAGTTCCAAACATCCAGTTCCAACAGGCCAGCTACAACATCTACGTCTAAAAAAGTCCATGAAAACAACTTAATTTGTCATTGCCACGTTTGAGTCAATAGTCCAATCTAGCTGGCTACCATCTAAAGCCTATGTTCGTTATGGCCAAACAATTTGAGTCCATGCAAAAGCCCATCATCATATAGGGGAGGTTTAGGGAAGATGAGTCTAAATTATTTTCTAATTCACCAAATCTCATATCAGATTTGATTAATAGCAAGCTATAGTACATGTAACACATATCTACTGATTCTAAAAGGAAAAAACATTACATAAGTATAAATTACATAAATACTAATTATAATTTACAAAGAAATCGCATTTATAAGATGTAATTTGATTAATGGCATTTATATAGTGCCATGTCTAGTAGTTAAGGGACATGTTAGGATTTAGTAGGTTGTTAGGTCTGAAATTGGAGGAAGCATATGTATACTTTTATTTTGTATAGGCTTATGTCATATTTATTATATATAACATTAATGCAAAGTATATGTATATCGCATTAATATAAAATCAAAATCGCATTATACAATTTTCCATGCTATTTATGTAATTAATTTCTTATAATTGATATTTGCATAATTTTTATCTATTTTAATGGAAAACATGAAAATTCCTCCATTATTTAGACACATTACTAGACCCCTCCAAATGGTCACTAGTCATCTTTTGATCTTGAAATGGCCGAAACATTTTTTTTTTCCAAAATTTGCAAATTTATCTTATCTTTTTCTTTTTTAAAAAAATATGGAACTTTTTTATTTTCTAAATATTTTTATATTTTTATGATTTGTTTTATTAATATTATATTATATTATTTATTTAAATTAATTACATGGATGAATTAAAGGTCACTATGTGCCTATACTAATAGAAAGTGTATTTTTTTTTTAAAAAAAAAGAGAGAACTTGTTTGCAAATGTTGAAAACTCAAATGCAAAAAAGAAATAGGTTTTGGACTCAAATAGAAAAACTTTAAAACATTGAAGAAAAAAAATATATTTTTCTATAAAAAAGTAATGCTAACTACCAAAGGTTTCTTCATTGCAATTTATTCACAATGATAGTTGAAATTTCTTATAGTGAATTTTGCATTAATTACTGCTGTTATTTTATATTAACATCTTTATTCTTATTAAGCACATATTGTAACAATTCATTTCTTCTTACTCTTATAATAGGTATATTAGGAGCTTCTTTATAAATTTGTAAGACGATGTACTTGTTGTGGAAGTAAGTTCAGCACTTTTTAAACCACAAATAGGTTCTAGCCTTTTTCTTCTTTTTCCCCAAAAGTTATGACTAAGTAAATGTGTTGGGATACAATGGTAGCAATATAAAATCTCTTGTGATCTTACATTTTACAGATTTTAAGATTAGTAATAATGCATAACTTATAAGCTATTGTTATAGTAAGAAAAAATTGTTGTAATGTGTACTTATTAAAAATATATTATAAATTGATAATTGGTAATAGTCATATAGTCTAATGGCATAAACATTGGTCTCCTTAGCGGAATAAGTAGAATGGACTAGATTTGAATCCCTTCTCTTCTATTGTTATCACACATGAAAAAAAAAAATTTGATAATTGAGACAATTATTCATAAACCGTAGGTAATTCCAGTCTTTAGTTCTAAATCTTCTTATTAACTTATCTCCATTAATGATGTTTTAAGAAAATTTACAAAATAGAAAAAAAAAAAAAAAGAAGAAGCAAGCTCTAGTCACCTTTATCTATTTTTGCTCCATTATAGTAAATCCAGGCATAAGGTTTTTGTATAAATTATTGGATGTAAAGAAATCTGAGATAGTAAAACCTACTATGTACACAAAATTCCTTTACAATTTGCTTGAGAATGCCAAATTTGTTAAGGGACATCCATTAA
Organism: Lumnitzera racemosa; assembly: GCA_024138005.1. Classification (NCBI taxonomy): domain Eukaryota; kingdom Viridiplantae; phylum Streptophyta; class Magnoliopsida; order Myrtales; family Combretaceae; genus Lumnitzera; species Lumnitzera racemosa. Next base: position 8,535,880 of record JAMXBC010000010.1, read on the forward strand.
TCATCTTACTTTTATAATATTCATATATATCAGATTCTATAGGTTTGCGTTGCAAGAAGCATCTTTTTAAGTAGATATTAATATATCATATGGTATATGAGTTAAGCTATTAGCTATGTACTATGTATTAGTAGTAGGTCTGGTTGAGAAGGCCTAAGCTTTTGCAAGTAACCTATCTTATTTAGTTTCTATTTGGTTCATCTTTTTAGTGTTTTATCAGTATCTACTTAAGTTTTGCAGTTGGCAACAACGAGAGACCAAAAAGATAGAAACATAATTCCATATATACTCTTTTTCTAAAATTGAAAAGCTAATAAATTTCTATAAAGTTGAATTTATTTATCCTTTATTTTATTCATATTTACAAAAACATCAATTAAAATAACAATTTCTAATGCATAAAATATATATTTTTAGATCTTCTCTTTTTAAAAGTACATAAATTTTTATTTTCTAACTCCAATACTCCAATCATCACCTTCATCATGAAATAAAAATAAATAAGATAGTTTTCCAAATATTAATTTTTCAAACGAATACAAATTAGATACACAACAAATATTGATAAGATTCAAATAAGATATAAACAATCTAAACATGGCCTTATTTATATTATGTCATTTATGCTATTAGAGCACTACATTTAAGTTCTAGGCTCATAGAAAGTGGGATAAAGGGAGATTAATGCTCTTGTGAATCGTATAGGTGAATATATACCATGCTATATTCGATTTGTCATGAACATTTATGTAAACCCCATGAATTTAGCTGTTTAAAGTAGAATTAAACCCTAGTATTATAGATAATCTCACAAGTTGATAAGGCTAAGTAAAATGAAAATTTTATTAAATTATGAAACTGAATATATTATACGTAATAAAAAATCTAGAAATTCGATTAAAACTTAATCACGTATGAAAAATCTAAATCATTTGTATGCATAGATATCCAAAATCGAACTTGAACTTGACAAAAAAATCTTAAAACTATAACTGTAAGCTGATAAAATGAATAAATATAACCTAATAGTATAAAACCTTAAATGAATATAATTATCGATTCATACACATAATCACATAAAATTGTTAACGAACACGTTAAAATTACTCGTAAATATTATGAATGTAACGGGTAACGATTTAATTAATAAATTTCAAAAAGCATTTAATAATTATTATTTTACGGTTTATATTTAGAAATTTATAATTTTTCCTTCTTATTTTTTTTCTTTTCTTTTCTTTTCCTCTTTTCCCTTCTCGTTTCTTCTCCAAATTTATTTTGGTTTCCACGTCCCACAATTTCTAGATTTCTCGGTAGACATGTGGAGCTCCATTATTTTTTCCATGAGTTACTAATGTGATAAAAAAAAAAGAGATAAAGCTCATGTCTTATCACAGTAATTATAGACTATCTTGTCTTATCTTTTCTCTTCTTTACCATTATATATATATATATATTTTTTGTTTTACCCTCATCTTGTTGAAGCAACTGGAAAGAAGGCACATACATTTTTTTTTTCTTTTCTCTTCCAACACAATAAGCAAAATCCCACACACTTCTTTTCCTTTCCCAACCCGTAAGAATCATATCCTTTTCCTTTTAATTCTTTTTGCTTTCAAAGATTAACAATTAAATTAAGATTAAGGAGAAGAAGCTTGCCATCTTTATTTGTCAAAATACTAAGGAAATAGATAAGTAATATATATAGTATGTGTTTATTTTGTATTAACTATCTTTATGTATTCTCTTACAAACATGTATCTTGTAGAATTTACATGTATTATGAAATCATGTAATAGAAAATATATAATATTGGTATTCCTTTGTGTACATATGTTCATATATGTATAGGTTCCAAAGTATATTCACATATATATATATATATGTTATATCAGATTTTACAAAATGTTTAGCATAAGAAATTGAGATATATGTACATATGTACATGTGCATATAATATATATATATATATATACTATGTATTTTCCTTATGTATATATATACATAAACATGTAATTGAAAAATTCTATATATATTTATAAAATACAAAATACTAATATAGTATAGGTATAATAAAGTGTATATATATATTCGGTATGTATATGTACATTGTGAAATATATAAATATCGTATTTTTATCGTATAAATTATACATATATATATACGTGAAGGTATATGTGTATATATACTTGTATGTCATCATATTTAGATATTAAGTAATTTGAATAAATATAGATATTTATATGTAATTATAGCTGTATATATATATGTATAAAATACAAAAATGCAATTATGTACATATATACCCATAAATATAGCATATATAATATATTTATAATTATATTACCATAATACACAAGTATTAATATACGTATAAGATACGTATATTAATAGTATAGTATATATCTAAATATATGAGTATACATAAAGATATACTATATTATAATACTAAAATAAGGAAAAATATATAAGTATGTATATATATATATATACATATATACATGTCGTAAGTTTCAAAAAGAGAAAATAGAATAATTTGCAAGATTTGATAAAATATAATAAATGATTAATAAATAAAGTAAAGTACTATATATATATATATATGTATATATGAACTTATGGCGTAGAAATTAAGAAAAAGGGAAAAATAAGTAATATAAAAAATTCATAAAATATAATTATGTAATAGTAATAAATGTAATTATGCACAAATTACATAAAAATACAAAATAGAGAAAAATATTGGAAATATGTAGAAACTTCAAAAATGATACGTGGCATCAACCTATGCTACCACAACAACATTTAATTAAATTCAATTAAATTTAACTAAATTCGTAATTAAAAATAATAACAATAGAATTAATTAATCAGAAAAATATTAAACTAGTAAAAATGAATTAAATAGGTATTAACCCTAAAAAATGGAAAAATACATAAATTATAATTAAATAAACACAAAAAAAGAAATTTGTAAAATATAAGAATTAGATATGTATTAAATCTGAAATATGCAAAAAAAAAAAAGCTTGAAATAATATTTTATATTTATTTAATTTGAAATAAGGAATTTCGTAATATTTTTATATCATAATGGAAAATGCAGGTTACAACGTCCAAAACGGATTCCACTATGAAAAAGTACATCTGTAAACAATAAAAATAGATTATAAGTTCATAAGAATTAAAGTTAAAATTAAAAAGTTATACGTGATTGAAAATTTAAGAAAAATCAAGCAAAGTAAGTAAAAGATAAGTTAAATTATGTTTATGTCATACTTGGGTTATAATGGGAAACTAGGTAAATAGTTATAGATATTTAATAACTAAGAAACATAGTTTTTCAAAGCACTTATAAACTTTCTTATCTTTCAGGTACTTGATCATCAAGTCCTGAAATTCTCAAAGGGAAAGTGAGCATTAACCGGGAGTTCTTATGATCTACTATCTGCTTACTGTTTGTTATTTATATGCTGCTTGTTGATTGATATTCATCATTTGTTCAATGACTAATTTCTTTGTGTGCTATTATCCATGTTATAATTTTCTTAAATTGGTAAATATAATTATTCTACTAAAATAACTAGAATATCTATCGCATGTCTGTGATCCAATTGGTATTCTGATGGAGAGTGCTAACTTTGTAGATTTTTTAGAAAAGAATTTTTGAAAAATATTTTTCAAACCTTAAATATATTTTATATGATTTCTGTGAAGACTCATAATACTCATGAATAATATTTTTATCATTAAAACAAAGCTAGCATATTATCACTAATCGATTGCAAGAAGACTCGCACATTTGTACTTGTAGGGCCTTGGATATATATTAATAACGAAAGGACTAGCTTTGTGTATCCGAAGGGCCTTTGATATGTTCGGTAGATGTTCTTAGTTAGGGTTTACCTATATTGATTGTTGTTTCTTGGAATAGGATAACAGTCGAATGACGTTTGGTAGTACCATGTCCCTAAGCAGCCTTATGAGATTAAGGTGAGATGCTTCGTGCGGATAAGTATGAAGGTAAAATTGACATGTAAACAACGTAAATATATACCTTCCATAGTTCAATATTCCTATAGATATATTGTTTGCATTCATCGCACTTGCATTTATATCGTATGTGGATAGGTTGCATAGGTGGTAATAATGATTGATAACTTGTTTGAAAGGTAGTAATGAAAAACGAACTCGCTGAGCTGTGGTTTGCTCATTCTCTTATAATTTCTTTTACAAGTACCTTTAAGTTGGGATTGGAGAAAATCATGAGAGTAGAGTACAAACCGAAAATAGGTTTGATAATACTAAAGTTGATAGAAACATATATAGTTCATGTAGAAACCATTGATGTAGAAAATATTTATATAATATAGTATTTCTTGTAAATTATTGAGTTGTATTATTTTATCTTAGCATTTGGTAAAGGTTACCAATTCTTTGCGATTCTGGTAGATGTATAATATCGAATATCCATAGTTATTTATATTTTATAGTAAATTAATTAAAAATCTAAAACCTTAGTAATTAAATGTTTAAAGTCTTGCAATTTCGAACTTATAAAACAGTTTTTATATCATAGATACATACATAATATGAAAATTTTAAGCAATCCTATGAAACCCTTTATAGGGTCATAACAATTTATTTCTCTTCTCTACCTAGCCATCCAAAGAAAATGAAAATTAGAAAAAAAAAAAAAGGAAAACTCTGGACCGAGAGAGGTCTTACATAAGCTATCTTTGCATGGATAAAGTTTAAAAATAAATCTTGAAAGATTGTAAACTCAAGAACATCAGAAAGAAAATTCAAATCCCAAGTATTGAAATTGATGTTGGTAATCATCGATCAACTAGAGCCATTATAGCATATCGATATGAACACTAGTTATCCAACAAGATAAACTAGATTCAAATCCTTTTTCTCTAATTATAAAATATAATAGCTGGCTAAAAAAGAAAAAAAATCAGTCAGCTAGCTAGTGGTGTTGAGGATCTGGCCCTCCTGGTGCCACTCTCTCTGTTCCAGCTTCAAGTTTCCTTAGACGATTATTCCATGTTGAAACATTGTAACCCAATTCGAGTAAGAGTTTTGAGCTATTAATCTTGTATGGAATTGTTGAGAATCCATTAAGCAGGCGTGCCTGAGAACTGATAGAAAGCAACAGTACTAGGTAGAGGTATAGTGCTAGAATGAATGCACTAGTAGGACGAGCCACTCATATTCTTAATCAAATAAATAGGATAAGAAGAATATATGCATATAAACGAGTAGTTCTCATGGCTAATAAATCTCCCATATATAAACAAGTGTTTCTTGCTTTTTTGACTAAAATATGTATGTTACTATATTAGGACTTGATACAATGTAAAGTTTGGAACATCATTGCTCAAGCAGATAATCTTCAAACCTTGATGGGACTACAAAACGTGGAAATGTTACCCGATACAGTGTTGTGACTAGGAATATTCTTCCATACACGCGTTCCTGTCGATCATGATGGGGAAGATAAGGCACTCCTTATAAAGTTTCTATACATTCAAACACATAATCTACCTGTTGAAGTCTATATCAGAAATTTTAATATTCTTTTTAGGTATAGAAATAGATGTATTAAGTTAATTAACACCTATATCATGTTCAGTTTTCAATACTGAAATTCAATTACTTTATCATATCCATCATTATTGATCTATATGTATTACCACTTTATCATTACTTGTCCACATTTGCAAATCTAATAAGTTTGAAGAATGTGGTGATTGGATTGATATTAATTTGTTAGTAATACTTAATTTTTTATTTTTATTTTTAATGTGTCTGTTATTTTTCTTCTTTTGTTGTTGCATGTATGAAATTATGTTTTTCCTAGGAGTGAGTTTTGTTCTTTTCAGGGAAATAAAGTCATCTCCTATATAAGACTTGTTGACGTTTGAAAGTTGTACCCATTTATTTAGTTTAGTTTTTATATTCTCAATCATTTGTCTATTAATCCTCTATAATAATCGGTTAGATTGATATAATTTTTTTCAACTAAAGGAAACTCACCTTTTTGGTCGAAAGAATTCTTAGAATTCAATTCCTCAAGATTTGATTATCGAAAAATTATTGATAATTTACAAAAAATGGATATGAAACTCTATTATTTTGGTTGGTTAACTCAAAATAAATACTAAAATGATAAGTAAGAGAGATAAATAAATAAAGAAGGGAGAGAGAGAAAGAGAGAACAGCAAGAGAGAGTTAAAAATTGCATTGATTTTAAAGAATACGGTAGCTATTAGAACCGTATTTCAAATTATTTTTTACCATAAAATTGAAGTTCTATTATAAATAATTTTAACAAATCCTATTCGGAGCTTTTATCGCAACATGCAAGAGGCCTAATCATGAAACACCATGTCGACGCACATTTAGGCTTTTGATTAAGAAATTTTTTAACCAAAAAAGGACTTTGTGTGTAACATGTTTCAATTATATAAATATTGTCTTGCGAATATGTGTAGTTGAAAGAGTTACATGTCTTTATGAGATTCCAGGGGTCAAAGGTATGTCATATGGTTGAATCTGACATCTCCTTGGTGAATATTCATCATCACCCATTTCCACTTTTTAAATGGGAATTTATTGTTATTACAGTTAGAGCCACTATTTTTATTATTGCAACTTTCATGCGGTGAACAGAAAAGGACAATTGAACAATCATGTCAGCACTCACTGGCTAAATACATGATAAACATCATCGGGTCCAATCATACTCCACTTATTGTTAGTTTGCATAAAAATTGAGTAAATCTCTTTCACATGAAACCTTTTCTCAATTTTTTAAAATATATTATAACCAAAATTATATAATTATCAAATGCCATCATAATAATCTCAAGAGATTATATATATCAATAAATTTTAGCAGTAAAGAATGGAAGTTTGGTGATAGTGGCTAACTATTAACGGTGGTAATACTAATAAAAAAAAAAAAAAGCTTCACTTCTTCAAATGAAAACGATTTTCCACTTTTTTTCATATGTAATTGTTAATAAGAATAACCTCAATTGCCCATTGACTACGGTATGTAAATCCTATCATCTTTTATTATTAAAAATTTTCATTAACTATATTACTATAATAAAATTTGATTATTTTTAAATTTAAATCATATTAATTTAATTAGTATTTATATACTATATATTATATACATAAGTAGCATATAATGCTTAATGATTTTTTTTCCTTAATATATAATTACTGATAGAGGTAGGAAAACAATAACCAAATTGGATTTGACGAAGTTGGAAATGGTGGCTGGTGCACACTATCATTATTAGCAGCAAGAAATTTATGGTTAGCTACTATATGTATCAATTACTACGCATGTCTTTTCGACCTTATCCACATATATGAAAGAGAAAAATCCCGAAACCGCGAGAAAGCTGATGCATACGATATATGATTATGTATATGCGCACTGTGGTCAATCCATTTTCGATATTCCACAGTAATCCCGTATGCAAACTCTTCTGTAGGGTTTATTCATAGAGGGCCCTTTTTTAAGTTCTCGTGTAGTCAGAGTCAACTTTCAAGCACTAAATATGTTTTTCGGAAGAGGAATAGGAAGTACATAGTCACGAGCATGAAAAGATTATGGTGGTTTCTAAAGAAATCTCCCGCTCTATTTCACTTTTTACTTGCAAATAGAAAAGCTTTGTTCATTCGGAGTGATGGATTGGACCGGATATAATACGGTATGATTGGTAAATATAAATGATAATTTAATATATAAGCATCTTTATAATTACTCCGTAAGTTATTGTAGGTGTAAAGATCCTAATATAAAGGTTACATATGTGTTGTGAGTAAATTATGCTACAAATGATTGAGAGGAATGACATGAGTTGTACATATAATAATCAAATGAGATATGGAATGGAAGAGAAGTAGGAAATCTCAAAAGCTCTAACAAGGATTGTGATAGATGAAGGAACTCAATAGCATTAAACTACCCTACAAATGATGAATAGGGTGAATTTCTTGAAAGTATTTAAGTGTTTGGTTGTTTATGGTAAGTATCTAATAGAGTAACTGTGTTTGTGTTAAAATTCCCTCTTATCTAAATGAGGGAGAGAGCAAAGTATTTATAAGGACTAATTATTGATCTTATCTATTAGATCATAATTATGATTAATGGCCATAATTGACCTTTTCCCTTAATAAACCTATGTATAAACCAAATTGAGTGAGGTTAGCACTAGTTATACAAATCCAATAAGCCCTACTCCAATACTATTATGCTAAATTTCCCTTGATTATCTCAATAATACATAGGCTTGACTACTAAATTATACCATCTTAGTTTAAAGAGTGAAACTCAATTAATTAAAGGACTCAAAATGCAAAAGAACCTAATCGATTTATCTTATCATAAATGCTTCTTTTTTTTTTCATCCTATTTACAAGGAATTGGGAAAAAAATCCACCTAGTTTTCCAATTTACTTCCCTTAAGAACATATTATTAACAATAGCAAAAATTATATAGGAGGGAATCAATATTTGGAAGTAAGTTAAAATATGGAATCAAACTTTCAAGTAATTAAATTAAGGAATTGAAGTTACATTAAGTGATTCAAATAAAGATTCAATCATGATACTATGGTAACTTGTTAAAACAAGTTGACTTTGTTATTGTTTGACATGTGTTGCAAATGTGGTGCTTATGTATCAATTTTTGCAAATAAAAAAAAAGAAAAAAGGTAATTATAAAAAACTATAAAAATATAAATAACAAAAGATGGAAAAAGGAAAAAAAATAAAGAAGTTGGAAAACAAAATAATATAATTATATTAAATAATTAATATAACTAATATAAAATTAATAATTTAGAAAAAAAAAAGGAAGAAAAATTAGAGAAAAGTTGAATTGGCTGTCCCCTAACCTTGAGGTAGTAGGCTTCACCTTTACTGGTATGGTAAATTGTAACCTACTTACAAAAGTAGGGTTGTTTAACCCACCAATGGCTTATGGTGACTACTACAATAAAAGAGAAAAAAAAATGGAGATAACCCAACTTTATTAACATAAGATAGATAAGATCAACTTCTAACCCTCTAGTGTGTAAATTGTCCATCTTTGGTAAGCCATTTATTAAAATTCTATAAAGCAGCATTTGAATGTGCAGGTAAGTAAGAGTTTTCCATATATATTCCAAGGATTGAGTACTTAGCTCTTCCTCCTCACTTTGACATAAAAGTTCAAAAGCTACTTGACAAGTAAGTTGATCGTTACTTCTTCGGGCCAATATTTAACATCTTCATGTTAACTATCCTCAACAACTAAAATATTCCCTAGACGATGGCAAATGCTAGGGTTTAATGGATATCCCATGGCGTCTTCTTTCTAGCTTTCGAGTCCATGCCAAACCTGCTTAACTGTTAAGAGATGGTCAAATTTGTTTAGAAGACCATAGAGATATGTCATAACTCTGCCAAATTTCAACTACCCATCATAATGTTTTTTGTAGATTCTCCATTACAGATTCAACTTTTTGAATTATGATCCATCTAATCATAGCCTTTTTAAGAGCTCATTAGAAACTAGACCCTTTCTTTATTCTTCTTTACCTGTCACTCATTTGATATTTCCCTTTGATAACATCAATCCACAATGCTTTCTTTTTCCTAACTTTCCAAGCAACTTTACATAAATTCTCTTGGTTTCTCTTCAAAATATCTATCATACCTAGTTCTCCCTTAGCTCTTAGTCTCTTTAGCTTGTTCTAACTAATCCAATGTAATTTCCTTCGTGACCCCCATATGAAGTCCCTATGAACCTTCTCAATCTAATGTAATTTTTGAGAATTTTTATTCTCAAAATTGCATTTTACAATGTAAAATGATAGCAAGTTATATTAATTTGGTTTAATTGAAAGCTACTATGTCTATGGATACAATCAATTGACATTGTACTAAGGATTGAACTTTAGGGAATCATAAGAAAAGCTCTCGCGTATCAATTAATTTAACAATCATTCAATATAATTACAACTTATCCAGAACATTAAAAAAAAAAAATTTGGTTTTTTTTTTTTTCCCAAAGAGAGCATACTTAAAAGAGATATTTTGACCCTAAATTTAACAAGGGAATTCATCCTTAAAATTGCAAATACATCCTTAAACAAATGTTCAATCAAATCACAACATTTTATTTTATTACTGGCCTCTTGAATAAGATAGATCAAGTTCAATTTTCCCTTCTCCCAAAGTTGTATGTGTAACAATTGGGAAAAAAAAAATCTAGATGAAAAATCTCCCAAAGTTCAATGGGTATCATATTTTTTTTAAGGTTTTTGGTCATCTACATGTACCTGAAGTGCTAAAACTTACACAGAGATAATAATTTAATCAACATATATTATCTATATTATTAAAGTCAATAAACCTTTATGTAATCACCCCTTTTCAAATTACTATTTATCTCTTCAATTAAAATTATATAACAAAAAACAATATTAAATTTTCTTCTAAAAACTATTAATATATTAAAATATAGGTAAAATTGTCAAACTAACTCAATTTCTACTTCCTCGTAACTCCTCTCTCTCTCTCTCCTTTAAATCTCTTTGCAAAACCGAAACAGATTATTTCATACTTTCCTTTTCTCTCTCTCACATTCCACTCCAAACCCATGTTGCAACCCACGTCAATAACTCCTCGCTTTCATGCGTTTTCAATTTTTCTCTTTTTTCAGTAATTGTGCTTAGTAATAGTATTATATTTGTATTTGCATTACAATGTCGTATTATAATTTGCAACTTCATTAAAATGTATAGCCTTTAATTGGAGATTTTGTTATTTATTTCATACGTGTGATTTCTAGATGTGATAGTGCATAATCTATATTGTTAAACCAAAGAGCTTTAATAACTACCACCAATTATTAAAATTTGATATCTTATATGTTTTAAGAAAATAAAATTAATTAAATTTCATTTATATTTTTTATTAACTAGCTACCACTTCTATCACATTTGGTATACGTGAATAGACCATAATAGAATTACGATTTTGACTTCTATATCCTTTCTTGATGTTTGGAAGTATATTTAAAAAGTAGAATTATGATTGAATGAATTTGGTGATTCCAACTTCAACGGAGAATCCGATTCTTTAATTGTACATATTTATAATCTATATATTCTATCATTTGAATTTATAGCTCTCAAAAAGTTTTAAGACTTAACTGTTAAAATTAAAACATTTTGTCTAAGTGAAAAATTCCAAAAACTTCTATAAATTGATTAGTGAAATTAAAAATTAATTTGAAGGAAAAAAATTCTTGAAAAGACTTCTAATTAGTTTTTTTATTTTTTTAACATACGCAACACAAAAGAAAACATGAGTTGTGTAATTGAAAAAGCACCGTGTATATATATATACAAGTAAAAACTTTATGTAGTTGGCCGACACTATAGGCAACGTGAATCTGCATAAAATGTCACAAAAGTTATACTTAGATTCCATATAATGATCAAATCTAGGACTATGTCTTGGCAAAAAAGTTTTGAACCAAGACTTCCCCTTCATAAACTAGTGATGGTGAGGATTTGGTCCCCCAGGACTGCGGCGTTTGGACTCCAATTGCCACCCAGTGGCCACCTCTCCATTCTGCATGCTAGTATCTTTCAGTGCTTCTCTTGCAATCTCCATCATCGTCCTGCTTTTGTTGCTCATCATCGACAGCTTAAGCTCTCGGGTTTGGGAGATGGGAGACAAAACCAGCAGCAGTACTAAGAAAAACGACAGAAATCGCGAACTAGACATTGTGTGTTTCCCGGTTCTAAATGAAGATGGTCTACACACTCTAAGGAGGAATTAGTAGTCGGAGACTGAACAATGTGGTGTGGTTTATATAGGCCTCAGTTGCAACCATTTCTTGTAATAGTTAATTCTTGAAGAGCCAAAAAAAAGAATACCAAATTGCTCCAGCTAGTGCATATTAAGTTCACGCAGCCAATAACACTTCCTTGATAAAGGCCCATTACTTAGAAATGACTGAATGGGCAGAAAATCACGGTTAATGGATTCGAACCTATTATTTTCATATCATGCTAATTTTTTTTTTTTTAACTGATCAAAAATTCAAAAGTACAAAATTTTAAGGCTTTTGATGAAACTTTTTGCTTGTTAGTGGAATTCTACGTACATCCAACCGTTAAATAAAACAATGATATGCATTTTCAATTTGTCAATGATGCCATAATATTTGTACAAAATTAAGAACAAAAGCAAACAAGGCCACAATGTTTCTACAAAATCTAGAAATGGACTTTGATATGGTAGTTGAAACTTTAATGGACACATTTTCTAATAAGCAAATATACCATATTATCGTGCTAACATGAAGTTCTCTGACTATTTAATAATTGTTCACTTTATATATATATATCCTAGAATATTAGCACATGCAATAATATCCATAAGGGATGACTACTTTGGAGGAACCATTAACTTCTAGATTTCTTTCCTATATTCGTAGTGTCCTCAATTGTAATTTATTATATGCTATGTGGCTACAAGATAACAAAAGGTCAATGCCTATATCAGTCAAGTAGTTGTTCTTATGTTCTACGTCTGCGCATTAAACCTAATTGTTTACGAGGATGCCCCATTTGCACGATCCTAAACTACTAAATTATCAGCACTGATAAACGACAATGCGATTTTATATATCCTAACTTTCTCTTGTCCATGCTAACGTTTGTACTTCAAAAGAAAAAAGGATGTGTTCCTCATCATTGAATTTGGCATTTTCCATAATGCAGCGCTGTCAAGTTAAGAGCGCTAATAGCAGTGGAAGTACCTAAGCCTTTTTTGTTATACCATTGAGTTACAACATTTCTGTATAAAATTCAAATACTTTTGTTTTTTCCTAATTCTCATTTGCAAATGCATTTGTCCTGCCTAGCCTTTGTCCCTCTCAAAGCTCCTTTCCATTTAATTTTTTGCCAGTTCATTTTAGTGATTCAGTGATCACCCCTTTCTAAGATAATTTTTCATTAAGAAATGAGGATTTTCCACAAAAGTGAATCATCATAAGCCAGAAAAAAAAAATGTGAAAGATGGATCTTGTATGTGCATCGAAAATTCTAGTGGAACTAGTAGTATATGAGTTCTGTTTTGGTGATGTAGATGCGCAGGTTCATTAGGTGAGGGTCAGGTGTTTGCAGCATAAGTTATCACACAAGGAGATAAATGCCCTAACTTAAAATAACCTGTCAACTAGGATGAGATATAAATGGATTAGGAAAGAAGAATAAGTGATTTCGGTAGGTTTACATACTAGTGTGACAGATAGAGGAATTAAAACGCTTCAATTTTACTATGTTTGAGAAACAGTGTCAACTTGAAAGCAAGAAACTTCAACATTTAATCCAATCTAATATTTTAAGATCTCTAGCCCCTTGAGAGGAGCTTGGTGTTATTTGTTGAGCTTAGCAAATAATAATCTTTACTAGACCATTTTCTTGATAGTTGACAATATTAATATAGTTTTCTAAAGCTTTAATGGATTTCTAAAAGAGATATGGATAAACCCAATAGCTTTTCAAGCGTTTTGATAGGGACATGAGTTTGTAGAGAGAAGTTAATGTTATGAATTCTATTCAAAGCTTGCTCCTTTAAAACACTCTAAATCATTTTAAATATAAGCCTTGTTATTTAAATCTAGCCACTAATTCAAATAACTAGTTTATTTTAGTGATATTTGTATTTTCAATCCTTCTATATGATAACCCAATATAGCAACTCAAATTATTACTATCACATCAATTCAACTCTTATCTAATCCTTAAAACATGTGACACAAACTATTATTTAAGCATGTCAACTATCTGCTGTAATTACATAGCTCTATCTATACTTATTGATAACATATGAATTCTTTATTAAGGTTTGATAGAATAAATTGATCGAACCATAAATTAAATTGAACCAAGTAAAAAATTCTACTTCAATTTGTTTTATGATTCAGTTTAGGCTAAATGAACCAAACCGAACCAAAAACGGTTGGTGAAAAAATAAAATAAAAAACCTTTATGCATGTTTCTTGTCTTTCTTATGAGAATGTAATGGAAATTCAGAGTATTCATCATTCCTTTTCTATTTTTCACATTAATGTACTTGCAAGGCATTAAAATGATTTATTAACTTTGCGCCATTAATTTATGGCTAAGCATCAAATTATTTGCTTTATGATATACTTTCGCTATAAGTTTTGCAATCAAGGTCGCTATAACAAGGGATCAGGTGCTGGAATGTCCCCTTAGCGTTTAGTAAGCAAGCTGCTTTCAAAATAAACTAATACGGATATTAGACAAAAGATTCAATTACTTATGAAGATTTCGCTTTTAATTGTTTTGATATTTCACAATTCAAATTACAAGTCATAATGTACAGGAGCCATACTCATTTTACAATTGCGGTTTGAACCATAAATCAAACTGAAACTAATCATTCTTTCTTTTTTTTTTTCCATTTGAAAAAATTACAAACTTAATGTATGTTTAGGTATGACTTAAAAAAAAAAGTCAAACTATATGGTAGGGTTCGATTCAATTTGGAGGAGTAAACCATACCAAATTAAAGCATGCCCACTCCTGTTTTGCATGCACCACATGTTAGTATACAATGTGTCAAGATACTTTTGATATATTTATGAATATTATTAATAAAAGGTAAGGATTTATTATATATGTATACCTTTTTGCTTTGATAGAAAGTCACATGGATAATTTGAATATAGATGGAATGATAATAAAGATCTATTATGAGTGAGATTTTATGACATCATATTATTTAATAGATTTCTTAGTTAGAGAAATATCAAGAGGTGACATAAATATTTAGACCTACATGTTATATAACTAAGTTCATTCTCATGAAATCAAAAGATAAATATCCAAGTTATACAAGTGTTGCCTAAAATTAAGTAAATATATTAGACACGACTCACTAATAAAGGATACAATATGTTTAATGTCATAGGTCACACCTCTAATGAATATGTGTAAATAATTCATAAACTAAAAACCTCTATATATTCTACATATGAAATATTGTGTTGTAATGCTGTTGAATGTAATCTTTATTTAGATTATAAATAACACAGTTATTAGGTATAATATAAAGTATAGAGAAGATAGTAATGAGTAAAGACATATTTCATCACTCGCTCGGATTACTGAGTCAATTGAAGTAATAGTGATTTATAAGCCCATGGGCATAGTAATTATTATTGAGTCTAATTTATCTTAAAAACCAAGTAAAATGATTAAACATTAATGACATTACATGCAATGGTCTAAGAAGATATTTTTTATAAATAGATTTAATTGTGTAGTAATTAGTTCATAGTAATTTATGGTTCATAATCTTTCTATTACATTGGATAAACAATAACTGTTGCTAAACAATTACTTTGATTTGTGTCAAGATGGATACTACTTTCACATATAGAAGTCTTCAGGGTCGCACAATAATAGGGGGTAATAGGAACAAGATAGTTGACTAAGAATTTTAATGGATACTAAAATCTTGTCAATAATTATTTGAGGACTAGAATAATTTGTCCAAAATAATAAAGTAAAAACTTTCCAAATAGTGATGGTTAAAGGTGTGCAAGCAGGCTTTAGCCCATAAGCCAACCTATTTAACTCGCTTTTTAGATGAGTTTGGGTTAAGGTTTTTTGACCCCTTTAAAAGTAGACCAAATGAGTCCGACCCATTTAACTCACAAGCCAAAGTAAGCCAGTTTAGGTGACTTATTTAATATATTTATACCTTTGGCACACAAGCCAACCCATTTAACTCACTTTTTAAATAAATTAAGATAAGATTTTTTTGCCCATTTAAAAGTGGGCCAAACAAGCTCGGCCTATTTAACTCACAGAATAAAATGAGTCAAGTTAGGTTAGTCCATTTAACCCATTTGCATACCTCTAATGATGGTCAAATGAAAAGACCATTCTTTTTCCAATGGTAAAAGAATAAATAGATTTTCCTTAAAGTATAACTTAAGTTAAATTCATTTTGAAATAATTTTCATTATTAAAGCAATGGCATTTTAATGAAAAATTGGAATAATTGCTTTTGCCTTCTAACTGATGGCAAAAATAACGTTGAAATAAAAAGTCCATTTGATGGACTCGTACGCCAAACGGAAAAACATTCTTTTGGTAGTGTCATGTCCTAAAGCTGGCCATTCTCTATTTTATAAAGATTAAGATATCATTTTGAAAAGAAAAATATTATTATATTCTATTTTTGCCTCCAAAATATATTCTAATCCAAGTTGCTCAACAATATAAGGATTAAAAATAGATCCAATCTAATTATCAAGTGTCAACATTGTTAAAGAGATTATGTTTAAAGTTAGGGGTGTAATTTAACCAAGCAATTCACAAAACTACTCGAGCTCGACTCGGGTTTTATTCAAATTCAATTTGGTAACAATCGAGTCGAGCTTAACCTTGAGCTACTCAAGTAGTAAATTGAACCAAGCTTAAATTTTAAAATATTAAGCTTGTGAGGTTAACTAACATAATCGAGCTTGACATAATTTTTAATATATTTTTAGTTTATTTAAATATAAGTCAAATATTAGTTAGAGAGAATTTATGAAAAGTTTGAATTTAATCGAGTCAAACTTAAACTTAGCATATGTATTTTTAAGTTGAGCTCAAGCTTAAAATTTAAAGCTTGATCGAACTTAAGCCAAGCTCGAACTTTGAGTTTTCAAGTCAAGCTTGAGCTCAAGCCTAATATCATATTGATTCAACTCAATTTGATTATATTCCTATTTAAAGTCCTTGTAATGAATACAATATTATAAGAGTTAAAGCGTTTTTAGATCTCACTTGAACTCCATCCCTTAAGAGGAGATGGTGTTTTGCTATAAAAGAGGTAATTTTTCTTATAATTTCTTGAATTTACTTTTGTTTGCATACTACCCATAAAAACTGAGAAGGGTTTTGTAGAAATATATTAATTCCATTGTGTTTTTCTAATCTATAAAGCCTAACCATCACTAAAAGTCTCATTCTTGGGATCTCCATCCTCTGGTCAATACACATGCTATACAAGTTTGTTTTTATTTCATTTAGTATAGTTTTATATATGTCTAAGTATTAACTATTTTCAGTGTACATGAAGTAACCCTTATAGTTTAAGTTTATTTTATAGTTTGTTTTTTGTCGTTAGCTTGTGCACTTTGTTTCCATGTTCTATGACTAGGAATATAATCGAATCAAAATGAATTGAATAGTATTGGGCTTAAGCTTAAGCTTGACTTGAAAACTTGAAGCCTAAGCTCAACTTGAGTTCAACTAAGCTTCAAATTTTAAGCTCAAGTTCAACTCCAAAATATATATATAGCAAGTTCAAGCTCAACTTGATTAAAGCTTGAACATTTTATAAATGTTCCCTAACTAATATCATATTCACTTATATTTAAATAACTCAAGTTTGAATTAATTTATTACTCAAGGAGCTCAACTCAACTCAACTTAACTATTACCGAATTGAATTCGAATAAAACTCAAGCCAAGCTCCAGTAGTTTTCAAACTAGCTTAGTTCATTTACACCCCTATCTATGACTATATGATTTCTTGATCTTTGGCACAAGAGAAAATTAAATATTTAAGGTTGAGAGGTGATAAGCTCTAAATTAGTTATATTTTATTCAATAATTTTTTATGATTTTCCTTTGAAATTTGAGTTTATTTTTATATAATGATACTTAATTGAGTAAAATTTAGTTTTTTTTTTTTTGAAATGATCTACATGAGAAAATAGAAATAAGTTTCATTCAAATTGAAGCTAAAATGAGCAAGTTATGAAAGTTTAAAAATCGATACAATCAAGCAACATGATTGTATCATTTCTAAGCAAATTTGGAGCCAATTAGAGTATCATAACTACTGACACGACTAAAGGACATAGCTATGTCCTTGGTCGTGTCATTCCCAGTTTTGAAAAGAAAAATAAATAAATAAAAGATGACATGAAGGAATGGCAGTAACTTACATAACTAGGGGATATAGACGTGTCCTCGATTGTATCACTTACATGGACTTTATTTTGCCATTTCCTATATAAAGTCTCTTTATTTTATTTTTTTAGAAATTATTATTAGACGACTTTTGGAGAGTTTTTAAAGCTAAAAACACTCAAATGATTATGACACAAAGAAAACTTGAAAATTCAATTTTTCTTATATTTCGTGATTCATACTTCTATTTTCCTCTACTCTTTGATTCTAGATTATTACTTTATGATGTGTAGAGAGTAAATATTTGGTATCTAGGTCTTGTGAAACCTAGATCTACTTATGTTACATGATTTTTATTTGATTTAATTAATTCTTTATTCTTTTCTTGATTCAATTATGTCTACTTTATGTTTAGATTCCTATTTGTGTCGATAGTAATCTAGAATTTGATATCTTATAGGAGAATCAGGAGATTTCTCATAAGATTAGATCTAGGCATAGTTGATGAGAATTGTTATAAGATTAGAGATAATTTGCAAGATCTTTTCAGAATTTTGAATTATAGTGTAGAGAATTTGTTATGCAATAATGTGATCTTAGGTTATGCTATTGAGAAGGGGTTTTAATAGGTAATTTTAAAATTGAGGTTAATTGGCTTGAGAAAGTGATTAACTTTAATAGAGAATTCTCTTAGTTAAGAAAGATTAAAGAATAAATTAAATTATCTTTAAAGGAAATCACATGTTAGGTCTAGGAGAAGCAAAGATTTAGATACAATTTGCAAATTTTGAAGTTAGATATTAGAGATCTAGTGAGTATTAATAGTCAAAATCCTTAAGGGATCGATACTTAAATTTAATCCGCTTACTACAAATTTGATAGGTGCGCTTACATAATATCAAGTTTTTGGTACCATTATTAGAAATTGAACTTAGGTTGCTCACAAAACTTGATATTAGATAAGTGCACCTATCAAATTTGTAGTAAGCAGATTAAGTCCCCTATAGTGTTTCAGGGGCAACACCTTAGAAGCTAAACAAATTTGAAATTGACATATGCAACACAATATTGGATCATGCATGAAACTAGTGGAGATCGGGGTACTTACCTTGTTCTTGAAGTAGTCTTGAAGTGAAGTGGAGTAGCAATCCTTGGTAGTGTGTAAATGTAGAAGAAAATAAAGTGTGTGTGTGTATTTTTACATGAGAGAGTATAGGGTGGAAAGTGTCATGCGTGTATGTAGGTGTAAGATAAAAGAAGAGGTGAGAATGAACTTACTTATTGTGGATTTAAATACTAGTGCATGACATGACCTGAGACACGACCGTATCGTGTGGTTGTGTAACCCACTATGGTCGTTCAAAAATTTCAACATGATGATGCTTAGGAATGATATGGTCCAAGACACGACCATGTCTCTAGACTATATAACTCACTATATATGTACGTGAAGTCTCCCCTAGGAATAACACAGTCTAAAACATGACCATGTCTCTAGACCATATAACTTGCTATATATGTACGTAAAGGTCCCCCCGGGAACAATATGACCAAAGATATAGTTGTACTTATATATCCCTCTGCAAAAGAAAATTTTTTTTTTTAAGAAAAATAAGACTTATAATAATGCAAAAATTTAACAAAAAAAATTAAATAAAGAAAATGAAAGAATTAAATAGAAGATAATTCTTAGAATTCTGAAGTAAAAATTAACATACAAATGTAAAATAATCAAAAGTTGCAAAAATAAATTATAAACTTGTGTTGCCTCCTAAGAGCACTATGTTTAACATCAATAGCTCGACAAAATATATAACTTACTTACCTTCATCCTCATGGAGGTGAATCTCCTTCCTTACCTCGCTTTCATACTTACCATACAAGTATAGACTAACCCATTTTTTCATTGGTCTTGCAACTTCTCTTCTATGGGTATGTGGCTTCCACTAGTTTTCTTCTTATCACATCACTCATCAAACCCTTATTGCTTAAGTTTCTTCTCTTTTTTTGTGCTTTTCGCTTGAATGGAATGGTCATTAGTGGCTTTGAGCTCCTTAATACAAAGGCATGTTCTAAGTGATCTTTTAAGTTTTTGTGCTCCAATACTGGTGGCTTTATTTTATAAGGCTTTAACTTTTCATCCCTTGGTCTACAAAAATTGTTCAAGCCCCTTCTTCACCACATAGGACTCATTCACTCCTTACTAAGCTACAATTTCAAGTTATTAAGGGTTTTCACCTTCTCTCTATCTCCCTTTTCCAAGCAATGATTCACCAGTTCTATGACAAGTGTTTCTTGCAAATATTCAATAACATTAGCGTTAGTAGAATCAACATTATAATTTGTGCCCTCTGAGTCAACATTAGTGTTAGTAGAATCAACTAATTCATTTAAAGATATTAACTTAAATTAATTCCTCATTCCTAAAAAACATGAATGGAAGCTTCAATCTCTACTTCCAAAGCTTTAATCACGTAAAACAGATTTGGAGCACTTTCAATTTTTTTGAAACTTCAATGCAATTTTTGACCCATTAAATGTTTGAATTTGGATAAGCTTTGAGAGCCAAATTGAAGCAGGCCAAGTGGTCTTCACAATTTCACCAAATTAATGGTGAAATTGTGAAGAAGAATTGGTGAAAATTGGCCGCAAAACAAGCTCCTTAGGAGGGGAAATGCAAGAAAGGAGGGAAAACTAGGGAAAGTGATGGAAAGTGGAGAAGCCTTAACCAATGGGGACAGGACACATGGTGGGTGAAGAAAAAAAATAAAAAATGCACATGAGGCACTCCTATGATTCGAACTTGGGTCTTCTACGCACACCAACAACTCCCTCACTAGTTAAGCTATCCTTTTATCCAAATCATGTAATGGAGATCAATTTTTCATATTCGAACTGAATGGCTTGGATCAAAGTCAACTGTCAAACACGATTTAAACCTATTTGATGCCGAATTCAAATCCATGATTGGATACAACAATGCACTTTATTTATTTATTTACTTATTTTTCATTATTACTATTATTACAATTAAAAAAGGAATTCTACCTTTGAAAAAAAAAAAAAAAGAAGAAGCACTTTGTGCCTAACAAGATTCGAACTCCAGATTGCTAACTAATACCCAATGCAAAATCCATGTGTTTACCCGTTAGGCCATTGGCCTGTACCTTATGCACATATGTAATTTAATTGCACATATAAACTTGGTCAGCCTAGGTTAGATTTAAATCTAAACCTAAGTTTGACGACGTAACTTCTAAACTTATTTTAAATTAAAAAATCTATCCTATTAAATTGTTATTTTCTAATTTCCTAAAAATCTTTTATTTTTTCAACTTTTCTATTTTTTAAAATTTTTCAATTTTCTAAAAAAAATTCTTAATTTCCTTATTTTCTAAATTTCTCAAAAAAAAAAATTTAGGGTTTCTTTAATTTCTTGTTTTTTGTACTTTTTTCCAAATTTCTTAATTTTTTATGCTTTTTCTTATTTTTGTATTTTCCTAAAATTCTTGTTTTTCTTTTCCAAATTTCTTAATTTTTTATGCTTTTTCTTATTTTTGTATTTTCCTAAAATTCTTGTTTTTCTTTTCTAAATTTCTTTATTTTTTTAGTTTTCTTTAATTTCCTATTTTTTTTTGTTTTTTTTACTAATTTAGGATCTATTGAAGAAATAAAATATAAATTACAAAATAAAATAAAATAAAGGGGATAAAAATTGAGTGTCTACAATGCCTCTTGGGTATGTGGTGGACCTATCAACTCATTAATTGCACATGCATATTAGTTTAAGTTCTCATAAGCCTAGCTTTTTGAATAATTTATATAGTATCAAATTATTACTAACTCCTAGATTTGCCAAAGCCTTATCTATTAGCAAGTTTCTAAGCACACAAATAACAGTAAAACTCCTTAGATCTGTTAATTTCTTTGATAGCTTTTTCTAAAGTAGTGCAAAACATTCCATGTTGAGTGAAATAGTTGAAAGATCCTCCAACTTCCTCTTATTCGACAGAAGATCCTTGGGGAACTTCACATACTTTGGCATCTGCAATAGAACATCAACAAGACGTAAGTTCACTTGTAGTTACTTAAAAAGATCGAGGAATTTTTCGAATTGCTTAGTTAGATCAAAGTAATCTTCTTTAAGTCATTGTAGCTAAGGGATGGGTGGCTTGTATTCCTTTACTTTTGCTGGTTTTTATTGAGCCCTGTTACGGTTTTCCTTAATTTAACTTATATTAAGCTCAGTCCACTTAACATAAATTACTCAATATAAAATCAAGAAAACATTTTTCTTAAAAAAAAAATTTAATTGGAGTTACTAACCAGTTAAACTGGTAAAAAGTGAAATTAAGGTTTTCGAGTAGGAAAACCCTAATTTAGCTACTCATTCGTATACTTTCTAAGAAATATAATTTTTAGAAAAATAAAAAAAAAAAACTAAGTTCAAAAGCTATCCTATTAAGACTAAGTCATCATGTAAAAATAAAAAAAAAATTAATGGACTTTATTTTTATATTTTTTCTAAAAATACTAATATATGTGAAGATGTGCAAAATATAACTGAAATGAATTTTTTAAGATTTTTTATTGCGAATTTTTTAAGAAAAAGGGAAAAAAAAAATTTTATACTGTTGCCCTAAAAGTTCCTATATACCTGCTAATTAGAATCAAACCAATGTAATTCTTTTTAGAAAATATTTAGTAGTTGAATTTTTTTTATTTTGAAAATCAAGCCAGATTTATATTTAACAATTTATTACTTTAAAAAAAAAACTAAAAAATGTAATTTCACGAATCTAAAAAAACCCTAACTAACTAAATCTTTTTCAAAAAAAAATCTTCCAATTAAGATTTTCTATTTTTTTATATTTTTTATTTTTTAAAAAAGAACTCACTATGTTTCACAATCGATCTTTTCTAAATCTTATAGACAAAATACACTAAGATACGTATCTTCTTCTAAGATACGTATCTTCTTCGAAGATACAAATCCTAGAAAAAAGATACGCGAATTTTTCTAAAAAATGCAATTTTACTAAAAATGCAATCTATCAAAAAATCAAATTATCTAAAAAAAATAGCTAATGATATGACAATTATTATTTAAAAAAACATACACTAAAGAAAAAAAATTAGTAAATACAATTAAATTAACTAATAAAATAAAATAATAATTTATTTTTTTACCTAAACGGGTCGAATCACACGTAATCGGCATGTTCGAACTAACTATATCATGATTGTTACGTTTACGTGCTTAGCGTAGAATTGATCATGAGCATCATAGTGAATCGTACATATAACAGTGAATCGTGCGCTCATATTTATAGTGTGAAATCAAGTGATTGCATGAGCATGTATTGTGTTAAGTATGTGGCTGTGTGAAATCATGTGTCAAAGAAGTGTGTGAGCGTATGAAAGTTAATAATCGAATTAGTGCAATGTCAAGGTGTGTCCATGTTGTGTATGTTTCAGGTGTGTAGGTTAGTTGGTGTTTGTGTTCGTATATGTACGGTGAAGGAGTGGTGTCATGTGAGAAGCAACGTGGCGAGTCAGTACAGCATGAGTGAGGGCGTGTTCAGTGTCAATAAGTGTGGCGTGCTCAAGTATACATGAGATGTATGAGCGCAATGGGTAATTGCATGTGGATGGTGTGTGTAGTAGGCGAAACGTATTAAGTGATGGAGTGTTTATGAGTGTTCAGTCAAGCGATGGAGTGTTTATCTGTGTCCAGTTAGGCAATCGAGTGTTCGTGTGCTATGTCATAATGAGTTGAGACAGTAATAGTCGAGCATGTGTTACAACAATGTTAACTAAATGTATGTGCTAATGCATGTTTGATTTGGGCATGAGGAAAGTGCAGATCGGATTAGTGAGTAGAGTATTTAGGGAAGTATAGTGGAGATTAGGTATTAGGTCATGTAAAAAAAAAAACATCCTCAAACTTTATCACCAACTCACTATTTATAAGCGACATAACTAAATCTTTTGTATCTTTTTATATATAGATTTGATCTCAACCAACCCTAGATACGATAATGATTCTTAGATATAGAAGATTCAATTTAGATTATTTAAAGATTCGACCTAATTTGTAGAAACCCTATTTTAATTCAAGCTTTCTATCTTTTGAGTTCGACTAAGTCCAACTTAGTCTAACCAAATAACACATTTAATAAATCCTAAGTCTATTTTAGCCAAATATAAATTAGATTAAAAAAATCCACTTTATATCAAACTGGACTAAAATATTTAATGAAGCCTGATTTTTTAACAACTTAGAATTCATTAAATTGAACATACACCATTATCCAATTTAACCCTAAACAACACGATATGACTTGACACGATATGCCTTGGCTCTTTTTTTATTTTTTATATTATTATTTTTTTTAACCTAACTCAACAAAAATACTAAAACGGTAAAAATAAGGTGTCTATAAGTACCCCTCTTTACAGTGAAATTCGATTAGTACTTCTCTATAAAGACAAAAGAGATACTCATTTTTGCTAAGCCCTACTTTGAACTGATAAAATGAGGATTATTGACTTGAATGATTAGCTAAGCTATGCTTCATCTTAAAGACGGATATCGACTTGAAAGGTCAATGTAAAGAATAATAGTCTGTCTTGAAAGGATAGGATAAACGAATGGGAAACCCGTCTTGAAAGGATGAGGCAAAGGAATGTGAAACCCATCTTGAAAAGACAAGGCATGGAATAAGAAACTCATCTTGAAAGAATGAGGTAAAGAAACTAGGGTGCCTACCTTAAAGGGATATGGCTAAAGATTTAAGGTGATTAAGAGGCCCGTCTTGAAAGGATAGGGCAAAAAGGAGCCTATCTTGAAAGAACATGACAAAAGGCTAAAGGGCCTATCTTAAAAGGAATTGAGTGCCTCTCTTGAAAGGATAGGGCTAAAGATTCAAGGTGCATATCTTCAAAGAATAAGGCTAAAGATTTAAGGTGCCTATCTTGAAAGGATAGGGCTAAAGGATTAAGGGCGCCTATCTTGGAAGGATAGGGCTAAAGGATCAAAGGTACCTATCTTGGAAGGATAGGGCAAAAGATTTAAGGTGCTCATCTTGGAAGGATATGGCAAAAGATTTAGGATGCCTATCTTGGAAGGATAGGGCTAAGAACTAGGGTACCTATCTTAAAATCATAGGACTAAGAATTAGGGTACCTATCTTGGAAAGATATAGTAAAAACTACTAGGATTCAACTAACTTATTTTGGTTTGGTGGATGATCTGAAAAGGATAAATCTTTTCAAGATTTCAAAAAGAAAAATTTAATTCTCCTAGATATCTCTTTCAAGGACTTTCAAGATCATTTTACCTAGGAAGGGAGAATTTCGCAAATAGCAACCAATCAGTATACGTTGACTCCTGAGATTTACTCATTCAGATAGCATAATATCACCAAAAGTATTTCCTCAAGATCGTGCTTACTTCTTCTTCTTCTTCTTCTTCTTCTTCTTCTTTTTTGGAATAAGGTCTTCTTCATGATTGAAACCTTTTGCTGCTGAGTCTTGTAGCCGTACCATGCTCATATCTTAATTCTACTTTTATCATCATAGGGCCTTAATTTCCATCTCTCCATGATTCCTAAAAAATATATCTCTTTTTGAAAGAAACTAGATTAAATCACCAAGATTCAATTTCAATTTATTTGATTCATCACAAATACTGAATTAACTACCAATCCTAGATTTTAAGTAGAAATCTCTTTAGGTACTTTGACATCTTTTAGAATTCTAATTAAAGATTCTTGGTAAGTATCTGGGTGGGTACTTTATCTAACTTATCCCTAATCTCATACTTACTAGCTTTCACTATCTTCTTTGCAACATTTTAATCTTTCTCATCTGTATCTTCAAAGATCTTTCGAGAAGCCTCTTCTACAGTAGTCTTCCTTTTGGCCTCTTCATTATGGTCATAAACTCATCCCAACCGTGTAAGCCCACCTATCATAAGTAATGAGGACCTAGTTATCTGATTCACCATTTGGTAATCTAGAGGAGCTGCTTTATAATTCTCTAAAGCTATTGAGACATTAAAAGCAATTTTCTTAAGCTTACCCAATTCCTTAACCTTCTCATTGTTCCCACAGTACTCATAAACCAAAGGTTTAGGCCCACTCCTAATCATTATAACCATCTCGGTCATCTTCTTAGCTTTTGCAATAAGCTTGTCTTCTTCCTCAAATTCAGAACCCCATCTAATAGGTAGTTCATCGGCATATATGGTTAGTGAATCAGCATAATCAACCAAATACTCAAACTTCCCTAATGGCTTTCCTAGGGTATCAACCATCTACCGAGCCTGCTTTTTCACCCTCCCGGTTCTTTTTAAATTATGTCTTCTTTAAACCGATCAATACTAAACCCTTACCTATTTAGTACTGACCCTTGATTGGGGTTTAAAAAAAACCAGTTCTTTTTACATTTTTAAAGTACTTTGGAGTCGCCACTCAACCGGAGTTAGGAAAAAAAGTTAAGTTATAACTAATTGGGT
This sequence comes from Lumnitzera racemosa, assembly GCA_024138005.1. Taxonomy (NCBI): domain Eukaryota; kingdom Viridiplantae; phylum Streptophyta; class Magnoliopsida; order Myrtales; family Combretaceae; genus Lumnitzera; species Lumnitzera racemosa. The sequence goes on from JAMXBC010000010.1 coordinate 8,562,440, forward strand.
AGATTGGTTATAACTTAGCTACCGATTTATTGATTAGACCAATTTATAGAACGGTTTTTGAAAACTAAAGATCTAAATCTAAGGGTTAATTTATTAAACCCTAAATAGGTACTACTTTTTAACTTTCCAATTTTAAATTTTCTTTTCAATAATACCTTTTTTTTCTATACAACTAGTCATATGACATGCGACTTCAACTAATTAATTTACACAAATATTTACAATGATGGAAAAAATAAAAACTTTCCATATTTTAAGTCGCCCTATACTAATGTATAGATGCCTACGTACCCACTATTCAGGATCAAACTTTCGTAATTCATTTTGTAAAACTTTAATGGGTTGGTTGGTTTTAATTTTGAAAACTTATTGATTTTACATTTTTATATTCAATTTGGTTTATTTAAGAAAGTCTTTAAGAAAGGTCATAAATAGGAAATTTTATTTTATGGAAAATTCTTAACATGCTCTAATTTGGTAAAGGTTAATTTATCTTTTTGTTTTATTTTTTGGAAAAAAAAAACATTTTTCTAAGTGATAAGACAAATTTTTATTCACTAACCAAATTAAATATTCTTTACTTTTTTATTTTTTTTTATCTATCTCCACTATACTAAAAATGCATAAATAAATAAACTATTCTATTTTTTCTCTTCTTCTATATATATTCTTTTCTCTTTTTTCTTGTTATTTTTACATTACAATTTACATTTTACATGGATAAATAAATAAATAAGAAAAAAATTTACAAAACCAAAATGAAAACAAGGCTCGAACCAGGAAGGAGACGCGGGTCAGTTTTGGGCATAGGTTTCGAGTCGAATCTCGGGTCAAACCTCAAATTAGGTCGAGCTTTAACGACAACAGCAGCGGCAAAGGGTGTTTCGACTAGATATGGCCATTAAATCGAAGGGCAAAGGGGAGTTATGTGCGTATTTTATTGAGTTTGTAAGGGGAAGTCAAAGTACTGAGACTAGTAGATCTCAACTTAGTAGTTCTTCAAAAGCCACAGTAGTGGGAAAGTTTGGATCTTAGCGTTTTAAGGTTGCTGGAACTAAGGGAAGTGTAGGGTTGAGGTTTTTAGGTCGCGGGTGGCGATGTAGCTAGCCGTTAGGTTAAGTTAGGCTTAGATTGGTGGTTCAAAGGTAGTTCATGGTGGTGGTTAAGGTTTGGGTCTTAGTGGTTCGATAGTGCTGTTAAGGGATAAAGGTGGTCGGGCTTGGATCCTTAAGTTTAGGGGAGCTCGACCATAGTAGTGTACATAGTCGAAAGTGGCTAGAGAGAGAGATTCAAAGATAGAGAGAAGGTTCAATGGTTGAGTTAGAGAGAGAAAGTGATTACAAGAAAGAGAGATATAAGGTGTTTTTGAGCGATTCTAGAGCTCATGTGTAATTGTGATTCATGGTCTATGTCCCTAAGCCCTCTATTTATACACGAATTTAATCTAGAAACTAAGGAAAGCTTAGATTCGGATTAAAAGATAATGTCCGAAACTTTAGCTTTTTCCACTTTTTGGAGCTTGATTTGAATTTTTTTTTTACCAAACTTGGATCCGTTTTTTATCTCAATCTATATTAGGCCATGTCTAAAACAAAATTGGAGCAAGAAATCATGCTTCTATGTATGAGATTTGTGCAAAGACTGGGTTTAAAGTGAAGAGGTTGAGCTATTTTTCAGCCAAGAAAGAGGGGGGAAATTGCAAGAAAGGGGAAGCAAGAGGAGGGAAAGAGAGAAAATACTGACATGGTGCCACATCAGCCATGCCAACCAATCACAATGTTCCACGTGTCATCACGTGACATGTGACAGCTGACGTGGCATGCTATGTGGTGCCACATCAGCACACGTGCAATCTAATGAAGCCATGTATTAGGACACATGGTACAATCAGATCATGATACGTAATATAATCAGATCATGACACGTGGCAGTTCCTGATGTGATAAAAATGGAAAAAAAAAAAACTTTGTATGCTCTTACCAAGATTTGAATCTTTGACCTCCAAGTTAAACCCAATGCCATCTCCAATGCTTTATCCATTAGGCCGCTGGCCTATACCTTGTCTAAATTATACATATGAACTAGATCCGCCTAATCTAGATTCAAATCTAAGTCTAAACCCAACAGTCTCTTATTCAAGTTTATTTAAATTAAAATTTTATTCTATTTAAACTACTTAAAATTTTTATTATTTTCTAAATTCCCGATTTTTTCAAAATTTTCTATTTTTTGTATTTTTTTTATAAATTTCTTTATTTTTTGCGTTTTCTTTAATTTCTTTTTTTTTTCCTAATTTGGGACCCTTTAACCTATTTTAAAAATTTTGAAAAAAATAAGTAAACAAAAAAAAAGAGGGCAAAAAATGAGGTGTCTATAGTTACCCCTCTTTATAATGAAGTTTAAGCAAAACTTTACCATAAAGACAAAAGAAACACTATTTTTGCCTTAAAGGTGGATTTTTTCCTAAGAAGCGCTATAGCTAGCTAACTATTTTAAGCCCAATTCACTGGGGATTTAGTAAAGCAAGGGGTAGTGCTCTAAGAACTAGCTGAAAGATTAGTTGAAGAAATGAAGTCTGGTCGTGCTTCTATGAGCTAAGAAACTGACATCAAACGGGCAAAGTGCTCCTTCAGCTAGCTAAGGCCCTAAAAAGAATGAAAAAACTTGGTCATGCCCCAATAAGTTGATTAACCAAGGTAGGTACAGTGCTCCTAAAGCTAACTAAGACCCTAAACTGAGTGACAAAACTCAGTCGTACCTTAATGAGTTGACCAACCAATGTAGGCAAAGCTCTCCTAAAAATGGCTAAGACCTTAAATTGAATGAGAAAACTCGATTGTACCCTAATAAGCTAACTAACCAAGGTAGGCAAAGCGCTCCTAGAGCTAGCTAAAACCATAAATTGAATGAGAAAACTGAATGAGAAAACTGAATGAGAGGACTTAGTCATGCCCTAATGAACCAACTGACCAAGGCGAGCAAAGCGCTCCTTGAGCTAGCTAAGCCTTAAACTAAATGAAATGGGTAAGCACTCCATGAGCTGGCTAAGCCTTAAATTGAATGAAATGGCTAAGTGCTCCTAGAGCAAGCTAAAACTCTAAATTGAATGAAATGGGTAAGCACTCTTACAGCTGGCTAAAACCCTAAAAGAATAAGAGAACTTGGTCATACCCCAATAGGTTGATTGACCAAGGTAGGCAAAGTGCTCCTTGAGCTAGCTAAGGCCCTAAACTGAACGAAATGGATAAGCACTCCTAAAGCTAGCTGTTACGCCCCGAAACAGCAAAGTCGTAATAGTCCTGCCATGTAAACCATCCTAAGATAGAAGTTGACCTTACAACCGCTATCTTAGACCTGATCTATACAATTCGTCTATGACTAACCCGCTTTGAAGTAAACAGTTTGTAATTTAAATAAATCGTTTACCTAAGAAAGTGAGAAAATTTATATATATACACTATAATTCAATTATTACATTATTTAAAAATGAAAAATTCTAAAATAAAACAAAACTTAGACCTTAAGAATATATGTTTGTTCTTCAAATATTTTTCCTCACCCCCCAAGATCTAGCAGTTACTAACTTCAGAGTAGTTGTTTGCCACTTCTTAGCCAGCACCTGCACGACGTCTATAAGGATGTGAGCAACCACAGCTTAGTAAGTTAGGATGGAGAACTTAAAACTATACCATAAACACAACAAGGTTATCAATCAACTTATTAGGTGCAATGCATGTTCAAGCAAATGCCATCGCACTACGTTATTCGGCCCATGGTGAGATTAGAGAAATTGTGCCCACTCTAATCCGGGTTGAGGAGTTGCCATTAATGCAACAGCCCACGACCAAACCCAGGCTTATGCTATGCAAACATGGCTCCTACCGCGACTACCTTCGAACCATTAACTTCACCCTCGCCACAACCTCCTCTCCTGTCACTTAGTTCGACTAAGGATGAAAAAGGGACCATTTTACAATCCTGCGCTATCCTACGCTATCCCTTTCGAAGAGTTCGGTATTTAGTCGGAGAGTCCTAAGTTCCCCTAATGGGTTGCCATGTAGATCCGATTATGATTATAGGTTGTATATTTGATTAGGTCCAGTTTAGGGTGATCAATCATTTCATACAAACCATACGATACAAACCAAAACAACAGACATAATCATAATATCACTCGTAATCAAGCACATGCACACCACAGACTATCTAACAAGCACAACCAAGCATAATCTCAAGCCTCCAAAATACAGCATTGTATTAATCTCAACTTACCTGGACTCCTCGCTCACTCACTCAAGGTCCGACTTGCTCAGGCCATCACCGATCATCCCTATAACACATACGTGGTTTCAGTTTTTCATATGACTATTATAAGTTCATTTTATCCTATAACGCTTATTGTTATGTTTTTTTTAGGGTTTAATATACCTAATTATCTAGGTCTTAAGTCTTTTACAATTATTCTAAGTTTGGGGTTAGGTTCGGGTTCGGTTTCCGCATCGATTTCTAAATTAGGTTCTAGTTCGATTTCCAAGTATTGTTTTATGCTCGAATCCTAGAAATTCGTTTCAACCCATAATGTGAACTTAATCACATTACTTTCCAATCTTCTAAGTATCATCATTACCTCTAATTAATATTTCATTCCACCCGATATACTTAAATCCTTATTAGTGTACCGAATTTACTCCTGATGTAAGAAATTTTTATATGTTTCATATAATTACATAAATTCAAGTTTCCTATCAAATTTATTGTATATTTTTTATTATTATCATAATATCAATTTTATTCTAATATTTTCTATTTATTATATTTCTAATAATTATGTATTATGTATTATCACCTATTATGTATATAATACACATCTAACATTTCTATCACTCTAATTACCATCTCTAAACATCAATTATCATTTAAAAATGTCTAAATTCATCCTAAATCAGGTTTTACATCTAATTATCCTAATTTACAAAATTAACTTACAATTTACTTTTTTTCCTATTACTCATTTACTACATAATTAACCTAATAATTACATCTAACACCCTAAATGTTACAAATATCATACTTCATCAGATTTCAACATCCTAAAATATATACTTATTCACTAAATCAGTAATTAACCATTTAATTACTTTATTAACCCTAAATTACCAATTTTATGCCTCATTTTAAGACCTAAAAATTATCTAAAAATTTCAAAAATTAATTTTTGAAAACGGGCTTCATAGCACTGTTCTATATCATCTAAGTGGTCTACAAAAAAATTTTGGATTCAAAACTATACTCCTAAGGTCATTTATTTCTAAACCAAAACATGCTCGGTTTTGCATAATTTCTTAAGGACCCTATATCACGAGACATATTTTCATCAAAATAATATTTTTCCTAAAAACTACATACAAAAATATTTCATAATAAATTAATTCATAATTTTCTAATAATATTTACTATTTTCAACAAAATTACATAAAATCAGACTGGAAATCTGACTCACTGATCTGAGTGTCTTCGACCACCGCCAGCTGCTGTGGCCCTATCGACCGGTCTAGGCACTGCCACCACCGAGTGATGGTGGTGGCCGTCCACTCCCAGATGCTCGTTTGGTGTGGGTTCCCTCTAAAGACCCTAATTGTACAGTTTTTCCTATTTTTTTTCTAACCTTAATTTTTCTCTCAATTTTCACTTCTCCCTAATTTTCTCTAATTTCTAACTGTCCAAATGAGCTTCTAAATTTTTCTTGCTATTTATAGAGCTTTATAGAAATTATTGTGCATTAAATTGGACAAGACATTGTCTAAATTCCTTAATTTTTTACTTTAAAGTTGCTCTAATTTAATTTGCTAATTTTTTTTCTTCTTTTTCCTAGTTACCACGACCCAATTTTGGATGATTCCTTATTTTTCCTAATTTTTCTTAATTTTTTCTTAATTAATTATGAATTTTCTTTAAGTATTTAGTATTATTTTAGCACATTTCGCGTATTTTAAGTAATTACACGTATTTATACCTACATGTAAATTCATATATAATACAAATAAATATTCCTAAATATTATTTAGGTCATTTTATGATTTTTAGTATATATATAATTTATCTCTAGCAATTCGTTAATTATCGGAATGCATTTTCCGCATTTTCGATAAATAATGAGTTATATATTTAAATTTTGGAATTTTTATAGTCTTTTATTTATTGCTTATTTTCTTAAATTCAAACTTACGGGATCATTTTTACTAATATTTCTAACTTTACTTATAATTTAGGCTTGATCGGATTTTTCAACCGATCGAAACCTTGAGTGACTCGTTATGGGGCTTACACTAGCTAAGACTCTAAAAGAATGAGAGAACTCAGTGAAGAGAAGCACCTTATAGGCTTACTATGAGATTTGATGGAGAGAAGCGCCCTGTGGAGCCTACTTGGGAGAAATTGGTGAAAGAAAGCACTTGTAAGCTTGCTACAGGAATAGAAGCACCATATGGGCTCACTAAAAGAATAAAAGTGCCTGACGAGCTCACTAATAGAATTTGTTGAAGAGAAGCACCTTATGGGCTTACTAAGAGAAAGTTGGTGAGGGAAGCACCCTATGGGCTTGCCATGACAACTTAGTGAAGAGAAGCGACTTATGGGATTGCTATGAAGAATTTGCAAGGTGAACACCCTATGGGAATACTAAAGACCCCAAAGGAAGATGACGAAAGTGGGGTTAAAAGCTGGCTAGCAACTCAAAAAGATGAGATGCCGTCCTAGAGGCTAATAGGATCCTTAAAAAGAATAAATGAGTGGGTAGTGCTCTAAAAGTTGGCTAACACCCTCGAAAGATGGGACAACACCCTAAAGGCTAGCTAGAACTTTAGAAAGATGGAACCTTGAAAAGAAATAAAAGAGGGATTAGTACTTTAAGAGGTGGCTAGAACCCTAAGAGGAATTTTGATGAAGGATTGAAGAAGTAAGGTAAGGAAAACAACCAGTTTTAAGAGACTTCTTAACTTGCAAAAGTATTTACAAGAACATTGTTAAAAAACCACTTATGAAAAAATCCACTAGGGATAGGCCCTTTAATTTGAAAAGGAGTTAAGAAATTGCAATAAGGAAAAAAGATCTAAACTACTAAGGTTAATTTAAAAAATGACCACCTTGGAAAGGAAACGGATGACATAGATTAAAAGCTTGGCTACTCGAGTCGACATGGATTGGATAAGAATTTTGTAACAAGCCTTTACTTTCTCTCTCTTCTCTTTTTTTTTTTTTGTTTCTGAAAGTTTTTCCAACGAGTATAAATTCTTATTTAAGGAACAATTTTATAACTACCCCTATCTTTGGTAATCATGTAGAGTTTCTTATTGCCTTTGACCCTAAGGCTTCTCATAAGGTTTTTATAATTTCAAGACATTTCTTTCTTAAGAAAAAGGTAACTCAAGATTAGTTTAGTCAAAGAGATTTTCCTTATGAACTCTCAATCTAGATTTCGCTCTCAACTACAATTCCAAAAATTACAGTCCATTTTGCAAATGATACGCCTTGATCAATCCATTAGGTCTTTTTCGGTTCAACCTTAAGAATTTAGGCTTTTCGTTAGGAAGCCTTTTTTGAAAGAAATGTTTTATTTATCCCAGGTGTATAAGTTACGAACCTTAAGGAAAAAATTAGGAGTATGCTTGCCCAGTTTCACAAACAATTTTTATTAAAGATAAATTATCTTTTAAGATCGGAAGAGCTTTTACTTGTGTAAGGGTAATATTGTGAATGGGGAGGCTTTATGTGATTCAATATAGGTAAGAAAGGCTTCAGAGTGGATATAGAGATTTTTAGTTTCTAGGCTTTGGAATGTGATGTAGGGCTTTGTGTTTCTGAAGCTATGTAGGCTTTGACTCCTGACTTTTTGATTTGATTTGGCTACCCCTGCTAAGATGTGAAATATTTCTTAAGGCTTTCATCTTATGCTCAAGCCTTAATTCTTTAGCCTCTTTTCTGTTTTTTTTTTTTAATTCCTTTCCCCCATTATCTCTTCTTCCTTTGACCTTAAAAGTAATTGTTTCCATTGCTGAGTTTTTGCTTTTTAACTGATCCAAGGCCTAAAATCCATATATTTCTAGTGTATGAGCTTAAGGTACTTGAAAAGGAAATTAGCTCTTCTTCATTTCAAAGAAAAAATAATTCATCAGAAATGAAAGTTGTTTTTGAATTAACATTACTTAAACAAGCAAAAACCAATCTTACTCTTATCTTCTAATCAATGACCCTAACCTCTGAATTGCCCCATTGTGGGGTGGTTCTTGACAAGGTTTAAATTTGAAAGTTCTCCCAATAGGTCCAATAAGGTGAATAACAGATGATCGTGTTTAGGATTTAGAAATGAATGCCTAACTTCATTTTAATCTACGCATCACATTCAAAGTGGACCTCCTTTTAAGAATGAGTCCAAAGTATCATCACCATTATGTCGCTTAACTCTCAAAGTGTTTCAGGTTGGTTTATAGGATATAGCTTACCTCTTCTCATCTTAAACTTTTCAAAAAGTAAGTTACCGATTTCTTAAGGAGGAGTCTATTTTTTATTTACCCAGGATGAGGATTGGTTTTGCCCCTTAGTTTCTTAAATCATGCCCCAATATTTGACTTTGTGTTTTGGTTCAGTTCATGATTAAGCTTAGCTTTCTAAACAGATCAGGGTTCTAGCTTGGCTTAGTTACTTTTAGAGGTCAATGATTGTGCTCTATGGTTCATGTTCGGATTGGTTGCTTGGCTTAGTGGCTTATGTTTAGGTAGGTCGTTTGAATGAGCCCAAGGTTAGTGTTTAGGTTGAATGCTTAGCCAAGTAGCCTGTATTTAGGTAGGTTACCTGAATGAGCCTTAGGTTAGTGTTGGCTAAGTGGCTTGTATTTGGATTAGATGGAACAAAGGGCTCGTATTGGCTTCCTTAATAGATCAAAGGATCTTTGTGTCGATTGAAAGCCGAGTGTTTGGGCTGGTTGCTTAAGTAGGCCAAAGGCCTCATGTTTGTGTTGACTCCTTGAAACCCTAAGGATTTATAGGTGTCAGCAATTTTTCTTTTCATTTTTTATATATTTTTTTGTTTTTCAATTTTTCTAGTCTTTTTTTTTCTCTTTTTTCTTTTTCTTTGTAAGAGGGAGAAAGGTAAATTTTTATTTTCAGAAAATAATTTACAAATAAGGATGGTGATTTTTTGGGTTTCTATTTACAAGTCTATGGATTTTATTTACATTTCCTTAAATGAGAATGAATAGTTGTTAGATGAACATTTATTGAAGCACTATTTACGAAAACAAGAATGTTAAAAATAAATAAATAACAATGAACCAAATATAACTTTATTATTTTGAAAGAGATCATAATACAGACACAAAGATAGAGATCCTAACATTTATTCTGAAACTTTATTCTAAGCTCTTTATATCTGAACTGGAAAAACCTTATATTAAGTCCCATATATGGGCCTTAATGTCCTCTATCATCTCATTAAGTATCCCTAATGACTTATGCCAAAAGGGACCTTAAGGCCCGGTTGTGAGCCTTAGAATACTTAAGCTTTTCCTTCAAATAAGCAATTTCATCTCTCAGCATCTACTCACGAATCCTAAAGATGTCCAGTGGCCTAATGTTTGCCTGATCACTTGCTTATTTGTCTACCATCCTAAGTCTACACATTTTGTGGATAAGAATCAATCATCAATGCAACAAGAGAAAAAAAAAACGTAGAAATATGCAAATGTTAGGGTCATTTTGGTTAATACATTACTTCTTAATTTGCAACCCTACTGTAATTTTCAAAAACTTGATTGCATTAAAACTCTTAAATGAATAGGAGGGTTGCAATTTCTTAAAGGTAGTGTATTAATTCAAGCTTGAAGGGAAGTACAAGCAATTAAGGTGAGTTCTAAAAAGTCCTTAAGCTTTGTGACCTCACTTGTTTTTAGAAAACACTTTCATTGGTTACAATGAGCTTAAGTAGGGTGGCCTAATCATCCCTCAACAGTAGTTACCCCCACAACGTCCTGAACTTACATAATGGCCCCCCTCTTAGGGTCCTAAAATTGCCTGGGTCTGACCTCATCTACCCTGCCTCTTTGATGCAACAAATGAACCCCCTATTCCCTAATATATACTCTTTGCAAAATAAATATGTTAATCAAAACAAATATACACATGAAATCAATAACAAATAAATGTACAAATAATTAAACAACATGGGTATTTTGAAAAGTGATTTTAATTTCGAAATGTTTTAAAGTGGCTAACCTTCTTGAAATCCCTAGTGGAGTTACTAAGCTGTCGAACTTGGTTTTTTACCTTCCCGATTTTTTTTTAAATTAGGTCTTCTTTAAACCAATCAGTACTAAACCCTTACCCATTTAATACTGACTCTCAATTGGGGTTTTAAAAAAAAATCGGTTCTTTTCATATTTTGAAAGTACTTTGGAGTTACCACTCGACCAAAGTCAAGAAAAAGAGTTAAATTATAATAAATTGAGTAGATTGGTTATAACTTAGCTATGAATCTATCGATTAAACCATTTTATAAAGCAGTTTTTTGAAAACCAGAGATTCAGATTTGAGGGCTAATTTATTAAACCCTAAATGGATATCACTTTTTAACTTTCCAATTTTAAATTTACTTTTCAATAATACCTTTTTTTCTAAAGGACTAATCATATCACATGCAACTTAAACTAGTTAATTTACACAAATTTTTACAAAGATGGAAAAAAAAAAACTTTCCATATTTTAAGTCACCCCGTATTGATGTACCAGTGCCTACGTACTAGCTATTCGTGATCAGACTTTCATAGTTCGTTTAGTAAAACTTTAGTGGGTTAGTTGATTTTAATTTTAAAAAATTGCCGAGTTTATGTTTTTAGATTCAATTTGGTTTATTTAAGAAAATATTTAAATAAGGTCATAAATAGGAAATCTTATTTTTTGGTAAATTCTTAACATGCTCTACTTTGGTAAAGGATAATTTATCTTTTTGTTTTATTTTTTTGGAATAAAAAAAGACGCTTTTCTAAGTGATAATTCCAATTTTTATTCACTAACCTAATTAAATATTCTTTACTTTTTTATATTTTTAATCTATCTCCAATATACTAAAAATGCATAAATAAATAAACTATTCTTTTTTATATTTTTTATATATTCTTTTCTCTCTTTTTTTTCTTTTTTTTCTTGTTATTTTTACATTACAATTTACATTTTACATAAATAAATAAATAAAAAAGAAAAAAATTTACAAAACCAAAATGAAAACAAGGCTTAGACTAGGAAAGGGATATGGGTTGATTCTAGGCATGAGTTATAGGTTGAATCAAGAGTCGGACCTCGGATCAAGTTGACCTCCAACAACAGCAGTAGTAGCGAAGGGTGTTTCAACTAGATATGGCCACCGAATCGAAGGGGAAAGGGGAGTTTTGTATTTATTTTATTGAGTTTGTAGGGGGTAGGCAAAGTGCCGAGACCAGTGGAGCTCAAATTGGTGGTTTTTCAAAAGCCACAACAGTGGTGGAGTTTAGTTCTTGACGTTTTGGGGTTACTGGAACTAAGGGAAGTGCGGGGTTGAGGTTTTCGGGTGGCGATGCAGCTAGCCATTGGGTTAGGTTGGGCTCAGATTGATGGTTCAAAGGTAGTTCATGGTGGTGATTAGGGTTTGGGTCTTAGCGGTTCGGTGATGTTGTTAGGGGGCATGGCGGTGGACGAAGGTAGTCGAGTTCAAATCCTTAAGTTTAAGGGAGCTCAACCAAGGTGGTGAGCTTGGTCAAAAGTGGCTAGAGAGAGAGATTCAAAGAGAGAGAAAGAGGGTTTGATGGTTGATTTAGAGAGAGAAAGTGATCACAAGAGAGAGAGAAGGTGTTTTTTAGCAATTCTAAAGCTCGTGTATGATTATAGATCATCGTTTGTGTCCTTGAGCCCTTTATTTATATACAAATTTAACTTAGAAATCGAGGAAAGCTTAAATTCAGATTAAAAGACAATGTCTAAAACTTCAACTTTTTTCTACTTTTTGGAGCTTAATTTGAATTTGTTTTTTATCGTACTTGGACGCACTTTTTATCTCAATCCATAGCAGACTGTATCTAGAACAGAACTAGAGCAAGAAATCACGCCTCTATGTGTGAGATTTGTGTAAAGATTAGTTTCAAAGTTTAAGGGTTAAGCTATTTTTTAGCCGAGAAAGAGGGGGAAAATTGCAAGAAAGGGGAAGAAAGAGGAGGGACACAAAGAGAAAATGTTGACGTGGCGTCAATGCCACATTAGCTGTGCCGACTAATCACAGCATACCATGTGTCATCATGTGAGATGTAGTGCCATGTCAACATACGTGCAATCCAATGATGCTACGTATCAAGATAGGTAGCACAATCAGATCACGACACGTAACAATTCTTGATGTGATAAAAAAAAAAAAAACTTTGTATGCTCTCACTAAGATTCGATCATCTATCCTCCAAGTTAAACCCAATGCCATGTCCAATACTTTATCCGTTAGGCCATTGACCTGTGCCTTGTTTATATATGCAATTAAATTACACCTATGAATTAGGTCAATTTGGGTTAGATTCAAATGTAAGCCTAGCCTAAGCCCAACAGTCCCCTATTCAAGTTTATTTAAATTAAAAATCTATTCTATTTGAACTACCTAAAATTTTTTATTAATTTCTAAATTCCCTATTTTTTCTATTTTTTCAAATTTTCCCATTTTTTGTACCTTTTCTAAAATTCTTTTTTTTTTCTAAATTTCTTTATTTTTTTTGTTTTCTTCTATTTCATATTTTATTATTTTTTCCTAAATCTCTTATTTTGGGGGGTTTTCTTTATTTTCTTATTTTTTTATATTTTTCCTAATTTGAGATCCTTTAACCTATTTTAAAAATTTTAAATAAAAATAAAAATAAAAAATAAAAAGGGGGGCAAAAAATGAGGTGTCTACAACATCAAATCTCTAACTTCATGCCTTTCTCTAAACTCCTTCTAAGTGCATCTATTTCGTAGTTTTGGAACTATCATAGCCACAATGTCAACTTTCTTTATATTCCCATCCTTCAACAATTAATATATTGGCGATCTAGTCCAAGTTCTATCTCTAACATTCATATTCTGCAAGTGTCCGGCCTGCCTCAAATTCCAAGCTACTTCTTCAATAGTGATGAGGAGACTATCTAAATCAACTTTTGGTTTAGATACTTTAGCGATGATCATGTTGATTAAGCATCTATGATCCGGTAGAGAATTGTTAGCTACGTTGGGAGTAGGAATATGAATGAAATCTAATTGAACCAACTTAGCATCAATGAGATCCTGTTTCTTCTGTCTAAGTCTCCAACATTGGTCCATAGGATGCCCCAGTTGCCTTAAATGATGATCACAAAGGAGCTTTAGGTTATAGTTTGTCGGTCTTTGTCCCTCCTTCGATATTTCAAATGTCAAGAGATTCTCCCTCCTTAGTCGTGCAAGAACCTAGCTTAAAAGAATGAAAATATGAGTAAACTGTCTCCTTTGTGAGTAGTTATTCTGACTCAAATTCGATAAAGGATCAGATCATCCTACCATGGCTACTAAGACTGTAGGTCTGATAAGGTTATCAGTATTGACAATGCTTACAATAGTGTAGATACCTAATTTTTTCCCCTCTATAGTCTTAATCTTTATTTTTACAAAAAGGGTCCTAATTCAAAAAAATAAAAAATAATGAAAATTAACAAATAATGAAAATACCAAAAAAATAAGAAACGGAAAAATTATAAAAATTTCATAGATTTTTAGGAAGTAATTTATATTAGGAATAATTAGTTTTAGTGTTAGTTTTAGTTTAGTTAAAAAATTTATTTTAAGGAATCAAATAGTTTAAATATAATTTAATTGTACTGAATGTGAAGTTGTACCCAATAGCCTAATGGATAAGTTTCGGAGTATTTAGGTTGGCTTTAATTGGAGGTCATAAGTTTGAGTTTCAGCCACAAGCACACTAAAACGCATCCAAGCACGATTTCGACCAGTTGATCCGCAACTCTGCCGATCTTCTATCATCTTTCTCAAACTACTGTCCTTCTCCGTATAACCAAATTAGACGTGGACCAGCGCCAAACGCAACTTCGATCAGCGTTGCACGTTCACTGTTCAGCCGAGTACTCACCAACACGATCCAGCCACATTCCATAGTAGAGCTCAAATTTTTCTTCAATTCACCACCCGTAGAACCCCACGCGAGCTAGATACAACGACAACAACGGATGAAAACAACGATGCGCTCAAGTCTTCTCCGTCCTTTGCATCTCAGTGTTGGGAATTACGATAGGGATAGCTGCAATTAATTCGAACACCTCACTTAGCTGCACGGTCTATAACCTCAATCGTAGCTTATCACGTCCCCACAACACAAGAAGCACTGCATCGCCATAATGCCTCGCTGATCCCCACAATCCGCATGACAGCCACGATCAGCAGACCATTATCATATGCACCAAGGACAGTACAGCAAAATTTCAATCTCCAAAAGTCGACTTCATGGAGCAGCGGATCAATCCAACAACATTGCAGTGGCCACGCTCAGTACTGTTCACGCTCGCTGCAACGCACTACCACTCATGCTTACGACTCACTCGTAATTCATTGCACTGTACTATCCATTGCGCACGTTTACAGTAGAACACTTCAATGCTGCTCAGAGAACATACGCATATCCTCCCTTCGCCTGAGCTTGCTGCCCACGGCCGTAATCACAGTCTACGAACTACGCCTCCAAGCTCGTACAAACAGCCCAGGTTTCCCTCCACGATAGCAGCGGCAACGTCCACACCTACCACACCATGCTCAACGTAGCAGCACTGAACATGCCGTTGACTTCACTGACTCCATCCAAACCTGTAGTAGCATCTTACGACAACGCCGAGCGCATGACAGTGGTCTGTAACTCACGATCACATACAGATCACGCCGCAACACGCTTGGCTTCAACCCGATCTGCACTGACCGCAACTTACTTCACCACGTTGTCACGCAACATGATTAAGATGCACGAGCTGAACCACACACACAGCACCAACATCCAACAAAGCAGCAACTACTCGACCAGTACACGCAATATCGCAAAGTGAACAGCAGGTTTAGTTTCTTCTAATTTTATTTTATTATATTATTAACGTTTTATTATTATATTATTAGTTAACATAATATATAATATAGGAATATGTTAGTTTAGGAGTTTTAGTATTAGTTTTTATATATTAAGTGTATTATATGGAATTATTTTATTTAGGTAGATAGATGTGTATATTAGTTTAGGGATTATTATGATTGGACATTTATTTTTTAGATTTGGCTTTACTTAAGAATTCATCATATAGAAAGTTTTTTTTTTTTATAAAATTAATAAAAGACCTTTTTTTAAAAGAAAAAAATAGGATTGTTAGAGCATTTTTTAAAAATAACAACACTCAAGTGTTAAGACCCTTTAGATTTTTTTAAATAAACTAAATAAATTAAAAACGTAAACTTGGACAGTTTTTAAAATTAAAATAAAGCAACACCTTAAAGAATTTTTTTTAAAGAACTACGGTCGTCTGATCCTGGCTAGCGTGTACATAGGCATCTTCAGGGCGATAATAAAATATGTAGAAACTTAGGTTCTTTTTTTTTTGCTTTTGATTTTATTTATCTATTTATTTTAAATATTATAATTAGAAAAATAATCCTAATTTCGGTAAATAAATAGTGGTATTGTTAAGGGTTTAATAGGTTAACCTCCGAACTTGGAACCCTCTAGTTCTTCATTTAAAATTGAAATCAAAGACCAGTAGCCAAATCGTAATCAATCCACTCAATTGATTACAGTTTCTTTTCTTTTTTCGACTTCGGTCGGGTGGCGACTCCAAAAATTATTTTCAATAAAAAATCAGAATTTCTCAATTTTTTTAGTTAAGGATTAATATTAAATGGGTTAGGGTTTAGTATTAATCAAGAAATGAGAAATCAATTTTAAACAAAAATTGAAAAATCAGGCTCGACAAGTAGCCTCTTTGGCCTTATTGGAAAATCTCGTGGGAGGAGTCTTCTTCTCAGTTGCTTCAAGATTAGGAGTCTTCTAGTAGCAATAACTTCCTCAATTCGGCACTCTAAGGCCACAATCTCTACAATGTTAAAGGCAAGGTATCCTACCAGATGTTGGTAGTATGGGCTTCCAAGAGTATTAATAAAGGCAAAAGTCAGATCCTATTCTATTAGGGGTGGAGTCACCTTAACTACCATGCCCCCCCATCTCTAAGCATACTCCTTAAAGCTTTCATTAGCCTTCTTTCGCAGATTATTCAAATTCCACATGGATGAGGCCACCTCAATATTGAACTTATACTAGTTGTAAAAAGCTAAGGCTAACTTATCCTATATATCAATCTCATTCAAGTCCAGTTGGGCATACCAAGTTAAGGTAGGCCCAGTCAAGCTATCTTAGAAGGTTTAGACTATCACCTTATCATACTTCATGCATTTTCCCATCTTTCTGATGTACAACCTAATGTGAAGCTTCAGGTAGTTAGTCCCATCATATTTCTCAAATTTCGGAATTTTAAACTTTTCTAGGAAATCATCATCTTCATATGTCGATAAATTGATCATTCTCATCTACTCAAGCCCGTTAACCAGTTCTAGGGATTTCATTTTCTCGATCAACTTCTACATAAACTTCTTTTCCATCTCTCGGTGTTTTTCTTCGGTCTCCTTCCCCCATATTTCAACATTGGGGACTGATTCTACATCTTCTAATTCAAGGGAAGGGGTCGCTTCTGCATTCTAATTCAGGTTGACTTGAGACCCTTATCTATCATTGAGAATTCCAATAGCCCAAGTAAGAGTTTAGATTTGTTCGGCCATCTTGTTCATGTTTTCTTTTAGGGTTACGACTCTTGAGTCGAGCTCAATTTAACTGATGTTTTCAATACCCTGAGTTGACATTCTTGTCTTGGAACGAGTTAATATCAGGCTTCTAACTAAGTCTGCTCGTTTAGGTACTATCTTCAAAATCCTAAATGAAAACCCAAGTTTAGACATTTTTTTGAACTAAAATTTCTTGTTGTTTTTCTTTTCTTTTTAAATTTTTTTGTTGTTTATTTTTCCTTTTTGTTTGCTCTTTTTTTTATTTTATTTTCTTTTTATTTAAAAGGAAACTAAAAACATGAGCAAACTACGCAATAAACATTTTCATTTGATGAAGCTTTAAATTTATTAATAATCATAAAATCAAACCTATACAACTGACTAAAAGAAAAAGAAATAAACTCCTAACTAATCTTTCTAAAACAAAAAATCATATCCTATATCTATAAGAGCTGACGGATCTAGCTAGGATAAGCTTTATGGGGTTGGTATTAACCTAACTTTCTATGAAATGACGCAATTATTTACAATGAGAACACTAAATTTACAAAAAGGCTGTATATGATATTGATAATTTTGCAGCTTCTTCAAAAAATTTTAAATTACACAGTCTTTTAGTCTTTTACTCACTAAGAGACGATAAAAAAATAAAACACATATAATATAAGAAATAAAAATAATCACATAGAAACAAACATTAGCAAAAATAAA
Source organism: Lumnitzera racemosa (assembly GCA_024138005.1). NCBI lineage: Eukaryota > Viridiplantae > Streptophyta > Magnoliopsida > Myrtales > Combretaceae > Lumnitzera > Lumnitzera racemosa. The sequence continues at coordinate 8,580,040 of JAMXBC010000010.1, forward strand.
ATCAAATATAGAAAAGAATGTAGTATGCTACATATGCATATAATCCAATAGAAGCCGGTAATTAACAAATTATAGGAATTATTATGAACCCGCAATCAAAGAGCTCCCTTACATATAAGTATATTCAAAATAAGATTTAAAAACAAATGAAGCTCGTAACTACTTATGTCTAAGGGCTACTAATTTTTAATTTCCCCTTTATTTTGAAAAAGAATGATAGACTGACCGTGAATTAATTAGGCTTTTCCTATAATTTAAAAAATAGCTACCTCTTTTTCAAAAAGAATGATGCAGGAAGGTGGGGTCTATAAGTCTTAAGTTATGTAGCTTCAAAAATTTCCAAAGAAAAACTTAGTGGGGTTACATTGAAGCCTGCATAGGCTTACCTATCACCGCTTGATGGGGGTAAAGACCCCAATGACTTGAGAGTTATACAACAGTGGCCCGTCCAAAGGTCCTAAGATAGCCCAAGTCCGACCACATCTAAGCATGCAAATGATTGTCAATAAATAAAACCCTCCTAAATCCCCAAAAAGGGCCTATTGGGTCAGGTTTTTTTTTCTAAGAGCCTACATCACTAAAAGGCAGATAGTACAACCATAATACAATGAAATAAAAAAAATCTTGGCAAGTAATTTTTAATTTTTACATAGATAGCCCACCAAGCTTTCTTAGTGGAGTCGTTAATTTTGTTGAACCGTATTTCAATTTTCCTTAATTTAACTTGCATTAAGCTTAGCCTACTATAAGCCGGACAACCAGACGCTCAAGGCTTTAATCGGTTGAAAGATCCGATCGAATCTAAATTATAAGTAAAGCTAGAAATATTAGTAAAATGATCCCGTAAGTTTGAATTTAAGAAAATAAGCAATAAAATAAAAGAATATAAAAATTCCAAATTTTAAGTATATAACTTGTTATTTATCGAAAATGCGTAAAATGCATTCCAATAATTAACGAATCGCTAGAGATAAATTATATGTAAACTAAAAATCATAAAATAACCTAAATAATATTTAAGAATATTTATTTGTACTATATATGAATTTACATATATGTAGAGATACGCGTAACTACTTAAAATATGCAAAATGTGCTAAAATAATACTAAATAATTAAATAAAATTCATAATTAATTAAGGAAAATAAATAAAAATCATAAAAAAAATAAGGAATGATCTAGAATTGGGTTGTGGCAGCTGGGAAAAATAAGAAAAAAATCAGCCAATTAAATTAGAGCAACACAAAAGCAAAAAATTAAGGGATTTGGACAATGTCTTGTCCAATTTAATGCACATTAATTACCACAAAGCTCTATAAATACCATAAATTTTTCAGAAACTCGTTTGGGTAGTTTGGAGAGTGAGAAAAATAGGGAGAGGTGAAATTGAGAGAAAAATTAGGGTTAGGAAAAAAATAAGAAAAAAACTGTACAATTGGGGCTTGTAAGAAGAACCCAGACCCGACGAGCAGCTAGGAGTGGACGGCCACCACCACCACATGGTGGTGGCAGCACCCAGGTGGGACAACACACCCATGGCCACCGACGGTGGCCGGAGCCACCCAAATCGGTGAGTTCAATTTCCAGCCCGATTTTGTATAATTTTGTAAAAATAGTAAATATTCTTAGAAAAATATGAATTTTGTTATTCTGAAATAATTTTGTATGTAGTCTTTAGGAAAAATATTATTTTGATGAAAATATGTCTCGTAATATATGGTCCTTAAGAAATCATGCAAAACCAAGCATGTTTCGGTTTAGAAATAAATGACCTTAAGAGTGTAGTTTTGAACCCAAAATTTTTGTGTAGACTACTTAGATGATATAAAATAGTACTATGAAGCCCGTTTTTAAAAATTAATTTTTGAAAATTTTAGATAATTTTTAGGCCTTAAAATGAGGCATAAAATGAGCAATTTAGGGTTAATTAAGTAATTAAATGGTTAATTACTGATTTAGTGAATAATTATATGTTTTAGGATGTTGAAATCTAATGAAGTATGATACTTGTAGCATTTAGGGTGTTAGATGTAATTATTAGGTTAATTATGTAGTAAATGAGTAATAGGGAAAAATAGTAAATTTTAAGCTAATTTTGTAAATTAGAGTAATTAGGAGTAAAATCTGATTTAAGATGAATTTAGACATTTTAAAATGATAATTGATATTGGGAGATAGGTATTAGGGTGATAAAAATATTAGATGTGTATTATGTACATAATAAATAATAGTACATAATACATAATTATTAGAAATATAATAAATAGAAAATATTAAAATAAAAATTGATATTATGATAATAATAAAAATATACGATAAATCTGATAGGAAACTTAAATTTATGTAATTATATGAAACATATAAAAATTTCTTACATTAGAAGTAAATTTGGTAAACCATTAAGGATTTAAGTGTACTGGATATAATAAAATATTGATTAGGGGTAATTATAGTATTTAGGATATCTAGAAGTAAAGTGATTAATTTCACATTATGAGTGAAAACAAGTTTCTAGAGTTTGGGCATAAAACAGTACTTAGAAATCGAACTAGAATCTAATTTAGAAACCGATGCAGAAACCGATGTAGAAACCGAACCCAAACTTAACCCTAAACCTAGAATAATTGTAAAAGAATTAAAACCTAGATAATTAGGTATATTAAACCTTAAAAAAAAACATAACAAGAAGCGTTATAGGATAAAACGAACCTATAATAGTTATATGAAAAACTGAAACCATGTTTATGTTACAGGGATGATTGGCGATGGCCTGAACGAGTTGGACCTCGAATGAGTGAGCGAGGAGTCTAGGTAAGTTGGGATTAATATGTTACTGTATTTTGGAGGCTTGAAATTATGCTTGGTTGTGCTTGTTAGATAGTTGGTTATATGCATGTACTTGATTTTGTCTGTTGTTCTGGCTTGTATTGTATAATTTGTATGAAATGATTGATCACCCTAAACTTGACCTAATCAAATATACGACCTATAATCATAATCGAATCTACATGGCAATCCATTAGGGGAACTTAGGACTTTCCGGCCAAATACCGACCCCTTCGAAAGGGATAGTGCAGGATTGCATAATGGTCCCTTCTTCATCCTTAGTCGAACTAAGTGACAGGAGAGGAGGTCACGGCGAGGGTGAAATCAATGGTTTGAAGGTAGTCGCGGGAGGAGTGAGGACTCCATTGCACAAGCATGGGTTTGGTTGTGAGCTATTATATTAATGGTAACCCCTCAACCCGGATTAGAGCGGGCGAAATTCTCTAATCTCACGATGAGCCAGACAACATCGTACGATGGCATTTGCTTAAATATGCATTGCACCTAATAAGTTGATTGATAACCTTGTTGTGTTTATGTTATAGTTTTAAGTCCTCCTTCCTAACTTACTGAGCTGTGATTGCTCACATCCCTATAGACGTCGTACAGGTGCTGGCTAAGAAGCGGCATACAACTACTCTGAAGCTAGCAACTGCTGGATCTTGAAGAGTGAGGAAAAATATTTGAAGAATAAACATATATTCTTAAGGTCTAAGCTTTTATTTTAGAATTTTTCATTTTTGAATAATGTAATAACTAAATTATAGTATATATATATATATATATTCTCACTTTCTTAGGTAAATGATTTATTTAAATTACCAACTGTTTACTTCAAAGCGGGTTAGTCGTGGATGCCTTGTCTAGATCAAGTCTAAGATAGTGGTTGTAAGGCCAACTTCTATCTTAGAATGGTTTACACGACGGGGCTATTACGACTCTGCCGCTTCGGAGCGTGACACCCACTTAATATAAATTTCTCAACATAAAATCAAGAAAACATTTTTCATTTTAAAAATATATTTAAAAAAAATTGGAGTCGCCAACTAGTTAAACTGGTAAAAAGTGAAATTAGAGTTTTCAAGTAGGAAAACCCTAATTTGGCTACTAATCCATATATTTCTAAAAAAAATAATTTTTAGAAAAATGACTAGAAAAACTAAGTTTGAAAGCTGGCTTATTAAGATTAAGTTACCATGTAAAACTAAAAAAAATAATGTGCTTTAGTTTTGTTATTTTTCTAAAAATACTAATATATGTGAAGATGTACAAAATATAACTAAAACGAATTTTTTAAGATTTTTTATTATGAATTTTTGTAAGAAGAAGGAAATTTTTTTATATTTTTTATACAGTTGCCCTGAAGGTGCCTACGTACCCGCTAGTCAACATCAAACCAACATAGTTTTTTTTTCAGAAAATATTTATTGTATGAATTTTTTTTTATTTTAAAAATTAAGCTAGATTTACATTTATTTAACCATTCATTATTTTTTAAAAAAAAAAACCTAAAAAATCTAATTTCACGAATCTAAGAAAACCCTAACTAACTAAATCTTTTTTTTTTTGGAAAAACTCCGATCAAGATTTTTTATTTTTTATTTTTTAAAAAATTCACTACGTATCAAAATCGATCTTTTTCTAAATCCTATATACAAAATACGCTAAGATATGTATCCTCTCCCAAGATACGGATCTCGGAGAAAAGATACGCGACTTTTTCTAAAAAATGTAATTTTACTAAAAATGAAATTTATAAAAAATTCAAATTATCTAAAATAATAGCAAACAATATGACAATTATTATTAAAAAAACCTACAGTAAAGAAAACAAATTAGTAAACATAATTAAATTAACTAATAAAATAAAATAATAATTTAATTTTTTACCTAAACGAGTTGAGTTGTGCATGATTGACATGTTCAAACTGACTGTGTTATAATCGTTACTTTTGTGTGCTTAGTGTAGAATTGATCGTAAGTGTCGTAATGAATCGTGCATACAACAGTAAATCGTACGCTCATGTTCTGTATGTGAAATCAAGTGATCGTACTAATGTATGTCGTGTTCAACATGTAGCTATGTGAAATCATGTGCGTGTTATCGTATGTCAAAGAAGTGTATGAGCGTGCAAGTGTTAGTGATTGGATCAGTGTGGTGTCAAGGTGTGTCCATGTCGTATGTGTTTCAAGTGTGTGGGTTGGTGGGCATCTGTGTTCATGTATGTGCAATGAAGGAGTGGTATCATGTGAGAAGTAGCGTAGTAGGTTAGTGCAACATGAGTGAGGGCATGTTCGGTGTCAATAAGTGTGGCGTGCTCAAGTGTGCATGAGATATGCAAGTGATGTAGGTGATTATGTGTGGATGGTGTGTGCAGTAGGTGAGACATGTTAGTCAATGGAGTGTTTATGAGTGTAGGGTCAAGCGATGGAGTGTTCGTGTATGTTCGGTCAAGCAATGGAGTGTTCGTATGCTGTGTTATGATGAGTGGAGATAATAATCGTTGAGCGTGTGTTACAACAATGTTGATTGAATGTGTGTAGTAATGGGTGTTTGATTTAGGCATGAGGAAAGTGCAGATTGGATTGGCAAGTAAAGTGTTTGGGGAAGTGTAGTAGAGATTGGGTATTAAGTTGTGTAAAAAAAAAGGTTCTCAAACTTTATCGTCGACTTACTATTTATAAGCCACACAACTAAATCTTTTGCGTCTTTTTATATATATATTTGATCTCAACCAACCCTAAATACAATAATAAATCTCAGATACGGAAGATATGATTTAGAATCTTTGAAGATTTAACCTAGTTTCTAGAAACCCTATTTTAATTTGGGCATTCTATCTTTCGAGCCCGACTTAATCCAACTTGATTTAGCCCAATAATCTATATAATAAATCCTAATTCTATTTTAACCTAATATAAATTAGATTAAATAATCTACTTTAGATTGAACTGGATTAAAATATTTTAATGAAGTCAGATTTTTTAACAACCTAGAATTCATTAGATTGAATACACACCATTATTCGATTTGATGGACTCGACTCAACCCGACTCTACTCGACTCGACTCGACTCGACTTGACTCGATACGAACTTGACCCTTCATTTTTTTTATTTTTCAATTTTCGTTTATTATTATTATTATTATTATTATTATTATTATTATTATTATTATTATTATTATTATTATTATTATTATTATTATTATTATTATTATTATTATTATTATTATTATTTTCTACTTTTCTTTCTTTCTTTTTTTCTTATAACTTAGCTCAAAAAAATATTAAAATGTAAAAAATGAGGTTTTCACAGTCCTATATCCTTTCTTGATTTTAATGGCTCTATGTTGTCCTTACCTTTAACTTCCACTTCTTTCTCAGCTACTTCCCAACAAACTTTCTTTAAAACTTGTTGTTCTTTACCACTTCTTATGGAAACTAAATTGACATGTTCCCTAAGGTTGGTTTCAATGTTCCCAGGCAACGATCCCTATTACCTTTCATTTAACATTCTAGTAAGTTATCTAATTTGATTTTCTAAGTTATGGATACAAGCTTCTTGGTTGCTTAAAGAGGCCTCTATTTGTTGTATTCGAGCCTGGTTAGATTGAATGTATTTTTTCAAGAGACTTTCCAACTTTTTTCTCTAGAGCAAGTAAAGGTGCTACAAGTTGTTGAAATCTAGGTAAAGGCAAATTTGATCTTTGCTAAGGCTGATTCCTTACCTGTTACTATTAGCCTTAACCTTGATTTTGACCTCCCTATGAAAAGTTAGGGTAATCTCTCCACCCTAGGTTGCAGGTATTATTGTAAGGATTATACCAGGACCTTGTAGGTTTCCTTAGAAAAGCAACCTATTTTGTCTTCTCATTGCCTGCAATCCCCTCTTAGTTGAAGTCATTGGTATTGAACTGTAGTTCTTGCGAACCTATTAAGAGGGATTAAATTTTCTTACTTAACATCTCAACTTAAGTAGCTAGAGACTATATAGTGTTGAGCTCAAACACACTTGCAACTTTTTTCTTCCCCCTAAGGTTCTCCCACTAATAATTATTCATGGCCATACCTTCTATTAAAGCCTAGACTTCCTCAGGTATCTTAATGTTGAGTGTACTGCCAGCTACTGTATTACCATTTGCCTTATAAAAGGGTTGAGACCATTATAGAAAGTTTATATTTTCATCCAAAGGAGAGAGCCTATGGTGTGGACACTGCCTTAACAAGTCTTTAAAGTACTCCCATGTATCGTATAGTATCCCACCCTCTATTTGGGAAGAAGAGATGTCAGCATAGACACCCCATTTTTGCTCCTCTGTAATTTTAGAATTTTTTAGAATCGAAAAACAGGTCCCAATTTTAAAAATATACAAAAATTAGAAAATTTAGAAAAAAGTAAAAAAAAAATAGAAAATTTGGAAAAAGTAAAAAAAAAAATCACAAAAGTACAGAAATTTGAAAAAAGAGAAAATATAAAAAATAGAAAGATAGAATTTCTAAGTAAAATAACTTTAGGAAAATTTTGTTTAGAAGAGAAATAAGGATTTGGAGTTATCTTGGGTCATTGAGTTTGGTTTGGTTTGATTAATTTTTTGATTCAATTCTAAGTAGTCATATAGTTTAAATACAGTTTGTTTGCAAAAGAATCAAGGCATGGGCTAACAACTTGTATGGTTAAGCCTTAGTCTTGTAAGGAAAAAGAGTCAAGGGTCATGGGTTTGAATCCCCTAAGCACATGCTTATGCATTTTATTTCCCTAACCAAACCAAGACCACGTATTGTGCTACCATAGGACCACATGTCACGTGGTGACACGTAGCTGATATGGCCCCACATCAGCATCCATTTCTTCCCTTTTCCTTTCTTTTCCCCAAGTCTCTTGTGTGCACTAGCCTAACCACCTCACTTTGGTTAGATTTTTTTTTGTAAGAATTCCATACTCAAGTGCATGATTTAATGGTGCAATCTTATTCTCTATACGACATACAATGAATAGAGGCCAAAAAGTTGTCCAAATTCATGTGAATCACTATTCAAATCGACAATGAAAAATAGGAAAAAAGCAGAAAGTCTGGGATTTAGCATTCATGGTGAATTGTCCATTAATAGCCGTTTCCCTGCATATCTGAGCTCGAAACAATATACAAAGAGTTCCCCCATTTACATTTTTATCATCAGCAATCACTCATATCCACTCAAAATCACACTGCCATTAACCCTCTCTTTCTCTCTCTCTCTAGATTCTCAACCACCACAGTCACTTGCGAAACCAATCACTACCACAACTAGATTCTCCACTTCATAAGCTTTCTATTGGTACTAGTCTCGACCACCCTCGTAGCTTTAAACTCAAACACCACCACTTGTTGTTTTAAGTCAAACCCTAGCCACTATAAAGAGGTTGTTCCACTCATCCCCGATTGAAATCGATGCCATGAATGAGTTCGTGACACTCAAAAAGCCTTAACCCAAAATTCCTTTCACATCCAGCTAAGACAACCATACACAACCTAACTCCATCGCCAGCCATCACTCTTCATCGCCATCCAAATCACTACGAAATACTACGATGCTTTGCCTAGCCCCCCCCCCCCCCCCCCCCCCCCCCCCCCCCCGCCGCCGCCGCCGCCCACATTCTCCAATCCACCTCACATGAAAACATGATCACCCACTTGAAATGCCGCCAAGAACCACCACTAAAGTACTCCCCCATGGTCCCTCTCTTCTCCATTCCCAGTAATGTGCCCAGCACTTATAACCTAAATAGTGTTTGAATCCAACCTAGATTTGTACTTTAACCCAGACCCCTAACTTGTGTGTTTCCTTGGTCTGACCCTGGTTTTGTTCTTATTTTTATTTGTTTTATTTTCTTACTTATTTGTTACATGTATGATTTCTAATTCAAAGGGAAAAGAAAGAGAGAGAGAGAGAGAGGAAGAAAAGAAAACAAAAAATGAAAAAAAGAAAATGTTTTGTTTTGTTTTATTTATTTATGCTTTGGTAAAAAAATTAAAATAAATATATAACAAAAAAAAATATTCTATCACTTAGAAAATTCATTTTCGTAATAAAAAATAAAATAAAATAAAATCAATCATTTTTCAAAATTAAGACATTTTTTAAATTTTCCAAAAATAAAAATATTAATTTTGGACCCCTCCATAGATTTTTTGTCAAAATGAAATAAAATAGCAAAGAGACGTGAACTCAACCGACTTTCAAAAATTAAAATCAACCAACACATTTATATTTTCAAAATGAACTATAGAAAGTCTAATCCTTACTAAAGGATGCTTAGACACCTACGGGACAACTTAAAATGGGAAATCATTTTTATCTTCCCTTGTGTAAGTAATTTCAATTTGCTATTTTTGTTTAAACAAATAGAATTAGTTTTAATTATAAATTTATAATTAGTTAAAAAGGGTAATTTGAAAAATAAATGTAATTTCGAAAAGGTAAAAATGTTATTCGATTATGATTTAATAAGGTAGTCCATAAATCCAAAATCTATAATTCCAAAACCTTTACAAAAAGATGTTTTTATCGTAAAACCAATAGATAAGTTATAACCAACCCATCTAATTGGTTATAACTTAACTATTTTTCTCAACTCCAATCAAGTGACGACTTTGAATAGTTTTTCAAAATTATAGAAAATCAAGTTCTTCTTTACTCTTAGTTGAAAGTTAGTTTTAAATGGGTTAAGGTTTAATACTAATCAAGTTAAAAAAATAATAAAAACAGAAAAAGTCTAAGCTCGACAACATAGCGACTTCATTGAGGATGTCAAGAGGGTTAGCTACTTAAAAACTTTCTGAAATTAAATTTTCCTTTCAAAATACCCATGTTTGTTTATTCATTTATTGTTATAATTCGTTTCATGTAAATATACTTTGTTTTAATTGCTATATTCATTTTATATGCAACATACTCAAGATATTAGGGGGAATGATTGCATCAAGGATGCAAGGTACATACAATTAGACCCAAGCCATCTTAGGACTCTAGGAAGAGAGTCATTGTATAGGTTTTGGGTGTTGTGAGGTAACCACCGCTTTAGGTTGATTAAGCTACCTCACTTAAACTTTGATGTGACTAAGGAACCGTTCTTCATTTTTTGGTATTCCCCTTTTATAAATAATCTTTTAATAGAATTTATCTTACTATCGTTCACTCTCATTCAGGAAAATGTAAATAAATTCCATAAACTTGTAAATAAAACCCCACCAAAATCACTACCTTCATTTGTAATTAAATTTCTCGATTTCTATAAAATAACGCCTTATCTTTCTCTCTCTCTCAAAAAGAAAAAAAAATGAAAAAGAAAATTGCTAACAGTTACAAATCCTTATAGGATATTAACAAACCAAAACCCCTAGCCCATTATGGGGTCAACCCAAACACAAATCCTTATCCTGTTAAGGTAGTCAACCAAACAAAACCACTTAGCCCATTGAGGTAATCAACCCATGACACCAACCCTTAACCAACTCAAACATGGACCCTTAGCCTACCAACATGAACACAAACCCTCAACCCATCAAGGCAGCTGACCCAACTCAAAACCCCTAGTCCATTGAGAAAACTGAACCTAACCATAAACCAATTCAAATACAACTCCAATCTCAAACTCAAATCGAATGAAAAGTATCGTTTCACACCAGGGCATATTTTAAGAAACTAAGGGGCATAGTCAATCTCCACCCTGAGGAAAATAAATATAGATTTCTCCCTAAGAAATTAGTAACTCACTTCTAAAAGGTTTAGGATGAAAAGAGGTAAACCATATCCCACACATTAACCCTTAAATACTTTAAAAGTTAAGTGACATCATGGTGAGAATACTTTGGACTAATTCCTTAAAAGAAGTCCATTTTAAATTTGATACACAAATTAAAATGAAGTTAGGCAATCATTTTCAAATACTTAGCACAATCATCCTTTGTTAACCCCATTGGATCAACTTGAAGTATTTTAAAATTTAAATCCTATCAAGAACTAATCCATGCTAGGGCAATTCGAAGGTTAGGATATTTAATTAGGAGAAAAGGATAGCAACTAGTTTGTTCTTGCCTTAGTGGCATTGATTCAAGAATAATTTTTATTTCTGATAATTTATTTTCTCTGAAATGAAAAAGAGCTTACAAGAACCCTATATAAACAATCCAAACACTTTGGGGAGATAGTTACTTCCGAGCCTAAGAAAAAAGAGGGTAAAAAAAGCAATAAGAGAATGGGACAACAAAAAAAAATTAAAAAATTAAAAAAGAAAGACAAGAAGAAGAAAGAAAGAAAGAAAAGAGGCTTGAAAATTAAGCCAAAGTGTAAGACAAAAGTCTCAAAAGATATATTATATCCCGACAAAGGGTAGCAAAACTGAATCAAAAGGCCCATAATCAAAGCCTAAAAAGCCCTAAAAATGCAAGGCCCTGAATCACATTTCCAGCCTAAAAACACAATCCTTACATATCTGTCCCAAATCATAAAGACAAAACCCCCTTATCCATCCTAAATCACAAAGACAAGGCCTTACCACCCACACTTTATAAAAGCTATTTTGATCTTAAAGGAATAATTTATCCTAAATAAAAATTGTTTTTCAAATTGGGATAAGCACACTTCTAGGTTTTTTTTCTTCCCCTTAAAAGTTCTTGACTTATACACTTGAGTTGAATAAATAAATCTTTCAAAATAAGCATTCTCATTAGTCCTTTTGAAACCATTTAACCAAAAGCCTAATTCATAATATTAAATCGAAAAAGACCTAACAAATTGATCAAAGTATGTCACCTACAAAATGAACTCATATGTATCATACGTAGCACATGACATGTCAACCTCTACTACGTGTTCAATACGTAGCACATTGTCGTTGGGTTGCTCAACTGACGTAACGCCACATCAACAGCTCTTTCCCTCTCTTTCTTTCCCTTTCCATCTTTTTCCTTAGCAAACCCAACCGATAGCACCACTTTAGGGTCATTTTTTATTCGGTTTCCTTCATGATTTCACTAAAGAACTATATCTAGATGTGTTCTTGGTATTGGTTTGAAGTATCGGCTGGATTCTCCACTTCGTAAGCTTTTTGTTGGTATTAGTCTCAACTACCATTGTAGCTTTAAACTCAAAGACCACCACTTAGAGTTTTGAGTCAAACCTTAACCACTATGAAGAGGTGGTTCCATTCATCCCTGACTAAAATCGACACCATAAATGAGTTTGTGACACTCAAAAAGCCCCAACCTAAACTTCCTTTCATGTCTAGCTAATACTACCCCACACAACCCAACTCCATCACCGACCACCACTCTTCACCACCATCCAAACCACCATGAAACACTACGGCACTTTGCCTACCACCCCCAAACACTATGTTTATGAATGAGCTAAAGGAAGCAGCTTATTCATAACATTCATAAATGTAAAGTAGTCATTAAAAGAATGAGGCTAATATTGAAGAGGATCGACAAAAGAGGATTTGAAGGAGGAAGAACCTAAGGAGGAGGAACCCGAAGAGGAGGAATAAGAGTTCAATAGTGAGAATGAATCTAGTATAGATATTCATGCTTTAGTCATGCAAGTTATAGCTGATACTGGGATAGCTGGAATAGGAAATGAACTAAGAGAATAGGTAGAGGCAGGACCTATACAAAATGAAGAAGTAAAACATGAGGGAATAGGAAATGGTTGTATGATTAAGCTTGAGGACGATGAGGTGTATGAGGTGATTGTGATTCCTAAGAGCCTAGAAGTAATATCAATAAGTTTTGAATCTACAAGTGATGAACAAGATAACATAGTAGGTAGACACATAGAGTAGGTTCCCTTCGATCAGGTTGCTACTAGAAATACTTCTTTTGATAAGGATTAGTTACAACTAGCTAACTTATTTAGTTAGATCTCTAGGTGTGATCTAATAGCAGTTTTGTTTGCTGAATCTGATGTATCTTTTGACCTTTTGATGTATCTTATGACATTTGTTATGTATTTTCTAACTTTTGATTCATTTTATAGCTCTAAGGTCATGTTTTGATGTTGTAAATAGTTGATGTAATTAAGCCTAATATAATCTTTTGTGTTGTACAATTATAAATATCGAGTCTATACTAGCTAATGAAAATAGTGATGTAATCAAATTTGTAAATTCTATATATATACTCAAAGGTCTATCGAGTTGTGCCTTTTGTTCTTGAAGTTATACCTTTTGTTCCTGAAGTTATAATTAACTATGATGATGTAAAGTAAGAATCAAGTTAATAATGAAAGTTATATCTAATATGCATATTGGTTGGAATGATATTGTTATTATTATTATGTTATATGAGCATAAATAACAAGAATTAAGTAATTTCTAAAATATTTATAGAAATAAGGAATTGGATAACTTATAAATAGATATTTATACATGTTTTATAAGTTATAAATATTAATCGAGTATAGCTAAAGCTAGAGATGGGAGTCGTAACAAAAGGACCGAGGGAAATTATGGCCCTCCACCACAAGTACCATCACCCTCAAGGGAACAACATAAACAGGATATGCCCCTATTACCTCAAGAGGTTATACCCATTTGCCAAATATTTGCCAATATGCAAATGATGATGAGGTAGGAAGGAATGCTGATTCAACATCTTATTATTAGAGGTAATATGGGTAATAGAGGGCCATAAGGGGCTAAACAAACAAGAGAATGATCATAAGAGGTAAATAAGCTTCTCAAGTTTATAAAAGCAAATTGTTACTTTGAGGGAGAAATGGGAAATCCGACATTGGTTAACGATTGGCAAGGCTAGATTGAATGAAGCTTCGAGCCTTTAGAATCTTGGAATCTCAAAAATTAACATATGGCCCCTTTATGTTAAAGTTAGCTGCTCAGGTTTAATGGGACTCAAAAGTAAGACAATTAGAGAATAACATTACTTGGCAAAAATTTAAAGAAGAATTCAAGAAAGAACACTTCCCTCATAGTGTCCAAAATAAGATAGTGAGAGATTTATTTAAACTAAAGAAGGGAGGTATGAGTGTAACTCAATATGAAACTGATTTTAATAGACTATTGCAATATACACCTGATTCATATCGAGATAATGCTAAATTAAAGAAGGATTTGTTCCTTACTAGATTAGACCCTACAATGTGTTGCAAGCTAGAAGATTATGGCTTCTCCACTCATAGTGAAGTGGTAGATGAGGCAAGAAAACTAGAGAATAATTGTGTAAAGATGCAAGCAATATGGGGTCAAAAGATTAATAAGGGTTATCGAACCAGTTCATCATTTAAAAGATCATATCTTGGTCCAACTAGTAATTTTAGACAAAAAAGAAGGAGACAAGCAACTTTTGCTAGTAGCCAAGTGCGATCAATGCCCAATTTGTGTTTTTATCATAAGAATGGTAATGTTAAGTTCTAAAAGTGTAGTAAAAACCATTTCCCAAGAAACTATGCTCAACTTAAAGGGAAATGTTTTATATGTAGAGATCAGAACCATATACTGCGAGCGTACCCTAAAATGAAACTCATGAAGTGTAACAAAGGTGATAGAAAGGAGCATTTCTCCAAGTATTATCCGCAATTTGGATAAGGAGCTAAGAGGATTAGAGGTTCTAATAACATGACCACAGCCGCTCTTGTCTTTGCTATGGAGGATATGGGAAATGAGGAAGACAAAGATTTTGCAGATTGAATAGAGGTGTACTATCATGACGATGCTGAGGAGATTATGGGAGTCGAAGATGAAAACGACGAAGGACTTGTGATAGGTATGTATTCAAACTAATTATTTTGATGATGATTTAAGTGTAAGTTAAATTGAAGTACTTAAATTTTGAGATTTATGAATGTAAGTCTAGTTAGTAATCATAATATTAGTATATTCTAGGAAATGTGCTTATAAATGGACAACTTACTTTTGCATTATTTGATACTGGTGTATCTCATTCCTTTACAAATTAGAAATTTTTGAATGAGAAAGAGATTAGTGTGACTAAGATCAATATGACTTATAAAGTTAGAAATTCTGTTAGGGAGAAGGTAATAACTCAAGAAGTGGTGGACAATGGTAGAACTAAGATTCAAGAGAAAAAGTACCCTATAAGTCTTGTAATATTTCCTTTATAGGGTTATGGTATAATTGTGGGAATAGGTTGGTCGTCTAAGCATAAAGCGAATGTAGAATGTAAAAGTAAAAGTAAAAGTAAAACTATTACTCTAAATGATGGAGAAATGGTAGAGAAATGGTATTTCAAAGGAAAGCCAATGGAAGGACATTGAACCTAGCTGTAGTGGAGATATGTGATAAAATATATGAAACAAGAGTAGAAGAAAGTGATTGGAAATTTGTTAGGTATTTGCTACTAAAGTAAAGAAAGAGGTATGAAAAGTAGCAGATATACCGATAGTATGTGAATTTTCAAGTGTATTTCCAAAGGATTTACTAGATTTAGCTCCGCATCGAGAGTTAGACTTCACTATCCCTAGAATTGAACTTATTTCTAAAGCTCTAGATCAGATGTCACCCATGGAACTTCAAGAGCTATTGGAAAAAGGATTATTCGTCCAAGTCTTTCACTATGGGAGCACTAATATTGTTTGTGAAGAAGAAAGATGGTACCATGAGATTGTGTATAGATTATTGGGAAATAAATAAGGTTATTAATAACAATAAGTATTCATTACCCTACATCAATGATTTGTTTAATCAACTACAGAGTGCAACTATGTTTTTTAGAATTGACTTAAAATCAGGTTATCATCAATTAGGAGTTAAGCTGGAGGATATGCCTAAAACTACATTTAGAACACAACATGGTCATTAAGAATTTCTAGTAATGCCTTTCAATTTAACGAATGCCCCGGCTATATTCATGGACTTAAAAAATCGTATATATCAATAATACTTGGATAAATTTGTTATAGTGTTTATTGATGATATTTTGATCTATTCAAAAACTAAAGAAGAGCATGTAGAGCATTCATGGCTACCATTGTAAAAGTTAAGGGAAAATAAATTGTGTACTTAGAACTACTGTGCCCTAAAGCTGTAGAGTCATAACAGTTCCACCATGCAAACCATTTTAGGATAAAAGCCGATCTTACAACCACAATCTTAGACTTGATTTACACAAGGCATCCATGATTAAGCCGCTTTGAAATAAATAGTTTAAAAATTAAACATGTTAATTACTTACAAAATTATGAAAATACATACTAAGATTTAAATGCTTTGAGTAATATTTACAAGCATTAGTAATCTAACCTTACATCACTTAAATAATGCATAAATTGATATTAAAAGATTTATAGATAAGACCTAATACTTCAAGAGTGTAATTGATCTTAACTTTTATATCCTCACTTCCAAGGATCCAACAATTGCTAACATCAAGGTAATTATAAAGTCGCTTCATAACTAGTACCTGCAACAATATCTAGAAGAATGTAAGCAACCAACCCTTAGTAAGTTAAGACGTAAACTTAAAACTATACATCAAGCACAAATAAGGTTATCAACCAATTATTTTAATATAATACGATAAGCAAATGCCATCATACGATGTTATCTACTTCATCGTGAGATTAGAGAAATTATACTTGCTCTAATCTGAGTTGAGGAGTTTAACGCACATTTCAACAACTAACGACCAAACTTAGGCTTATGCAATGGAGATACCACTCCTCCCGTGACTACCTTTGAATCACTATCTTCACTCTTATTGTGACATCTTCTCCTATCACTTAGTTCATCTAAAGATGATGAAAAGATTAATTATGTTATCCAGTGCTATCCCTTTTGAAGGGGTCGGTATTTGGTTAGAGAACCCTAAACGTTTCCCCTAATGAGTTGCCATGCAAGTCCGATTTAGAATTGCAAGTCATATATATAATTAAGTCAAGTTAAGGTGATCAATTTATATCACGTGATACAAAACAATTATAAACTAGTACAATAAGCCAATAGTACACAATACATTCAAGAACACATACACACAAGCATATGCACAATCAAATTACCTATAGGTACAAACAAGCATAACCTCAAGCCTCCAAGTACAATGAAACAGTACTTTGAAATACAGTTATGTATTAATCCTAAACTTACTTGGATTTCTCGCTTGCTCATGTAAGGTGCGACTTGCAACACACCGACATTGATAATCCATATAATACGAATGTTATTTTAGCTCTCATATAACTATCATAAGTAGATTTTATTTTTTAATTTAAATTATTATATTTAATTTAGGATCTTATTATATTTAGTTATTCTAGTCTATGTCTCTTGGAATTACTTTTCTTGTTTAGTTAGGTTCTGAATTTGCTTGGTTTGCTGATTCTGATTCAACCTTTAAATCATATTCGAGTTTATCTTTTGATTACCCTTTATTTATAATTCTCATAAATGTCATCTAACCCTTTTCTCACAATTAATTTAGGTAAATATAACTTTTGGTTTATATTTTGACCAACTCTCTAATATACTTCCATTAGCCCTAATTTTGATTAAAAACAGTACACTATATTCTTATTTTAACTACCAATTAGCTCTCAATGTGAGAATAACTTATATTTTTCATATAAATTACTAAATTCATAATCCAAATCAAATTTATATAATATTCATAATAAATAATATTATAAATTTTAACCTAGTATTTCCTACTTATTTAATTTCCTATATACCCAATTATGTATTTTTACATAATCTACCCTTAAACACTTATCTAACATTTCTAATACTATAAATATCATCCCTCATCATCCAATAACATATCAAGATGTCTAATTATATCCTAAATCATAATTTATATTTAATTAACCTTAAATCTCAAATTTGATTTAAATATTCCCTTTTACCTACATATTAACTACATAATAAATATATTATGGACAACTAACACCTAAAACTCCACAAATACTATCCTACATCAACAACCAACGTCTAAAGATACCTAATTACATAATAAATTAGAATTTCCACCAAATTAACATTAAATTACAAAATTAAGCCCAAATATTGCCTTTTATGTATGATTTTAAGGCCTAAAAATGAAATAAAATTTTAGAAAATTAATTTTTAGAAAAAATCTTCATAGTACTGTCATGAATACCCTAAATAATCTATATAAAAATTTTAAGGTCAAAACTACACTATTAAAGCTATTTAAATCTAAATCGAAATCTAAATCAAGCTTGGGTTTTGGGATTTCTTAATCATTATATAGCTAGGGACGGACCTACACTTATCAATCTAACATTTTCCCTTAAATCTACATATGTAAATATTACAGAATATCAAATTTTCCTAATTTTCCAAATACATTTGATATCTTTAATAAATTAAAGAAAATTGGATTTGAGAGTAGACTTACCTATTCAATCAACTTCCATCCACCAATGGTGGTTTCAAGGCGGTTGACGATACTAAGCGACGGTCTTAAGGTGTGGTGGTAGTGGTTGTTTGATTCTAGGTGGCCATTGGATGTAGGATATCCTTATATGACTTACTTGCACACTGTTTTTGCTTCTTTTTTTTTCTAAAAATACTTTATCTTCTCTTCTTAATTTCTCTAAATTTTTTACGAATTCTTAAGTGACTAAAATGAATTATGGAAGAAGGTTCCTAAATTTATAGTAGTGTCTAGGGTTTTTCTTTTAATTTTTTGTTGCCAAGTATCCATATCTCTTCTTCTTTTTACTTTATATTTGGCCTAATTTTCTCGGTTGTTATTTTTTCTTTAAATCCTAGCATGTCATACCCTTATTCTAGATAATTCTATATTTTTCGCAATTTTTCTTGATTTAAAAAAAAATTATGAATTATCTTTAATTAATTAGCATTATTTTGACATATTTTAAGTATTTTAAATGATTTTACATTTTTTTTTGTAAACGATTTAACATATTTTTACCAATATGTAAATACATATATATATGATACAAATAAATACTCCTAAACATTATTTATGTTATTTTATGATTTTTAGTGCACATATAATTAATTATCAAAATTCATTATATGCATTTCTAATAAAAACTAAGTAATATACATATAAATTAATATTATAATATTTAATTATTTATTTTCCTAAATCTAAATTCACATGATCACTTTTACTAATATTTCTAATTCCATTGTAAAATTTAGGTTCGATTGAATAATTTATACGATCGTCCTAAATTTTACAAACCGCTTTTTAACAGACCAATTATGAGTTGATCATCAAATTTTGTAAGACCTCACATACTAAGTAACTGTGATTTCTAATTGGATAAAATTTCTTTTATAGGTCATATTGTATCTGGTGAAGAAATTTCTATAGGCCTTGAAAAGGTGAAAGTAGTATTGGAATGGAAACAACCAACCATTGTTTCAAAAATGAGAAGTTTTCCAGGTATGGTTAGATACTACCGACAATTCATAAAGGATTTATCTAAAATTGCTAAACCATTGACTCGATTGACCCATAAAGATGTAAAATTTGAATAGGGTAAGGAATGTGAATTGAGTTTTCAAGAGTTGAAGAAACGATTGGTTACACCACCAGTATTAACATTACCTTATCTGGATGAACCTTTTAGTATGTATAGTGATACTTCATAGAATGAACTGAGTTGGGTTATGTATTAATGCAAGATGGAAAAATTGTTGCATACGCATCAGGATAACTAAGGCCCTACAAAACAAATTATCCAACCTATGATCTAGAGTTAGTAGTTGTAGTGTTTGCTTTAAAAATTTTAAAACATTATCCAAATGGACAATGGTGTGAAATATACACTGATCAGAAAAGTCTAAAATATTTCTTTACTTAGAAGGAGTTAAACTTAAGACAAAGGATATTGTTGGAGCTAATCAAGGATTATGATTTGAATATAAATTATCTTAGGGAAGCCAATCTAGTGGCAAATGCTTTAAGTTGAAAGAATTATGAATAAGTTGCATTATAAATAACTTCCCAACATGAGTTGGTGGGAGAATTTGAAAAGTTAAAAATTAGGTTTGATTGGTATGAGCCTAATAGTTAGATAATGAATTTAGAACTACATCCTACTTTATTGAAAAGAATTAAATAGAAGCAAGAGCAAGGTAAAGATATGATGGAAATGGAAGAGAATTTGAGAAAATGGAATGATTCTGATTTCAAAGTAGATGAAAGAGGCATACTAAAATTTAGAGGAAAGATATGTGTACCATAAGATCCTGACATAAAGAAGGAAATTTTGGATGAAGCACACATTACGAGTTATACTGTACACTTGGGAGGAAATAAAATGTACCAAAATTTAAAATCAATGTTTTGGTGGAATAGAATGCAAAGAGATGTGGCACAGTACATAGCAGAATGCATTACATGCCAACAAGTTAAAGCAGAACATCAAAAGCCAAATGGACCATTACAACCTTTGGAGATACTAAGATGGAAATGGGATCATATCACAATGAATTTTGTGGCAGCGCTACTTAGGACTCAAGCTGGTTATGACTCAATTTTGGTAGACATAGATAGATTAACGAAGAGTACATACTACTTACCTTATCGGGCAGGCGATTCAATGGAAAAGATGACTAAGTTGTATATCTGAGAGATAGCAAGATCACATAGTATACTTGAAAGTATTGTTTCTGATCAAGATAGTTAATTTGTATCCAAATTTTATGAAAGTTTACACAGAGCTTCGAATACAAAGTTACAATTTGGTACAAGTTATCACCCGCAAATAGATAAGCAACCTGAGCAAACAATTCAAACCCTAAAAGATATGTTACAAGCTTTTGTATTAGATTTTGGTGGTGATTGGCAAAATATTTACTATTAATAGAGTTTTCTTATAATAATAGTTATCATGCAACTATACAAATGGCACCTTATGAAGCATTATATGGAAGAAAGTGTAGATTACCACTATATTAGGATCAAGAGAAATATGTAATGATTGGACCCGACATGATCAACCAAACAAACAAGAAGGTTAAGATTATACGACAATGAATGAAGAAAGCCTAAGACAATTATAAGAGTTGGGCAAATTTGAAGAGAAGGCCATTGGAATTTGAAATCAGAGATCATGTTTATGTTAAGATAAATCCATTCAAAGGACTTAAACGGTTTGGCTTGAAAGAAAAGTTGACCTATGATATATTAGTCCATTTAAAGTATTAGAGAAGATTGATAATGTATCCTATAAACTAACCTCACTTCCAAGTTTGTCGGGCTACCATGATATATTCCATGTTTCAATGTTAAGAAAGTTTATTAAGAACCCAAACGCAATTGTAGAGATAAAGCCAGTAGAATTGAAGAGGAATATCCAAGTTGTAAAGCAACCTATAAAGATACTAGATAATCGGGTTCAGAAGTTAAGGAATTGAGATATGAAATATGTGAAAGTACAATGGAGCAAAGGTCTAGAATTGAAGATTACTTGGGAGTCGAAAGCAGTAGTGATGAAGTAATACTCATGGCCTTTCTGACTTCCAGGTTAGTAAAGGTATATTAACTATCATTTATGGTTAATTTAATAAAATGTAGACGTATAGAAGTTTTAAGGATAAAACTTTTCGAAGGAGGGTAGAAAGGTAAGCTTTACAATTAGAAGTCTAAAATCGATACGTAAAATTTAGAGTAATTGGGTAAATTATCCAATTAAGCCCAAATTTTACAATAAAGTTAGGAATACTACTAAAAGTGATCCCATAAGTTTGAATTTGGGAAAATAAATAATTAAATATTATAATATTGAATTATAAGCATAATATCTGTTATTTATCAGAAACAGGTAAAATGTGTTCCGATAACTAATAATCAATACAGATAAATTATATACATACTAAAAATCATGAAATAATATTTAGAAGTATTTATTTGTATCATATATGTATTTATATGCAAGTAAAATACCTAAAATTACTTAAAATAACACTAAATAATTAAGAAAAATTCATAAAAAAAATAAAAGAAAAATATGAAAAAACTGTAGAATTGTCTAGAAATGGGTTATGGCAAGTTCACATTAGGAAGAACAAAATTAAACAATCTAATTAGAACAAATAGAAAGCAAAAAGAAGAGGAGATAAGGGACAAATGACACAAAATTAATTCATTATCATATCTAACCAGCTCTATAAATTAAAAGATGACTATCTACAATTCATTTGGTTAGTTTAGCTTCAAAAATAAAAAGTTAGAGAGTGAGAAAAGAAGAGAGAATTAATTTACAAAAAATGGGAAAATATGTGTAATTAAAGCTTAAAAAGAGAACCTACGACCTACGATCACTTGAAACTGAACAACCACCACCACCTGATCCTAGAACCATCGACTAAAGCTGCCATTATCCTTAGAGCCACCACTAGTGGTTGGAAGCTGATTAGATAAGTGAGTCCAATCTCTAATCCGATTTTACTTAATTTATTAAAAATACTAAATGCATTTGGAAAATTATAAAACCTAATATTTTAAGATTTTTATATATGTAGATTTAGAAAAAAAAAATCATTTTGATGAAATTAGATCTCAAAATATATAGTGGTTAAGAAATCATAAAACCTAAGCTTGTTTTCTATTTGGAATTAAACGACCTTAATAGTATAGTTTTGAGCCTATAATTTTTTGGTAGACTATTTAATTTAAGGTGTGTAAAACAGTGTTATGAAGAGTTTTTTTTTTCAAATTAATTTTCAAAAATTTTAATTAGTTTTTAGATCATAAAATTATGCATAAAAAAGTGATTTTATGCTTATTTTGGTAATTTAATGATAGTTGATGAAAATAATGATGTAGTATTATATTTATAGTATTTAGAGTGTTAGACGTAAGTAATATGTGTATTATGTAGTAATTATGTGTAAATTAGTAATATGTGATATTGGAAATTTAATAAGTAGAAAATATTAGGTTAAAATTGATAAGATGATAACAATAATAATATAAAAAAAAAATCTAATAAGGAATGAGATATACCATACTAACTAAAATATTGATTAAGGGCTAAATACATGATTAAGGGCTAAATAGAATACCCAAGTGTAATGTGATTAATTTCACATAATGGTTTAGAACAAGTTTCTAGAATTCACATATAAAACTGTAATAGAAAATAAAATTAGAACCTAAATCGGAAACAGATTTGGAAACTGAATCAGAAACTATCTTAGAATAAATCGGTAATAAGTAATATAGATATTATTTGGACAACAGAGTAAAATCATAATTTAAAGCCTATATATCATAAGGGTACAATTACTAAAAGAGTATTTATATTATAGAACAAACAAAGACGAGTTAACCTGCAGTGAGTCAAGTGAGCAAATTGAGAATTTCAAGTAAGTTAGGTTCAATATATCGCTATATTTTGGAGTACAATATTAAAATACTCAGAGATTTAAGATTGTATATGATTATGCTTGTAGATAACCATACATACGTATGCTTATGTGTCTCTAATTACTTGTTAACTACTAATGCTGCGTTTGGTGGTTATTGTGAACTGAGTGGTATGAGATTATTTGATTACGCTAAACTAAATTTAACTATAATCAACCTAAATACCCCAATTGAACATGCATTGCAACCCTTCAGGGGAGAATTAGGATTCTCTAACTAAATATCAATACCTTCGAAAAGGATGACACTAGATAGCATAATGGTTTGAAAGATAGACATGGGGGGAGCAATGTCTCCATTATACAAACTTGGGTTTAGTTATGAGTTGTTGTATAAATGTTGAAACTCTTCAACCCAAATTAAAGTGAATGAAATTTCTTTGATTTCACAACGAACTAGACCACATAGTGTGATGATATATGCTTATTGCATTGCATTTAACTAATTGTTTTAATACTTTTTTTATATTTGATATACATTCTTAAGTCTTTGTCCCGACTTACTAAACCAATGGTTACTCATACCCTTATAGATTTTCTTACAGGTACCGACTAGAATGCTGTGCTATAACTATCCCAAGGTTAATTTCTTTTTTAAATATCATGGGGGAGCGAGGATCAAACTAGCTGATTAATTGAGACTTTAGAGTCTTACTTATTATCTCTTAGGTTTTTGTGATTGTCATGTAATATTTACCGATCAAACTACTATGGCATGTAAATATTTCTTTGGATTATAAGACATTATAGGTATATCTATGTAAATATAACTTAAAGTTTCTAGTTTTATATATAAATTTTATTAGTAATCATAAATGAGCTATTTACTTCAAATCGAAAAGTCGTGAACTCTTTATGTAAATCGTATCTACAATAATAACTATGAAGTTAATTACCATCATAAGTTGGTTTATATGGTAGGACTATTGTGACTCCACCACTTTAGGGCATAACAAAGATGGTATGAATGCTTGTAGGATAGCGGATCACCTTATTAAGATACGATTTTCAATGAATTGTATCCGTCATAGCAAACAAATACACTTGGAGTATATTGATTTATGTTGGCATGAAAACCACGAGTTATTCATCCTACTGCGTGACATTAACATACGATGAAATTCCACACATGAGATGTTAGACAAATCCTTGAAGGTTAGCAATTTTCATTACATAAAAGTATTATTATATTCATGGAGTTTAATTTTTATTAAGAGATAGAATTTATTCTTACATTACAGTAATAATTTATCCTAAACACTTTTTTAATTGGTAATATAGGTTTAGAAGGCCTTAACCACATTCTACAACTCCCACATCCATAAAAAAGTAAGCCAAGAGCCTAAGCTTAATCGAATTCGTATGGTGGATTGGAAGAAAACGAGTAGCTTCTGCGAGTTGTTAAATGCCTTTATCTAACAGACGATGATTTATCCAGTTGCTATTATCCTATAAACAATGTCGTACTCTCAAATCTCATCAATATTGTTTATACATTGGCAAACTACATAGATGAGACATTACTCTTTCCAATCATTATGGTAACGAAAGCCAAATTGCTTTTATACTTTCGCCCCTTTCCTCTCTTGTTTTATGTTGCCACAATGCTAGATTCACATCATAAGTTCCACAGTATTTATAATTTGCTAAAGGAATTTTACCAAAACGTTGGCATAGAAGATGCTATGATTGAAGCTGCAAGGCTTTACCCAGAATTAAGAGTGTGCTCAAATCCCTTTTCTTCTATCATAGGGATAGAACACAACTAACCATCTCGATCCAACAGTTAAACCAGTAGTTCTCATGCTTTGGCTACAAAGAGGAGCAGGAAGATCATCCAGATAAGTCAAAGTTCGGGGACTACTGATAACACTACCAGTGAAACTTTTAGTGAACTACTAGTTTACCAGGTCCAACAACTATGGAAAGATGAGGTTGAAGTGGATGTCCTTAATTGGTGGGCAGCAAAATTTTACATGATGCCTACCTTATCAATTGTTGTAAGGAATGTTTAGGGGCCTCCAGCTTCAATGGTGTCATCTAAATTAACTTTTAGCTCAAGTAGGCTAGTCCTTAGCCTTCATCGCCTTTAGCTCAAAGATAAAACCATCAAAACCACTATATACCTCAAGGACTAGAGGGATACTCAAAAGAGGAGATAAGGGGGTATTAAATCAAGTTTTAGCCAAAAGGAAAACAATGAAGCCATACGGTCATTCGAGATGACGAAAAAGGCAAAGGAGATGCAATGGATTGATGATGATGATGATTATTGATCGAAACACATTTTGTTCTATTCTATGATAAATATTAGTTTTGTTGACTTGCTATACATATATATTATTGGAGGTTTCAAATTTCAAGTATGTCAACTTAGTTGCTTGGTATTAAATTAATATGTCTTAAATATAATTTAAACACCAATCTCAATGTACAATAGTACATCAAAAGATTAATTATATTGTTTCATGCAGGTAAATGCATTAGTTATTCGATTCAATATGAAGATACGTTAGACCTTGAGGTGAACAAGTAAGGTCTTCATCAAAGCGTAGTGATGGGTGTAACATTCTAACATATTGATTCTTTGACTAATTGACTCATTTGTACTTCCTTGAATTTGATCTTCATCTTCTAATAATTAAATTTGTATTTATACCATCTATTTATCATATTAAGTCTTTGTCTCTCTACTTCAAGAATGTGTTTTGACTTTAGGCCCATCTGATGAACTTGTATAAGTTTGAGTGTACATGCTTTAAGTTAGGTTTTTGCAATTTATGTTGATTTGATCCAACGATTGAATTTCATATAATATTTACCTAGTTTGACTGATGAACGTAGGGCCACTTAAAGGACTTAACTAATTCAAATTTTAATTTAAAATAGATCCACCTAAATAAATTAGGTATATTAATTTATTAAACTATTCATTTATATCTTACTCAAGCTCAACTTATTTATTCAAATTAAAACAAGTAGATTGGTTAAATGAAATGACAAAGAAATTACAATAGTTATTTTTTTTTTTTTTATTTAATATAATATTTAAAATTTAAAATTACTTTAAAATTTAAAATTTCACACATGTTATACTTATTAGTATAATATAATTCCAATAAAAAAAATGCAACCGATTAAACAAATAAATTATTACATCAAATACACTTTTTGTTTATTTAATATAATATTTAAAATTTAAAATTACATACAAGTTAGACTATTGGTATAATTCCAACAAGAAAAATCCATTAATTAATGTATTAAACGAATAAATTAATACATCAAATACACTACTAAATTAAAACTACTTAAAATACCATTTTTATTTACATTTAAAAAAAAAACCCAATGCACTACCTACATGCTTTCATGCTCGTATCTAAGTAGCCTACTAACTTTATTGTACCTAGTGTGCTTGTGCTTGCATGCCTAAACCTAAGCCTACTCGTGTTCATGCCTTCTAATTTTCTTGCATTCTTGTACCAAGCAACCCACTAAACAAGCCTAATTGTGCTTATGCTCGTGTGGTCAGCCTATTTACCATCCCTAAATCTGGGTAAAGTAGGTATCTAGGGATCTTTCCAAAATCGTATAGATCTACCATATCCTAATTGCCAAATGAGATGTTTAGCAATGAGTTTACTCCCCAATGAAATGCTTTGCTATCTCAAAGAAGCCTTTCCCTCGTTAACAATGCTCAAGAAACCAAATTTCGAGAAATAGATACTCTTAAAGAGTTTAACCCACAAAACATCTAGATTACTCAAGATCCTCCACGTTAATTTATCTAATAAGGTAAGGCTAAAAGAATGAAAATCTCTAAAGCCCAATCTACCCTTATCCTTTGACTTGGTTAAATCTAACCACTTCTTCCAATGTATCTTAATCCCATTTTTAGTTTCCCCCTACTAAAAGTTCAAAATTAACCCATTTACCTCTACACACCATTTTTTAGAAAGGACCAAAAATACTCGTTGAATAGGTAGGTATAACATAAGCTACAGATTTAAACATGCTTCCTTACATCCTATATACAACAAATTCCTCTTCTATCCTTCCAATTTTTAAACTATTCTATCTTTTACAAATGATAAAGCCTGGTTTTTTTACCTCTTCTAGGTAATTAGTAAACTCAAGTATTCACTCAAGATGTCATGCACACCTATATACAATTCCTGGCTATACTCCCACTGAAGATCCTCTAGAGTACTCTTCCTATAAACCATTAAAATCTTGTTATAATTTACTTTTTGTCTAGGAACTTGACAATACTTTTCAATGATTTGCTTCAAATAATGCAAATTATGCTTCCTAGCCTCAAAGAAGACTAATGAGTTGACATAAGACTAGTTTCTTTTATCTTAAGTCCCTTTAATGATCCTCTTAGTATAGCCTTCTTTATTATCATAGATAAGCAATCTGTAACTAAACAATTAAGTTAGAACTCACTTATTAAACATACGACAAACATTGAAGTATATGATACTCCACTTATGTAGGCTTATGTATCCTTGCTTGGCTCTTCTATTGCATAATTTTAAAAATTGTTGATCTTGCCCAAATACAATAAATTGAGTTCCAAATTGCAATTAACTTTCGAGGTTTATATAAGGAACATTTCAGTTTATCATTATTTACCATCCTAAACATGGATTATACAATTGGAAAATGGAAGGGGCTTATGTTACTTGAATATTATATATAAAAAGGACTATTACCAAAATCAAATCTCTTGCTTCTTTGTTAAGGTTACACCAACAAGAAAGCTAACTAATCAATTGCTTTTTATTTGGATTTGTTACAAATTCCTCTACTTAATTCATCCCTATTCCCAAGGTCATTATAACCTAATAACAGGAACACTAAAGTCCTAAACAGGATAAACTAGGTTTAATTCCTCCCACCAAAAGGTTGTATATGTAATAGTTGCCAAAAAAAATAATAAGTGAATAAGTAAAAACTCGTCCTGTATTATATTTCTTGTTGTGGGTGAGTTGTTTTCAATTGAAATCCCCATTCGTAATTATAATAATATCCATAAACTAATTCCTCTTTTCTTCACCATCCTTTTTCATCGGTGTGTGTGTGTGTCTTGTCTTGCAATGTGATTCATTTCAACCGCTAGAATAGAATGGAAGTAGTATTAAAAGCAGTACAACATTGCATATGCCTAATCTAAAAATAAAAGGCAATGGAATAATGTAATACTAGATTTCATGGATTCTCAACGTCAACCTATATAAAGATAGTTGGTAAAAAAAAAAAAACTATATAAAGATAATAATTGCTATGAAGTGGGACGGTGAGGGATAAAAAAAAAAAAGATTTATTAGATATTATTTACCATATGTATATATTTATAGTTTGTTGGTATCGGTAAAATTTTTAAATTTATAGTTGTGGAGTGGGTAGTTTTAAAAAAATTACTATTCGTAATTTATACACAATGGATAGATTATAATTTTATTAATATTTACAAACTATATATATATATGATGGATGGCATTCAATACTATTATATGATTTTATTATTATTTTACTAAAACTTTTTCTTTTACCTTTTTTTACAAACGATATTATAATTTAAACAGGAAGGATTTGAATTTAATTTATCCCGATAAAAAACCAATACTCACACCGATAAAGTATAATATTTTACTTACTAAAGCTACAATCATATTATTATTGCAACCTTTTTGCGGTCAACAGAAATGGATAATTAAACAATCAAGTTGAAACTTTGTTGAGCATACGACAAGCACTGGACCATATGATATATTGATGCTCGACTTTATAGGCAATAGGCTCATAGCCTTGCTTGGATAAAGTCTAAAAATGAATCTTAAAAATTCATAACTCAGAACACTAAGATAATTGTAGTATAAATAATAGAATAAAGTAATATTAAATTTCTTAACAAAAAAAAAAAAAGAAAGTAATACTAGATATGATAAGATTATGAACATAGAAAATGATGATGATTGTCAGGTCAGGGATAGAGATATTAAATTATGTGAAAGCCGCCATAATTCCTTTTAACACCTTTTAATTTTATTATTATTATAAATATCATCATGCCAAAAGGTGGTTTAAAGAATTGCATGTCTTTATAAGATTCCAAGGGTAAAAGCTAAGCCATTAGTTGAATATCCATCATCAACCTTTTCCATCTTTTAAAACCGAATTTTATTATCATTTTACACTTACTAAAGCTAAATCGTATAATTAATGCAACTTTTTTCGTGGTGAACAGAAAAGGATGACCAAATGCCAAGGTAGAACTCACTTGTTCAAAATTTTGTTTTATAAAATGATTGGACTAAATCATTCTTTAGGCTTCTAGTCATACTTGGATAAAGTCTAAAAATAAATCTTATAGTTACAATTCAAAACACTTAAATAATAGGTCGGGATAATATGAATACTGATTTTTTAACTAAATAGATCAAATTAGATGCGCCTATATTAACAATTATGGTTAAATCATGTTTATCCTAAAAAACTCAACATGTGTTTTTTCTCTAAAAGAAATTTGGCAAGTTATATCTCTATGTTCCTTTATCAAAATTTCTTACAAATTGTAAGAATTTGAAAAGAAAAAAATAAATAAATAATTTAAGCGGGACAAGGAACATCTCCTTGCCAAGCCATGCCCATTATTAGTGAAAGAATGTAACTCAGTGACACTGATGGTGGAGTTCTGATCCTCCAGGCCACTCTCTTTGTTCGATCTTTAAATTTCTTTAAACGATTATTCCACGATGTTGAAACAATAAAAACCAATTCGCGCGGGAGTTTCAAACTATTTATCTTCTTTGAAATTGTTGAGAATCCATTAAGCAGCCAATGACTCAGAGAATTGATAGAAAGCAACAATACTAGTAGTAGTACTAGAATCCTTAGGACGAGCCCTATATTTTCTTAATGGAATCAATAGGATAGGAAGAACACCCACACACGCATATGTAAATCTTAAAAATTCATAACTCGAGAACATCAAAGAAAATTCAAATCCTAAGTATTGAAACCAACATCATTGGCAATCATGGGTCAGCTAGTATGGTGAGGATCTGGTCCTCCTCGTGCTCTTATCTTTCTGCTTTTGTTGTTCATCGACAGCTTAAGCACTTGGATTTCAGAGACAGGAAACAAAAGCGAAAAACATTATAAAGCGTGAACTAGACATCTCTCTTGTTTTGGCAAGATATGGTCTGCACACTATGAAGATGACGTGGTTTTATAGGCCTACATTGCACCATTCTTATATGTAATAGTTAATTCATGTTGGGATAAAATAAAAGAACACCACATTGCATAATCATCCCATTGAACCGTTTTTTCAAGAAAAAAATAAAATTTTCATGATACTAACATATAACATTACGTGAATAAAAGAATACAATATGGATACTAATAAAATGGTAATATTTTAAGAATTAATTGCTATCATATTATTTGTCAAGGCACATGATGCATTAATTTCGTTTAATATGCATATTGATTTCATGTGCCCAATACACTTATTTCTTATGTTGACTAAGGTCCACTGCATAGAAATAACTAAATGGAGTTAAATTATGGGCTCTTTAGTTGGAACCTAGAATATAAAAGGTCAAATCTGTAACTTATACATGCTGCTTTAATAAACTTCCCAAATCATACCCATAGCATTAATTTTTTAATTATTTATGCTTATATACATTCAGTAAGCTTATCAAGGATCACCTCTACATGCTTCTAGAACCTACTAGTGGCTTAAATGCTGCGTTATATGGTGTAGATGTATAGTTAAAAAAAATTATATCACCGATATGATTTCAGAAGTTCTTTTAAAGATATTATTTGTTTTACAATTTGAACCTTAGCTAATCCAATAGCTCAAATCTAAAGATTCTCTAATACATGTAGTAATGTCTAGTAAGAATGCAATAATAGAAATGGATTTTTCCATTGAAAATATAAAAAAATTCAAAAGTTAATTATTTATTTTATAAGTTATAATAAAGTTCAATATTATGATTTAAAAATTTGGCATAGGGTTATTTTTGGAATTTCAAACAAATATTTATTCTAACTGTATATTAGATTTTTGTATCATCAAATATATCATACAAACTTTTTAGTTCTAATCTAATATCTCAAATCCGTTTCATTTAATAACTTTGGTTAATATGCAAACTAAATAGTGGATTAAAGCATTTGTCAAAAACTATATTACAAAATTATGGTTGTCATATCTTTATAATAAAAACTTAGACGAATTCTTTAATCCATTATTTAGTTTATATATTGGCTAAAGTAACTAGACAAAAAGGTTTTACGATACTAAACTAAAAGTAAAAAGTTTGTATAATATATATGGAGGTGCTAAAATCTATTTCATAGTACAATATAAATATATTTTGAAATTCTATAAATAATCCTGCACAAAATTCCCAAATTACAATATAAAACCTTATTATAATTTATAATATGAATAATTAACTTTTATTTTATTTAATTTTTTCAATTACAAAAATCTATATCCAATAATATATAAACCAAACTTAGTATAAGAGAGTTGTATTGTTCTATTCTCCCGGTATTGTGATATCTAATTCTTCTCATATTGTCCAATTTACTTACCAAACACTACTTGAAGCTTTTTTTTATATTTGCATGAAATTATGAACCTTCAATTTCAACAATCAAATTTGAAACTTTTTGAAAAGTTTCAATTGTACAAAAATTTTTTAGTTTAGCAAAGTTTATACATTGATATTGTGGAAATGTATATGCATAGTTTTGTATTCTTTTGTATTAGTACTATATAGTTTGTTTCTGTATAGTTACTAGAGTTTGTTTTAGTAAAGTTAGTTAGTTTATTGATTGACACGTGTACATATGCAAGTATAAATAGTAGGCCTATATCGTACTTAATTAATTTTAATCAATTTTACACACTTAACATTTTTTTTTTCATCTATTGATTCACACTTCTCTCTAGTAGCTTCAAAACCCCTTATTCTCATATTGCATATCAGAATAGATCTGCAGGAGATCAAGCATTTCTACACATTCAAATTTGGACACTTACTCTTGATAAATATAAATTTATTGTTTTTCAAGTATTTTTTTTTTATATAGTATATCATATGAGAACCATGTTGCAAGAAAAAAATTAAAATATGCTATAAGTTGACATCAATATTGTGAATCGTATCTATATTTAATTTATTGAATTTCAAATGTGAATTAAATGACTAAAGATTCACAAAAGTGAGTATATATGAAGAACATATTACATAAAGGAGATTCCTATTACATAATGAAAATTTCCTAGTCATTACTTCCAAATAAATTCGAAACCTATAAAGATCAAGTAACAACTTCAATTAATGAAGCATTTGCAAACTAAAAATGTCTTCAAAAAGTATTATTCCAATGTTTCAAGAAAATCTATAATATTTATTAATTAGTTTTTCTTTTTTTTTTTCCTTTGACAACTTTTCCCCCAAATATTAAAGATCTACTTTAACAATGAGAATCCTTATCTCAATAGGACGAGCAATATAATATATATACACACGCATATACATATACACATATATAGATATGCAGATATATATACATATTCTTAATAAAATAAATAGGATAAGTGTGTTAAAGATGGAAAAAGAATAATAAGAAATCCCATATTGATTAAAAAAGGGAAATGAGAAAGCCTTAAAATTTAATTAGTTGCAACATTAGAATGACTTAGACCATTTTACCATAAAGCATTCTACACATGAAGTAGACCTACTATTAGCTACTGGTTAGCACTTTCCTATGGTACTTATGTTGGGCCCTTTATGACTCCAACAATGGAATTAGTGCTCAAAGAGGGCTTAGTGGCCCATACTAAAGATCCAAAGACCAAAAAGGGGAATTAAAAAAAAAAAGAAAAAGAAAAAAGAAGCTCATTTCCTAGCAAACTAAGCTAATGAGGAAGACCTCGACAAGGATTGGACCTGTAGTCTCTGAGGTTTAAAAGTACAAGCTTAGACAAAGAAAAGAAAAAGAGACCCAAGGCCTCTTTGACTCAAAAAACACAAGCCCAAGCATATAACAGTCAAAGTTCAAAAAAGGAGAAAAAAAAATAGAAGAAGAAGAAGAAGAAGAAGCGCATTTCCTAACAGACTAGGGTAGTAAGGAAGACCTCGACAAAGATTAGACCAATAGTCATTGAGATTCAAAAGTACAAGCTTAGGCAAAGGAAATAAAAAGAGACTCGAGGCCTCTTAGACTCAAAAAACACAAGCCTAAGCATATAACAGTCAAAGCCTAAAGAGGGGGGGGGGGGGGGGGGGGGGGGGGGGGGGGGGGGGGGGGTAAGGGGGGAAACAGAAGCTCATTTCCTAGAGAACTATGCTAGTGAGGAAGATTTTGATAGAGATTGGAGCTACAGTCTCTAAGGTTCAGAAGTGTAAGCTTAGGTAAAGAAAAGAAAAAGAGACCCAAGGCCTCTTAGACTCAAGAAACACAAGCCTAAACATATAATGGCAAGTTACAACTAAGCTAAGCTAATTAGATTTAAGAGGGAATGTATAATGGCAAGTCACAATTAAGCCAAGCTAATTGGATTTAAGAAGGAGTGTTGAAGATGAAAAATGACTAATAAGAAATGTACAATGGTTAAAAAGGAGAAATGAGAAGATTTAAATAGATTAGGCCATTTTAATATAAAGCAGTTTGCATATAAAGTAAGTCCACTTTTGAATGTAGATTAGCATTCTCCTATGACATTTAGAGCATTTCATCATAACTCTAATAAAGCATATATGTGAACGAATTCGTTTCATGATGAAAATCTCCTATATATGGATAAACATTAATATTACTCCATATAACTTTATTATTTATTTATTGTAGGATACCATGTAAGTTTGGAACATCATTGTGCTAATAGATAATCTTAAAACCACGAAGTAAATGACACTTTGTCTTTTTTCTTCAAATCGACTTTTCTACTTCATTAAGTCATCCTTACCTCAAAATTGGTTTTCTTGATCATGTTAAGGTTTACAAGAGAATTTTTTGTTTAGATTTAAGTTGTAAATGATTTCCTAATTCTTTTAAGTATAGAAGCAAATGTATTTAACTCATTGGTGCACGGACCTCATTTAATTGAAATTTGATTAAGAATTAATTGTTTATAAAGAACGGATATAGAATGCCACTATTTTGGTTTAGAATGATTTAAAATGAATATTAGAATTATAGCTAAGGAAGATAAAAAGGCAAACAGGAAGGAGGAGATGAGGCAAACAAGAATGCCACTAAATTTATGTTAACTCTAATTTTTTGATAAGTGCGTTAAAAAAGGTTTCTTAAGGTTCACATCATACACCATATGAGCATCAACTATGATTCATATGCGAGTCATTAGGAAACACGGTCTTTGAGAGGATGCTAAGCAAAGTATATTGTAATATAATCTAATAGCATGAAATATTGGTCTCCTAACATAATGGAACGAGTTCAATTCCCTCTCTCATCAAAGTTATAATATAATAGTAGTTGATAAAAAAAAAAAAGAAAAATAATGGAGAGGATGATGTGAAACATTATGCTTAGATTTTGTAAACAACTGTGACATCCCATTTTTTACCACTTAAAAGTAAAATTCAATCCAAAAAAATGAAACAATAAAAAATAATAATACTACTAATTTAAAAGGGGGGGGGAATAATTTGCTAATGCATGATAAAGAAAAAAAAAGCATGTGATAGGAAAATAATAGGATACAAGACCGATTCTAATGTACAGGATAAAAGCCCAACAAAGCCTTAAGTTCCAAACGTCTAGTTCCAATGGGCCAGTTAGAACATGTAAACTCCCAAAATTGAGTTTAAAACAATTGAGCCTAAATTTAGAGTTTTTTAGGGAAACTTATTCAATTGAGGTCAAACTTTACAACTAGAATAAAAAAGTCAGTTGAAATATTATAGTGAAGTTAGATTTTAAAAATAATGACCCAAAATCCCAATTTTTCCCTTAGAAGTAAGAATATTCAATATAGCACTAAAATGTTCAGAACTCCTAAAATCGAACTTAGATTGCGACGCGAACTTAGAGATAAGTTAATTGAGCTATAAAATGAAATAATATATTATTATTTATTATATAAAAATACACGTAATTTTATGAGTATATCCGGTATAAATAATAATTATACCCGTAAATTAACCCTAAATTACGTAATTATATATATATATATTGTTGAAATCATAAAATTAACTTTAGAACATATCTTAAAAATAAAAGATATGTTAGAAACTTAATTATATGAGTATAGTTATATATTACGCGTGATATTTACAAGGGATATATACTCATATATTAAGTAAATAATTAAGTATTAATAAAATATACTTAAAATACCTAAATAAGTACAAAATATTATCCGAAAAGCCTTCCAATTGCTGATTCAAGTCTGGAAACTGCTGGAAATCATCAAAGCTGGACAATTGTTGAATCAAAAGGTAAAATCTACAAGCAAATGACACCTCTTACTTGCAATTAATGAAGGAAAAAGCAAGAAAAAAATAAAATAAATAAATAAATAAAGGAAAAAGAAACCAACCTAAACCACTATAAATCTGTTGAACAACATCATTTTACATCTTTTGAAACCAGAAACAATAGAAAGAAAAATTAGAAAAAAACGTAGAAAATAAAAAGAAATTAAGAAAAACAGGGGAAAATTCGTGATAGGGTAAAACCATAACCTAAAGTGATTCTGCTGTGGAGCTCGACCAGACACCACCAGTCACCACTATGCCTAGGCTGTCCAACAACCACCCAACCGTCGCGGACCACCAGAGCACCCAAGAACACCAAGGTTGATTTCTTGCACTGTTTTTCAATAATTTTTAAAAATTAGTAAATCCACCCAGAAAAAATATGAAAAAAAAATTGTACTTAGGTTATTTTAAACATGATTTCATGTGATATTTTTATTTTTGAAAAATTCGTAATATTTAATATACTTTCTTAAGAAATCTACTGTTTACCCGAATTTATATTTGTAAAATAAATGTACTAAATGATGTTGTTTTTAGCTGAAAATTTTTGTATAGGATGTGTATGATATATAGATAATTGCTATGTAGCCCGAATTTTTATTTGAATATTTTTAATATTTATTGCATTTTTAGGCGTGAAAATAGCTTGAAAATAGGCTAAAATTATGAATTTAATAGGAAATTATGAAATTAATTGATGAAATGAACATGTACTTATCTATAATAAATAATAACAGTATTGAGTCAGATTGAAATTAATTTGGTGCAAAAAGAATCATAATTGGGTAATTTATGATAATTTAGGGGTAAAATAATCAATACGAATATATAGGGGATAAGTCAGAAACTTGAAACCAAATGATAACTGAATCCCTTATATTCTTAGGAGTCTATAGAAAATTTTAGGGAATTATTCGATAACCCAAACTATTTATTACGAATTTACTAAGTAAAATAGCTTAATTTACAAGTCGAGGTGTATTTTTAATATTAATAAGCTAAAATGAATTAAATAGTTAAATAAAAACTATATATATAAGATTGCTGATCAAATTGGATTAAATGGATATTTTTATATATTTATTAATATTTTCTGATCAGGATACACTTTAGGTATATTAGAATTGGATAATACTTATATTGTAACAATATATAGACAAATTAGATAAAATACAATTTAATAACGTAAATTACGTATAATATGATCATATTTATATAATTATGTATAATTGTATTAAAAACTCAAATTACCGGTTAAAAGTCATCTTTAGAAACAGGACTCGTAAAACATGTCATTAGGTCTATACTAACCCAACGACACTAATTTTGTTAAAATCAGACAACCTTAAGTAATTTAACCTATAACTTTATCATATTCAAGAATGCACATATTTCGGTAACCTTACCAGAATTAAAACGTGAATTAATAAATTAAAAATACGTTTCGATACGATCGAAATGATATATAATAGATAATAGTATATATGATATACAGTATCAACAATTAATAACTTAATTCGATATATAGTGATAACATGACTATATATTATGGAAATAATAATAATATATATAAATATAACCATTTTAGATTAAACCCTAATGTTTTTATAATTATTACGAAAACTGAATTTGGGTCTTTTGTGCAATTAGGACCTTCCAATACAAAGATGGTTGACGATTCGAGTCAGCAATAGCGAATGTCTAAACAAGTAAGTTGGGATTATGGCTTCACCGCTTTTTGGATACTATTTAAAGTATCCGAAGACCCAAGAGTACTTCTGGTTGTGTTTGTAGTTAGATGATTGTGCGCATGCTGTGTATGTGAATGATACTTAGTTATGATAGGAGTTCAACTCCTTGGTGTGCTGTTCTAGATATTTGCATAGATTCTATATTGTGTGAACTTGTTAGTCACCCCTGATTAAAACTAACGTTTATTCAACTAAAATGAAAATAGACATGTATAACACCTGTTAGGGGAAATGATCAAGAGTGTTAAACCAAATACCGACTTCCTTCGATGAGGATAGCTGAAATGGTCCTTTCCCCATCCTTAGTCAAACTAAGTGGCAGGCGAAGAGGTCACGGCAAGGTTAGGGGCCGTAATTCGAAGGCAGTCATAGGAGGAGGGTGTTCTCTAATATACAAGTCCAGGTTTGGTTTAACTTGAGTCGCGATGAAACTCCTCAATTCAGGTTAGAGCAAATGTAATTTCTCTAACCTCACAATAGACCAAATAACACTATACGATGTTTCATTTAAGTTATTGCATTACATTTCATCATAATTATTAACCTTATTTGTGATTGTACAGTACTCTTCTAACTCCGTCCCACTTACTGAGTTAGTTGTGCTCATATCCCTATAGACTCTTTTGCAGGTATTGAGTAAGAACATGATGTTCAGATACCACTGTTCCCAGGTTAGTGTGATGCTGTTTGGGAAAGTGAGGATCGAGGAATCAGCTGAACCTGAGCTTTTAACTTTGTCTTTGAGTTTTGAGGAAACTAATTGAGAATTCCCTAGGAGCCCACTAGTATCCTAACTTATTATATATAGACTGCAAAACCTGTAGTTTTTAATAAACTCTGACTGTAAACTTTACTTTTGGACGTAAAACGTTTGTATAAATACTGTTGCGGTACTGAACAGGTTATATAGATTAGGTATTTTGTAAAAGTTCTACCACAAATTTGGTTATTAACAGGTGTCAGAGCAAACATCTCAAGCTGGTTGAGTTGTGCACTTTGTGTGAACTGTATCTATAATAGCAACTGTAAGGTCAGCTTCTATCTTAGATTAGTTTATACGGCGGGACTGTTATGACTCTTTCTATTCGGGGCGGATAAAACACCTACATCTAAACAAGTCCATGAAAACAACCTAATATATCATTGCCACATTTGAGTCAATAGACGCAAGCTA
Organism: Lumnitzera racemosa; assembly: GCA_024138005.1. Lineage (NCBI taxonomy): Eukaryota > Viridiplantae > Streptophyta > Magnoliopsida > Myrtales > Combretaceae > Lumnitzera > Lumnitzera racemosa. Next base: position 8,618,730 of record JAMXBC010000010.1, read on the forward strand.
ACATCCAAAGCCCGTGTTCGTTATGGCCCAACAATTCGAGTCCATATAAAAGCATCAAATCAGGGGAGGTGAAGTTCAGGGAAGATGAGTCCAAATTATTTTCTAATTCACCAAATCCATGTTAGATTTGATTAATAATAAGTTATAGTACATGTAACACATATCTACTGATTCTATAAGGAAAAAACATTACATAAATATAAATTACATAAATACTAATTATAATTTACAAAGAAATCGCATTTATAAGATGCAATGTGATTAATGGCATTTATACAATGCCACGTCTAGTGGTTAAGGTGCATGCTAGGATTTAGTAGGTTGTTAGGTTTGAAATTAGAGGAAGCATAGGAATACTTTTATTTTGTAAAAGCTTATGTCGCATTTATTATATACGACATTAATGTAAAGTAAATGTATATCACATTAATATAAAATCAAAATCGCATAGTATTTATGTAATTAATTTAGTATAGTTGGTATTTGCATAATATTTATCTATTTTAATGGTAAACATGAAAATTCCTCCATTAGACACTTTACTAAATCCCTCCAAGTAGTCGTTAGTCATCTTTTGATCTTGAAATAGCCTGAACATTTTTTTTTGTTATTACTATTTTTCAAAATTTGCAAATTTATCTTATCTTTTTCTTTTAAAAAAATTTATGGAACTTTTTTTATTTTATAATTTTTTTTTATGATTTTTTATTAATATTATATTATTTATTTAAATTAATTATATGGATGAATCAAAGGTCACCACGTGCCTATACTAATGGAAAGTTTAATTTAAAGAAAAAGAGAGAAAGAGAGAGAGAACTTGTTTGCAAATGTTGACAACTCAAATGCCAAAAAAAATATAGGTTTTGGACTCAAATAGAAAAACATTAAAACATTGAAGACTAAAAATATATTTTTCTAAAAAAAAAACAATGCTAACTACAAAAGGTTTCTTCATCACAATTTGTTGACAATGATAGTTGAAATTTCTTTTAGTAAATTTTGCATTAATTACTATTGTTAATTTATATTAACATCTTTATTCTTATTAAGCACACATTGTAACAATTCATTTCTTATTATTGTTATAATAAGTATATTAGGAGCATCTTTATAAATTTGTAAGATGATGTACTTGTTGCTAAAGTAAGTTCAGCACTTTTTAAACCACAAATATGTTGTGGTCTTTTTCCTTAAATGTGTTGGGATACAATGGTAGCAAAATACAATCTCTTATGATTTTACATTTTGCAAATTTTAAGATCAGTAATAATACATAACTCATAAGCTAGTGCTACAGTAAGAAAAAAATTGTTATAATAAGTACTTATTAAAAATCTGTTATAAATTGATAATTGACAATGGTCATATAGTCTAATGGCATAAACACTAGACTCCTAAGTGGAATAGACTAGATTTAAATCCCTCCTCTCTTGTTGTTATCATAGAAAAAAAAATTGATAATTGTGACAATTATTCAAAAACCGCAGGTAATTCCATTCTTTAGTACTAAATCTTCTTATTATCTTATTTCCATTAATGATGTTATACGAAAATTTACAAAAATAAAAAATAAAAAATGCTCTTAGTCATCTTTACCTAATTTTGCTCCATAATAGTAAATCTAAGCATCAGGGTTTTGTATAAACTTTTAGATGTAAAGAAATCTAAGATAGTAAAACCTGCTGTGTATGGGCATCCTTTAATCATCTTACTTTTATAATATTTATATATATCAAATTCTATAGGTTTGTGTTCCAAAAGGCATATTTTTTAGTAGATATTAATATAACATATGGTATTCGAGTTAAGCTATTAGCTATATACTACGTATTAGTAGTACGTTTAGTTGAAAAGGACTAAGTTTTAGCAAGAAACCTATCTTATTTAGTCTTTGTTTGGTTCATCTTTTTGGTGTTTTATCTACGTTTACTTAAGTCATGCGATTAGAAATAATAAGATACCAAAAAGATAAAAACATAATTCCATATATACCTTTTTCTAAAATTGAAAATCTAATATATCCCTATAAAGTTGAATTTAGTTACCCATTTATTTTACTCATATTTATAGAAACATCAATTAAAATAATAATGTCTAATACATAAAATATGTTTTTTCAGATATTCTCTTTTAAAAGTATATGAATTTTTATTTTTTAACTTTAACACTTCAATCATCACCTTCATCATGAAATAAAACTAAATAAGAAAGTTTTCCAAGCATCAATCTTTTCAACAAATATAAATTAAATACAGAACACATATTGATAAGATACAAATAATCCAAACATAGCCTTATTTATATTATGTCACCTATGATATTAGAGTACTACATTTAAGTTCTAGGCTCATAAAGAGTGGGATAAAGGGAGATTAGTGCTCTTGTGAATTCCATTCTATGTATCATGCTATATTCGATTTGTGATGGTCATTTATCTATCTCTTCTAAAGAAAATGAAAATTAGAAAAAAAGAAAAAAGAAAACTTGTGAACGAGAGAGGTCCTACATAAGCTATCCTTGCATGGATAAAGTTCAAAAATAAATCTTGAATGATCGTAAACTCAAGAACATCAAAAACAAAATTCAAATCCCTAGTATTGAAATCCACGTTGGTAATCATTGGTCAACTAGAGCTATTATGGCATATTGGTATAAACACTAGTCGTCCAAAAAAATGGATTAAATTCAAATCTTCTCCAATAGTTATAAAATATACTAGCTGGTTAAAAAATAAATAAATAAATATCAGTCAGCTAGCTAGTCGTGTTGTGGATCTGGCCCTCCTGGTGCCACTCCTTCTGTTCCAGCTTCAAGTTTCCTCGGACGATTATTCCACGATGAAACATTGTGACCCAATTCACGTAAGAGTTTCGAACTATTTATCTTGTTTGGAATTGTTGAGAATCCATTAAGCAGGCGTGCCTGAGAACTGATAGAAAGCAATAATACTAGGTACAGGTATAGTACTAGAATCCATGCACTAGTAGGATAAGCCATATATATTCTTAATCAAATAAATAGGATAAGAAGAATTTATGCATATAAAGGAGTAGTTCTCCTGGATAATAAATCTCTTATATATAAACAAATGTTTCTTGCTTTTTTGACTAAAATATATGTTACTATATTAGGACTTGATACAATGTAAAGTTTGCTCAAGCAGATAATCTTCAAACCTTGATGGGAGTACAAAACATTCACCATTATCGATCCATATGTGTAACCATTTTATCATTACTTGTCCACATTTGCAAATCTAATAAGTTTGAAAAACGTAGTGATTGGATTGATATTAATTTGTTAGTAATACTTAAAATAAGATTTTATCTTTTTAATTTTTATGTGTTTGTTATTTTTCTTCTTCTTCTTCTTTTTTTTTTTCTTTCGTTGCATGTGTGGGATTATGTTTTCCCTTGAAGTGAGTTTTGTTCTTTTCAGAGAAATAAAGTCATCCCCTATATAAGACTTGTTGGTGTTTGAAAGATGTACCCATTTATTTAGTTAGGTTTTCATATCCCAATCATTCGTCTACTAATCGGTTAGATTGCTAAAGGAAACTCGCCTTTTTGGGCAAAAGAATTCTTAGAATTCAATTCCTCAAGATTTGATTAACCAAAAATTGTTGATAATTTAGAAAGAATGGATATGGAACTTTATTATTTTGATTGGTTAACTCAAAATAAATACTATGAATGATAAGTAAGAGAGAGAAATAAATAAAAGAGGGAGCAAGAGAAAGAGAGAATAGCAAGAGAGAGTTAGGAATTGCGTCGATTTTAAAAAATACCGTTGCTATTAGAACCGTATTCCAAATTATTTTTCATCATAAAATTAAAATTTTATTATAAATAATTTTAACAAATCCTATTCGGAGCTTTTATCGTAACATGCAAGAGGCCTAGTCATGAAACACCATGCCGACGCACATTTAGGCTTTTGATTAAGAAATTTTTTAACCAAAAAAGGACTTCGTATGTAACATGTTTCGATTATATAAATACTGTCTTGCGTGTAGTTGAAAGAGTTACATGTCTTTATAAGATTCCAGGGGTCAAAGGTATGTCATGTGGTTGAATCTGACATCTCCTTGGTGAATATTCATCATCACCCTTTTTCAATTTTTAAATGGGTATTTATTGTTATTACAGTAGAGCTAAACCGATGCACTATTTTCATTATTGCAACTTTCATGCGGTGAACAGAAAAGGATAATTGAACAATCATGTCAGCACTCACCCGTTAAACACATGATAAACATCAACGGGTCCAATCATACTCCACTTATTGTTAATTTGCATAAAAAATGAGTAAATCTCTTTCACAGGAAACCTTTGCCCAATTTTTTAAAATATATTATAATCAAAATTATATAATTATCAGATACTATCATAATAATCTCAAGAGATTATATATATTAATAAATTTTAGTAGTAAATAATGGAAGGTTGGTGATAGTAGCTAACTATTAATGGTGATAATACTAATAAAGAAGTTAAAAAAAAAAATTCACTTCCTAAAATGAAAAATATTTTTCATTTTTTTCATATGTGATTATTAATAAGAACAACCTCAATCAATCATTGATTATGGTATGTAAATCCTATCATCTTTTATTATTAAAAGTTTCTATTAATTATATTACTATAATAAAATTTGATTATTTTAAAATTTTAATTATATCAATTTTATTGGTATTTATATATTACATATTATATATAAATAGTATATAATATTTAATATATTTTTTTTCCATGAAATATTATTACTGATTGAGCTAGGAAACAATGACCAAATTAGATTTGACGAAGTTGGAAATGGTGGCTGGAGCACACTATCATTGTCAGCAGCAAGAAATTTAAGGTTACCTTCTGTATGTATCAATTACTTCGCATGTCTTTCCGACCTTATCCACATATACGAAAAAGATAATCACGTAACCGCAAGAAAGATGATGCATGCGATGAACGTGGTCAACCCATTTCCAAGATTCCACAATAATCCTGTATGCAAACCCTTTTGTAGGGTTTATTCCTAGATAACCCCTTTTTAAGTTCTCATGGAGTCAAAATCAACTTTCAACGCACTAGCTATGTTTTTAGGAAGAGGAATAGGAAGTACACGGTCATGAACATGAAACGATTACGGTGGGTTTTAATGAAAACTCCCGCTCTATTTCACTTTTTACTTCCAGATACAAAGGCTTTATTTTGTTCGGAGTGATGGATTGGACTGGATATACTACAATATGATTGGTAAATATAGCTAATATTTTAATACATATGCATATTTATGATTACTCTGTCAGGTATTGTAAGTGTAAAGGTCCCGTGCACCTTCTCAATCCAATTTAATTTTTACGAATTTTGATTCTCAAAATTGCGTTTTACAATGTAAAATGAAAGAAAGTTAGATTAATTTGGTTTAATTGAAAGCTACTATGTCTATGGATACAATACATTGACGTTGTACCAAGGATTGAACTTTAGGAAATCATAAGAAAATCTCCCGCATATCAATTAAGTTAAAAATCATTCAGCCAGAACATTAGAATACTTTTTTCTTTTTTTTTTTCTGCCAAAGAGAGCATACTTAAAAGAGATATTTTGACCCTGAATTTAATGAGGGAATTCATCCTTTAAATTGCAAATACATCCTTAAACAATTGTTGAATCAAATCGTAACATTTTATTATTATTACTGATCTCCTAAACCGAATGGATCAAGTTCCATTTTCCCTTTTACCAAAGTAATATATATGTAATATCTAACCCTATTTCATTTTTTTTTTAATTCAACTCATATTAAACCCAGCTTGCTCAATATAAGTTACACAATATAAAATTAAAAAAAAAATTCTTTACAAAAATTCTTAAAAATGATATCTTTACAAATAGTTCAAGAGTTATCAACCAATAAAACTAATTAAAAATAGATTAAGATTTCCTAGGTAGAAGAAACTCTAATCAGGTCACTAGCCTATTATTTTCCTAAAATATTTTTCAAAAAATTTTAAAGTAAGGAACCGAATTCAAGTCCGGAGGCTAACTTATTAAGATACAATCTCCATATAAAAATTTAAGAAAACCAACTAATGTGCCTTTATTTTTATAATTTTTCTAAAAAAATGTGAAAATGTGTAGTAATGTGAAATGAATTTTTTATTATTTTTATTATGAAATTTCCCAAAAAAAACTAAAAACTTTACAAATTTTATAGTTGCTCCGAAGATACCTATATACTTACTAATCGAAATCAAACTAATCGTAGTTCTCACTTTTAAAAAAAAAAATTAGTAGGTTGATAATTTTTATTTACAAAAAATTGGTCAAGTCTACCCTTTTTGATAGGTTATTTTTTATTAAGAAAAATCCTAAAAAGAAACCCTAATTTTTATTGTCCAATTTTGAAAAACCCTAACTAAAAAAAAATTAGTTTTTTATTTAAAGAAAAACCTTTCCTATGTGATAAAAATTTTAGAAAAAAACCCTAAAGTACCTAAATACAATTTTTTACGAAATGTGCAATTAATGTGGAAAACGTACCTAAAATACCTAAAACGTAGAAAAGAAGATTTCTAATTAAAAATTTCATTTTACAAAAATCTAACTAAGTGACAAAAAATATTTTTCATTAAAAATCCCTAACATGCCTAATTAAAAAAATAAAAATTTAATGGAAAATATACAATCCTATCCTAATCTTCTAAGATATGCAACCTAGATATGAAATGTGTAATTATACATAAAATATGAAATTTTCTAAAAGAAAATATGCAACAAAAATGAAATTTTTCTAGGTTGCATTTTCTAATAAAAGATGAATTCTCTATAAAAAGTGTGACTGTCTAAGAATGTGTTATAATACAATCTTTCTAAAACATACAATTAAAGCAAATTTCTAAAATTTGCAATTTTAGTGAAATATTCATCAAATAACAATATGTAATAAAATTTTACTAAAAGTTTAATTTCTAATATTTTCAATTAAAAAAATGCAATTCTCCCTAAATGCGCTAAAAATGCAAACAAACATATTAAAATATACATAAATAACCCACCAATAGAAATTAACTAAAACAATTAAGGACCTACACAAACAAATAAACAAAGTTAGTGTAGATTTTCATTAATTTTATCCATGCAAAAAAATAACATACTAAAATAAATAAATAAAAACAAATAAATAAAACGCAAAACCCCTTATCCTCTATCATAGTGCTGGTCAAGTTAGGAAAAGAAAGGGAGCACGTGGGGTCAAGTTATCGAGTCAGGTTAGAATTTGGGCAACAATTTAGGAGTTTTATACAAACACAGGTTTTTTTTTTTTTTAAATAATACGGAAAAGGGCCCCATGAGAAAAATATTAGAATTATCGCATGCACTTTTACTTTTTGATAATTTTTACACTGAAGGTACACACATTGCATGCGCCTTTAGTGTATTAAAAATTACAAAGAAAGTGCAAGTACCGTATACACCTTCATTGTAATTCTAAAAGCATGCACTTTCATAATACCAAAGACACACTAACTAATTACGCCTTCAAAGTACCATCTATTTAAACTTAAATCCGCATGGCTTGATCTCATTTTCACTACATTAAAAATCTGAAGCTTATAAAACACAAAGGAAATATAAGATTGAAGTACTCATGTATTTTTTATGCTGATGTATGTCTAAAACAGGTAATAATCCATAATTTACATTCGTGAATTTTTTTTTATTTTAATAATAATCCATACTGTAAGTGGTTTTTTTTTAAGAAAAAAAAAATGTTAATGTATTACATATACTAAGTAGTCATAAATGTATTGTAAGTTATCAAATTTATTGATATTTTATAAAAATTTCTTATATTTTGTCTATATTAAGGCATTTTTTGTGATTCAATAGATAAATTGTACAAATATGGGTGTAGAAAATTCTAGTGTATATATTATTATTATTATTATTATTATTATTATTATTATTATTATTATTATTATTATTATTATTATTATTATTATTATTATTATTATTATTATTATTATTATTTGTGCTCATAATGTATTGGGTAAAATTAATGAGTTTAAGTTAAATAGTGCGTTATAAAATTTAACGAGATGACATTATGCATTTTTTAAGATGTCGCTTGGTGTGTAGATGAAGTGTTTTATGTCAGCTAAATCTTTGATTCATTGTAGCATTACTAGGGTAAAAATGATAGATTATATGAAAGTTATTATATATGTGAATAGAAACATTGTAATGGATAACTTGGGACTAAAATATGACAAGGAGCCCGTTAAGAAGCTGAAGATTATGAAGGATTTGAACTTCTCTAATTTCATTCAGAGAATTTGTGGATGCACAGGAGTTAACCCAAGTAGTGTCAAAATTACGCATAGGCATCCCTTTTTCTATAACACTGGAGTTGCTTACAAGTTGATGGTCATTAGAAATGATGAAGATGTTGAGAATTTCATTGAGATGACCAAGTCTTTTAAGAAGCCAAGTATTCAAGAAGTATACATAAGGCACAGTAGGAAATTAAGTGCTCGGGCCAAATGTGAAATATATGAGTTAGACAATCCAACCCTTTTGACACCCTATGTGCATTCTACAATAACCAGTGTGGAGCAAACAAATGTGAATACATCAAATGAACCGTACATGAATTTCAATAAGTACGAGCACATCGATATCATAGAAAAGCAACTTGATGAAGCATTAGGTGCTATTATCAAACATAAAGAGTCTTATGATCCATATGTAGAGAGAATGCACATGAACATAAATGTCAACGATGATGGGTATGAGAAGGCAGTTAAAGATGGTGATGAGGATCATGTTGGACTCGAAGATGATGATGGTGAGGGTTGCGAGGATTTAGGAGAACCCTAAGTGAGACTATGCCGTTCGGCAATTTGGAGGATTCCAATACCCTCTATAGGATGTAGACACCTCTGAGCAACTCCACCAATTAAACCTCCAAGGTGGATGGATGTTGACTAGATTAATACGCATGATGCATACATCTAGGCTTGTGGACAAAGGCATGGATTCTTAGTATATATCCAAGGTCCCTATGCAGTCGACTAGAGTTACTGGTTGTAGTACAAATAGATTACTTAGAGTTACATTACATACCAAAGAGTTGTCATCGATCGGTTGGTGAGTACATGTGTAATCGTCTAATTGTTTCTATACTCGTGTATGCTTGGTTTTATATATTCTAGGGTCTTTATGTTTATTTATTTCAAGTGGACTCACTTAAGGATGTGCAGCTAACACCCAACTATCTTATAGCACTCAATATTGCAAATCGAGCACTACAGTTTGTTGAGTAGTAAAGCAACCTCATCTTCTACCCACATCACTAAGGCATACAACAGCTACCCCATGTGGACCACGACAAAGAGTAGGAATTACATCCGGACGAAGATATGCCAGCTTATGCACCACCTAAGGGCAAAGCCTATGTTTGAGGAGGTAAGGCTTTATTCTTACATGACTCTCGAGTTCCAACATTATCTCAATCTTGTAACTCCACCAGCACCTCAAAAGTAGCATTCTACCTCTACCCAATCTTTGATGGGTGAGGGCATCACTTAGCTGTAGCCTACCCCTCTAATTAACCTAGTCCCTCCCAAGGATCTTGATCTTAATAATCCACTGCCTCAGCCTACGCAATCACAAGACGGATGGAGGCATTCACTTTTATCCCATACTGTAAAGACCTTCACATAGCATAGGTGATAGTAGATATGTTTTGTCTTCTTTTTTTTTATACCGTTGCATTAATGTTAACATTAAGACATAACAATTTTTGCATATATACTTATTATTCGAAATGTAGTTTAGGTTTCATCAAAGATCACATTTTGTAGCATTCTTTTTTTATCATGGCATTACAATTTTCAATTATTTGTTATTGTAATCGACTCCTATGGTAAGCAGATGATCAATCCATGTATGGAGTTTTGTTCTGCTTACTATCTTTATTGAGGCATCCCATCAACTGTTATTTTATTCAATCGACTTCTATAGTAAACTTATCATTCAACTTGTAATGTGCGAGTGGAAGTAAATGTTTCAATTGAGTGTATTGTGATGAAACTATTAAAGGTGCATGTAGTATATGCACCTTTAATAGAAATGGTAAGTATTGAAGGCACATGTGCCTTCACTCTACCATAAAATTATTGCATGTACCTTCAGTGTAAAAATTATCAGAAAAGTGAAAGCGTATGCGACCATAATTAGAATATTTTTCTCATGGGGCCCTTTTCCGTATTTTTTTCTGAAAAAGGACCCATATTCATATAAAACTCACAATTCAGGTTACATCTAGATCCTAGTCAAAACCAATAACAGCAACGCAACCCACTATTCACATGCATGTTTAATGATTATTTCATGTAAGAAATCAAAGTATCATGAGGTTTTTGTTGATGAAACTTTGTTGGGAACAACACCTCGACTTATAGTAGTTGTTTTGATGATTTTAGAAATTGAAGGGTAGCAGTGGTAATCGGATGATGGCACTGCTGGGTAGGTTTATGCTAATAATGGGTCAATCAAAGTTTGTTAAGTGGTTCAATGGTTGTTAGTTGTGTAGTCGAGTTGGGTTTTATGCTAGTTACCACTAGGTTACTATAGTAGAGTAATGTGAGGAAGGTGTTTTGCTAGGGTATGACACTAAGACAGGCTGTGTGTATGGATCTTACATATATATTGATGGTTGACACTAAAAAGATTAATTTGTAGTAAAAATGTCATGCTCCAAAGTGGTAAAGTCATAAAAATCTTACCGTACAAATCATTATAAGATAGAAGCTGACCCTACAACCGTTATCTTTGACTTGATTTACACAAGGTATCTATAACTAACTCGCTTTAAAGTAAACAATTTATAAATTAAACATGTCATTTAACTGTATAAATATGAAAAATATATATTTACACTAAATAATCTAAGTATGTTTACAAGATTTAGTAGCCTAATCATAATCTACTTAAGTAATACATAAATTAATACTAAAAGCTTTAAAAATAAAATCTAAACTTAAGAGTGTATCTGATCCTCAGTTTTATATCCTCATTCCCCAAGATCTAGCAGTTGCTAGTTTTATGGTAATTATATAGCCACTTCTTAGCTAGCACCTACAACAACATCTATAAGGATGTAAGAAAATAACTGTTTAGTAAGTCGGAACGAAGACATAAAACTATACATCAAACACAAATAGGATTATCAACCAAATTAGTTAGATGTAATGCATGTACAAGTAAATGTCATCACACGACGTTGTCCGGTTCATCGTGAAATTAGAGAAATTACACCCGTTTTAATCTAAGTTGAAGAGTTTCCATGTTATGTAATAACTCACGACCAAACCTAGACTTATGCAATGGAGACACCGCTTCTCTCGTGACTACGTTTGAACCATTTACTTTACTCTTACCATAACCACCTCACCTATCAATTAGTTCGACTAAGGATAAAGAGGGGACTCATTATACTATCAAGCGATATCTCTTTCGAAGGAGTCAATATTTAGCTAGAGAACCCTAATGGGTTGCTATGCAAGTCCAATTTAAAATTTAAGTCATGTATTTAATTTGATCCGGTTTAAAGTATTCAAACATTTCAACAAATCACTTAAATACAAGCCAAAATAGTAAACAAAAATTATATTATCAAACTTAGGAACAAATACATACAGGCATGCGCATAGTCAACTATCTAGTAAACACAACCAAGTATAATTTCAAGCCTCTAAGTATTACAAATTAGTACTCCAAATACAGTAACATATTAATCCCAACTTACTTGGACTCCTCGCTTGCTCACTCAAGGTGTAATTCGCATAGGCCATCGCCGATGATTCTTCTAATACAAATATTGTTTTAATACTCATATAATTATCTTATATAGGCTTTATTTTGTAATTATTTATGTTATCTTCAGTTTAGGGTTTTATTATACCTAATTATTTAAGTATTTAAGTCTTTTACAGTAATTCTTAATTCAGGCTATATTTTGATTCAATTTCCGAATCAATTTCTAAATTCGGTTCTAATCCATTTTTCGATTACGACTTTTATACACCCTAAGAACTCATTTCAAACTATTATATGACATTAATCACATTACACTCAGGTATCTTAAACCTCTGTTTTAGCCCCTAACCAATGTTTTGGTTGGTACGATATACTATGTTTCTAATTTAACTACTGAATTATCTCCCGATATGAAAAAAATTTACATTTTTCATATAATTACCTAAACTTATATTTCATATAAGATTTATTGTATATTATTATCATTATCATATTATCAATTTTAACCTTATATTTTTCTACTCATTAATTTACTATATTTACATATTACTCGTTATTATTTAATATGTACATAATATATACATCTAACATTCCCAATACTTAAAATATCATCTCTCATCACCAACTAACATCTCAAAATATCTAGATTTATCCTAAATCAGAATTTACACGTACTTAATCCCTAACTTACAAAATTAATTTAATTATTCCATTTTATCCATTATTCATCACATAATACACATAACACATACTTCTAATACTCTAAATGCTACCAATATCATACTACATTAGCAATTAATTTCTAAAATACATAATTACATACTAAATCAAAATTTTTACCAAATTAACATTAAATTACAAAACCCAAATATTGCCTTTTACATATGATTTTAGGTCTTAAAAATTTTAAAAATTAAAGTCAAGAAAAACTCCTCCTAATACTGTAATATATATCTTAAATAGTCTACACAAAAATTTTAAAGTCAAAACTACATCTTTAAGGTTATTTATTTCAATATTGAAAAATAACTCAGGTTTAGTCATTTCTTAGGAGTAGTATATCCCAAGCCTTGATTTTATAAAATTAATATTTTTTTCCTAAATCTAAATACAAAAATATTTTAGAATATCAAATTTTATAATTTTCCATACATATTTGGTATTTTTAACAAATCAAATAAATTCAAAAGGGAAATCGGAACTCTCTGATTGAAGGGCCTCTAGCCACCAACGGTAGCCCCACCATTGTCAGCAACACTAAGCATGGGGTCCACTATTTGGTGGAGGTGGCCATTCTTCTCTAGGTGGTCGTCAAACGTGAGTTACTTTTACAAGCCATAATTGCACATTAATTTTCTAATTTTAGGTAAATTTAGTTTTTCCTCTCTTCTCTCCTTTGACTAAATTTTTCCTAATTCAAAACTGACTGTAATGAGTTCTTATGGGGGTTTTCTGAATTTATAGGGTTTCCTTGATTATTTAGTGAATTAATTATTGCCATTTGTCCTTTATTCTTTTCCAATTTACTTTCTATTTAGCTAATTTTCATTGGTTAATTTTCCAACATCTATTCCAAACCTTCTACGCCACATTTCTGGACAATTCCATACTTTTCAATTATTTTCTTGACTTTTATTTAATTTTTTATGTATTTTATTTAATTATTCAATATTATTTTAATAGATTACGAGTATTTTAAATAATTTCGCTTATTTTTACCTACATGTAAATACATATATGATACAAATAAATACTCCTAAATATTATTTATGTTATTTCATGATTTTTAGTATACATATAATTTCTCTATCAATTTGTTAATTATCGAAACTTGTTTTACACATTTCTAGTAAATAACGGGTAATATACATATAATTCAATATTATAATAATCAATTATTTTATTATTTATTTTCCTAAATCTAAACTCATGAGATTACTTTACTAATACTCCTAATTTTAGTATAAAATTTAAGTTTGATCAAACAATTTACTCGATCACCTTAAACTTTAAAGATCGAATCCTAACCACCAAATTGTGAGGCTTACAAAAGATGGATCAATGGTGTTGTGAGTGGAGGTGGGCGTCAAAGATGGATCTATGATGATTATTTAATGGGGCTATGCACTCCTCTTTTTATAAATTTGCACCTTCATATCCAATCGAATCTTTTTTATTTCTTTAGATATATTATGGACAAAGTTTAATCCAAAGTCGGGTTTTAATAAATCTATTTCTTAATAAGATTTCAGAATATCCTTTCTAGATTTATTAGTTTCTTCAATAATTTAGTCATGATTCTACTTGAACCGCAAAAAGAAAAAAGAAAAAAGAAAAAAAAAACAAAGATCTAATCATATCCACTCTAAAGATCGATTCTAAAAGCTCAACATTTTCTTCTCTTTTCCTACCTTTTCTTAAATCGGTTCCTTACAGATCTCGAACCAATGACCTCTGAATCCCCAACATGCTTATGTCTAGGTACTTAGCCAATTGAGCCAAATGTTTTTCTCACTATTTTTTTTCAATCCATCTATACTTAAAACATAAAAATTGGGACCTCAACTTTACTTTTAAGTTCAAGCCCAACTTAAACCAACTTGCTTTAAAAGGATCCAAACATATTAAAATAGCCCCAAGATATATTTCAACACCACCTAATAAGTTTAGAGTTTTACTTTAATTAGCTTAGCTAAAATATTATTATTTTTTAAAACTGATAACAATCCATTTGAAGATTTTACTAAGGATATTTTTCCAATGAAACCCAAAACTTTAAAAAGTTTAAATTTATTAAATTGTATGTGTATTTTCAATTGTTACCTAATCCGATCCTAAAGTTTAACTTACTTGACTTAGATAATTTTGATATTTTTAATTTTTTTATATTTTTTTCAATTTTTTAAATTTTTGTAAACTTGGCATAAAATATAAAAAAAAAAACTTAAAATAAAAGGGTGACAAAAATAAGGTGTCTAAAGTTCGAATGAAAAATGAGCCAATGGCATTAGTATCATATTTGTTGTAAGGTTTCTAGTCTTTCACATGGACCTAAAGTGCTAAAACTAATATAGAGATAATAGTTTAATCAATATGTATTATATATGTTATTAAAGCCAATAAGCTTTTATGAAACTGAACCTTTTCAAATTACCATTTAACTCTCCAATAAAAATTATATAACAAAATATCAATATTAAATTTGCTTTTAAAAACTATTAATATATTAAAATATAAGTAAAATTATTAAACTAAATTTTTACTTCCTCATAACTCCTCTCTCTCTCCATGAATTTCCCTCTACCCATTAAATCTCTTTAATTAGTTTTTCATTTTTTTAACAAATGCATTGCGGGTGCAAGGTTCACTATATATATATGTATATAAAAGGAGACACGGGTTGTATAATTGAAAAACCACCGTTTATATAAGTAATAATTTTATGTACTTGGCCGACGCTATATCTACCTGTATTGTACGACGTTATCATCTCTAATTGGAGAAGGTACAAATTTGGTGCGCGCCAGTCTTGATTATCCATTTTAAGCCGTCGGAGGCTAAACTTTCTTCGCATGGGATACAAAGAATTATAGGTTATATAACATATGCTATGACATGTATAAAGTCCACTTTTTTCTGCCAATACATCAAAGTCACTCTATCCGTCGACAATAATGCATATTCATATTTAATACCATTACTTATATGACGTTTAGTAATCAAAACTGGTCTGAAATGAAACAAATTGAAGTGAAATGGAATAGATTCAAGATCAAAATGACAAATCCATTCTATGTTTGGAAATATTCTGGAACTATCAATTCCATTCACGTATTATAGTAATATTTACTAAAATAGCCTAAATTGATGGATGAAACAAATGTACAAAAATCATAAATTTCTATCCATAAGGGTAGAGCGGACTTCTAACTCTTCAAAGGTGGAATCTGATTCCATTTAAACTTCAAATCACCAACTCCAAGATATCACAGTTTTGTTTCTAAAAACACCTCAAACATGAGAGAGAGTGAAACTTGAAATTGGAATTACATTCTTAGTTTATTCAAAGTTTGTTCCTAACTACCAAACATAACACTAAGGTAATAACATTTTTCTCGCATGGCTCTTGATCATGCAAGCATAGGATTGGATGATTAATTTTCAAGTGAATAAAACATATGAGAATAGGTAGGGCTTAAATAAAATAAATCAAGATGAAAAAGTAGTTAACTTGAGCTCATCCAAAATTTTAAAGGACAAGCTCTGTTGAGTAAAGAATTTTAAGCTTGAAATCAACTTAAAGTAGCATTTAATGTATTCAAAATAGATTCGATTAAGCTTATTTTCTTATTATTAACATAGTATCAAATATCTTCTTTTTACTTAAACTTAGCAAATATTCAATCTCCATCCAAACTTGATAGGCTCCTGAGCTAGCTGGGGTAAATATTGTGAACAATGAGCCCAACTCAGTAAGCTATTAAAGTAGCTCAAACTCAAACTTAATTTGATTGTTATATGAATAAATCTGACACATTTACACCTTTAAAATTCATCATATAAGATATTTCATTTTTCTTTTATTGGAAGAATATTGTTGAATCGTATATTTTATAACTGAGATAATCAATTCTGCCAATTCCTTTTCATCTTTCTTCACTTCTTTTCATAAACCACTATTAATAAAGTTTGGATATGAGAATGCATATTAAAGGAATCATATAGAATCATAAGTTTTTGCTTCTCCCTATTAGTAAAGTTGTGGATAGTAATCGCATTGGCGAAGTTCAATGCATTTTTCATTAGAAAAGTCATATAGATCATAAATTTTATTTTCGACGTCTAACAAAATTCTGCCAACTCCTGTCGGTTTTACTTCACTTTTCTTTATAATGCCCTATTAAGTAAAATTTGGATATGAACAACGGACGAGCTCATATCCTACCACTATTCCTTCAATTAATTCTATCGATTCATGGATCCATGTATCCCAATACAAATGGTTGAAATAAGTTAGAGTATGTGCATTCCCAATGAATTCATTTCGGGTTCTTGTGTACTATGATAATATATTAAGAAAATCTTTTACTCAAAAATCTTGTCGTTTTATTTTTGAATTCTTTTACAAAACATGCCTTTTGTACAAACTCCTAAGGAACTTGTTCCGTAGGGAACTCACTACACATTCCTTGTTCATTGAAATATGGGCTAAAGATTCAATTGGTAATACACCTATTGTACATGGTCTTATTATTCTTTACGGATTCGTTCAATAATTTCCACTATAACTTTTGCTCGTAAGAGGACAAAGGCATCGTCCTTCATGCACATATTCTACATCATGGACCACTAAGTAGACATCAACGACAACAATACTCCATTCCCACTTCCAAAATTAGATTTAATTAACACATCAACAATGGCTTTCCTTAATTATCTTAACCCCTTTCATTACTCATTAATTAGAAAAAAATTAAACGATACTAACATGCCACGTGCATAAAATGTCACAAAAGTTATACTTAGATTCCATTGAATGATCAAATCTAGGACTATGTCTTGGCAAAAAAGTTTTGAACCAAGACTTCCCCTTCATAAACTAGTGATGGTGAGGATCTGGTCCCCCAGGACTGCGGCGTTTGGACTCCAATTGCCATTCAGTGGCCGCCTCTCCATTCTGCATGCTAGTATCTTTCAGTGCTTCTCTTTCAATCTCCATCATCGTCCTGCTTTTGTTGCTCATCATCGACAGCTTAAGCTCTCGGGCTTGGGAGATGGGAGACAAAACCAGCAGCAGTACTAAGAAAAACGACAGAAATCGCGAACTAGACATTGTGTGTTTCCCGGTTCTAAATGAAGATGGTCTACACACTCTAAGGAGGAATTAGTAGTCGGAGACTGAACAATGTGGTGTGGTTTATATAGGCCTCAGTTGCAACCATTTCTTGCAATAGTTAATTCTTGAAGAGCCAAAAAGAAGAATACCAAATTGCTCCAGCTAGTGCATATTAAGTTCACGCAGCCAATAACACTTCCTTGATAAAGGCCCATTACTTAGAAATGACTGAATGGGCAGAAAATCACGGTTAATGGATTCGAACCTATTATTTTCATATCATGCTAATTTTTTTTTTTTTTTAACTGATCAAAAATTCAAAAGTACAAAATTTTAAGGCTTTTGATGAAACTTTTTGCTTGTTAGTGGAATTCTACGTACATCCAACCGATAAATAAAACAATGATATGCATTTTTGATATGTCAATGACGCCATAATATTTGTACAAAATTAAGAACAAAAGCAAACAAGACCACAATGTTTCTACAAAATCTAGGAATGGACTTTGATATGGTAGTTGAAACTTTAATGGACACTTTTTCTAATAAGCAAATATACCATATTATCATGCTAACATGAAATTCTCGGACTATTTAATAATTATTCATTTGATATATCTTAGAATATTAGCACATACAATAATATCCAATAAGGGATGACTACTTTGGCTTCTAGATTTCTTTCCTATTTTTGTAATCTCCTCAATTGCCGTTTACTATATGCTATGTGGCTATAAGATAACAAAAGGTCAATGCCTATATCAGTGAAGTAGTTGTTCTTATGTTCTACGTCTGCGCATTAAACCTAATTATCTTAACTACTAAACTATTAACACTGATAAACGACAATGCGATTTTATTTATCTTAACTTTCTATTGTTCATGCCAACGTTTGTACTTCAAAAAAAAAAAAGATTGAATTTGGCATTTTGCATAATGCAGCGCTGTAAAGTTAAGAGCCCTAATAGAAGTGGAAATACCCAAGCCTTTTTGGATATACCATTGAGTTACAACATTTCGGTATAAAATTCTAATACTTTTTGTTCCTAATTCTCATTTGCAAATGCATTTGTCCTGCCTAGCCTCTGTCCCTCTCAAAGCTCCTTTTCCTTTAATTTTTTGCTAGTTCATTTTAATGATTCAGTGATCACCCCTGTATAAGATAATCGTTCATTAACAAATGCTGATTTTCCACAAAAGTGAACTATCATAAGCCAGACCAAAAAAATAAGAAAGATGGATTTTGTATGTGCATCGAAAAGTCTAGTGGAACTAGCAGTATATGAGTTATGTTTTGGTGATGTAGATGCGCAGATTCATTTGGTGAGGATCAGGTGTTTGCAGCATGAGTCATCACACAAAGAGATAAACATCCTAACTTAAAATGACTCATCAAGTAGGATGAGATATAAAATGAATTAGGAAAAAAGAAAAGGTGGAGGAATTAAAACACTTCAATTTTATTATGTTTGAGAAGCAATGTCAATTTGAAAGCAAGAAACTTCAACATTTAATCCAATCTAATATTCTAAGATCTCTAGCCCCTTGAGAAGAGCTTGGTGGTATTTATAGAGCTTAGGAAATAATAATATTTAGTCGACTATTTTATTGATCAGTGGACAATATTAATAAGATTTTCTAAAGCATTAATGGATTTCTAAAAGATATATGGATAAACCCAATAGCCTTTCAAGGGTTTTGATAGGTACATGAGTTTGTAAAGAAAATGTTATGAATTCTATTCAAAGCTTGCTAATCTAAAACACCCTAAATTCTAAATGTAAGCTTTGTTATTTAGATCCAACTACTAATTCAAATAACTTGCTTATTTTAGTGATATTTGCATTTTCAATCCTTTTGGGTCACAATCCTATATAGCAACTCAAATGATTATTATCACATCAGTTGAACTCCTATCTAATCCTTAAAACGTGTGATACAAACCATTTAAGTATGTCAACTATCTAGTGTAATTACAATAGCTCTCTCTATACTTATTGATAACAAATGAATTCTCTATTAGGGTTGGACAAAATAAATTGATCGAACTATGAATTAAACTGAACCAAGTCAAAAATTCATTTTTTTTTTTCTACTTTGAATTGTTTCATGATTTGTTTGGGCTAGATGAAACATATCAAACCAAAAATGGTTAGGAAAAGAAAAAAACAAACTCTACACAAATTTCTTGTCTTTCTTATGAGAATGTGATGGAAATTCCAGATTTCAAAGTATTTACCATTCCTTTTCTGTTTTTTAAATTAATGTACTTGCAAGGCATTAAAACAATTTAATAGTAACTTTGTGCCATTAGTTCCAATTCTTTGCTTTGTCATATACTTTTGCTATATGTTCTGCAACCAAGGTCGCTATAATAAGTGATTAGGTGTTAGTATGTGCCCTTGGTGTTTAGTAAGCAATGTGCTTTCAAAATAAACCAATATAGATACTAGACATAGGATTCAATTATTTATGAAGATTTTGCTTTTAATTGTTTTGATATTTCACAATTCATAATACAAATAAGTCATAATTGTTTTGAACTATAAATCAAACCAAAACTAACTGTTTTTTTTATTTTTTTTCTTTTGAAAAATTTACAGACTTAATGTATGGTTAGGTATGACTTTTTAAAAAATCAAATTGTATACTAAGGTTCGATTCGGTTTAGAGGAGTGAATCATACTGAATCATACTGAATCAAAGCATGCCTACTCCTATTTTGCATACACCATATGTTATATAATAAATGCAAGTAATCATAGGATGTTTTAATGGTCTCATCTCTTATTTTAACGGGACTAGTTTAATTCTCTATCTACCTTTAGTTTAAATCTATACAATTAATCTAAGTTTAATTGTCTAAATTTAAAAGAATATAAATTAAAGGTAAAATGAAATATTGGTTTGAACCTCTAAAAAACAAAGATAGCACTAGACAAAAATCTTAATTATGTTTTCTTTTCAGATTTTTCTACAATCCCATCTTTGTCTTTAACATAACTGGTCATATCTATTTGAATTTAAATAATTAAATAAACTATAAATTTTATGACTCAAATTTAAAAAAGTATAAGTGAGCACTGGGATAGAGATAGAATCGGTCTTTATCAAAAATAAGGACGCGATCTTACAATCTAGAATGCACAACACAATATAACGTTATCCTAGTCAATTTCTTGTACTAATTTCACATGCTATTCTGAATTCTCATTTGCAACTTCATTTGTCTTTACGTTTTTTGTGCTGCAAAATTTAAGTTTATAGACTAAGCCAAATTGTATCAAGTTATGTCGACCTCTTCTCTTAAAAGTTCCTTTCATCTTTTCGATTGCGAGTTGATACTCACTCTAATATAAGATCAAATTGATTTTGAGGATCTAGTGATCTTCCATGAAAACGAACTATCATAAGCTAGACAATGTATGTGAAAGTAAATCCTTTATATGCACGACCTAAAAAATGTAGTGGAACAATTTGTACAAATGTGGAAATCCTTCCAAATTCATCATTCCATTCCAAATGTTTCGGTTGTCCTGTAGTGAATGGAAATACTGATGAAAGCTAAATATACATAAAGCAAAAGTTTATTCCAATCATATGTAAGTATCCATTAATTAGGATTTGTCGCATATAACTTACATAACCTTACAATGAAAAGCATGAGTTCATTTTTACTGCCCGAAAAATAAGGTTGAGTCGATAATCCTATTGCATAAAATATCTACCCATACCCCACTTGATCTACTAAGTTTTAGATAAGGATAGAGGGTTATAGGATAAATTTTACATAGTACGGGGTACGGATATAATGTCTTCGATACTCTATACAAACCCCCAAAACTTATACCTTTAGACATACAAGGGACATATTTCTATGGTACCCTATACCCACACTCTACATTTTATTAAATAATATAACATATAGTAATGAAGGATTATTCTATAGTCTTTTTTTTTTTATAGGACCAGTCTCGCCATCTATTTCATCTTGAATTTGTACTTCTTTAAATCTAAATAATTAAACAAATTATGAATTCAATGATTAAGATTTAGAAATATGGAAATGAATAGTAAGATGATGGGCGGAACTGATCCCATCAAAAATCTCCTGTTAATGAATAAAAAGGGAACCTTATATTTTCTTTATTTGAGAAACTAAAATAATAAAAACAATATTGCATTGTTGTTAATTGTCTAATACAAACTCTAAACATAAAGCTAAAATCAAAACCTAAAAATAGTAATTTTAAACTTTAACAAGTAATATTCGTTGTTAGTTGTAAAAAAATTGTATCTTATTTTTCTTTTGTGTATTTACCTTCATGTGTCTGTTATTTAATTGTTTAGCAAATAAAGAATACCATTAATTCAATATGTGCATAATGTTTGAAAAAAAAAATGTTGTGAAAAAGAAAAAAATATATAATTAGAATTTGTTTTAAACCAAGAATTCCTATATTACTAAAGTGACACAATAAAAACTTTTTCTATTCTTTTATTAACTGATTTATGTATTGAATTCCTTTCACCCCATGGGTGGGAACTAATGATTGGCTATGTCTATAAAAAAAAATGTGAAGTTGAAATTTATGAAAAGGTAGAATAATTTGTAAGTTCCACAAGATATCATGTACCTTATAAATTTTATAAGTACAAGTTCTAGGATGATTTCAAAATGTTATATGATAAGTTTTAGTTCCAAAAATAAGGTAGTTCACCTATTGATTGTAAATTTTCACTTTATTGTACGATCAGCTACAAGATAAAAAATGACTATGCTTTAATACGGCTACTCTGATATTTAAGTCAATAAAAGTGATGAGAACTCTACTCATGTCTCGATCAAGTTGGTTCGGACTTAGGGCCCATGTCCAAAAAGGCTTACCTATACTACCCACCTTGTAATCATTCACCCCTATGTGCAAAGAAGCATGACTTCAAGTTAAATATTTATGGGTCTCTTCACCGATTCTCCTCTTTCTCTCTATACATACTTACAAAAAGAAGAAGAAGAAGAAGACACAAATCTTAATTTTAAGACCAAGGCAACCTCTCCTCACTAGCTGCCCTTCCTATGCTCATCTATCTTCCATTATCTATCCCTACTTATATTGCACCTATAATCTTTTATCTCTTTCCTCTACCTTCATGAAATCAAAATACCATTAAGTACTCCTCCTTCAAAAGAAACATACTATGCCTTAACTTGACACTTTTAAACTCGCCCCATCATGCTTATCACTATTGTAATTTGTATATAATGTATTTATGGATATTATTAATAAAAGGTAAGTATTTATTGTATATGTGTACCTTTTTGCTCTGATATAAAGTCACATAGATAATTAAAATATATATGGAATGATAATAAAAATGTATTATCAGTGGAATTCCATGAGATCATATTATTTAAAAGATGTCTTGGTTAGAAAAATATCAAGAGGTGGTAAAGATATTTAAATCTACACATTGTATCACTAGGATCATTCTCATTGAACCAAGAGAAAAACATCCAAGTTACGCGAATAGTGTCTAAATAATAGATACACTGAACACGACCCATCAATAAAGGATACTATATGTTTAATGTTATTGGTCCCTCCTCTATATGAATAAGCGTAAATAATTCTTAAACTTAAGACTTGCATACATCCTACATTTGGAATGTTATGTTTTAATGATATTAAATGCAATCTTTATTTGTATTATAAATAATATGCTTATTGGATATGACATAAAAGTATAGAGAAGATAGTAATGAGAGAAGACATATTTCATCACTCTTTCGGGTTATGGAGTCAACATTTAGTACCACTTGGTTTAGGTAATAGTGATTTATAAGTATATGGCTATAACAAGTATTATTAAGTCTAATTTATCTTGAAAACCAAGTAAAATGATTAAATATTAATGACAATGCATGCGATGGTCCAATGAGGATTTTTTTTATAAAGAGATTTAATTACCTAATAATTAGTTCATAGTAATTTATAGTCTTTCTATTACATTAGGTAGCCAATAACTATTCTTTAACAATCACTTTAGTTTATGTCAAGATAGATACTACTTTAGTATATAAAGACCTTTAAGGTCGCACAATAATAAGGATAATGGGAACAAGATAATTGACTAAGAATTTTAATGAATACTAAAATCTTATCAATAATTATTTGAGGACTAGAATAATTTTGTCAAAAAATAATAAAGTAAAAGTTTCTAAATAATGATGGTTAAATATATTAAAATAAGATGATGAAAAGGTCATTGTTTTTCTATTGGTAAAAGAATAAATAGATTTTCCTAAAGTATAACGTAAGTTCAATTCATTATGAAATAATTTTCATTATTAAGCAATGGCGTTTTAATGAAAAGTTAGAATAATTGCTTCTGCCTTATAATTGATGGCAAAAATAACGTTGAAATAAAAAGTCCATTTGATGGACTTGTATGCCTAAAAAAAAAAAAATCGAAACACTCCAGTCAAAGTAAAAATAATAATAATTCAAGTAATAAAATTTATTTAGATCATGTCAATATAAAAGCATCACTAATCGAAAGATTTTTCAATTTATAAATCTTAGCGTAAGTTTAGGCTTATTTGAATCTCTATCTCATAAATATTTTAAATTAGGAATCATGATAACATTTTTTTTTAATAATTCTTATTATATGTAATCATAAAATAGGGTAGTTTTATTTTTATAAATAAAATATATTTTTTATTTTATATTAACGCTATCACTTCCTATGTTATAATCCCTTTCTTTATTTTCTTATTTTCCCTTATTTCCTTTTCATTTTATTTCTATTTTTTTTTATTTTTCTCTAACTTTCTTCAAAACCCTACTATAAATATTAAAATATTTTATCCATCCTAAACTTCACCCTATTTATTTCTTTTTCTCTTGCCACCCACCCTCAATTTTTTCTCTCTGGGCATTTTTAATCTCCCAAACCCCCACTCCCTAATGCCCATACACTTCTCTCATCTCTCCGTCTCCCTCATGGACCCACTCCCCTCTTAATTCTCATTTGTCTCAATCTCTCACCCCTTCTCCTCTACCCCTCTCCCCCACTTCATCAACTCTCTCTCGATCCCTCTCCCCCCACCACTTCATCAACTCTCTCTCGATCCCTCTTTTCTCTCTCTCACCATCATCGTCTAGTTGGACGCTACCCATACTTCCTCAATTCCCAATCTCTTCTGTTTACTCTCGCTATTATTAAAATTGGCTAGTCATTTAGTCCAACGACTACGAGTTCCAGCTCTGTTTCAGTCACTGTTCCGAACTTTAATCTAGAAAAACTATTTATCAATAATTGTTTTGTGTTTTTTAAAACAAAGTATAAATTCTGGTTTTGTTGTTTTCTAGTAGAATTACCATCTATTGACGTTTCCACGTTTATCAGTTACTCTTTATATTAGTTATATATTCAACGAGTTAAATTGATCACCTTTTCAGAATCGTGTACATTTTATGTTGTTTTTATTTTCCTCTATTATTATAACAAGAAATTATTTTGCTAGTAAATAGGTTTCTATTATAAATAGTATTATATACTATATTGTATTATTATTTTATATAGAAGTTTCCTATTATAAATTATGTCACATATTGAATTATTATTTATAGAATTGTGAAGTTGGTTTATTATCTTTTATTGGATGTGGAGTTTATGTTGATACTTGTATTATACATATATACTTTTTTAATTATTGATTTAACTTATGGTAATTCCGTTCTCTTATGTTATACTTTAAATTTATTATTGATGTCATTATCATTAAATTTTTTTTGTTAGGATTATCATTATTATTATGTAGTATAAGGTACTAATTTAATATGTTTGTTTCAGCTTCCAATTATTAAAATATTTTTCCTTGTACAAATTCTAATATTATTTAATAATATATGTATTCTTTTTATTATATTGATTATTAAACAAAATATTTTAACATCCTCGTTATACATTTACTTATTATTTCTCTTCCATATCCTATTCCTTATGGTATGGGTAAATAAATAGTATTATATGTATATATATGTTAACAATTTACCCTACTATATTATATATTATTATTATATTATTTCCAATTCCTATCTATAACTAGCGAATCAATTCAGTTAATTTTACTCGAAACATTTGAAGTAATAAGTAAATGTAATAACAAGTAATGGGAAATAAAAGGTTCAAGAGTAAATTTTAGATAGAAACTTAGTTATTAATCATCTAAAAGTTAATGTATATACTTGTTATTAATTTCAATTAAATTCGTGCTAGTTATCGAGTTCCTTTTTTGTTAGGTGGTTTGAGCTTTTTTCATATAGAGCTTAAAGTTGTGGAGTTTCAATTGACTATCGAAAAGCTATCCCAGGTATGTGGTTCTTATTTGTTTGCTCATGCTTATTAAGACCTAGTACGTAAATTGAACTAACTCATATTCAACCTAATTGAACTTGGTTACCAGTTATACTTAACCCATTTGCTCTAGGGGTATGTAGTGACAGTTCTCTAAAAGAGCAACTATTAATCATATATAAAGTTTCTCTAGTAAACTTTCACATGAAACGACGCAACTAGAATACGAGTTTTGTAGACTCTAGACTCTTAGTGTAAAGGTCTTAAAGAAAAACTTATATTATATCCACTCATATATGTGTACAAAGATCATGGTATGGCATGATCATAAGAATCCATGTGTCATTTGCTAGCTTAAATTAAAGATAATTCAATTGTTATTTATTTATATATTATTATAGTTGCATTATATACATATGTATGTCTTTGGTTTAGCATCCGTATGTGATTATGCACCCATAATAGGCTTCGACTCACTCTTCCAGCTATAAGTTAATTTGAGAAATTTACAATAAGTGTGGAAATTGCTATCATCAAGTTGAAAAAGAGAGATAATCAGTTCTCTATGTTGTAAAAGATTAAGATCTAATTATCAAGCATATTTATAATTGAAGTGACTCACTCATAAGTCACTCTCATTGATGTACTTGGAGAATTATTGTTTTATATTTAATAAGCAATTGTTATAAGTGATTGTGGAAAATATAATTAGTTTAGAGCCTTAACATATTCCTGAATAGTAGGAACACGTAACAGGTTGTAGCTCCCTTAGGTTATGCGGCATTACAAAAACATTCTTTTGATAATGTCATTTCCAAAAGCTGGCCAAAAATTTTATAAAGATTAAGATATTGTTTTAAAAAAAATACTATTATATGCTATTTTAGCTTCCAAAATGTATTTTTAATCCAAGTCACTCGACATTATAAGGATGATAAACAGATCCAATCTCTAATTCTAAAGTGTGTAGATATCATTAAAGGGATTACATTTGAAGTCCTTATAACGAATACAATATTACAAGAGGTAAAGCGTTTTTAGATTGCACTTGAATTCCATTCCTTAGGAGGAGACAGTGTTTTACTATTAAAAATATGGTAATTTTTCTTATAACTTCTTGAATTTAATTTTGTTTTGCATATTGCCCATAAAAACTAAAAAGGGTTTTGTAACGATATTTTAATCCACTGTAATCATCACTAAAAGTTTCATTCTTAAGATCTCCATCGTCTTGTCAATACACATGTTATATGAGTTTGTTTTTATTTCATTTAGTATAGTTTTATATCGTTGAAGGTATATTTCTTAGTATTAAAAATTTTCCTCCTAAAGTTTATTGATAACTATTTTCAATGTACATGAGGTAACCCTTCTAGTTTAAGTTTATGGCCCATCTTTACAGGTTTTTTTTTTTTTTTTTTTTTTTTTTTGCCGTCAGCTTATGCACTTTGTTTCCATGTGCTATGATTACATGATTTTTTAATCTCTAGCAAAAGAGAAAATTAAATATTTAAGGTAAAGGCATTACATTTAGACACCAACTTATACCATATTACTACATTTCAAATTTAATCTATCCAACAGTGATATATAAGATGAAGATCATGATCAAGACCGTTAATACTTTAAAGAACTTTCTTTGTAAAAATATATTATTGCAAAGGTGAATGCCTTCTACATTTTCTATCATTAGATATAATAATAGAAAAAGTTATTTTTATATAATATTTAAATGTTGAATAATGAAAAGTATATAATTGAAGTATAATTCATATCCTAAATTCAATAGAATGCATAAATTTGATGTCAATTCAAATTTTAGAGGTTCAAATGAGTGTAGATGTAGCATGACTAATTAGGATAAGGGGTTAGTCAATGTGAACCTATGCAAAGGCCAATTTCAAACTATGAACTAGCCCGAAAGGCTGCTAAACTTGCCTAGCCCAAGGTCTGGCAAGCATAAACTAACCTTAGAACTACAAAAGCCTTAAGGGCATAGGTAGTTCGACCTAATGGACCCACCAAACTAGCAAGCTCTTAAGCTGATGATTTAGCTAGCTGATTTGGCCACCCTTAAAAGAAAAACAAAAGAAAATTGAAAATATCACATCCACCCTGCAATTCCCAATGCGCCTTTTTGCCAAGACACTATCTAACTCCCTTAATCCCACTTAGTCTCTCTCATTCTTGCACATATTTTAACTTTGTCATTATCCATACTCATCTCATATCTCTTCCCCTAACACCCCTTTGTCCTTTTTACTTTTCTTTTAAAGACATTATGCCACTTTGTTCCAATGCTCAAATATTACACTCATGACACAATGAGACCAAGGCAATGGTACATCATACTTTCAAATTTTCAATTAAGCAGAAATTTATAATGCATATGTATTGTTTGAGAAAGCTTGTCTACCAATGTTAGAATACAATGTCAATTATGTAATGCACACATACGGTTTGTAAGAAAAATTTTCATTTACATTGCCAACGGGAAGAAACAATCCATAGTGGCCAAGTAAAGAATGTTTTCAACGTATTTTGTGCTAATAAAGTGGACATTTGGTAGGCCAAATTTCTCCAATCTTCAAACATTATGCAATGCATAGAATGGCCACATTTGCAAAACTTAAAATTTCAAACGATGCACGTTTGATATCATCTACATAAAAATTGGTCTAGTTTCTTACAAACGCTCCTGCATTGAAATTTGAATTATACAAGCTCTCCGCCTACATTCAAATTTCAATATTTCCTATTTAAACTTTGCTCTTGTTTTGAAGCTATATTTTTTCTTCTCTCAACTTAATCATTTCTGAAATTATAATTCTCTCCAATAACCAACGTATGTAATATCTACGATATTTATATTTTTCCTAAATTTCATTATTCTACTTATCATTTCTCAATTCTTGCCGGTAGTTGATTGAGGTTTCTACGTACTGGGCTTTCAAAATAGTGCACAATAAGGGTACACCGAGGGGTTATGCAACGTGGCAACTCCGATACTTAAGTCAACAATAGCCTTTCTATGGAATAAAGTACTAAGTGCATAGACTTAGAATATAGAGTTTGTAGAAAGAATTATCATTAGATAGGTGTCTGGTATTTATAGCGGAGTGAAGCCAACCATTAAAGATCAGTTGAGAGGAAAGATCTTCTCCTACAAGTATGGGAGAGATCTTCTCCTACAAGTATGGGAGAGATCTTCTCCTACAAGTATGGAAGAGCAGGGCTTGTCGTGTCCAATAGATCCCTCATATTTAGGATGTGACTATTTTATCCTTATCTTGTATTTCATGGCCGTTACAGTTCTTCATGGGTCTGGGCCACTAAGGGCTAAGCCGAAAGCCTACAGAGGTAAGCCTTGGGACATAAGGCTTAGCAGATCTGGTCGAGCCTAAGAGGTCCCTACCTAAAGTATCCTATCAACACTTGCCCGTCCCCCCTGGCCCCCCACCCCCACCCCCCACAATCTCATTGTCAAAGAAGAGGCAAGGAGAAGGAAAGTATAGGCTACTCAGGCGTGATCAATTCAACTCCTAAAAGTTTGATCTAATGCCATGACGCCAACGTGATGAGATTATAGATCCGAAGTGATGGATGATCCAAGGTGAGAAGGGTCGAAGTGGTGAGTCGTCCAAGGTAGTGGTCTGCCAATTTGAAAGGTATTCGACGCTAAGCAAGTAGGGTGCTAAGGTGCTCTAATGTTACAGATTGGTTTGCTAGGACAGGGCCTAATAGGGGCCAACCAGACATAAGTGCATCACGTCTTTGTAAAGTCAACCAAGAGCAAATTGGATGGGCCCTAAAGAAGCTTCCTATTAAAGGGACTTTCAAAATGCAACTTTTGCCCACTTATATTACGTACATTATGCTTTCTACCCTTTTTAAAGATGGCCATCCAATTGAGATGCTTTCCATATATCTGCTAAGCAACATTCCAAAGGTTTCGTGTCTATACGTATCCCCATAACCGCCTTCATGGCTTCCTAGGCGATTTTTGTATAAATAGGAGGATTATAAAGAGAGACAACTTTTCTGCAATCTTTTCGCTCAATTGTCATAATTTCTACGTTCGCATTCTAACTCTCAACCTTCTTTAGAAGCTTTAATTTTTATTTTTAAGAATCACAAGCATGTCCACCAATAAGGGTGAGGCTAGCTCTTCTTCGCTAAAACATACCTTCGGTTCAAATTCTACAAGAAGTGATCATCTTCAGGCATAGGAGGGCGAAGCATCGTCACTAGCACAACTAGACCAACCTACAAGGATGGCTGTAGAGGCGTTGGACAAAGCCAAAATCATCAATACCATCCCCAAAGACGTAACCACAAATATCCCCTTAACCCCCTACCAAGGATTTGTTCAACGTTCCTGGTACGAGAAAGGGGCCTGATGGTCATACAAGCAAAGGTAAGAATTCTACCCCTAGCTAAGTCATCAACAACTTCCTCGTAGGGACAATACTAGAGTGACATATTATGTAGTCACACAAAGGCGAACGGATGGCCCTACTATCGGGGAGGCACGTCACGATTTTCAAGAGGTACCTAAAGTTTGGGCAACACCTTCCCCTAAGTCATTTTGAAAGGGAGTTTTTCAACTACCACCACTGTAACCCATCGCAGATCCCTCTTAATAGGTAAAAGGTATTTGTAGACACCTAATTTTTATCCCCTCTTTTATTTTTCAATTTAGGTTATACGGTTCTAAATTAGAAAAAGTTCAAAAAAATGAAAAATTAAAGAAAACTACAAAAGAAATGAATAAATTTAGAAAAATATGAATTTTACAAAAATTTAGAAAAATAGGAAAAAAACAAAAAAGATTGGAAATTTAGAAAAAATACAAACAATGGGAAAATCTAGAAAAGTACATAAAAATTTTAAAAAGTCACAAAAAATTGAAAAAAAATAATAGATTTTAGAAAATAACATTTTTGTTAGAGTAAATTTTTAATTTTAATTTAGTTTTAGAAGTTGGGCCGTTGAACCTGGGCTAAGGTTTAAATCTAACCTACTGAGTCCATATGTGCAGTTTAATTGCATATATGGACAAGGCAGAGGCTAATGGCCTAATGATTAAGCATATGGACATAACATTAGTATTGAGTATGAGGTCTTGACTTCGAAACTCAGCAAAGGCAGGGAGGCTTTTTTTCTAATTTGTTGTCTTCAATCACATAAAGGGACTTCTACGTATTAGGATCTGATTGCGCCACGTATTCTAACACGTAACATCCTCGGATATGACGACTCTACTGATGTGGTACTACGTGGCGTGGCACGTCAGGGTTGGACGGCACGACTGACGTAGCACTATGTCAACCCCTTTTCCCTTTGTTTTCCTTTCTTTCCCTTACTTTCCCTAGATTTTCTCCCCCTTTCTCGGCTTAAGAACACCCAACCCCTTCACTTCAACTCCAATTTCCACATAAATTTGGCACGCACTCACGCAGTTTCTCACTTTAATCCTGTTCAGCACATAGCCTACTATGCATCGGACCCACTGACTCGTCCAAATTTGGTCAAAAACGAATTTAAGTTGAGCTCCTATGTTAGGAAAAAAACTGAAACCTCCACATTTACATTCAAAATCTAATCCGAGCTTTCCATGCGTTATGGGAACAATTCGAGTATAAAATGGTGTTAAGGGAGCTCACACGAGGACACAGAACCATTCACGAGCTTTTAAATCAGTTCCCAAGTCCCCTCTCTCTCTCACAACCACTTTCTCTCTCTAACTCTCTTTCTCTCTCTTCAAGTCCCTCTCTCTCTAGCTTACCACCACTAATCACTACCCTAGCTAGCTCTACCGCCTCACAAGCTCCCTAACCCAATTTACCTTATCCTCTACCATGCCCCTTAGCAGCTCCACCAAGCTTGCCACTACCCTAACCCTAACCGTCGAACCCTCCCTCCTTAAGCCACCACCAAACACCACCTTAAGCACCAACCAACTACACGGTCAAATTCCCTACACTCCAAAACCTCTACCTCAACCAACCAGTCATGCCCAACAACTCATACGTGACCAAACCACCACCGCCACCAACAGCCAATTTTCGATAACCACCAAAACGATCACCCTAGGTCTCAGCACTTTGCCTACCCTCCATAAATCCAATAAGATACTCACTAAAATCCCTTTTCCCCGTCATTTAAGTGGTTGGAAAACACCTAGAGCTTCCCCATCACGTAATGCTACTTTCTTTCCATCTGTGACCTAAACCAAATCGACCAACCCGATTTGACCCCGCCGTTCCAACCGACTAACCCAGGTTCGACCTATGTATCATCTTTTTGCTTCGAACCCTTTTTTATTTATTTTGGTTTCTTTTCTTTTTTTATTTTTTTTTATTTTTTTATTTTTTTAGTTATTGTTGATTTTGTTTTTTTTTTCTTTTTTCCTCTTTTATTTATTTATTTATTTTTTATTTACCTCCAAATGTAAATGTAAAAGAGAAAAAAAAAAAGAAAAAAGAAAAGAAAGAAAGAAAAGGAAAAAAAAGAATAAAGAAAGGTAACTTTATTACTAGTTTAAAAAGTAAATAAATAAGCCATAATAAATAATAAATGAATTAAGTAAACAAAAAAAAGGGGATAAAATAAATAAAATAAGATTAATCACTTAGAAAAATTGATTTTCTAAAACTAGGTGAAAATAAATAGACTTCTTTCTAAATTAGGACTATTTTAGAGTTTTCAAAAATAAAAAACCAATTTAGGACCCATAGGAAATTTTCTTTAAATGAACTCAAAACGGGTAAAACACGTAAACCTGGCAATTTTTTCAAAGTTAAAATTAAATCAACCCGCTATGTTTTCGATAAATGAACTACAGAAGTCTAATCCTGAATAGCGTGTACGTAGGCACCCGTACGCAAGTACGGGGCAACTTAAAATCTGGAAATTTTTATTTTTTCCATTTTTAAATATTTATGTAAATTAATCAATTTAGTTGCGTGTATCATAATTAGTTGTTTTTTAGAAATTAAAAAAGGTATATTTGAAAGGCGAAGTTAAATTTGGAAAGTTAAAAAGTGGTGCCAATTTAAGGTTTAATAAATTAGCCCTCAGATCCAGATCTCTGGCTTTCAAAAGCCGTATTTATAAATAGGTTTTTTAATCGATAGACCAGTAGCTAGGTTATAACCAATCCATAAGTTATAACCAATCCACCCAATTGGTTATAACTTAACCCTTTTTCCTGACTCCGGTCAGGTAGCAACTTCAAATCTTTTCAAGTTGAAAAAAAAATGGTTTTCTTTAAACCCTAGTCGAGGATCAGTATTAAACAGGTAGGGTTTAGTACTAGTCAGTTTAAAGAAGACCTAATTTTATAAAAAGAACTAGGAGGGTAAAAAACTAGGCTCGACAGTATTAAAGGCGTTCCAGATGCTCTATGAATACCTAGTGATAAGCGCTACTCCCGAGCTCTTCTGCCACTTCTCTACAGCCTTATCAACTCGGTTAAAGGCTAGCAAGATGAATATGTGGTGGTAAAGCTACCCGAAGAGGCCACCTTCTAGACTCGGTAGACTGGAATGGTCCATACTAGAGGCGAGATGAGGCTCGGTTCGAGCGATGCCAAGGCCATCCAGGAGATTTTGGCCTTCATAGAACTGTAAGGTAGCTAGGAAATCAATGCTGCGAAGACTATAGAAAGGTATTTCCGGCACCTAATCTCCGACCTCTTCCCCAGCATAATGAGAGCTATGGTGAAGAAGTGGGTTAGAGGTATTGGTTCATTCCTACACGCCTATTTGATGTTCTAGTATCAAGGTGCTTCATTCGATGCTTATAAGATGGGTAGACTTCCTTGATCATGCTGGTCACGATGGTGTTTTACAAATGGTAATGGTAGTTTCCTTTGATTTCACCTTGTTTTCTTTCTCTAACTTTTAAATCAATCTTCCTGTAGGCAAAAGCTTAGCTCTGAGAGTGCCTCGTCCGTCTATGGACGATCTAATGAGCCGATGCCAAGTGCGGTCAAAGGCAGGTTAACCAATAGGGAAGGCAGCAAAGCTGAAGCTAAGGCCCGATGAGACCAGCATGCCACAACCGAAGCTTGTGCCTCAAGGGATTCCCCTTGTCATCCGGGACAAGCCAACGGTTGTGGCACCGTTGAACGTAGCTCTACCCATTCCTGCTATCCATTCATCCGAGCCCATCTTCATAGGCAACAAAGGTGTCGAGGCAAAGGCACTTGATGTATAGGTGCTTACCCCTCAAAGGGCAGTTGAAGAAGGAACCGAGGAGATAGTCGCCCCACCTACAATAGTAGGTGAGAAACACAAGGCTCCTAAGGTACCCTGAAAGCCAGGTCTAAGGATGAGGAGGTAGACACCCCTGGTAAGGGAACCTTTGGCTAAGGGGAAATGGAATGAGTGGCCCCTAGCTCATCCCTTCCAAAGCGTAGATGACATTGGGGATGAGTTTTTAGACGTCCTCAACAATTTCAAAAAGATGGGGCCGAGGCCGGGGCCAGACTCATTCATAGAAGCGCCATACACCTCCATAGACGAAGCGCTAAAGAGGGGGATCCTCAAGATGGAGAAGAAGAAGGCTCAGAGGAAGATCCTGCAATCAAAATGGGAGGTCGGTACTGGTGACTTGACGCTACGGCATCGAACCCTCAATTACCAGGCTTCAATGAGGTCTTATACGCTTGGTGACTAAGCCATGCTAGAAAGGATCTCCCAAGAGGGTGAAGGCAACACTATACAAATTATAGGCCACTTGAGTACCCTAATGTGGTAGGTAAGTCTTCCATGATATTGTTGTATTCTGTTTTAGCATCTTATACTAACCTATGGTTTCTATTTTCTTCTTACAGTACCATGGCCAAGTGCTCCTTAAATTGAGCAAGTCCCATGCTACCCGAAAAGAAGTAACTAGATTACGGCAAAAGTTACATCCATAGAAGAAGTGCCTGCTAAGGGCGAAAACTTCTAACAGGAGGTACTTGAGAAAATTTGCTCAACCTAACAAACACCTTCCACCGCTCTGTTGTGTAGGTAGTAAGGATTCAGGCGAGGCTCAAGTATGTAGTTGAAGGCTCAGCTAGAGAATAAGCAGAAGACAAAGGCTCATCTCTCACAACGATTAGAGGAAGAGGGTACAACTAGAGCCTGACTCAAAAAAGAAAATGCTGAGTTGAAGGCTTCTGTGGCCAAGCTGAAGACCAAGCTAACGATGAAAGCATCTAAAACTAATGGTGCAAGGGCCACATCGCTTAAGCTGGCCAGTTTAAAGGCCACTCTGGAGCAACAGGTTGGGGAGCTACAAGGCAAGGTTTTAGAGATGGAAGAGATCATCTCCAAGATGGAGAGTAAGGAGGTCCTCAACGATGTTACCGCAAAGAAGGCAGTTGCCAACTATAGGGCTACTGAGGAGTAGCTAGAAGAGCTTGAGGACCTATTTACTGATTCCGCCTGCTTCACTAGGAGAGAAATCATCTCCCATTATCTAGATCTGAACTTGAGCTTCCTCGACTTTTTGGATTCCCCTACCTTCAATGAGAAGAGGGAAACCCTGGCGAAGGAAGAGTTCGCTTGAGTAGCCGTTGAAGACATAGGCACATCCTCTAGTATAGAGGCATTACAGGGCGCTTCTACCTCTAACCCTGCCTCGACAACTCAACAGGAGGATGCCTCAGAAACTATCCCTGGGGACGATCCACCTATAGGGGATCCTACCGTTCCTGGTTCACATGTTTCGTGCTCCCCTGCGGCTCAAGGTCTACTTACTAAAGTGCCTGGGGATTAGCGCTTGGAGCAAATTGATGCCTTTGATTTTTCGGAGTTACCCGAGCTAACTAATCCCAAGCAGGAACGGGATTCTATAATTTACCTTTTTCTTTTATGTTTTTAGATAGGGCCGAGATGGCAACCTTTGCTATATAAACAAATTTGTATGATAAATAAATGAAGTTTTTTGAAAGTCACTATAATTATTAAATTTTTTGAGCCCTTAGTGAAGGTCTTGTTGGGGGAGTTCCTTTATGCAAGGGGTTTTTCCCCTTGCTGAGGTTACCCTATAGGGATCAGGTCAATGGCATTTCGACCTGCTTAGTTCATAGGAGTTCCTCTATGCGAAGGATATTTCCCCTTACTGAAGTTACCTTAGGGGGGTCAAGTCGGTAGCGTTCTAACCTACCTGGTTCATGAGAGTTCCTCTATGCAAAAGGTATTTCCCCTTTCCAAGATTACCCTATAGGGGTTAGGTCGGTGGCATTCAAACCTGCCCATTTCGTAAGAGTTTCTTTGTGTAAGGGGTATTTCCCCTTACCGAGGTTACCCTATGGGGGTCAAGTCGGTGGCATTCCGACCTGTTCGGTTCATGAGAGTTCCTTTATGCAAAGGGTGTTTCCCCTTACCGAGGTTACCCTAGGGGGGTCAGGTTGGTGGCATTCCGACGTACCCAAGCAACTATTCACGTGCCTTTTTAAAAGGCTGGTAAGGTGACTGAAACAAAAGGAAAGAGAGAGAGAAGTATGTAATTAATTAAGAGCTTTTTATTTTGACTCAAATTGAAAATAAAACTGTACATCATGAAATTTTAATCAAAGTAAAGGCGTAGATTGTCGGCGTTCCAAGTACGTAAGATAAGCTTGTCATCCAATATTTTTAGCTTGTATGCTCCATTGCCCAGTTTCTCCCTGATTCTGACCGAGTCCTCCCAACTGGGGTCCGGCTTGCCCTAGCCTTCTTGTGAACCAGTGGCCTCTAAATTTCGGCACCCTAAGTCACTGACCTCGAATTCCTTATGTCGAACCTTCTAATCATAATACCAGGCAACCCGATATTGGTATGCAGTAAACCGAGTAGCAGTAACGTCTTTAATTTCCTCAATTGTGTTGATGCTTGCTTGCAGCAATGAGTCATTTAGGGTGGCATCGAAACTTCGAGTCTGGATATTAACGAGTTCAAGTTCGATAAGGAAGACAACTTTTGACCCAAAAGCTAGGCAAAAGGGGGCCTCACCCGTCGAAGTACGATACATGGTCCCGTACCCCCATAAGATATTAGGCAGCCCATCAGCTTAGGCACCATGAGATCGATCTATGCACTTCTTTAGGCTATCTAAAATGACCCAATTGGTCACCTCTACCTATCCATTCAATTAGGGGTGGGCAATCGAGGTTAAGTGCATGATGATGTGGTACATGGCATAGAACTCCTTGAACTTAGGGTTGTCAAATCGTCCACCATTGTCTATGATCAATGCGTAGGGGACTCCAAACTAAGAAAGAATGTTGTTCTTGACAAATGACTCCATGTTCCTCTCCGTGATCTTAGCTATGGCTTTGGCCACCACCCACTTCGTGAAGTAGTCCACGATAACAATTATGAACTGCCATCCTCCTAATGCTTTCGGGAAGACACCGAGGATATCAATCCCCTATTGGGTTAACAACTACGGGCTTGTTAAGGGTTGGAGTGCGATATTAGGTACGCGACTAATTGGGGCGTGCTTCTAGCACTGTGGGTACTCCTAGGCTACGACCTTTACATCTTACCTCATGATGGGCCAATAATATCTAAGCCGTAAAGCCTGAAGGTACAAGGCTTGGGACTAGATGTGATTGCCGCACACTCTAGCATGCAGCTCTTCCATGACACACAGCCCTTCCCCTTCTCAAATACACCGGAGTAAGGGGAGGCTGATTCTCCAGCGGTATAGGACACCGTCAATTAGTGTATAATTGGTGGTGTGGTACTGAAGCCTCTTCGACTCCCTCCTGTCCTCTAGCAATGTTCCCTGCTCCATGTAGCTATGAATGGAATCCATCCAACTCAGCTCTGATGCTACTGTAGTAAGTTCCATAATTTCAACCGAGCTTAGAGATATGCTTTTTTCAAGCATGTGCTCGATGAAGATCTTATTGTCCTTCATCTTAGGCTTCCGTATACCAGTAGAGGCTAGCTTGGATAGCTAATCAACTGCTGAATTTTCCATTCAAGGGATTTTCTCGATGTCCCAAGAGGGGAAGTCCACTAGGAGCCTTCTTGCCTTCTCTAAGTACTTGGCCATATAGCTATCCCTAGCCTCATATTCATCTCAAACCTGTTGTACAACGAGCATGGAGTCCAAAAATTCCTGTAGCTGCTCGGCCCCGATCTCCTTGACTAGCTTTAGGCCGGTGATAAGTGCCTCATACTCGAATTCATTATTGCTGGAGTCAAACTCGAACTTGAAAGCATAACAAATGGTAACATTATGGGGGTTTGTCAGCACAAGGCACGCACCTCCACCTCTAGTGGTGGATTATTCATCGACATGGAGAGTCCATAACAGTTTTTCATCGCCCAGGGCTGTTTCTTCTCCAGTATATTCTACCACGAAGTCGGCCAGGACTTATGCCTTGTAGGCCATTCGTAGTTAGTACTAGATTCCGTATACACTCAGTTCCATTACCTACTTCATCATTCATCCGAACGCATTAGGTTTCTACAGCATGGTATGCAATGGCTAGTCCATGAGTAAAATCACCTAGTATGCCTGGAAGTAGGGCCTTAACTGTATGGCAATAATGACGACGGCTAGCACAAATTTTTCTGCCTAAATGTACTTTAACTTAGGCCCGTGAAGTATGTAGCTGATGTAATATACTAGCTTGTATTCTCTTCCATCTACTCTGACCAACATAGAAGAGAGAGCTCAATCGCTAACAGCCAAGTACAAAAATAGATCCTCCCCCTAGA
Source organism: Lumnitzera racemosa (assembly GCA_024138005.1). Taxonomy (NCBI): domain Eukaryota; kingdom Viridiplantae; phylum Streptophyta; class Magnoliopsida; order Myrtales; family Combretaceae; genus Lumnitzera; species Lumnitzera racemosa. The sequence goes on from JAMXBC010000010.1 coordinate 8,657,471, forward strand.
CAAGCTTGGAGAGGACCGGTGGGTGAGCGAGAAAGTCTTGGAGCTGCTGAAAGGCAGCAGCGCACTCCAAATTCTATTCAAAACCCTTGGGTAACCACCATACCAGTGAGCTTTTGTACGTCTAAAACTGAAGTTGGGGGCTTCATTCCCCTAATGGCCATGATCTTCTCGGGATTAGCCTCGATACATCTTTAGGTGACCAAAAATTCGAGGAACTTGCCAAAGCCAATATCGAAGACACACTTCTAGTGGTTTAGCTTCATGTCGTGCATATGCATTCAGTCAAAGGCTTCTTGGAGATCTTTGACATAATCGACCGGCTTCTACCTCTTGACAATTATGTCATCGACGTACACCTTCATATTGCATCCAATTTAGGGCTTAAACAATTTCGTCACTATTCACTGGTATGTAACCCCGGTTTTTTTCAATCCAAACTGTATCACAATGTAGCACTATGTGCCATAGTCAGTGACAAAGGAGGTATGGACTTCATTCTTCGAGTCCATTTTGATCTAATTGTATCTCGAGAAAGCATCCATAAAGCTTAGTAAGGCGTATCCCGATGTAGAATCAAGAAGCTGGTCAATTCTAGGGAGGGGGAAACAATCTTTAGGGCAAGCTTTGTTGAGGTCAATATAATCGACACACTCCCATTGTTCTTTTTCACAAATACTATGTTTGCCAACCACGTCGGGCACTTTTCCTCCCTTACAAAGCCGGCTTTAAGCAGCTTTTACACTTCCTCTTCGATTGTAGCCTACAATTCTGGGGCCAAATGCCTCTTTTTTTGTTGGACAGGCCACGCTATAGTGTCAATGTTGAGGCTATAGGTTGCCAGGTCAAGGAAAATTTTAAGCATTTCAAACGCCAACTAGGCGAACCTATCCGAATTTTCCAACAGGAAGGCGATGATTTCATCCTTCATGTCGGTTAGGATCTCGATCCCGACTTTTGTTGTATGGTTAAGAGACTCACTAATCTAGACATCTTCAGTCTTTTCTCCGAGATCACCCCTCTCAGCCGATCTCTCTTACGGGCCTGTCTTTAGGGTAAAGACGCCATCGCCTTTGGCCGCCTTAACATATAACTCTCGCAAGAGCTTTTAATCGCACCTGCATACTCCCACCCCCGTAGACATCGAGAATTTAGCCTTGAGATGTAGGAAGGATGTGATCATCCCAAATACATTTAGGCTTGGTCTTCCCAAGAGCGTATTATAAGGAGAGGGACAATCGATCACAATGAACTCCACTAGTCATTGAGCCGCGTAGTCACCATCGCCAAGTTTCATGTCCAGCACAATGATGCCCTAGTCTAACTGAAGGATCTCAACTACGACATTATTAAACCAAGCCACATAGTCTCATAAGGACTCACCCTTACCCTACCTTACCAAGTACAAGGATGAGGTGTCCTTAGACAGGGGCTTACTAGCCCTGAAATGGAGGCTGAACTTCTTAGCCAGCTCATCGAAGGAGTCGATCTAATTGTCGAAGAGGTAGTTGAACCACGTCCGTACTGCCTTCCTTAGCGTACCTAAGAAGGCTTTGCATAGTATGGCATCTTCATAACCATAAAGGTTCATTAGGGTATGAAAGTGGAGGAGATGGTCATCAGGGTCACTTATGCCATCATACTAGTCTAGGGACAGAAGTTTGCTATTGGGGGGGCAATACTTCATCTTAGACACCCCTGGTGAAGGTAGTCTTGTTGCTAGTGACCAACTAGGTGTCGCTAGCAGGATCGCTCCCTTGCTGTTCAGAGAGCCACCTTACCATCACACGGAGCTCATTTAGGTTGGCATCATCCATCGGGTGGGCTCGCCGTGCAACTGAATGAGCTTAGACTCCATACAAGCCAGCTTCCTACTCATTGCCAACCAAAGCTTGGTCACAAGTAACTATAGACTTTGCTAGCTGCTATTGCAGCGGTGGGTTAGGTTGCTGATTCCTTCAATTTTACAGCTACTGCCGAATGTTGTCCCACCCAATGCGGGCATTCAAAGCTTCGGGTTGGTGAGTTTGTTCGATGCTGCGCTCTGCCTCGTCCTGGTAAGCTCGAAGCTCGCTGTTCTGCTCAGCATACTACTTAACCAGGTTCTCCACGTGCTCCAAACGTTCTTCCAACACGGCTTTTGGGATGGGCTAGTTGCCCCCAGGTTGGTTTTTCACCAACTGTTGATTTCCTTGTCCATCGTGTTGAGACATGATGTAGAAAGGCTTGTTGTGGGTTATGTGTTTGGTATGTTTAGGATTTTGGGTATAAGAATATTTGTTTCCCACAGACAATGCCAAATGTCGTTTCTCAGTTCTTGCCAGTAGTTGCTGAGATCTACACGTACTAGGCCTGCAAAATAGTATACGATGAGAGGATGCCGAGGGGTTATCCAACGTGGCCACTCTGATACTTAAGTTAACAATAGACTTTCTATGGAATAGAGTACTAAGTGCACATGCTTGGAATGCAGAGTTTGTAAAGAGAGTTACCGTTGGGTAGATGTCTAGTATTTATAGTGAAATGGAGCCAACCATTGGAGATCAGTTAGGGAAGGGGGGAAAGGGAGATCTTCTCTCACACATGTGAGAGAATAGGGCTTGTCGTATCTCTCGTATTTAGGACATAGCTGTTTTATCCTTATCTTGTAGTTCATGGCCGTTACAGTTCTTCATGGACTTGGGCTAAGCCCAAAGCCTACAAAGGTGAGCCTAAAGATGCAAGGCTTGGCGGATCTAGTCGGGCTTGAGAGGTCCCTTCCTAAAGTGTCCTATCAACACTGCCTCTGTTAGAAATTTCTTCCATAGAAATTTTTCTTCTTCTTATTAAAAAAAAAAATTATCTCAATAGATCGATTTCTTATGCTAAACATTTTCTGAAAAGAAGTGCAGTTTCCTCATCAAGTAGGAAAGGCAAGACGAAGGCTATAGGAAGGGGTATGGCATCGGCATTAGAGTAATTCAATGGTGTTACAGCATACTTAAAGTACGAGTATCATCTCAACAAGGAGAGGGTATGTAAACCGATAGCAAACATCAACATCTAAGATACACCACCTCTTGGATTTGAACTTCTACATATGAGTTGTCAAGGGACACTACCCCTTAGATGTGAACCTCCACGCATTACTCTCAATACGACCTCCTGGATTTAAACCTCCATGCATGAGTTGTCCCGTGGCCATATTCAAGGATGAGAAGAACGAGTTTAAATTGATTTTTGAGATCAAGGAGCAACATATAAGTCAACATGCACCTAACAATTTAAGGCTTTTGGGCTCAAGTAAGTCCCCTAAACCTAATAAATTTAATTTTTTCACTACACATTTCCATAAAGGTACAGATAAAGAGAAAAACTCTTCGACAAACTACAAACTCTACAGTGCAAGCTATGCTTGGAAGAAGGGAAAGGATTACAATACTCTCAATAGGCACCTAAGATTAAAGCATCCTAAGAAGGTAAATATAAAAATTATGCAACAACAAATCGCTAAGGGTAGTAGTTCGTTCGGACCAACACCAATGAGGTATAATTAGAAGAAGCAAAAATACAATCTCGCATGGTACTTGATAAATGTGTAATCTCTACCAAAATGGCACACATTCATACATGCATTAGTACATTTATTGCAAACTATGCTTAAAAATTGATAAATATATGTTTTGGGTCAATTATTCAAAAATCTTAACTATAAGATTAAAAATGAAGTTTAAGTGGTTTATATGCTTTACTGGTTTTGAGTTCAAATTGTAAAACAACTTTTGGAATGAAAAAGACAGTAGAATTCCATGCTTCCAATATCTAGGACCATCATATTTTCAAGTATTATTTTCAAGTGTCAGTTTGCAGCAGCTTTTGTTGAACTCCACATGGCTAGAGCTAATCCAACTGAGTTAAGTAACCACACTCAATTGAACCAAACATCCCCAACTACAACATGTTACAGCGGCCCATTGAAGGAGACCGAGACCATCTGCACAAAAGGGAGCAGCTGAGCTTTAAATTGGACTCCACTCAAGCCGAGTACCAAACAAGCCTTGCAACTCAAGTGTGAGGTCTGAAAAAAGGAGCAAACAATAGCAGCAGCAGCTCCTCGTGCCAAGCAAGCTTTGAGCTGTCTAACCCCACACGACCAACCCGATCAAGCAACACACCATCGCCTTCATCAAGCAAGGGCAGAGAAGATCCTTTCCAACTGCAGTGCATTAGGCCGTGAATACCAACATGGAGACCAGCAGCTGAACTCGTAAACTCAAGCTCCTCATGTACAGCAACAACTTGAACTGAGAGCACCACAGAACAGAGCAGCTTAAGTGGACTTTAAGAGCACCAGACCGATGTCTTCTAACTCCACTAAGCCTTGGACTTCAACTGATCAGCAGTTGCAAACAAAACAAGCCCGTGCAGCAGCTCATTCTTCTTCAGTAGTTCCATATCAAGTAGACAGCAGTTTGAGCACCTGAAATATCAGCAGCAAACCAACACGGCGATCCAAGAGTTCTACACTAGCTTCTTGACCAAGCGGTCTTTCGTGAAAATGGCAGCTCTGAATATGATTTTGATAACATCTTCTGCTCATTGGGAGCACCATGTGACAGCAGCTGCAGCTGTGGACTAATGAATGCAAAAGGTGCAATTCAAGCGACTGAGCTCCATCCAAAGACCATAAGTCCCATTGGTAGAGAACAAAGATAGAGAAGCAGCAGCTGCAATCCAAACATGATCAGCCTGTATCAAAGCAAACCAAGCGTTTTCTTTGGAAAAATTTGCTTGAACCAAAACAGAGAAAATATAAGCACAAGTGCAGTAGCCCCTCCACGTAACAGCAATCAACCCATCCGAGCTGCAACTGACCAACAAATTGTCCATTCACAAGCAGCGGTTTATTTATTTAATTTTTCTTGGTTTCATCTCACAATTCTTTGAAGAAACCAACTTGTTTTTATTTCAAATTTCACATCAGCTTATTACCTTCTTTGTTTTGTTTAACAGCAGATCCATGGAGCAACTAAAGAGAAAATAGTAGTAGCCGAGGCACTCCAATATCAGTTCACAACAGCAGCTGAGTAAAGCTCCTTAACGGCCCAAAGCATCAACTGAGCAACTCATCCCAAGACCAAGCCGACTTGCTTCCGTGTGAAGAGCTGATTCGAGAGACACCAAATAGCTAAGAAGCGCAACTAAACCAAGATCCTCAGTCCAAGCTCCACACCAAGATCAGCAGCAGCACGTGGGCATTCAATTTCCAACTAGCAGCAGCAGCTCACGGAATTGAACAGAGCAGGCCCCTACTTTTATTGCAGGCCGTGAACTCCATGCCAAGGACAAAAGTGCAGCAGCTACACGTCGCAGCAATGCCAGCTCCAATACATAGCAGCAAGAAGCCGCTCGTGACAGCCACACGACCAGCAGCAACTCCACCGATCAACTCGTGTAGCAGAACAATCCACGCAGCAAGCTGATGCCGAGCCATCCACGTGCACGCCGGTCAAATTTCAGCAGCCACGGCACTTCAAACTTCAAGTAAAACGACTTCAATCAGCAGCTGCGTTCACTTCAAATAGCAGCAACACTCCAAGACTGGGCAGCAGCTCAAGTAGCTCCAGTCAAAGTCCACATGAACTCCAAGTGTAGCAGCTGGCCGAGAATTCCTCAGTAGCAACACGAACAGCACACTTCAGCAGGAGAACAGTCCAGCAAGTGCAGCAACCATCCACCCGACAGCGGCTAAGCCAAGCAACTCCAATTGTTCAACCATGCCAAGCAACCCCTGTAGCAAATGAAACAACAGCACACCTTGGAATTGAATTCTTAGCAGTTGAACTCAGCTGCTTTTAGCTTGAGCAGTGCACAGCAAAGTAGCTAGCTGCCCTCATTCCTTCAAGAACCTGCACTAAACAAAGCTTCACTTTAGGCACGGACAGTTGAAGAACACCACGAGCTAACCAAATATAGCAGGATGAATTATTGGATAAAAAGAACCAAACATGTTAGAGGCCCTGTTCTGAAAATTTCGTAACAAAAGTGAACGACCAGGCCCACTCTCATTTATTTAAGTGATCTGTGATAAAAGGTATCTTGAAATAGACTTTGGGCCCAAATTGGGAGGGCCAGATTTAGGGAATACTCAGAAGCATTAAGAGGAGGGAGCCGAAGGGGTAGAATGGAGGATATTCAGTAACTTAAGAAGACAGCTTTCGATATGAGCTTTAGTTTTCCAATTTCTCTTTGAAATACCATTGTTATTAATTTTATGATGTTATCTTTAATTTCAAGAAACTAAAAATTTTATTTTAGCTCATTAGAGATCATCTCGGGTTTTAAAATATTTCAAAATACGCAAATTTAATATTAAAAAATAGAATCGAAAATAACCGTAAAGATTATTATAAGCGTCTCCTATTCCTTTGTGATTTTATTTGACTTGTATCTTAATATATTCCTGTTATGAAATAAGATTGGGTTTATATTTGTCAGGTTTTGCATCGATGGATTCAATAAATTAACTTGAATTTTTGGAAAACTCATCATAAAGATATGCAAATTTTAATTAAATTCATAAACTTACGCACTTAATGTGATTTAAAATATGGTTCGAGTCAAAAGGATGTGCTCGATTCATATTTCTAATATAATAGTAATTCCAATACGAGTGAATTACTATTTACCCAATAATTATAAATAAATTGCTTTAGTAGATAGATTTATTCTATAATTAGAATTTCACTACTCTTGGAAGTAGACAAATTATAGTGAGTTTAATTAAATCTCGTTTAGTTAATTTCAAATATTGATTCAAAACATCACATCAATTCAAATGAAAATAGATTTATAAATCCCAATTTAATCCCTTTTTATCTCATAGACCTAAGACTCCGATAGTGTAATTAGGGCATTTGATCTACTGTTCACCTTGTTAATTAGCTTTTACTCTTTTTTAGTTTAATTATCGATAGTTTAGCTTATGAAAAAACTCAAGTGATTAAGTATTTATCACCTAACTCTTTGTAGAATACAACCTTGACTCATTGTTTATACTACTTCCATAACCCAATTCACTTGTCAATTTATACTTTCATCTAGTCAATACCCTACCAATATGCACTTATCATTCAACGCAAGTGCATTAGAGTAGCAGAGCTAATACGAATGAATGACATTCAACCTTAACTTACGACAGTCAAGTAGCAATACCTTGAGCTAAGCCATACAGGAGCTCTACTACAAAGGTAAGTAAGAGCTCATAGGTAAGTTTGCTTCACTCAATATGTTAGTATCCATATATGCTGAAGTATGGACAAATCCATTCCGTAACAATTCAAACATGGGTATAACTGTTCATTAGATTAAGGATAATTGGTGACTTAATAAAAGATTGTTGGCATTAAAGGTATTTAACGACACATACACGATACAAAACATTTATAAAATTACTAGAGAAATACTAAACGGGTATGAGTTGGCTAAGAAAAAAAAAATTTATTGGTTTTGACAATGTAAGTGTGAATACGACCTCCATAAAAGATTTGTAAAATCCTTGTCAACCGATGCTTGGGGGGTTCTATATGTGCTGCATATGTCATATTCTTAACTTATATATCAAAGATGATATTGCAGTTTTGTAGGATAGTATTACCCCAATTAAAAACTTGATGAAGATAATAGCGAAAATATTATCTCTCCATAAAAAGTAAAGGAACTTTCGTATGAAGCATAGGAAAAAGTTCTGAAAATTTAAAATAGATGTACAGCACTACTAGAACTTCACATATGAATTGTTGCATAGCACGGCTCCTTACAGTGAACTGCTATATGACTTTGTGATATACTACATACATGAAGTTGAAATTTAGCCCAACAAGTGGAATATATGTAACCAATTGCTAAAGGTTCTTAAAATTTTTCATGATGCAACTAAGATTTTTCCTCAAATTTACAAGCTAAATGTCAACTTGTTCGCTATGTCAATGGTCAATAATCCCGGTACGCTACTTTGGGTGAAAGAGGACCTAAACCTGCATGATCGCATTTATGATATGGCATTAAAGTAGGTATTTTATTATAAAGAAATTCCCTATATTTATCTTGTTGCAACTATTTTAGATCCCCATTGTAAAGTTGATCCACTACTAAGGTATTTGAAAACTTATTACAGTTATATTAATAATTTCATAAGTTCACAAGATATGTACAACTTAGAAACACAATAAAAGATTTCCGCAACAACAACCAACTTAAAGGAGCTTCTCGCACGCTACCAATGTTAGTATAGTGGCTAGTTATCAATCTCTCCATCATCACCCCCATGAAACACCGCTACTTATTTATGGGTAAGCAATTGTTAACACAAAAATTAAAGTAACAATGGTTTAAAGGGCCATTATCTAAGCTGTAACACTACATGAATACGAATTTCTAGTATTCTGAAAATTTTACCAATAAGGATTTCAACATCTTCGAGTGATGATAAATGTATGTAATGGACTTTCTAATCCTAGCTCGCATCACCTATCAAGTACTTGCCGCTCTTGCATCGACAATAGCCGTTAAGCAAGTGTTTAGCACCGCAAGCCTCATTGTTGACAATTGATAAGCCTTCCTTTCCGTTGTTAACATCAGGTAAGTGCTCACACAGAAAACTAATACAAAGTAGGCTATCGACAACAAGAACTATATAGAACATTTACCAAAGAGAATGAGTACTTTAGTGAATGAAATAAATCTAATAAAAGCCTAAGCTCAACCGTAGATACCACTCCCAAGCATATACTGCCAAGCAAGGAGATGCATAGTAAGTATTAACAAATCTTCCATTTATTTTTACTGGTCCTTCAAAAAAGTTATCACCTAATAGAATTATTTTCACAATTACCCTAAAAAAAAAAACTAAATGGTATGGTTTCTCAAGAAGTAGTGATCCAACTTTAGGCTTTTTAAATTATCACCAACTAAAATTATTTTTCTTCGAAAAAATTCGAATAGATGAGCACTTACACTTGGCTTTTTTTTCCTAATCTAAAAGTGACAAACACACTAATGCCCCGTTCACTTGAGAGGAATTAAATTCAATTCCCTCCTTACTATTTATTACAGCGTTCACTTGGTTTTTTTTTTTTCCAAATCGCAATTCCTTAGAAATCCCTATTACGTAAAATCAAGTAATAGGTATTTCTTGATTTAACTAAAAAATCGTAATTTCTCACAATATTTCACATTTTTTTTTCAAAAATAACCTCATATCAATTTAACGATGACCACCACCACCATTGTCATTGCCACTACCGACCACCACCAACCACCATTATCACCATCAACCATCATTGCCGCCACCGTAGCAGCAATCACAGTTGCCACCACTATTAGTACTATCACCACTACTACTAACCACTAACCACCAACTACCACCACTTACCGTCACTACCACAGTCACCACCAACCACTACCACTATTGTCACCACCAACCACTGCCACTATCGTCACCACCAACACCATTACCATTACACTACTGCTACCACCATCACCCATCATCACTACCGCTATCACCTCCATCACCATCACCACCTTTAACCACCATTATCATAATCACCATTACCGTCGTCACCACTACTGCAACTACCCTTACCCTCCCTCCAAGCCACTACCCCAATTACCACCACCACCATCAACCACTGCTACCGCCACCACTCCGCTTGCAACTACCGTCAACCATTACCACCACCTCTGCCCCTACAGTCGATTTCCACTATTATCACCTATTACTTTAGAATTACTTGAGAAAAAAAATGAATTAAGGATACTTTAGTTATTAAAATTCAATTACATGTCTATTCTTAAGTTGTTTATTAATCTAACTAAACAAAGTAATATGTATTATACCTTATTACATTTATTAAGAATTCTAAATACATTCCTCCCTCGTTCTATTTAGTAAAGTGAACAAACTGTAAAGGTTTTCTAAAAAACTATACTGAACTATGACGATTTAATTTCGATTAACAATATGTAGGTACCTTCAGGGTCCTCAAAATGAACTAAAAAAAATTTTACCCTCTACCCTCAATTTTTCTAAGAGTAAACTATTGCAATGCTTTTCTATACTATTATGGTTTATAGACGATATTTTATTTTCTATTTTCAATTAAGGATTATACTTCGATCAAGAAGATAATATTTTGTAACGTACTACCATGATTTATAGTTAATAGTGACTTATAGTGTATTTCTTTCATGTATTTCGAATTTCCAAAATTCTAATGAGAATTATTCATCCTTTACAACTTCTCTCATTTTGCATAACATCACTTATATTTTAATATTAAACTAATATCAAGTTCACACTGTCCAAACCAATTATTTTGAAACGGAATAAAATTAAAACCGAAAATAACAATGAATAATTTACACAATAATACATGTTATATAAATGTACATGTAAAGTATTATAATAATAAGGAAAAGAAAATATGAGTATCAGAGAAAACAAAAAATTATTAGTGGGAACATAGGAAAAAATATAAAAAAGAAATTGATTATGAGAATTAAAAAGAAAAAATGTAAAACAGTTTAAAAGTCAGAAAATTAGCTCAAAACCACCGACCTGCCAATAAGGGAGACACTAATTGACTACAACCAATTAACAAGGAGGGCCATTAACCAAGGGGTAACCAGTAGAGGTTGACCAAAGGCATCGAGTTAGTCTCAATTCATTTTTCATTATTTTTTGGATGCATAACCATGTAAATTGCTTTGTGTTTTTCTCTATCCTTGATATCTTTTGCTTTTGCTAATGATTACTGATATATTTTAAAAAATTATTTGCCCAATTTGCACACCAACGAATAATAATATACTAAAACATAAGAAATATGAGGTCCGTCTAATAAGATTGGTTTCCTATTTAGGAGATCCTTTATTTGCATAGAGTTCCATAGAAGTTTCTTGTTCTTAAAGGTTAATCAAGAAGCTTTACTTGTGCTTTTGCCCCTTAAAGTTCTTCACTATGTTCGAGCCTAATATACACCTAAGCCATTACTATTCAACATCATAGAAGATTATCAATTATTGATAATATGCAAAGATCGTTACGATGTTGTAATATCAGACTAAATCACATTTTTTTTCAGTATATTATGATATGAATAATAAAATTAAATTTATCAATAATTTTATTTTTGCTAAATTTTAGTAAATCATATTTATTAATGATAAAAATAAAATTATCAACAATTTTCATTTTATTGTTTATATATATGATTTATTGAAATTAGATATAATCTACTATAATATTACCATAATATAATGTTACAGTAAATTTATAAATTTAAAATTCTTATAGAACCTCCATGAGATAAGTACCTAAATAAATGAGTTTCCACTTGAAAGAGTCTTCTCATAGATTTTCTACATACTTAAGTATATACATACACTATATATAAGGAAAAGGAAAAAAAATTACAAAAATGCAATATCTAAGAAAATAATCCTACAAATACTGGCAATTTCAATTTGTACTGAAATCATCTCTTGAATAAATTGAAATCCCTCTTCAAGAGGCGATTTCAATATACATCTACTCAAGAAGCGATTTCAGTACAAATTATTTCAATATATCTATATTTTGTATTTCTATCTACCCCTCCACTTTAAATTTAGTCGAACTTATATGCGATTACAGTTGAAAACTGCATTACTTTAAATTTAGTGGAGCCTATGTATGATTTTAGTTGAAAACGTATTCAAAACGTGATATTCAATAGACAGTTATTTTATTTTTAGTCATCAGTCAAATTATATCTAATTATTTATTTGTGAGATAATTGATTTTGTCTAATTTCGGTACTACACAGATACGCATTTTAAATCAATATCAAAAACTATTAATAACTTAAAATTATGGAGGAAATGAAACCATTGAACAAAATGTAAGTAAACTATTGAAATAGCTAAATAGTGTTTTGAAAAAAAAAAGTAAATCAAAACTGAAATATACAAAGCTAATGACATCAGCATTGGTGTCATCGTCAAGGCAGTAGCCAAGCATCCTAAGGTTCTGCATTGTCTTATGGCTGAACCATTTGAGCCACATCCAGCTGTATGTGATCTCTCCACCGTCTTGATTATAAGCACCTAAGAAAGATCCATGCATGAAGATTGGAGAAAGGTGCATCTGCGTAACTCTCTTGCCTATATCGTACTAAAGATCTCTAATCAACCTCCTCAGTGGTGCATGAAGGGTATGAAACTGACTAATGGAGATCTCTCTAGCAGCAGGGGTATAACACATAGGATCGCTAGAGCTCTTCTCGAAGAATGGCTTACGGAACTCAAATCCAAGTGGTCAAGGAGATGCTAGTAGTGAGAAGTGTAGAGAAGCGTAGAGAAGCATTGTCGCGAATCTCCACGTCAGGCTATCTACATCATCAACCCCTAACTCGACAACAACTACATGCCCTACAACCTCTACCTCTCTGTAGCTCATCCTATAGGGAGTCATCTTCCTCAACATCTAGATCAAGTGGAGCTGGATCACCTAGGTGGACCCTAATAATTCCCTGGATAAGGTCATCTACTTGATGCTGGTTAGATAATATATCCTTGTATGACATGTGCGGCACTCTATGTATGAAGTCCGCCTACATTTCGAACGTAAAAGTTTGAGTTGCATATAGATTGGAAAATAAAAGTGCAAACGAAAAAACAACTATACATACCATAAACTTCCAAGAAGCCCCAGACCAGCCCATATATCTATGAGTAACTTGCTAGTAATAAAAGACGCACTTATGATGTACACCAGGCAGTGGTTGAACTTGAGCTATCCAGTTTCAGTGATCCTCCCATTGTGCTATCAAAGCTACATGGTAGGTCACTCAATTTATCTCCGTCCTACCCCTCAAGTTGATATCGTACAAGGCACATCCCGTATCAGGGTAAGTTATGATCTCCTGCATCCTACCAAACTATCAAGCTATACAGTCAAGATAGTGCATCTCCACGATATGAAAGCACATAAGCAGTACACGGGGTAGCTATACGTTACTCCATAATGACAATAAGCTGGCAATTTGGTAACATCATCGTGGTCGTATGGAGTCCAAACAACTTGAATTGATGATCAATAATAAGGATAAAAAAAGTAATAGTTACTAAATGAATAAGGAGAACGGTTTTGGTAAATACGCACCTGCTCTGGATGTTTGTGAACGAATGCATCTCTATATTGTCAAACTAGATGCTTGGGCAGCTCAGTCACGTTAAATTCCACCCCCAATCAACTCATAAGCGGTTGACCATCGATAGCTATCGTAATCCAATGATGCAAGGGAGCGATGTGTGAGAAATGCTCCCATGTCCATACCTACAGAATCATCAATGGACCACTAATCTCTCTTACGTCAGCTCTAGAACCTGACTATCGAAACATTCTTCATCAACTAAGGGGAAACCAAGTAGGATTATGTGATTCTGACCATCAACTCCTGTCATAATTAGTAGTTTATGCTTATATTTCCCATACGGGAATGTTCAGTCGATCATAACCACAGGTTTGTAATGTTTAAATGTCTCAATGTATGGTCTGAATGTCTAAAAGACTCTATCAAAGAACACGTGCTCAACAATATCACTATCTTGCCATTTCCACTCTACCATAGTACTAAGATTAGCCTCTTAAATCGCATTTAGTAGATGTGGGAACATCGCATATGATTCTTCCCACTTACCGAAAATCTGTTCAATCGTTTTGCGCTTTGCGCTTCACTTCCTTAATTCTCTTAATGTGGACAATATAACCATATTGCTTGCAAGTGTCTTACCTTAACGCTTGGTGACTCTTAAACATCTTTAATCAGAAAGTAAGATAGCATATTTGAGTCCAATTTCGAGTAGTCCTAGCTAATTGTAGAATTGAGGCATGTGTATGGACCAACGAACTTAGTTATCACAAAGCATCCTGCATGTTGCTTCTTACAAGCTCGCAGTCTCCACTTACAACCTTTTTCCCAACCAATGCATCTGATAGACCATAACGTTGGTTTAGACTCCTTTACGATAAAATCATGGTGGTTCATAACATGATGTAGTCTCATAGTTGTCTGTAGATGTTTTTTACTCTTGAACCATATGCCTACCTTCAATTCATTGTTAAAGCTCCTTTCACTACCACCTATACTATCATCGACCACCAATCCATCCCCTACACTCAACGTATAGAAAGGAATAAGTTCCGACATCCCAATCGCGTCCACAGATTTTGATAACCCATGCCTCCAATCATTTCGTCCACGTAACCCTTATGCTTCTTTTACTTTCAGCAACCAACATTCACTCAACCCAATGTTTTCATTACAATCTATATCATTAGAATCTTCATCAATGTTAACAAATGCCAATTTATTCTCCAAATCAGTATCTCTATTTGACTCGCTAGTGATCAAGACAAGACATTAGGTTCACTATATATGCAACTGGTGCTCAGTATGTACCTCGGTAGGACCACTTGGGATTCGAATACGCCAGTTTCAACTTGCAGTCCAATATCATCTCTGTACCATCCGACATCATCGTCAATTGCAACAGGGGCTATCAGTGGTGGGTTCACTTCATAAATTTCAATATACATTTCTACAGAACGCTGACTCTATCACATCCTATTGAGGAAACCATTAACTGTTAGACATCATAATCATCACTGATGGGGATGGCACAAAATATGTCCCTAGTCCCGTCTACGAGGAAGCATCTATGAATCAACTCGATCGGATGTGTTATCATTTCAACCAAAACCAATTACATATCATTCCAACTACCTAGTCATACGTGGCCCCAAATGGAACTCCGACTTTTGTTCTCAAGCACCTGTCATATCACACCCAATCCTCTCCTTCTATAATATTTCCACCAACATAACAAATCAACCTCATATTATTCATTGTACACCTGCTTACTACATCAACTATATAAACTTCAACATACACGTATATAAATACTACCTTAAACTAACAAACACTAATTTCTTGTCACAATTAATATTATGAAAGCTAACGAGTCTTATTGCACAAAATATTAGTAAATAATAATATTTATATTATTTGATGTACTGCTAATTTCTTTTCACAACTAATATTATGAAAGCTGATTGGTATAATTAACAACCAATTGTCAAATTACTTGCATTATGTAGGAATTTTTCCTATAGAATTACTAATTAAATAATCTTGTTAAATCATCATTCAAAAAATTATATAATACAAATGTCTATGTTATTGTTATGTTATTATTTCATTACTCTTTTTCGAAATACACATACCACCAATAATTATTTCGTAGTAAAGTTTAACTATATCATCTAATTAATGTGAAAAATACTTCTTAATAACATCATTATATATGCATTATAATTTACAATAATTAGTATAATTTTTTTTAAATAACATATCACATACTTAATATAAATCAAAATGAGTATAAAATTACCGATTTACAACAATCTACTATTATGCATCAAGTGATAACACTATTTCTTCAAAAAATATATACTTAAAACGAATCAAAATGAGAAAAAATCATACTTTTTCATAGTAAAGTTTAAAATAACATATCACATACAAACATATAAACTTATCTAAAAAATTATCAGTATACAACAATATAACATCATATATCAAGTCATAAAACTATTTATTCAAAAAACATATACTTAAAACAAATCAAAATAAGTAAAAACTATACATTTTTATGTTAAAGTTTAAAAAAACATATCACATATAAATATACACACTTATCCAAAAAATTATCGATATACAATAATGTATTATCATACATTAAGTCATAACATTATTTCTTAAAAAAAACATATACTTAAAACAAATTAAAACAAGTAAAAATCATACATTTTTTCTATTTTAATATCTAGGGAGAGAAAGTAATGATAGCGCATCAACTATCTCCCCATTTCTAAAAAACTTCCTATAATATGAACCTACTTCACGCGACTATTCCAATTCTATGATTAATTCATAAAAAAACGGACCTAGATTACTGATTTTATTAAGCGTTTTCTCAAATGGTTGAAGAGAGAGAAAGTTTTTTAGAAAATGGTTACATGCAAATGGGGAAGAAGAAGGGATCCATGGATGGACAATATTTAGTACAAAAAGGCCTATTTGTGAAATTATTTTCCCAAATAGTGCATTTTTATATTTTTGTATTTTTTCCTTTTCCCCATATATATAAATATATATGTGTATATATATATATATATGTGTATATATATATATATATAATTAATGTGGTAGAGACAGACATAGGAGATCGAAAGTGGCCCAGCCAAGTTTACAAATATATATATATATATGTATATATAAACTTAAAAAAGAAGAAGAAGAAGAAGAATGAATATATGATATGTATATCTCCTAGACAAATCTTAATAAAATTTTAGATTCGACTCTCTGCAGCTGCATGATCTAGCATCTATACTGTTATGGCATATGTGAAGGTTTATATCTTGAAAGCTCCTCATTCGAGATAATAGCCTTATAATTTGCAAGCTCTCAACAGTTAAGAAGAGTAAAGCATGTTTTGAAAGTTAAGGTTTACTTTCACGTGTTCAACACTTCCAAAAGATGAAGAAACAATTTTTTCCAGATATATTGGTTAAGATATATACCTTGAATTTCTACGAGATTCAGGTTTTAATTATGTTGCGGCGGCTATGAGCAAAGTTTTAGCATGGTAAAATGTCTATTCTCGATTGAACAAAGTAGGCCGTGATTCAATTCAATTGAAGTGGGTTTTTCATTCAACAAAAGCCTGTGTATCTAACAATCTTTTAGTCATTTGTTGACTAAGTTTCTTAGATCATGGTGGTTTACCATGTTAATACTGACAAATCTGATTTGCATGGTTGACTCAAATATATGAGATAATCAAAATTTAAAAAGATAAAATTGGATTTAATTATGGTTTAATAAAAAATAAATCAAGATTAAAACAGGCTAATTTTATAATCAAATTAAATTAAATTGTGAAAATCTATTTGGATTTAATAATACCTACCACTGCAACTTCAGAAATATGCTATTATAGCGTATTGGGTTGAAAAAAATTGTGAGAAATCTTCTAGAACTTGATAGTGACTACCTAATCCTTGTATTTGTGTTGCTACATTATTGGATTTCTTCCGATCTTGTTGCTCGTGATGATTTACTCTGGTTTTTGGAATTTCCTCGGTAAAATCTGCGTCCCCAATTATTTCTTCCATCTCTTTACTCGTTAATTTCTTGTTACTGTTTGTTGATATGTAATTTTGTCCGAATCGCATCATGACATCCGATATGAGGAGGAGGAAAACAAAACCAATATAACAATTGTCGGGATATCACTTGTAATCGAAAAGTTCCCTTTGTTTTTCCTCTCGAACAACCACAAATTTTTTTTATTTGGTTTGGTTTGGAAAATCAGTACTAAGGAATTTTCCCATCACAAGTAAAATATTACTTTAATCATCAATACGGTTCCGTTTGGTTTATTTGGTTTATCCCTCTTGAATAATTATGAATGGAAACTATATTGGTGGGAAAAACAAAAAAAAATTCAATTTCTATTATTTAGTTTAGTTTAGTTCGATTTGATTCAATTTAATATGTAAATTGATTTAAGTTGGTTAGAACCTTGAATTAATATACTTTATGTAAAATTTAATATTAGAATATAAATTTATTCCACAAGAAAAAGCATGGCATCATGAAGAAGACGTTACCCAATGATTGTTGATTTAATTAAGGACGATTGAAATGAGAACAAAAAGAGAAGAAATAAGAGATCTAAAATAAAGCGGATTGAATTGTGAAAGTACTTTTATTATTAAGGTAAAATTCACCATTTGGTTGAATGTATCAATCGTTCAATTAGTAGTAGTTGTTTTGTTTTTTTTTTCCCCTTTTTCCTCCTTTGAAAATCGGATATAGGATGCACTGAAACACCGTACTTCTACTATGATTATCCCTGGAAATGTCTTCCCTACCATTGGATATCTGATACACATAACGCGAGTGATTATGTCATGACTCCCACTTCAGTATGAGCATAAGCATTCATTTTTTTGGCACTTACACGATATAATCTCAAATTTTAAATCCCGTATCGCTGCCACAAAATTATCGCTACTACGAGTCTTAAAGATGACAATTTGTACTAGTGTCATGTTTGTGTCTCTATTTTATATCAAATTCATATCAACATTTAAACTACATGAAATTGGATAGAGATTATAAGTTGAGTTACTCATGTTATTTAGCTTACTAATCATGTCTTTATATCATGTGTCTTGTTGACTTCTTATAATTGTTTTCATAATCGAGATATGATTGTATTCATATTACCGTATCTGATAAGTAATTATCAACCCTTTACCAATCGTGCAACATTTTTTCCACTCCCATAATCCCATTAGTTTTAGAAATATACAATTACCAATTATAAATAATACAGATAGATGACTGATATTATTCTTTTCAAATAGTAAGTAATTATAATAGATTACTTTTACTGAAGTAATGATGATAGCAGCATGATAATAGTATGGTGATGGTTGTAACTTTATTGCTAGTATTGTATTAATTGTGGTAACAATGTTGGTAGCAGTGGCAATTGTGATAGTAAGGTTGAGGTGGTGGTTATTAGTGCTGAGGTGACGGTGGCCGTGAGATAGTGTCAATAGGGGTGGTTGCGATGGTGGGTGGTAGTGATGACTAAAAGAAGTATTAATTTTAGGCTTTACTTATTAAGATTTTATGTTGACATATTTTAAGATTTTCTTACCACAGATGGAATCAACAGATTTTCTAGATTTGTGGAGTTTGTATACAGCATGTAATATAACATATCCAACGTCTCAAAATATGTAAACCAATGACCACGGAAATAACTTTGATAGGGAGTAGGTTATCACGTTTAAAAATATGGGTTTTTTTACAATTACTTTTAACTTATGATGGAGTTAATTTCGCTATATCCATTATTAATGAAAAGGAAAAAAAAAATTGAAAAATAAAGATAATGAAACTACAATTGTCGGGCATAAATAATTGGCCCTAGGGCAAATTTCAATGGGATTAGGCAAAAGATCTGCCTAACATGTATATAATTATGCCAATTGAAACATGTCATGGCGTCAATTTAATCAACTATTATGATGGGTCTGGCCCAATGGATACGTCGGCCAAACCTTGAACCCATTAACTATATTATCCGCATTTCTTTTTTTTCCTCAATAAATTGTAAATATATTTCATATGCATGGATCTTCTCCGATTTTAGATGATAACAATAGAAGAGAAAGATTCAAACTTAATTCAACCCATTGAAAACCCAACATTTATACCATTAGATTATAAGGACTTTAACAACTTTTCTAATCATAATATTAAACATTTAGATCCCAAAATCTATTTGAAAGTATTCACTATTTTTTATGATTATTTTACTATTTAATTCTATAATCTCTTTCTTAATTTTAGTATTTTTCTTATATTCAACCTAAGTATAAAATAATAAAACATGGCTTAAAGGCTTGTTTTCCAAAAATTTGAGGATATAAATGCTGAATTTCAAAAATTTAAGAAGGTTATGACTTTTTACTAATCATTCTTCCCTCTCCCTCCTTGCTTATATACATACTAGAACAAGACCTCGCCTTAACCTTAACTACAGCATTTTCATTCTTTTTATCATAAAAATTAAAATCATATATTATATATGATTACTTATATAAATAATAAAAATATAATAAATATATATAACTGGATTACACTATTAACATAAACAAACTACTTACAATTCACAACATCTCACAATAAAACCATGCAACGAGAGATGGAAGCAATTTTATGAGACTCAGAAAACTGAACTTATTTTCTTATAGTCTAATGTTAGAATTATACATATAATGTTTTGTTTTTTCTGATAAATTTTTGGGAGAATCAAGATTTAATTTTTTCTACTGGGAGAAAAATGAAAAATAAGCCCATCGTGTATTTTATTTCGAGATGAACGTCAAGACCGTTGTACTTTAGTAACATCATCACTAGTTTTTTGTCAAGATATAGTAGAGTGTAAATCCTTTCTCCTTTAAGTTATAACATAATTAGAAACAAAAAATTTCGAAATAGACATTATTACGCCATATGATTAATCCATTTGCAGTGCAAATGTGCCTCGAATCAGTGTGATAATGAAAAAATTGATTGATAAGAATATTAAAAAGGTTTTTATGGCTTTATAGATAAATATCAAAATTGAACATGAAATGCAATGTAAATCAATAAAGTTAAAGTTGAAAAAGTATATTATTTATAATTCATATATTTAAAGTTTTCAAATAAGGAAAGAAACATAAATGCATCAACTACCATGATTCGAGAATGATTTCTATTTCTAAAGACAATACTCGAACTGATATAAATAACATGCCTAATCCAAATGTAATTGGAGTATGACACAAATCGATAATTAAGTTATACTAATCCATGTTCTTAGAAAAGATACATATTTAGAATAAATTGTTTTTTTTTTTTCAAATAATTAGAAATGAAAAAGAAGCAATTAAACTGTGGAACCACGTCCAGATTCAGAAAATGATTTGCAGAAGTGAAGTTTAATTTATACGACATGACTTATTCATGTATATCATATTATGTAAAACAATTCAGTACAATAAGATTTTCTCATCGTTTAGAGCATGCGAATGGTTTCATATATTTTAATTAGTCCCAGATCTGAACATGATCCATCGACTTTGAGTGAGTACAAGAAAGATGCTTTCCTTTTTTCTTTTTGAAACCAATATAGATGAATATTAGTTTCCCAATGGAGTAGATCAAATCTTAATTCTCTTTCTCCAAGGAAAAAAAAAAAAAAAGTGACACAATATGGCATATTATAAATGCAAATTCTGAAATGGATGTATCATGGCATTACAGGGATGTGCATGATTCAATTTGGTTTGAATTTCACTCCAAATCAAGTCAAATCATGAAAATGTAATTTGGTATTTTATAATATTAAATTAAGCAATTACATGGTTCAGATTATTAATTACCAAACTATAACAGCCCAAATCAGAAATAGCCAACAGTCATACTAACAAATACTATTTGATCAATTTCAACCACTTGATTTAAAAGTTTTTAATTAGAGTTAACATGACATTCATTATATTAATTTTATAAATCAATACAATTCCTCTCTCACAATCCATGTGGGCCTCCCCTCCTTAAACATTCAATATTCTTATCGTTTAACCTTACAATTAAGCCCAATCCATTCTCTATTTCAGTGCGCAATTTGACTTATTATTGCCACTCTTAATAAATAGGTCATCTTAGAAGTATACTATGATCACACCCTAGTAACACTTTCAATGCTTTTCAGACCTCTTCTTTGAACTAAGTCGAAACATACCGAATCTTCCACTTATTGGTGGAGGTTGGCTTTGATATATTTGTAACTCTCTAGACCAAAAGTAACCAATAACCATGCTATCAAACACTAGGAAGCTAGTTTCAACCACGACCCAAAAGTTTATATCTTGTGTTAACATGACATTCACTATATTGGCCTTATAAACTAACAAAACTTCTCTTCCACAATCCACATGGGACTATTTGCATAAGTGGTATCACATGAACCATAAAATTTTGATTCGGTTTAACTTAGTTTAGACATTGAACAATATTTTGCAATATAGAGAGTTGCACTATCATAAGATGTAACCTCATATGAAAATTATTAAACTCATTTAAAAGTAATAAACATTTATAAGGTTAATGAAGTTAAAATTCATATGATTGAAAATTTTCAAATATCTTTAACAATTAATTTTATTCATTAGCATATTGACTCGAAATTTACGCTATATGCAAACTTTATGAATATCTATAAAATTTCTTAAAAGCAATAAATTATTCATTTACAAATGTTTTTTTTTTTTAAAAAATCCTATTCTTATTCCTAAAAATCAAAGTACTTTACAGTATCAATATTAAAATGACCAGAAGATTTAATGAATAATATTAAAACAGCGAAACGGATTACTTCAAGCCAAAGTAGACTAAAAAAAAGTCTTTATTAACATTATTATGTTCTCCTTAACTCTTTATATGCAAAAAGTTATACCTTTCCAGCCAATTTGCAATTGAATAATTAGAATTACACTTTTGAATTCATGGCTTTCGGTTAATTTTGATGGCCTTTGAATGGCTTTAGTAAGCTTCTGATCTCTTCTGTTTCTGATTCATCTACATCTAAATGGTTTCCTCTTCTATTTTTTATAATCTAAATGCTCTATAAACTTTAAGTTTAACTCATCTGTGTCATTGTTTCATTCCTATACTATTTAAGAGAAAATTAAAAATAATCCTCATAAACTTCATCTTAAGTGTTGATTTACCCCCTAAACTTTTAAATGTTGCATATTAACTCCATAAATTTTTTTTAAATTAGTAACATAAAGGACATTTCTATTTTTAGTTCAAAAAGACCATATTATGGTCAAACTTTACGCAATTTTAAAATACACTTTCATAAGTTCAAGAAGTACTTTTACACTAAGATCAAAATTTAGGTGAGTTATTTGCAATCTATAATGATTATTTGTCAATTTATCAAAATTTAAAAAAGTAATGTACAATATTTGAAAGTTTAAGGAGATAAATGTGTTAGAGTTGTGAAGACTATTTAATATACACGTGTACAAATTCATCACAACTATAATATAATATAATGATATTTAGTTAGAGTTAGTTTTAGTTAGTTAGGCTATAGTCAGTATCTATTAATTAATTTGTTAGTTTTCAATTTGTACCAATCTGTATAAGTAGTTTTGCTGCATCACTTTCAAATCGAACTTTTCTTTCTCTAGTTTCTTACACTGAATTTTCTTGCTTGATACACGAGAGATCAGATCTAAAAACTTTGTTTAGCTACACAACCAACATGGTATTAGAGTAAAACTACGAAGAAATAGTCATCACTAGTAGTTCCTACATGAACATAATTAAAAATGTGTGATTTCTAAATAGTTACTGCAGTTTAGGTGCTTATCCAAAGTACTGAATCAAATATAAGCAATCAATTGGAGCTTGCTATAAGTAATCCGTATTATCTGTTAGGATCTAACAACCTTAGGATGTCCATCGGAAATCTTATATTCAATAGAAATAACTATATTCCTTGGAGTAAGTTGATCAAGCTCGATCTTGGAGCAAAAATGAAAATGGATCGATTCAAAAGCCAAAAGCTAATTCACCCAATCTTATTAAGTGGAATAGATCTGATTATATAGTCAAATGTTGGTTACTCAATTCCATGTGTAACAACTTGGCTCAAAATTTCTTGTATGTGAAATTTGCCAAGGAGCTTTAGACGAAAGTAAAGGAATAGTATGGAGTTACTAATGGCCCTCTAATATTCCAAATTCAACATAAGATCACTAACCAGAAACAGCAAAATCATTCAATTAGTGTGTATTTTAACATACTAAGAAGAGTTGAGATGAGCTTCAAGAGTTACATGCGATGCCGGTGTGTGAATGTGGATGCTTAGAATATTACACCTGTACGTTTAAAGAAAAGATGAATGATTACGATGCACATAACACACTAATTCAATTCTTGATGGGACTTAACAAAGCTTATGAGACACTGCAAAACCAGATTCTATCAATGGAGCCTCTACCATTTGTTAATCAAGCCTACTATTTGGTCCAATAGGTAAAAAAAAACAAAGGTAA
Source organism: Lumnitzera racemosa (assembly GCA_024138005.1). NCBI lineage: Eukaryota > Viridiplantae > Streptophyta > Magnoliopsida > Myrtales > Combretaceae > Lumnitzera > Lumnitzera racemosa. The sequence goes on from JAMXBC010000010.1 coordinate 8,681,259, forward strand.
GTAATAGGTATGATTAATTTAGATGTAGAAATCACTAGTTTTGCTACTAATAAAGGAAATTCATCAATCATAAAGAGTTTTTCATATAAATGAAAGCAAAAAAGGTCAATAACTTGCAAATATTGTAAGGCTAAAAGTCATTCAGTAGATAGTTTCTTTCAACTGTTTGGTTATCTAAAGTGGTTCTAAGGGAAAAAAGGCACCAGTCAGAGGACAACAAAATGTGCAAGCTAATGCTTCTCAAGTTAGCATAGACGCACCTTTTGATGAACACTCATGTTTGAATGTTGAATCAAAGAAAGTTTTTAATAAGGATCCAGCCTTGGCATTATTCAAAGAGATGGAGAAGATTATGACAAAGTAAGCCAATGATACATGTCCTACAATAGTAAATGTTGTGTATGACTTGTGAACATGTATCTTCTTTGTGTTTGAGTACTAATAGTAATAATTTGGCTCTTTAGATAGTCGATATAAGTGTTTCACATCACATTACACCCTGTAAACATCTGTTATATGATGTTATTCATTTGCAACAATCCACAATTGTTAAACTACCAAATGGCTTCACTCTATCTATTGACGTGATGGGAAAAGTTCAGCTAACCAACTCATTAACCATTGCCAATGTTCTTCTTGTTCCACAGTTCACATATAGTCTTCTTTCTGTTAGTAAGCTTATTGGTGAACATTCATTACAAGTTATTTTTTAGTTGGAATCTTGTAAATTTCAAGACTCGGCTTCTAGTAAAGTTGTGGTATCAACAGTTGCAACACATGGACTTTATGTACTTAGTTCAACAATCAATTTTAGTGTTGATGTTCCCCATCTTTCTAGCAATGCTATGTAACATCCAGTAAGTAATCATACTACTATTGATCTTAGTCTTATTCATAATGGTCTAAGACATATTGTAGTATATGACTTTACTCAAGCAACTTGAACTTTTTTAATGCATCATAAGTACCAAGTTTCTAGTATACTTGACAGGTTCGTAAACCACTCCAAAAGTTGTTAAAATAGATAATGGTAGTAAGTTTTTGTCCAAAGATTGTTAGTTGCTTTTTAGCAAACTAAGTATCACTCACCAACATACAATTCCCTACACTCCTTAGCAAAATGGAAGAGTTAAGTGAAAACACTATCACTTACTTGACACCACTAGAGCTTTGCGCATTTTTACTAACCTTCCAAAAGATTTTTGGGGTGAGTTTGTTCTAATAACCACTTTTCTTGTTAATTTGATTCCCATGTCTAATATTGGATAGAAGACACCATTTGAAAAGTTATTTCATAAACCTCCACCGTATGAAAAGCTACAAGTGATGGGGTGTTTATGTTATATTGCTAAGGCTCCATACAAGTTAGATAAATTTGAACTTCAAGGAGTTAAGTGTATGTTTCTAGGATATTCTACTGGTCAGAAAAGGTATCGAGTCTATAATCTTGATACAAAGCAAGTCCTTGTGGCTAAAGATATCTTTTCTTTTCTTTAGCACATCTTTCCATATAAACATAATACTCCTAAAGTTGGTTCTGATAGTGTTGATTCTACTACTAAGACATTTGTTTCATTTGAAACTAGTAGAGAATTTCCTTTTGATACTTCCTTTGCATAGAATAATCAGGGTGATTCTTCTTCCCATGGTTCTACAAGAAGTTCAGGTCTTATGTCTAATCCTTCTGTTGGTGTCTCACTTCCATCTCCTATTAGTGTTCGTCGATCACATAGAGTTAGGAAATTTCCATCTTGGTTAGAGGATTATGTGCATTTAGCCAGTACTGTAACTATTGATTTACCATCTACTTTGATCCTTAACCTTTCTCCTATTTCTCATCCTACTACATACCTACTGTTTGATGTTCATTCTCTTGACTATTTTCCACTTGATTTTAATATTTCAATTGCTAATGTGTTAGCTATTAAAGAGCAAAAAAAAATTACTCTCAAGCAATTAAACATAAAGAATGGTTTAAGAATTACATGCTTTAAAATCAAATGATACTTGGGACCTAATTTTGTTACCTCCTCATAAAAATGCGATTGGTTATAAGTGGATTTATAAAGTTAAATATCGACCGGATGGTAGTGTAGAAAGATATAAAGCTCGACTTGTTGCTGAGGGCTTTACTCAAATTAAAGGTCAAGATTTTCACGGCACTTTTGTACCTATTGTTAAGCTCAATACTATTCTCATTCTTATTCCTATTGCAGTGACTTCTTCTTAGTCCATTTATCAGGTGGATGTCAATAATGCATTCCTTCATGGATATCTAGATGAAGAAATATATATGACACCACCTGAGGGGTATAATGTTGCTCATCCAAATTAGGTTTGTCATTTTAAGCGATCTTTATATGGTCTTCGTCAAGCTTCTAAACATTGGAACATGGAAGTTTCTAAATTTCTTGTTTCATTTGGCTTTGTTCAATTAGTCTATGATACTTCTCTATTTACGAAGTGTACATCTTTTATTGCTGTATTGGTGTATGTAGACGATATTTTAATCATAAGGTCTAATGATGCATTGATTGTCGATTTGAAAAGTCATTTAGATTAATGATTTACTATTAAGGACCTTGGTTTAACACGGTATTTCCTTGGTTTCTAGAAGAAGCTGATCTCACTGTTGCTAAATTAGCTAAGACACTACTGCTTAGTGGAATAAAATTTGATATTGACTCTGGAGATTTGTTACCTGATACGTTAGCATACAGGTGCCTTGTTGGTCAGTTATTGTATTTCAATATCACTTGGCTATATATCAACTTTGCTGTTCATTTTCTTAGCAAATTCATGTCCAAGCCTCGTCTTCCTCATATGCAAGCTACACTCCATGTCCTTCAATAGCTTAAAGGTACATTATCACTTGGTTTGTTTTATCCATGTCAGAATAATCTCAGGTTACATGGCTTTTCTAACTCTAATTGGACTACGAATGTTGTTGATCGCAAGTCCACTAGTGGATATTGTATTTTACTAGGGTCTGCACTTGTTTCTTAGAAGTCAAAAAAACAACCTACTATTTCCGTTTCGTCCATCGAACCAAAGTACTGCAGTCTTACTTTAGTAGTGTAGACACCTAATTTTTGCCCCTCCGTAATCCTAATTTTTTATTTTTTTTATTTATTTTTTTTTACAAAAAAGGTCCTAATTCAAAAATAAAAAACAATAAAAATGAAAGATAAAAATAAACATAAAAAAGATTTTGTATATTTTTAGGAAGTAAATTATTTTAAAGTCATTCGTTTTAGTTTAGCTTAATTCAATAAAATAATCATTGTAGAGAGTCACGTGGTTTAAACACAACTTAATTGTACTGAATGTCAAGGCACAGGCTAACAGCTTAACGAATAAGCGTTGGAGTATTGGATTGAATTTAATTTGAGATCGTAGGTTTGAGGCTCACTAGGCATTCATATCTTTTATTTTTCTATTTTTTTACAAAAGTAAGAGAAATAAACAGGATTCATATGTAATTAAAATCATTTGCATCTAGTTTGATTTTATTAAATCGGATTTGAATTAATTTGGATCTAATTTAATCATTATCAAATCAAATAAATAGATATGATTTGATTTGGACCTTAAAAACACACATACACGTGCATAAAAAAAAAAAAGGAGACACAGTAGAAAAAAGACTACCTTGACACAGCAATAATTCAACGAATAAACACAGTCCCACAAACAGCCCACTGTTATAATACCCTTCAAGACTGCGTACGTCCAACGACTACTACTGCAGAATTCTTCAACACGACCAAGCGAACAGCAGCAACACCAAGTGAACAGCAGCACAGTGAACAGCAGCGAACAAGACAGCAGCATAATAGACAACAGCGAACAGGATAGCAGCAAGGCGGACAACAACGAATGGGATAGCAGCACGAAAGACAGCAGCGAACAGGATAGCAGTAGGGTGGACAGCAATAAACAAGACAGCAACAAGGCGGACAGCAGCGACATCGAACATCATCCCAATGCCACGAACAATGACTCCAGTACACATTCCAATTGCAACTAGCCCCATCCGTCAATAGCAGCACACATCAAACACGTACGTTGCTCCCCACACTTACATAATCCACATACCGATCATCCGCACTGATCACTACAACTGCACAAACCGCCAATCACCAACAAAATCTGCACGATAGCACTTTGCAGCAACTACGTACGTTGGAGACAGTAACCCCGCAATCAAGTTCGGTTTCTATTCAAATTTTTTCTGATTTATTATATTATTATTTTTTTAGGACTTTAATGGTTTAATATGGTATATATATGTGTGTATATTAGTGTAAGGTATTTTTTTAGTATTAGTTTTCTTTACAATATATATTAGATACATTATATTAATTTAAGTGAATATTTATTTAATAAGTGGACATAAACATTAGATTAGGAACCGTTAAGATTGATTTTTTATTACACATATATGTTATTATATTAATTATACTTTAGTAGTTAACATAATATATGATATATGTATATGTTAGTTCAGGAGTTTTAGTATTAGTTCTTATACCAGTGTATCATATGGAATTAATATATTTTAATAGATAGTCGTATATATTAGTTTAGGGATTGTTAGCATTAGTCATATCTTAAGATTTGGTTTATCGCGTAGAAAGTTGTTTTTTTAAATAAAAATTAATAAAAGACCCTTTTTTAAAAAATAGGATTGTTAGAGTATTTTTTTTAAATAAAAAATAAAAACACTCAAGAGTTAGAATCGTTTAAATTTTTTTAAAACTAAATCAACTAAAACGTAAACTCAATCGGTTTTCAAAAATTAAAATCAATCAACATACTAAGATTTTATGAAAGAACTATGATCGTCTGATCCCGACTAGCGGATACATAGGCACTTTCAGGACGACGATAAAATATATAAAAACTTAGGTCCTTTTTTTTCTCTCTTTTGATTTTATTTATTTATTTATTTTTTAAATATTATAATTAGAAGAATAATCCTAATTTCGGTAAATAGATAGTAGTACCCGTTAGGGTTTAATAGGTTAGCCCCCGAATTCAGAACCCTCTGGTTCTTCATTTAAAATTGAAATTAAAGACTAATAGCCAAAATCGTAATCAATCCACCCAATTGATTACGGTTTCTTTTTCTTTTTCCAACTTCGGTCGGGTGGCGACTCCAAAAATAATTTTCAATATAAAACTAGAATTTCTCAATTTTTTTAATTAAGGATTAATATTAAATAGGTTAAGGTTTAGTATTAATCAGAAAATGAAAAAACCAATTTTTAAATAAGAAATTAAAAAATCAAGCTCAACAAGTAGCTAAAGAGGTTTTGTGAACTTTGTATATCTTTCATGATTTACAAATTTCTATTGCTAATCCAATTCCTTTAAAGTGTGACAATCTTTCTACTATTCTTATTGCAAATAATCCTTGTCTCCACACTCAAACCAAACATATTGATATTGCCATATACTTTGTCCAAAGCCATATTTCATCTAAGTTGCTTTCAATTGAGTTTGTTTCTTCACAGGAGCAAATTGCTGATATATACACCAAAGCTCTTCCCGAATCTCTATTTTTATAGTTATGATCCAAGTTCACAATATGCTCCACGTGGCTTTCATACAAAGCCTTATATAAATTATATTGTGTAGAGGATTCTGTTTCAAGCATGTCCCATTTAATTACATGCACAAATCTAAATTAAAAATTAATATATAATTGTCAAAATTTATTCTAACTATCTATATGTTTGCATATGATTGGTGGAAATACGTTTGAAATAAAATTTGAGCATAATAAATAATATATTTCTCTTATAAGTATACATATAACTCATAAGTGGCATCTTACGAAATTTTATTTTATTAGAGCCCCAATGCTTAATAAACTTTCGAACTTTGTCTGCATCTGCAGTGTGGCTCCTAATGGATGAAAATGTGCAATACTTTCTTTCAATTTCGAATAATTGCTCGTAATTATTAAGAAATTATCCAAACAATCGAAATTAATTTATCGAGAAATGCATTAAGTGTATGACTTATTTGCTGCATAGTACAAACTAGGAAACATCTGCTAAGTGCTACCATGCGACACCACAAATAATTTATTTCAAGAATAAATGGAAAAAGGAAAGGTAATGGGGAAGGCATAAAACATCCCAAAATGTTCTGTAATAAATGCTTATGGAACACCATTTTCGTTAAGATGATATGCCATTGACAAGATTTGTGAATTAATTTGAATAGAAAGTGTAAAGCAGTACTTGCTGCATTGTTGGAGTAGGCGAGGAAAAAAGGTCACCTTAATAGGAACCTTTACGAGTAAATGTTACTATTAACGGCTCTCTTTATATATTTTTTAAGAGTTTTAGCCATTGTTTGGTTCATTTTTCTCTTTTTTTTTAATGTGGTTTTCATGTTTACTCAAAAATATACACTTAATGCATTTCTCGATAAATTTCATATATATATATATATATATCAATTAAAACTAAATACCCAATAAATATCTAAAAAGTTTAATTTATTTACCATTTACTTTATTTATATTCATGATACCAATTGAAATAATCTTCAATATATAAAATATGTTTTTTAAAATTTTCTCTAAAAGTAAGTGAATTTTTATTTTTTATTTCTAATACTTTAATCACTACTTTCATAATAACTATAATATATAAATAGATATTAATTAGATAGTTTTCTAAACACCAAATTTTAAATATATATATATGTAGGATATAATAGAGTTAAGATTAAAAAAAAAATCTGAATAAGATCTTAAAATAAAATTTTTACGCTTGCTAGCTTTGACTGCACAAAATGAAATAGTTAGCTTATTTGATTATTTCTTAGTACACGGATAACAACACCGTTAACATTTTCCATATACATATACTGAAACTGTCGATCTCGACATGTTCTAGGACAAGACGTGTTAATATTTTCCTGGCTTCTTTTTGTTGCAATTGGGTTGTTACCCAATGAAATGGTGTGAAACGAAAAGACTTATCTACGGAGGTTTCTCTTTCTTGATCATGAATCACTATCAGTGTTGGCATTATTGGAGAAAAGTAAATACGAACGACAATGTGACACAAAATGCATGCCTGAGTTTGCAAGTTACGCCAACCGGGCAAATTCAAATCGACAAAGGTGGCATTGATTGCACCAATCAACATCATCTTTAAGCGTGAATCCCTGTGAATTGTGATGGGTCTATTCTTGCTAACAGCACTGCCCTACACACCAGCTGGATATATTGTTCATTCCAGCTTCCCTTCACAGACCTTTCTCGTTTGTACATCCTTTTGCTACAACAAGAGAAGCATAGAGCAATTAATCAATGAGGTTATCCTAACATCATTATAGTTTAATTGCATGAGACTGATCTTTCAACACAACAAATCAAATTCAATTTCCCCTAGTCCAAAATAGTGAGTTTCATTTATCACATACTAAAGTAATTGTATATACTTACAACCTTGTAAATTGCATAAGCTTATAACCATGTAAAGTATGTCTAATTAGAAAATATTGCACGAAATAACATCATAGCAATGTCAGAAGAGTTAAAAAGATGTTTAAAAGAGGCTAATGGCAAAGTTGTAAATATGAAAATTTTGGGTTTTTCTATTGATGGGCCAAGCTGGAAATTGATCAAACCGAGGACTCAAGAAAGATATAGCAAACATCATAGGGAAGTTAGCCCAATATATATGTTGATACGCTACGAGGTCGACACAACCTAAAGCTCATAATGCACGGCAACTAATATAAACAATAAGGTGTTTAAGGTTTTGGGTTTTAATATTGGAAACAGGTAATATGGATACGGATGGGAATAGGAGGACATTACGCACTAACTACAAACTCGAACTGGGTTTGGATTGAAATTGGGTTTGATGTAACACGCTAACACTAAATCAATGCTATAGGTTCAATTGGAAGAATAGATATCACACACCATCTTCCCAAATGAAGCTCACCACTCCCTAACTATAAGTAATTGCAGGTAAGCTAAAACCCTAAAGGTAGCCCACAAGGGAAAAACGATAAAATAATATTATATTGTACAAAACTATGCAATCCATGTAGAAGGTTGGGACAAGGTCTCATACAAGTTGGATTGGTGTAGGTCAGGTTCGACTTGAAATAAGTCTACACTGGATGGAGTAGCTTAGGATAGAAGCATGGAGGTTCTTGTGTGCTTGGTCGAGCTTCCTAATAGGTCAACCTGTAGTCATCAAGCTCAAGAGTAGGCCAACGTATGAGACTGAGCAGAGAAGCGGGTAGGACAATTAGAGCTCGAGCTAGAAGAAGTTGTCCGAGCTATTTTGATACAGTGCGAGTTAGTGTTCAAGCTTCAGTTTGGGCTCAAGGGTTCCGAGCTAGTCCTTTGGCCTAGAACCTCAGGTGGATGGAGCTCGGGTTCACTGAAGGTCGGCAAAACTTGTAATTCTTTTGACCTTGCCGACCTAGTTTCTCCCTTAAACTCCATTGTCTTCTATTATGTCGAGCAAGTGGAGAACGGTTCGAATTGAATCTACAGGAGGTCAGTTGATGCTAGGAGGAAGTGGGGAGCCGATTTCTATCATATGTCATCCCTATGATATTGATGTCGAACCAATAGTGATTTGGAGAGTCTAGAATATTATTATCTTGAAAGAGGATCCATTTATAATGTCTTAACGATTTCATTTAGGCGAGATTTGTTTATATATTTATTCTTGGGCTAGTCATATTTTTCCCTTGTCAAAGCCATTTTTATCATGTTTATATAAAACCCATTTAATCTTATATATTTTCAATAATCAATACAATGTAGGAGTGATTTTCAGCCAATACTCCATATGGATGCTTGTTATATTCTATATAAAAACTCTTGTAGATAATGCAATCATTTTATATATATATAAATTTGGATTTCTCACAGTTGGATACTTCTCTTTAATTTTGTATATTCATGAAATTTACATATTTACTATCAAAATTAATAATTATTATATAAATATAAAATAAATAAATAAAATATTGTTGAGCTAAATTTGAATAGATATCTACAGGGGAACCATGTGAATAAATTCGATTAAAGTGTGCTCGATAACAAAAATTTTTATGGATCAAAACCCCTTTATTTTCTTAAAAAAAAAAAAATTCATATACGATAATCTATTATCATGTTAACTAGTGAAGCCTTCAGCAAAAACCTGTCACTCACGGCATCATCCCTATGTAAGCGTGTGAAAAGCTATAAATTAAAGTATAGTTGGAAAAGAGAGTGGGTGTAAGTGTAAGGTAGCACAAAACACACGCAGTAAAAGCTGAACAGAAGAAGAAAGAAACGAAGAGGACATCGTCCCTTTTCCTTTGTTGTCTTGGTGCTTTCACTTGTAATTTCTGGTTTTGGTACCAAATCGCATTGGATCACGAGCTTGCATGTTGTAGACAGAACAGAGAGGCGAACGACAATCATAGCTATTGCATTCACTTCTGTAACATATCTAGCAAAGTGGGAAAAAAAAAAAAATGAGCATAATTGGTGGATCCTTAATGTTAATTCATGCCTCTTCCATGGTCTTATCGGTGAAATCATATATAGTCGGTCACTTGAATATTGAAATAATTATAGAAATTAACACAACAAAAAAATTCGACGGAGAACGGCCGTTCCAATAATCCAGGCTGTGCCGATCATTTTATGGTGGGCCTTTCTTCACATAACCTAAAAAGCAATCGAAGCATCATCTACAGTAAATTCCATGCAACACAATACTTTCAAAAGAAGTCAAGGTAGTTTTTCACATAAATTGCCAAATCAAAACCACCCTTTGGAAATAATATCCAAATCATGGTTTTAGAAAGGTCTCATTGGAGATTACACGCTACAGTGAATTCCACGCAGCACTATATTTTAACGTATATTTATATAGACGTGATGCCTAGCTATAATGGTATACATAGATTTTAAAATAACTATCATTTATATTTGTATATACTATTATATATTTAAATTCTGCTGTTACTTATTGGTCATCTGCATATACACGCAATCGATAGAGAAAGTGGTAATTGTTTGGCTTGTAATTGTAGGGAATGAGAAGTAAAGTACAATAATGGAGTTAGTGATGCCTTGGCACCACCATATAAAAAATGTGGCTTTATGAAATATGGGCTGCCCCAGCTGTAAAAAGTAATCCCTGATGGGCTCGGATTGTGAGAGCTTAGTTTGGAGGGTGAATAAAATCTTTTTGATTTTTTAAGGTTCATTAATCGGCAACTTCTCAAGAAAACAAATGTAGGAATATTAGCACCCGCAACATCCCTCATTACGGGTACTCAAAAAACAGTAAATAATTAAGTAAATATATTACTTATATGATTTATATTAAAAAGGTGCAGATTCTATCATTGTGATAGTTATCGTTCATCAATAAAGAGTCAATACATATCCTTATAAAATTATTCGAATAATTTCTCTATATTCCATTGGTTATAGATTCCATTTCACTTCTCCAAATGATGTCCCATATATATATATATACATTATTACACATATTACCATAATAACTTTAAATATGTGAGACACCAAACCAGTTTTCCTCTTCGGATAATAGATAATTAACGAGTGCTCTCTCGAACGTGTTAATATCTTTCATCCTATTATTTTATCTTGTTCAATATGTAGTAGCTACCAACATTGTATTTCTTTTGGGTAAATCGCAGACACTTTTCCTTATATTTACTCATTGTGTACTTTAACTCTTACGTTGTTAAAATTGAGTTTTTCAGGTCCTAAATCTTCAAAAAAAATTAATGTTTTTAGACCCCTATGTGACTATAATGTCCCTAAAAATAATAAAAACTGTTTTTTTTCTTTAATTTAAGAACTTTTCAATTATTTTACAATATTAGGTAATTTGGGTTATGGTTCTTCCAAAACCCGTGTTAAAGACAATAAAAATTGAACAAATACTTGTGAAATCATGAGCTGAACAAAGATATTAATATAACAGATTGTATTTTTTTTTTTTCCCTTACCTTAATTACTAGCTGTGACATGAAAACATTTATTAGGAGAAAAGGGGTAAATTATAAATTAGATCCTTTTATATTTACTTTACCAGAATTCAATTACTTTATATTTGAAATTTAGCATTTTAGGCAACCAAGCATTAAAAAAGAAAAAAAAATGTATTTTTAAACCTTATTTTATTATTTTACCTTGAAATTCCACTCCGAGCTCACAATCTTGATGTGGGATTCTAATCCCATAACTTGCAACTGGGATTGTGACATTGTACCGAATTATTTGTTAACGATCTTCACACAAATGCTGCCTATAGAAAAGCGTTCTTTCCCTATTACTGCAGTCCTTTTTTATATCTTACTACTAAAAACTCTCGGTGAATTCATGTTTTGGGTGCTGGAAGGTTTGATTTCTACCGTCTAATTCAGTAAAATGAAGTGACACATAGAAAGAAGTTTCCAGCCTAAGGATAAAGCTACAACTTTTAGATACCCTTCCATTTGTGTCCCTCGGTTTCTATTGAGACATAGAGGTCACTTGCTGCATTGCGGTTGATAAAATTAAATTGTGCCTATTTTATACAAGATTCTATATTACTTTTATAAGCTTTTTAGTGTAATTTTAGTATAAATTGGTAGTTTATTTATTAATATTTTATTTTAGCATTTTATTATACTAGTTTATATATATTTACATTCTTTATAGGAAAAATGTGTCGAAGTTGAAAAATATACATATTATGATAAAGGCACACAAAATTGCAAGGAGAAGGAAATTAAAGCAAGAGCTCTACATGCACACACCAAAGTCATGGTGTTACCAATATAGAACATGTACATGCAATAATTTATCTAACATACCATATATTCATCAAATGTCAAGCAGTATATCTTTTATTCCATACCAAAATTGAAACATAGAATGATCACATGCAAAAACTATCACAATGATTCTAGGGTGTAGTCATTTTATATTATTTTTGGAAAGAATTAAATCCATTTAAGAAAGATATTTAATTGTATCTTGCAAGCCCACTATTATATGAGATCCCTTGGAATATAAATAATAGGCCTTGTAATAGAATAGATAAGTAGAAAAGTTGGAAGAGTAGAATAGATTTTTCTTTCATTTACTAGCTTAGGGTTTAGAGAGTAGTTTTATTTTCATTTCAGGATTTCAACATCAGAAATAATAAAAAGCGATGTTTGATCTTGAATCAAAGACTGGAAATCTTGAGCAGGTCATTTCATTCCTTTTAATTTAATAAATTCTTAATTTAGATATTGCTTACCTATTATTTCTTGTTTGACCAGTCACATGCGAAAGCGACAAAGTCGTAATGGTATCATCGTACAAACCATTCTAAGATGGAAGCTGATCATACAGCTGTTATCTTAAATTCAATTTACACAAAGTATCAACGACTAACTCAATTCGAAGTAAATAATTTATGAATTAAGTAAATTATCTACCTAAGAAAGTATAAAAATACATATATATTCACTAAAATTCAAATATTACAAATAATGTTTACAAAATTTCATCATACAATATTTCCTAAGCAATACATTATTTACAAATGGAGAATTCTAAAATAAAAGCTATGACCCTAAAACTATCTCTGTTCTTCAGATGTATTTCCTTACTCCCAAAAATTCAGCAGTTACTAGCTTTAAGGTGAATATAGGCTACTTCCTAGCTAGCACTTGCAACAACGCCTATAGGGATATGAGCAACCACATCTCATTAAGTTGAGACAGAGACTCAAAACTATACATTAATTACAAACACAATTACCAACCAAATTAGATAGATACTATGCATGTACAAACAAATATCATCGCACGACGTTGTCTGGTCTGTCATGAGATTAGAAAAATTAGGTCCACTCTAATCTGAGTTAAGGAGTTTCCATTTAATGCAACAGTTCACGACCAAAATTAGACTTGTACAATAGCGACACTGCTCCTCTCGCAACTATCTTCAAACCATTAATTTCACCATTACTACGACCTCCTCACATGTCACTTAGTTCAATTAAGGATGAAGAAGAGACCAATTATACTATCTAACGCTATCTCTTTCGAAGAGGTCGGTATTTGGCTGGAGAATCTTAAGTTTTCCTTAATAGGTTGCTATGCATGTCTGATTTAAAATTTAAAATCATATATTTAATTAGATCCGGTTTTAGGTGTTTAATCATTTCAATAATCACAAAACACAAACACAAGCTAGGACAGCAAATCAAAATCATATCATCAAACTCAGAAACAAACATATGCACATAGTCAACTATCTAACAAGCACAATCAAGTATAATTTCAAGCCTCCGAATACTACAAATTAGTACTCTGAAATACAATAACGTATTAATCCCAATTTACCTGAACTCGTCACTTGCCCATTCGAGATATGACTCGTATAGGCCATCACCATTAATTCTTATAATACAAACGTTGTTTCAATTTTCACATATAGATTGATTTTATCCTGTAACTCTCATTATTATCCTTAATCTAGGGTTTTAGCATACTTAATTATTCAAGTTTTTAAGTCTCTTAAAGTTATTCCTAATTTAGGTTGAATTCCTAATTTAAGCTAAATTCCAATTCAATTTTTAAGTCAGTTTTTAAATTAGATTTTTAACTTAGTTTTCAATTAGGGATTTTATACATAAACCCCATGAAATCATTTCGGCTCATAATATAAAATTAATTGCATAATTTTTAGGTACCATAAATATCATTTTTGGTCTCTAACCAATGTTTTAGTCCGTACGGTACATCTTAATCTGAATTTAGATATTGAATTTACTCTTGATATGAGAAAATTTTACATTTTTCATATAATTATCCTAAATTAAGTTTCCTACCAGATTTATTACCTATTTTTATTGTTAGTATAATATAAATTTTAATCTAATATTTTTCTACTCATTAATTTCTTATACTTATATATTATACATTATCGCTTAATATGTACATAATATACACATCTAATATTCCCTTCACTTCAAATATCATCTCTCAATATCAATTAACATCTCAAAATATCTAAATTCATCCTAAATTAGATTTTATACCTAATTACCCTAAATTACAAAATTAGCTTAAAATATATCATTTTTACCTATTAAATAAATATATACGACATAATTCCCTAATAATTGCATCTAGCACCTTAAATGCTACAAATATCATACTTCATCAAATTTTAACATCCTAAAATATATAATTATGCAATAAATCAGTAATTATGAATTTAATTACCTAATTAGCCCAAAATTACCCATTTTATACATCATTTTAAAGTCTAAAAATCATCTAAAATTTTTGAAAATAGGTTTTTGAAAAATCTCTTCATAACACTATTTTAAATGCTCTAACTAGTCTATACAAAAATTTTGAGCTTAAACCTACACTCCTAAAATCATTTATTTCTAATTCGACTATGCTCGATTTTATACAGTTTCTTAAGCAGTATATATTTCCATATGTAATTAAATCTAATCAATATTTTCCCCTAAATCTACATACAATAAAACATCAGAATAATAAAATTCATAATTTTCTAGATAAAATTAATAATTTACACAAAATCAAGCTAAATTTGGACTCATCCAACTATTGGACTTCCAACCACCAGCGACGGTCCTAAGGGTGTCGGTCAGTCCAAGCGGTGGATGTAAGGTATAGTGGTGGTGCCGGTTCGATTCCATTTGGCTGTAGGTCATGGGTTTAGTCTAAATACCCTAATTGCACAGATTTTTTTCTAATTTTGACCAAAAAAAAAAAAACCCTAAACCTCTATTTTTCAATTCCCTCAAATTTTCTTACTCTCCAAACAGGCCAAATGAATTTCTAATTAAATTTGGATATTTATAGAACTACATAGATATTTTTTTTTCTCATTAATTTGAGTTAATATTGGTCTTATCTTATCCTTTTTTACTTTCTATTTGTTTGATTTTAATTGGTTAATTTTTTTTATTCCATTTCTAAGCTACCATGACCACTTTCTAGACATTTTCTCATTTTTTTATTGATTTTTTTATCAAATATTTATGAATTTTGTTTAATTATTTAGTATTATTTTAACATATTTTGGATATTCTGAGTAATTTTGTGTATTTCTACCTACATGTAAATACATATTTGGTATAAATAAATCCTCCTAAATATTATTTAAGTTATTTTATAATTTTTAGTATGCATATAATTTGTCTTTATTAATTCATTAATTATCGGAACTTATTTTATGCGTTTCCAATTAAAAAAAAGAGGATAATATACATATAATTAAATATTATTTAATTTTATTATTTATTTTTTTAAAACCAAACTTATAAGATCACTTTTACTAATATTTCTAGTTTCATCGCAAAATTTGGGTTGAATTGGACAATTTGTTCGATCACCCTAAATTTTACGAACCAAACCGCAAATAATTTATCGTAGGGCTTACATATGCTTAATTGATATTGCTATTGGATATTTTAAATTATCCGTTTATGGACTGTATGAACTGTTTAGAACCTTTAAGTCTCTAATCACGACAACATGTATTTTGATTATATTGGAATACGTGTTAACTAGGATTAAGTTGTGAAACTTCTTCTCATTGCTTACTATGAACTAGAAAATCTGGATTATGGAGACATAACTCATGTTTTTTAATGCAATTAACGTTTAGGAATGAGAGATAATTAATTTAGTTTATCACTTGTCTAAAGATAGAAAAGATAAACCGATTAATCTTAGGTATTCGCTTGACAAGAAAAAAAAAACTAATGCTTAATTATCTTAAAATTAAACCTATTAAAGGCACATTTGTTATCATAATTGATATTTTAATCATTTGCTTTGCAATTGAATTTTTAAACATATTGAATATCTTAATTTAATTTTTTTGTTAATTTAGTTTTCTTAATTTAATTATTTTCATAAACCCTTGATTTTAATTGCCTAGATTTAGATGGGACTATTTGTAATAAAAATTAGACATCATTCTCTACAAATTCAACCGTGCTCTCACCTATATTATTACTACATATATTACCTAGTGTACTTACTAGTAAAAAATACTTTTGTTATAAAATGTAGTGTTATAAAAGTAAAGTGAAGTTAAGCATATTATTCGTTTTTCGCTAAAGTATGTTATCAACATACAATTTTGTTAATGAATTTTAGCTAGCTACATTTGTTATATGTTAATGATTTGCTTTAATTACTCATCAGCTTGTTAAGTCTTTTTCCATTTTCTTGTAATTGGATATTTATGTTTTTGAAATTTAAATTTTTACATACAACTTACTTTTCATAGCCAATAATACATAACATCTTGAGTCAAGGTATTATCAAACTTTTGCATGTAAAAGTTCATATCTGAAGCTAAATGTTGCAAAATACCATATACAATCCAATGTTTACTTGTCAAATTTACTACCTCACCTCTAATTCTTTTATATGGGATTTCATATAAGTAAATAATTAAAGCAAGGGTGCAAAATGGTATTACTAAAAAGAGAGAGGGGTAATTTAGGCATGACAAAATGTTTAAAAAACCTTGTTATATAAGAAGGGACTACAATTAGCAATCCTTTCTTTTACTTGTCTTACTCCTCATGTGCAGCATATTTAATTAGGTTGCCAGCTCGAATCCGCCAATAATCAAGAGAATTGATTGTTTCCATAAGATTTAAGGCCAAAGAATCAAGTAAATTGCGCAAAACCTATGTTTCGATAAGTTTCACCTGAGGTAAAACTAAGGAAATTCGTTTTTTCCTAGAGTCGGCCAAAGAAGGAGTTGTAGATTATATTTAGATGATTTAAAACATCAAGAATCCAACTATCTTATGGGGTTTTACATCCTAAAGGTAAGATTAATCTTGAATTTTTAATGGTTGTGGTATTTCTTTAGATTCAACGATTTTGTGGTATGGAGGAATTAGTGGATTGTAAATTATTAATTTTGTTGTGGGGTTAGGAATTGGATTATTGATTCATGAAAAATACTATAAATGGTTGATGTCAAAGTGGTTTAGAAGGGGGTTGATTAAGGAGGTGAAAACGCACATTGCAATCTGTAGAAATCCTCAAACTACCATCAAGCATCCGGACACCATCCCCTCTAACATTTGGATGCTAAGGAGGAAATTCTCCTGAAAACTTGGTGTCAAGACGCTACACAAGTTAGCATCTAGATCCCAAGTGTTTTGATACATACAACAAGTTTTCCCTTCATTCTTTTGTCACTTCCAGGTCTCTTTTATTATTCCTAAACCTTTCTAACATGTTTTCCAACCCATTATGATAATTAAAACAACTATTAAACAAACTTTTCTTCATATTGAACTTAATTACTTTTAGTGATTTATTTTGAAGGCAAAGGGTTTAGGTTATTATCATTAGTAGATGATGTTAATAGCAAGGTTGAGATTAAGTTAGTATTGTTCTAACATAAGTATAAGCCGTGAAATGAGACCTAGTGCTTTTGTTATTATAGGTTATAGAGAGGTTATTGAACCAGTTTGTAGTGAATCAATGAAACTAGGTACAGGATACTTGTTTATTGTTTATGTTTGCTAAGTTAGAGTATAGATACCTAATTTTTGCTTCCTATAGTTCTAATTTTTGTAGGATCCTAATTACAAAATAAAAAATAACAAATAAATAATTAAAAATTTTGAAAAATGATAAAAATACAAAAAAAAAAAGGAAAAAAGGAAAAATTATAAAGATTTTTAGAAAATAAATTGCTTTAGGGTCAATTGGTTTAGTTTTGGTCCGGCTCAAATAACTTTAAAAAGTTGCGTAATTTAAGTACAATTTAATTAGAATAAATATTAAGGCACAGGCCAACAATCTAACGAATAAGTATTTAAGCATCGACATTGGATTAGATTGGGGTCACAGGTTCGAATCTTATTAGGCAATTATGTGCCTTTTTATTTTTGCTGCCTTTTTTTTACGAAAATCAGTTGAGCGTATGGAATTCAAATATAATTTTAAATCTTATTGAATCTTTTGAATCCAATGCGATAAAGATTTATGAGATTCAAATCAAATCTGATGTTTATCAAATCAGATTTGAAAATCGTTATAAAAGATTTAAATCTAGCTTGATTTTTATCAAATCGGATTCGTGTCAATACAAAAGATTCAATTAAATATGATTTGTGTCGAATTTTAGAAATAGGGATCACGCGACATAAAAAAAAATTATACACACTCCCAAAAGAATTGAAAAAATCCTTCACTGTGAAACACACATCAAGCCAACTCTACTCATATGTGACCAAACACACATCAATAGCCAAATCACTCACCGCACACATCCAGGCTTCACTATTTTGCGCGCTTTGACACAACATAACAACCAATTCCCTTCACCCATGTTAAGCAACGACTAAATCAAGCTCTAGCTACTACAATAGCAACGTTTATAGCACGACACTCAATGATTGATCAATACACACCGTCCTTTGAAACATGCTCATGCATCCACTGCTGCCAACGCTCAAGTTCACATATGACCGAATGAAAGTTCATTGCTGATGATACATCTCTACAGCAGAACCAAGTCATATAGTAGTACATGCTCCATGTACAGTGGCTACTCCTCCATCCTCACACCATTGTACCGTCACTACTGCACTTCATCAATGGAGCTCCTACACACACTGCTCAACGCTGCTGTCCTGACCATACACTAAAGCAACTCTACGTCTTGGACTCTACTACATAACACACGAGCACTACACCCACACAACAACAGCACACCATTGTACTATTACTTCACTGAGTAGCACACAGCGGTAGTGGCATACAATCCCAATCCAACCTACACATGCTACTCCATCCTCACATAACACCAACATCCATAGCAAGCAATGGCAAACACATACCGACAAGAATTTCGATCACCATGCGATCAGTAGTTGAACCGAATTCCACAATTACAACTCTCCATCCACGTCGCTGTACATGCAGCAATATACAACGTCCACTGTTGCTCCATCCATCGTTGCTCCGTCCACACCAAGTTTTATCCAGGCCACACAATCAACGACTGAACTAACGTCCATAACAGCAGTAGGCAATTCCTCCATAGAGCAGTCAGGTTCAGTTCTTTAGATTTTTTTTAATTATTATTTTATTGTTATTGTATTATTAGTTATTATTTATTAGTTAACATAATATATAATATATGAATATGTTAATTTAGGAGTTTTAGTATTAGTTTATATATCAAGTGTATTATATGGAATTATTTTATTTAGGTGGATAGTTGTTTAATAGATATGTGTGTGTGTATGTGTGTGTGTGTGTGTATGTGTGTGTGTGTGTACATTAGTTTAGGGATTTTTTGTTAAGATTAGTTTTTTTAGGGGTTTCCTCATATAAAAAACTATTTTGTCTTTTTTTAGCTTAGGTGATCTTTAGCATCATATTTTTAAGACTTCCTCACTTAGAAAATTCATTTTTGAAGTAAAAATCAATAATAATAAAAAAAACCTTTTAAAAAAATAGGATTTTTTTAGAGAATTTATTTATAAAACAAAAACCTTCAGGGATTAGAGCCCTTTAGATTCTTTCTTTAAATGAACCAAATTAATTAAAACATAAATCCGATCGGTTTTTCAAAATCAAAATCAATGAACATATAAAGCTTTTTGGGAAAAAACTGCAATTGACCGATCCTAACTAGCGAGTACATAGGCACATTTAGTGTAACGTTAGAATCTGTAAAAACTTAGGTTTTTTTTTATTTTCTTTTGGTTTTTATTTTTCTTAAAAATATTTTTTAAAAAAAAAGATAATTTGAAAAATAAACTTAATTTCAGGAAAATAGATAGTGGTACCCATTATGGTTTAATTGGTTAGCTCCCGAATTCAAAACCCTCTAGTTTTTCATTCAAATTAAAATCAAAGATCAATAGCAAAATCATAGTCAATCCACCCAATTTATTACAATTTCTTTTTTTTTTCTTGATTTTAGTTGAATGGCAACTCTAAAATTTTTTTTAAAAAGACTTGGAATTTCCCGATTTCTTTAATTGAAAATTAATATTAAACAACCTAAGGTTTAGTATTAAACAAAAAATGGGAAATGAAATTATTAAAAAAAAAACGAAAATTTAGGCTCGACATAGAGAAATTAACTAGACTTAATAAATTATTTGACATGAAATTGTTATGTACTACATGTGCTTGGCTAAGCCCAAGAGACCAGGAGGACTGGTGATCTTAGAGTGGCATCCTAATGATTCTTGTACGATGCTATCCCAAGTGAAGTCTCACCTAAAAATGATCTAAATAGATTTAGGTGTGACTTGGATACTTAGCTCCTAAAATGTTGGGAAAGACCTAACATTGATACTATATGAAATTATATTTATAGCATGCCAAGATAGTGAGTACTCTTGTGTTATGTGACGATTGAATCAGAGATAATAACTTATTGTTTAGTGCATGGTATATTGGTGGATACTTATAATGCATATGAATTGTGATATGTTATTCATGCACATGTATTTGTCATATTCCGTATTAGGCTTCAACTCGTTAAACTTTTCAATTGTAGGTACTTGAGAGAAAATTTTCAAAATTTGTTGATTTTGGTTAAGGACATCAAGATTACTGAGTTGGGGAATAGCTATTAGTAATTCTGTTGTGGGAATAATTTTTTACATAAGGACTATTAGAGTTCATTTCATAATTAATAAATATTTATCTAGAATTTTACAAGATTACTTGGTGGCTTTATTATTCTATTTGAAGATTAAATTTTACTGAAAATATATGGAGATTTCATTAGGTATTTAAAGATTTTAACAAATGTTAACACCTGACGTCTTAGTAAATAATAGGGATACGTAGCAAAGGTGACTTATTTTTCTTTTGAAGTTTGTTTGATCTTCAAGAACAGAAGTTCAAAAACACGATTTTTCTATAAAATGTGTGCATATTAGGAAGGATTGGCAAGTATTTATATAATCTTAGGCGCAATTTCAACCGTAAGGTGATTGCTCAATTTTGTCCATAGATTATCTCAGTAACCAATGGACAATTTCAGCCTACTTATTCAAAGGTTTCCTTATGGTTTTGTCTTGAGCCAAAATTTGTTTAGCCATACTTATTATGTGCATAAACTCATTGAGGAAGTGTTAAAAGCAAACAAATTAGTCTCAAAGATCCCATTCTAAGCCTAATAAGTCAAATCATTCTAAGTTATCCCTAGATTGGAGCCACTAATTCCTTAGACCCTATCACTTGCCTAAGAAATTGGATGTACATTATTACTAAACCTATTTAAGTTAATGCGAAACAAATTTAGTGCCATTCATGTATACATATATGTATATGAATATATATATATACATGTATATGTATGTTAGTATGTAATGTTGCATCATGTGAATGTTTAGGTGGATACTATTACTTCTTGAGCTTTAGACCTCACCCCATGTAAGGCTCATTTTAAAAGATTTCAGTTATATAGAATTAGAAGACAAAGAGTGTGTCAATATATTTTTAAGCCTCGTATGTACTACAAGATGATAAGAACACACAACAAGACACCCTTTTAAATACAAAGCATGATATATATTTTGTGAAATGCAAAAACTCTTGATTCTTTGGTTAAAGCTTATATAACTCCTCATTAGTGAATTCAGTATGATCCAATGCAGCAATACTTTTAGTGAAAAAGTGAGAATGTAGTGTTAAAGATAATTGAACATGTAACTCCAATAGTGTTTTAATACTCTTCAAAGTTTCACAAGATAGTGAGTCACAGAGTAAGATTCTTTTATCGCTTTTTATAGATGAGTTAGGTTTTGAAATTGAGCCTAATCATAAGAGGTTTTATGGCCAAAGATCATAAGAGCTCAAAGGAAATTTTTTTCCATTAATTGCATACTTCTTTTTTGCTTTCTTTCCTTTTTTTTTAAGCTATTCCTTTTGCACTAAGGCAAATAGTAATAGAGACATATTCCAGTGCTATCAACTACCACAATTATCCATGATGTTCATAGTACCCAATTGATATATTACAATGTAACGTGATGTCCTTTTTTGAATGAAAATTAAGGAAAGTTAACTAAACTAATTGAAAGTAATATAAAAGAACATTGAAACTTCAAGAAAGATGAAGAATATATCTCAAAAGATATGTAATAATTCATTTTCATCCCCAAAACAAAGAACTTTATACGAAAAACTAAGTGTTGATAGGAAATTTTGGCCAAAGGGCCAATTATCCCAAAACAATCTTTTAAAGGTTTGAGCCAAACTATTTTGGCCTAATCCACTCCACTTTGATTGATTGGACCTAAGTCCATATGCATAATTTAGAGGATAAACACCTTGGTAAAACTTAAGACTAGCGAGATCGTAGGCAAACCTCCCATAAAAGATCTTGGACCTAAAAGGAAGAGTTCGAAATGGGTTAAGTTAAAGGCTAAAGAGATATAGCTCTCAAAGCCTAAGTTAATAGATCTTGACTTAGATGTTTGAATATTCAAATCATGGTAAAGGGAGCGAACAAATCGATACTTATTACTTGTAGTAATTACCGACTGTCCCACTTACTCGAGATTTGAACATAGTCTAAACAATTAATTACATTTGCAGTTCAAATGTCTTCCCAAAGCAGTTAAATCCATCCTCTATAAATAAGATAGAAAGTATTATGGGTATCGCTCTTAAACTCTCTTTACTCTCACACTCTTATACACTTAGCCATTGCACATTTATACTTTCTCGACCAATCTTCTAACCCAGGCACTAAGTAGCAAAGCCAAGTAATCTCGGGACCCCCTATATATAGCCTAACTTATATCCTTTAGTAGATCATTACAAACCCTATACCAATTTTGACCATCAACACTAAGTAAGAATTCTAAATGCATAACTTTTTAAAGGAGAAAAAAAAAGAATATATAATGTAAGCAAGGGAGCTCTACCACTATTATCTTAGATTGCAATTAATTTTTCTCTTATTATAGATATTATGTTGTGAACTGTAATTAAGAACAGATAAGGCCAGTCGCTTGATGGGTTCAAGCTTACTGAAAGCTTAAAGAGATAAAAATAGGAAAGTGAATGAAAAGTAAGCAAAAACCCATGAGTAGCTCTAAAGGATATAACGTACCGATGAAACTTTCAAGAACTCATGGCACAATCCGATATGACGCATGAACTAGTCCAGTGAGATTACTCGCTATCTAGCCTTGCTCAAAAGTTATGATAAGAGTAAAATGAGAGTAAACAAGAGTGTTTACATAAAAAAGGAATATTCAATTGTATATTGATGAAAGTTTAATTATGCCTTGCGGTTAAAATTATAATGATATTTATACCTAGTAAGTTAAGGAAATTTGCCTGAAAGGGAAAAGACAAAAAGGGTATTACCCTACAGAAGTAATGTACAAGAATACAAAAGGATAAAAATGAATATTCAAGAAAAAGAAATGGTTAATAGAGCATATTCTACACGTGATCCTGTACACGTAGTAATTATACATTAGCAAAGCTATTAGAGGATGCGCATAAAAGTGTACTGTTATGTTACTTATCTGAGTAGGGGTGGCTAAGGATTAGTCCGGTCTCGCTCTGTCTTTGCTCCTCGACAAAGGAGATGCCGAGTCATTGGCCGGCTCTAGCACGAGTGAGTAATCTTAAAAGGTTTGGCTATTCTCTTGGTAATCTACAACTTAGCACATTTTAGAGAGATGGGCAATCATTCAACTCGGTATACAAAGTGACTCAATAAAGAAGTACTCGGCTTCAATAAGAGTCGGCTGGAGTAGAAGAATCTACCTTGTCAGGCCTTCTAGTCCTCAGGTTCGGTTGTGAGTCAAAGGCTTACTAGCACAATTCCTATCATTCCCTTCAGGTTGATTTGGATTTGGGATCAAATCCAAATGGTCTTCAATCAACTCTCCATCCAGGTGATACGAACTAAGGTCAGCAATGTTGAAAGTGTCAAAAACCCCATAATCCTTAGGAAACTCCAATCTGTAGGCATTATCATTGATTTTCTAAAGACTCTGGAAGGTCCCCTTAGGGATAATTTGTTCCTCCTCTTGCTTCGAAACCTCTCTTTGCTTCGAAACCTCTCTTTGCTTAAGTACAGCCACACCAAGTCTCCTGACTAAAAATATTTTACCATGCTACCTTGGCCTTCTCTCGCATATGTCTAACGGCTTAGTCGATGTACTAAGTGATTTTGTTGTAGATGAGCTGAAGGGATTGTACCCTAACTCTTGCATCAAGGTCCTCTTACGCGAGCATAAGTATAGGGGTGTGATCCAGGAGAAACTCGGGATCGAAACCATAGACAACCTCAGAGGGGGTCTGCTTGGTGGTGTCATGTGCTATTCGGTTATAAGCGAATTTGAGTACTAGTAAGCAAACGTCCCAATTGGCTAAGTTCTTGCTCGCTATAGCTCAAAGCTGTAATCCCAAAGTACGATTAAGTATCCCTATTTGGCGGTTAGTTTAGGGGTGACAGGAGGTACTGAGTAGTTGTTTGGTCACCATCCAACACCATAAGGTCCACTAGAAATGAGTCAAGAACTTCAGGTCTGTATCAGAGACTACACTTCTCAACACACCGTATAACTACACAATCTCCTATAAGAAAAGAGAAGTAATAGCTAAAACATCGTTAGTTTTAAAGTAAGGCACAAAGTGTACTATCTTATTAAACCTATCCATGATGACCATTACAGAATCTTTGCCTCGAGTGATCCATAATAATCCGAGAACAAAGGCCATACTCAATTCAGTCCATGGCTTTATCAAAATAAGCAATGGCATTACTTTTCCTTTTTCGGCTCGGTACTTAGCCTTCTTGTACACGGCACAGCTTTCAACAACTCGGTGAACATCTTGCCTCATTCTCGACCAAAAGAATCAACCACTCAACAATTCATAGGTTCTTTTCTCCTTAAAATATTCGAACAATCCTTTACTATGGGCTTCCCTGATTAGTAGCTAACGTAATGAACAAGTCGATATGCATAATTTTCCTCCTTGGAACAAGTATCCCTCTTCCATATGATACTCTTCTACTGTCCTCCTATTGACACAACGCACAAGTATGGGTGTAAAGTATAGATTCTCAAAATACTGTTCTTTGATACTCGCAAACCCAAATAACCTAGTTTACAATTCGGTTAAAAGTACATGTCTCCTTGAAAGAGCATCTGCATCTACATTGCTCTTTTCCTACTTGTATTTTATCAAAAAAATTGAATCCTTCAAAGATTTCAACCCATCTCGCTTACCACTTTGATAATTTTGTCTAACTTCAGAGGTACCTTAGGGACTCATGATCAATATAAATGACAAATTCTCTTAGTAGTAGATAATGTTGCCATACTTGTTGTACTCGGATTAATGCCAAGAGTTCTTTATCGTACACAGAGTAATTTAACTGAGGTCTTTTAAGCTTCTCACTAAGATAGGAAATTAGTCATCCTTCCTGCATTAGGATAGCGTATATTCCAATGCCTGATGCATTATATTCTAGCTCAAATATTTTCTTGAAGTCAAATAGAACAAGTATAGGGATGGAGGTCAACTTTTCCTTTATTTCGGCAAAACTTCTCTCCTCCTTTTCTCCCTATCAAAAGTCGATGTTCTTCTTTGTCAATTCAATAAGCAATGTAGCAAGAGTGCTGAAATTCCTGATGAACGTCTTGTAAAATTAAGCCAGTCTATGGAAACTTCTTACATTGGTACAAGTAATAAGAGTCAGCCACTCAACGATTACTCTAATCTTCTTACAGTCCACTCGTAAGCCTCCTTCACTTTACTACATAGCCTAAGAATACCACTTCCTCATAGCAAAAGCAACACTTCTTAAGATTGTCTAATAGTCTCTCGATATAGAAGACCTTCAATACAGCATGGAGATGTTCACAATGACCCGGCATGTTAGCACTGTAAACTAAGATGTCGTCAAAATACACCACGATACACTTCCCCATGAGATTTCTTAGCACATGATTCATTATTCATATGAAAGTACTCGAAGCATTCAATAAGCCAAATGGTGTGACCATCCACTCATAGAGTCCATGCCAAGTTTTAAAAGCAGTCTTCTATTCATCTTCTAGCCTCATTTGGATTTGATGGTAGTTACATTTCATATCAATTTTGCTGAAGACCTTGGCTCCACTCAATTCATCCAGCATATCTTCCAACCTCAAGATTAAATACCTGTATTTGATCATGATCTTATTCCCAACTTGGCTATCGATACACATTTGTCAGGTTCCATCCTTTTTCAACATTAGGAGTGCTAGAATAGCACAAAGGCTAAGACTTTCCCTAACATAACCTCTTTCTAGTAGCTCATTAACTTGTCGTTGGAGTTCAAAAATCTACTCGGGACTCATCTGATAGGCTAGCTTATTCGGCAGTGTGGCACCTAGTATTAAGTCAATGCAGTGTTCTATGCCTTGAGTTGACGGTAACCCTTTAGGTAATTGTCTTGGGAATAGATCTTCATATTTGTCCAGTAACTCTTTTATTTCCTAAGGTAGTTCACCCCGTTCCTTCATCTCTAATAAGCACCTAACCAACATAATGGTTGGCTCATCAGCGTTGATGACCTTTCGGAGCTCGACTTTACTCATCATCAGAGTCTTCTTCGATCCATGAGTAAGTTTTGTTTGCAATTTATTAAATCCTCTCAGTGGCATCGGGTTCAATGTAATCTTCCGACCATCCTTTTCAAACACATACGTATTCCTGTATTTGTTAATTCTCCTGTCAAACAGCCATGGTTATCTAAGCAACACATGCAAGGCGCACATGAGCAACACATCGTAGAGAATCTCGTCGAAGCAGTTTCCAATTGTGATTGGTAACAGTACTTGCTGGGTGACATGTAATGCTCTCTTATCATTCAAGCAATGCAACTTGTACAACTTCGGATATACAATAGTTGACAACTTCAACTATGTGACAATTTTGACTGATGCCACATCAATAAAACTTCCACTATCTACAATTAATGCTTGTACCTAGTCATTCACCTTACAAGTGGTATGAAATAAATTATCTCTCTACTTCTCCTATCGTGAGGGTTCTATGTTCATTGCATATCAAACAACCAGAACCAATTAGTCTAAGTCCTCGGCAAACGCATCCTCTTTGATGAGTCCCTTCTTGGTAGTTTCTTTCTCAGCAGTTGGTATGAATACGGCGGGCAACGGGTCTTAAAAGGGGTTTTGATGGTAAATGTAGATGGATATTACGCACCAAGACATAAACACAATCGAGGTTTGAGCTCGAAATAGGGTTCGACACAAACATAATCAGCAACTCGGTTGATAATAGACTTGTTGCCAAGAGGTTCTTTTTCTACCTCTCATCCTTCTGGCTTTAGCTCAGTCTCTGCAAGCATTAATCGGCTTCGGCGTGGAGATGGTCGCAGGCGTATTCCTATCAAGAGTAATCTCTTCCTCCTCAAGTTCCTCATCAATACTTTCTACCTCCAGCATTGGCTAATGAAGACTTGCACATTTAAACAAAGGCTAACGAAGTCAGCTTAACATTTGTTCGGTCATCATACTCATAGCACTCAAACAACTTTTCGATTCAGGGGATCCAATTGAAGAACTCTTCAAGTCATCAACTTTCACTGAAGGTCGGCAATTTAATCTTGATATTATCAAATCCTCGGCCAAGTGCTCGGGGTTTATCCCTTGCATTCTGAACTGGTTGGTTCACCTTGGATCGGCTACTTCTATTGGAGCTCTGCTCGGCCACATCTCTTCTCGGCCTCAGTTCTCTTCTTCAGGCTCCTTGATTTGCTTCGGAGTCAACACTCCTCTCATTTCTTCTTCTCAGCTCAGGTTGGTTTTCTCATCTTCTTGGCTCAACAACTCTTCTTAGCTGTCTTTCATCATTATGAAGCTCATTGGAACCACTTCTACTGGTAGGTGTTTATTCCCTTCTTTCTTCTTAGCCATCACATTTGCTACCTCCGACTAAACCAGTAAGCTCTTATATGGAATTGGTGAGATTCTAAATTTGATATTCTAAGTTATCAATACGTCTCCTCAAGTTTCTGCGAAGGCTATTACCACTGCTGTTGATACTATCTTCTAACATTCTTGTCTGTACAGTAATTTCCAGAAAATTGAAGAAATACGTTTTTCAACAAAAACACTACAGCAACCCGGAAACGACTACTACTTAGCTTCTGTAGCTACCAAAAATTGACAAACACTTCTACAACAACTAGAATCAACTACTGAAAGCACTATTACCCTAGTCAACAGTAGCACAATTCTACGATTGCCAAAAATAGGAAGGCATTATTACTATAGAATGACGACGAACAAATGTTCAAATGGCTAAACAAACTTTGAAGAACACTAGCATACGTGTCTCCCCAAAGCTCTGATATCATGATGGTATGAATATGGTAGGCAGTGGGTCTCAGAAGAGGTTTTAACAGTGAATGTGGATGGATATTATGCACCAAGACACAAATACAATCAAGGTCTAAGCTCAAAATAGGGTCCGATAAAACTTACGAACACTAAATGTTGCCCGGAGTTTCAAAAAAGAGACTAGGTGTGACGTACTAACTCGCTCGAATAAAGGGTTCACCACAATCTTGAGAACAAGATCAATAAGAATGCGAGAAAGATTAAAGAGTTATTCAGCAGTCAGTAATCTAGCAAGTGTAAGCTCTAAGAACTCTGGGGTATCCTTATTCGAGAAAAGAAGGTTCCAATAAAAAACAATTTGAATATTCTTCTCTATATTATTATTTCTACTAATTGTAAATGTTGCTATTTGTAGCAAGTTTTAAACCTAATAGCAAAACTGTAAATAATGTATAAGGCCTTAAACTCTAAAAGTTGGGCCCATAAATAAAATAAAGGAAACATGTACAAGAATATAAAACTGACCTTAGTGGCAAAACTGTAAATAATGTACAAGACTTTAAACCCTAAAAAATTAGGCCCATAAATAAAATAAAGAAAACATGTACAAAAATACAAAACTTTACATTTAATAGAAAAAGTCGACATGCAGTCACTCAACTAGTCCTAGAAGGAGCAAGATTCGAATTAGATGGGGTTAGTAATTGAATGTCCAGGTCCAAGGAGTCCCTAGAGTCTCACAGTGTTTGGCCGAGACATTAGAAAGATTGGCCCATAATTACCGAGTTTTAGAGTTAGTCAATATTAATCTCTCTGTACCGTGCCGAATGGATCCAACTCTCAGCAACGTGATCTCTCAGCAACTTGATTGATGACAGACTTGTTGCCAAGTGGTTCTTTTTCTACCTCTTGTCCTCCTAGCTTCAACTTGGTCTCGGTAAGGGTTAATCAACTTAGGCTTAGAGATAGTCATAGGCTGCAGGTGGATTCTTATCATTATCGCGGGTTCGGAAAGAAGTCATCCTCAACGTTAAACATTGAACATAAACCGGGATGCCAAACAAACTTCTCTTCCCCTTTCGCTTCACCATGGGTGCCAAGTGTCTCCGAATTTTATCAATGCTGACAGGGGTCAAGCAATAGCTCTTCCCATCTTTTCAAACTGTATAAGTGTTGAGGAAGCCATCATAAATCACTTTTTGGTCATACTCCCAAAGTTGACTAAAAAGTAAATTTGCGACATTCATGGGGACCACATCAAAGTCAATCTCATCCTCATACAATCTTGCCTTACATGCTATTCAAGCTTTCTTATGCACATAAACCATACCCTTATCATTAAACCACTTCAATCCATAAGGTAGGGGGTGCAGGTAGGTCGGCAATTTCATCTTTTCCACCAACTCAACAGAGAAGATATTGGTGCAACTTCCGTCATCAACTATTAAGGAACAAGTCTTTCTATTCACCAGATCCTGTATATGAAATAAATTTTCCTTTGTCCAGGATCTGCCTTTAGGTCGGCTTATGTTGCCATAGCTAAGGGTTCATCTAAGTTTTTGACATAAATAGCTTCTTCTAGCAACTCGTCTTTAGAACTCTTGTTGCTTTGACTTTCTACTTAAGCATTAGGTCTTTCACCTTTCAAGACCATGACCCTCTTATTTGAGCATTAGGATGCAATATGTCTGTAGCCTAAACATTTGAAGCACTTTACTTCTCGAGCCTTGTTGTCGGGTGCCTTTTTTTCCTCGTCAATCTTTTTCTCAACATGAACTAGTCAGATAGGCTCTCCTTTGTCTATCCTCCTCTCTAGCCCCTTTCTTTTGGCATACCTCTTAGGCTCAAGGCTGCCTTATTGAGGTCAGCTAGTTGGCCTCTAATGCCTTCTTTTACCCTATCTCTCCATTCTTGATGATAAATTGATCAATTCATCCAATGAATTGAACAGTTGGAGTTTAACTATGTTAGCAATGTCATCTCAAAGTCCACTTAGGAACCTAGCAATAATGCAGTCCTATGGCTCGACAATCTCACATCTCATCATCAAGGTCTCAAACTCTTGCAAATATTTTTCAACAGTGTTTCGACCTTATCGCAGGTGCTAGAAAGCATAGAGCATCTCTTGCTTGAAGTAAGTCGACACGAAGCACTGCTTCATCAGATGTTTCATGAACCTCCAAGTCCTGACTAGCTCTTCTTCTTTAGTATCTCACTTAGCAACCAACTTATCTCACCAAATACTTGCATATTCAGCAAAGGTTAATGAAGCCAGCTTAACATTTGTCCGGTCATCATACTTATAGCACTCAAACAACTTTTTGACTTAAGGGATCCAATCGAAGAACTCTTCAGGTCGGTAACTTCCACTGAATGTCAACAATTTAAGCTTGATATTATTAAGTCCTCGACTAACTGCTCGGGGTTCATCCCTTGCATTTTGAACTGGTTGATTCACCTTAGATCGGCTACTTCTGTTGGAGCTTTGCTTGACCTCTGTTCTCTTCTTCGAGCTCCTTGATTTGCTTCGAAGTCAACAATCCTCTCATTTCTTCTTCTCGGCTCAAGTTAGTTTTCTCGTCTTCTCAGTTCGATAGCTCTTCTTAACTGTCATTCATCATTATAAAGCTTATTGGAACCACTTCTATTGGTAGGTGTTTGGTCCCTTCTTTCTTCTCAATCATCACGTCTACGGCCTCTAACTAAACCAGTAAGCTCTTAGATAGAATTGATGAGATACTGAATTTGATATTCCAAGTTATCAACACATCTCCTTAAGCTTCCACGAAGGCTATTAACACAATTGTTGACATTATCTTCCAACATTCTTATCTGTGCAGTAATTTCAAGAAAATTGAACAAACACATTTTTCGACAAAAACACTATAACGACCTAGAAATGACTACTACTCAACTTTTGTAGCTGCCCACAACTGACAAACACTTCCACAATAACTAGAATCAACTACTAAAAGCACTGTTACTCAACTTAATTGTAATACAATATTTCGACTGCTAAAAATATGAACGCATTACATTACAGAATGACAACTAACAGATGTTCAAATAGCTAAACAAACTTTGAAGAACACTAGTATGTGTGTCTCCTCAAAGCTCTGATACCATGATGGTACGAATACGATGGGCAACTGGTCTCAGAAGGGATTTTCATGATGAATGTAGATGAATACTATGCACCAAGACACAAACACAATGGGGGTCTGAGCTCAAAATAAGGTCGAATACGATTCACAAACACTAAATGTTGCTTAGGGTTTCAAAAAATAGGTTAGATGCAGCTTACTAACCCACTTAAATAAAGAGTTCACCATAATCTTGAGAATAAGAGCGTAGGAATGATTAAAGAGTTATTCGACACTCAATAATCTAACAAATGCAAGCTCTAAGAGCTCCGGGGTATCTTTACTCGAGAAAGGAAGGTTCTAATAAAAAACAGCTTGAATATTCTTCTTTATATTATTATTTCTACTAATTACAAATGTTGCTATTTATAGTAACTCCTAAACCCTAGCAGTGAAACTATAAATAATTTACAAAGCCTTAAACCCTAAAGAATTTGGTCCATAAATAAAATAAAGAAAACATGTACAAGAATACGAAACTGTACGTTTAATAGAAAAAAGTCAGTATGCAGTCACTCAACCGGTCCTAGAAGGAGCAAGATCTAAACTATAATTCCTGGACACACTCATCAACTGTTTAGCCTCCTTGTCTCGGCTCCTGAAGTCAAGTAAAAGTGTTTTACAGATAAGTATCCAACATGAATCCGTTTCTTAATATTCTTTTCATTTTAGGCCAGATATTAATTTCACAGTAGCCTTCTCACCTCCTTATAACCTAGGAATTCTTCCACCACATGACAACATATCCAGAGAACTCAACAGTAACAGTTTTCAGCTTTTTGCAATACTTGTAATGATAATAGTCAAGGATACGCTCCACTTTCTCTTCTTATTATAAGTATTTATCAGCACTTCTAGATCTATTAAAGCTGGGAATCCAAAACTTCACATGGTCAGATGCTTTGGGGGCTCGAGCTCACTCTTCTTCAAAGTATTATCTCTCGTCCTCTTCATCCAGTTCTCTTAGGTATATCCTTCGTCTTACTTGTATGCCTACTCATCCACCTTAAACTGGTCGAGTTAGGTTCTAACCTCAAGTAGGTTAAGCAGCTTGTACAGTGTTTTATGCAGCTTTAGTAGGTTAGCAAGCTAACGCATGAATATCTCGAGTTAAATCTACCAAGTGGTTAACTGCCTCATCAAGTCTCTCGTCAATGCTCGCAAGAGTTCCCTAAGATTGTCGACCATAGTAAACAACTCCACTATTATCATCAACACCAACATTCACACTTGAGTCAGTCATTTTCTTCGTAGATTCAAAGTTCAAACTCTTTAACTAGGTATTTTTAGCAAACACTTCCATAAACTAGAAATTTAACAGCTAGTAAACATAGTAATTAAACAAACACAGCAACTTGCTCTGTTCCACACATACAAAATATAGTACAGTTAGAACTTCGAAACAACTACAATTTAAGCAAAAACCTTCACTCTAATACCAAAATATTGCAAACCATGATTAAAAACAAATAAGGCTGGTCGTTGGAAGGGTCCAAGTTTACTGAAAACTTAAACAAATAAGAATGGGAAAATAAATGAAAAGTAAGCAAAAACCTGCGAAGTGCTCCAAAGAATATAACGCACGGATAAAACTTCCAAAAACTTATGACACAATTCGGTATGACGTATGAATTGATCCAATAAAGTTATTTGCCACCTAGCCTTGCTCAAGGGTTAGGTTAAGAGTGAAATGAGAGTAAACAATAGTATTTATGTAAAAGAGAAATATTTAGTCGTATATTGATGAAAGTTTAATGATGCCTTATGGCTACAATTATAATAGTATCTATACCCAATAAGTTAGGGTAATTTGTTTAAAAGGGAAAAGACGAAAAATGTATTACTCTAAAGAAGTAATATATAAGAATACAAATGGGTAAAAATAAATATTTAAAAAATAGCAATGGTTAGTAGAGCAAAATTTACGCATGGTCTTGTACACATGGCAATGATACATTAATGAGGCTATCGGAGGACGTGGATAAAAGTATACGATTAGATTGTTTGTCCGAGCAAGGGTAGCAAAGGATCAATCCGATCTCTCTCTCTCTCGGCTCCTTGGTAAGAGAGATGTTGAGTCACTAGTTAGCTGTGGCACGAATAAGTAATCATGAAAGGTTTTATTGTTCTTTTGATAATCTACAACTCGATACACTTTAAAGAGATGGACAGTCATTCGACTCGATATATAGAGTGACTCGGTAAAAAAGTACTTGGCTTAAGTAGGAGTAAACTTAAGCAAAAGAATCCATCTTGCCAGGTTTATTAATCTCCGGATTTAGTTGCGGGTTAAAGGCTCAATAACTTGATTCTTATTATATTAAATAAAAAAATTACATAAGAGAGGACCAACATTAGGATGAGTTGAAATATACGATGAAACTATAAAATAAATGAGATCAAGGATGAAATTTTTATTGATTCATATAGATATCAACATTACGTAAAGTCTTTGTAGAAATTCAAAATGACATCACGGTTTCAACAGAATAATATTAAATCTTGATGATATGTCGAGTTAAGAATACAAAAAAATTCATCCTCAACTGTAAAACTCTTATCATCTGATTAAACATAGCATCATTCTCTATTAAAACCATAAAAATGTTTTACACTCTGATTGGACTTGATCCTGATGGTTTGGCCACGTTGATTTTTTTTTTTTTCCTCCTCCCTATGCCCATGACATTACTTTCTTACGGTTGTCCTGTATATTTTTGCTCCTTTACATGAACTGGAAAAAGAGAGGGAACTGGATAAATGCAAAATGTCAACAGGGTTCAGAGCTGTGGCAGCTATTAATACAATATACTGTACACTCTCCTTCTCAAAAAGATGGATGGGGCGGGGAAAGGGACTTGACAATGCACAATCACACATAACCCTTATGCTCTGTTTCCATACGCTTTAACTTTTGAATTGTCAGAGCTCAAATGATAAAGACAAAGTAAATAAAAATTTAAAAAAAAAAAAAAAAGAGAGAGAGAGACAGTAGATGCTCCTGATGAAGTTTCATTATTGGGAAAAATCGGTACCTTTACTACAAGTCTCTGATTTTTTTTCTTTTTTTTTTTTCATTTTCTAGTCACTAGATTGTCAAAATCTGAAAGTTTTCCACAATCTACAAGGAGCAAATTATCTTAATAATATGGAAGTTTAGTGTTTATAACTTTATTTGGTCTTATTCTAAACGGAATTGAAACTTTGATTATTCTATCGGAGATTTACTAGAAACGTACGGTCTTGTTCTAAATAGCATGCCCTCCTAAAAATCAAACTGTTTTATCAGTATTTACAATGCAAATCGATAAAAGATAATGTGTTTCAGGATTTGAAAATTTTCGACGATATATCGAGAAATAGATTACCTGAATTCTAGGAAAGTTTAGTAATTTTTTACGAGAATGTCATATATATATATATATATATATATAAAATATGTCCACCTATAAATTGTTTTATAAATATCTACTGGCACACAAATCAATGGAAAAAAAATGAAGTTTTTCGTTTTTGTCTTGGTTTTTTTCCCTTACAACGCATAGGAAGCAGGTTATCTGAATTTTAGAGTGCCCCTATGGTATGATTAATTATGAGCTAACACAAGACTAGCTTGGGCGTATTCCATGTACACGGAAGAAGAAAATAAGGAAACGTTGCTCCATTGTACAAATTCTCGAAATCCCAGGTCTCCTTCCACAACATGCAAGGGATGTACATGGAAAAAGCAAATCTAGGATTTCACAGAGACCACAACCCGTGCCTGCCCATGAGTCGACACTTTTCAACTTACGTTAATGAGTCTACGACAAATATATATAAATAAATAGATGATCTATACTGTATATAGTACGGTTATCTGCTAGGATAAAGAGAATAGATAATGCCCGTTATATTTAAAAATAGATAGATCTTCAATTGAATCTTTAATGTTTGGATCTCACTTTTCTTTTTAAAAAATCGAAGTTTCCATGGTAAAAGGATGATTGGAATACGTAAGTACAATCAGATGTTTATGTACATACCTTTTATTGGATTAGTATATCTCTAAATGAATGTAAATATATAATTCCAATGTTATTTTTTATTAGTAAGATCTTCATAGTCCACTAAATGATATATATATCTCAAAGAGATATATTAGTTTGAAATCTCCTTTATTTATTTTAATAATTGTAATAATGGTTTGGCCGAAAAATCAAACGTAGAGTACTCCTTATATCCCTACACCTTCTATCCATCTTTTTATTTTTTAAATAGAGATCGTGTGTAAGTTAATTTTCTGTTATCTATTAAAAATTTAATAGGAAAAGATGTGGTTTTGGTCAATAATTTGTTTCCGTACTGATCTAGTAGTAAACATTCTTCCACGTAAACGATGTTGGAATGTGCAAAGGGATTTAGTAATTCGAGAAAAGAGATGTGTACGTTTTTTTTTCTAACGTTGAAACATGGGGATATGAGAAGCATCGTATGCATGCTTTTTTTCGCTGAACTCAATGCAAGCACATACATACATGTGTTGAACAGTAAGATTTGTTGGGCAGTGCTCATGGGATGTTGATGTACTGTAATATTAAGATATATTTTATGCTTGTTATTACCAGTCACGAAAAAAAAAATAATTAATTTAATTATATTAATACATCACATAAATCAATAAATTATAAATAAATATCTTAAACAATACATAATACATATAAGAATAAGAAACTTGAATATATAATCTATGCATAGTCTTTAAGGAGAAAAAAACATTGTATTTATAATCGATAGATAACAAGGTGATTTTATCAAGTTGATAATGTTAGATAAATTGTAAATATATCTCCATACTCCACACATATATATATATATATATATATATATATATACACCAAAAGACTCCTATGTTTGAAATTAAACTTTTACATCCTTGGGTGAATACTTTTGAAATCCTATATGACCATAAAAGATAATAATAACTTCTTAAATTAGAAAAAAAAATACATCAAATTAAAAATAAAATAATTATTTAATGAAAGTGAGCAGATAATCGTATTATACAAGATACTTAATCAATATATTCTGCTCGACAAAATAGGTTTTGAAAAATATTAACAATCATGAACTTAATTGCAAAAAACAATTTTTTTCAACATGTCTCCCATGAAGTGTGGGCATGAATATAATGACTTCATTTCTTTTCTTCACCCTACAATATATATTTCAAGTTGTACAGATTCCAAGGTACACTAAGCCATCCCATAAAATTTATTAAATAATATTATACATATTCAGTCAAGAAAAAAATAAAAAATATATATTACATTTCGGTTTAAAAAATTCTTAAAAAAAAATAATCAATGATAATATGATAAGTTTAACTTCTTGCTCACTTTTCCACCATAATAATCTAAATATATCTTCCCTCTTTCATCATACTTATTATATTTTCATAATATTTTATGTATAAGATAGCAAAGTCATCCCATCCCCTCTAATGCAATAGAAGATATGGCTTTTGTCGTGCCATGAATTTCTAATCATGACAAATGGCTTATTTCGTTCAAATCAAAATTTAGAGCATCGTAAGGGAGATCCTCTATGTTTACAACAGATTTTATTTGGATATTATGGATTCTTGTGGTATATACCGACACCATTGCATTCGTATGGACTTTTCTTTAGTATTTTTTTCTTTCCTTCTGCGAGAATCTAATTATCAGATTGATCCCTAGCCACTATTTTATGAATATATAAAATATGGTGTTTTAATTATGAATTAACTTTCCAATCATTAATAATTGAAAATATTCTAGAAATTAATTATAAGGTATTTACACCAAACAAGGTGGATTTTTTCTAGTGGTAATATAATTCAGTGATAAATTACACTTACTGGAAAGATACATAGTTCACATACTATCCTCTACAATAATCCGTGCAGTTAAACTCGAGTGGTTTCATGCAATTCAACTCAGTTTGATTTGATGATTTTATAGAGCTAGTTAGATCTTCCAATCAAAGTCGATTTATTTCTTTAATCCTTTGCTTTTCCATCTCCAAATCAATTACCTAGACCAGATAAAATAACATTAATAGTAAAACATTTATTTTCTACAAACTTAGGAACGGATATACATTATATCTATATACTACATGTTATAACGTTACATTTTAATTTACGTCACTTCAAACATATATTATTCATCTATCCACCAGTCAAATATATGTTATCTCTCCATGGTTATAAAACTATAAACTAAAAATATATAATGCAAATATTGTTGATGGGGACAGAAGAATACGTAACCAGTCAAGGGGAAAGGGTTGGTATGGTGATCTTGGCATGCTATATGCAGACAAATGTCTCGTGTCATTGGGAGGCCATTTTATTAAAAGAAAAGATTCCGTATTTCACATAACATTAAAATAGTACAAAAAAGAAATAAATTCCTTTTGTTTTTATATATAGGGGATGTATTTATTTAATCCTTTTGCATTTATTACTAAACAATTGCGTTTTTTTCTTGAAATAGAATAACGAAAACAAAAAAAATCTACAAGTTGTTTGGTCATGTTTAATCTTTCTCGGCTTCCAAGCATTATTGATGTTTGGCTTTGTCTCGGTTTTTTCCCCCTCAAAGATTTGTAAGATCTCATCATGATATCCACGCAATTTAATATCTACTTCATCGAGATTACATATAATATCAAAGCGCAAAAAAAAAAAAAAAAAAAAAGTGGGAATTTATTGGCATAAGTGGCCTTCAATATTAAGTCCCGTGTTAAATTACTAGAAACTTAGCACTATTATTAGAAACCAGAATAAAGTTCGTAGGCAATTAAACGTTACCATTGTAGGTAAATGCTTTTTAAAATTAACACTGTACTATCAAAAAATTAAATACGAGTTAATATTGAGTCGCCTTTAAACAACTTATGCCGATAATTTTCCAAAAGAAGTTGTAATAACAACAATATATATACTAAAGAGCCTGAATTATTTTATGATGCGGTCTTTGGAACAGTTCAACTCATCATTTTATTTAATTTTATAATATTGGGTTATATTGTAGAATAAATTAAATCCCTTCTTCTTTCATTTTATTTAAATTTTAACTTAATCTAATCTTGGCCAATGTTTGTGAAGAACCTCACATTCTTTGTAATAAATTCCTAAACACAATTTTGACTAAGCTTGATATGTGATTTGCACCTATATAGTTTCATTAATAAGACCTACATTCATAAAAAATAAAAAAAAAAAGAAAGAAAGAAAAGAAAGAGGTTTATTTAGATCAAATTTAGTTGTGACCTACTTATGCTTGACTTTGTATTTATTGGAGTTTAATTTAATAATAGTTAAGTAGTGCTCTAAATATTTATTCAAATTCAATTAGGTAATAATCAAATCAAATTTAATCTTAAGCTACATAAGTAGTTGGTTGAATTTAGTTCAAACCATTACAACAGTTTAACTATATAGAGGAGAGTTTGCGTGGACAATTTCAAGCTAAG
Source organism: Lumnitzera racemosa (assembly GCA_024138005.1). NCBI lineage: Eukaryota > Viridiplantae > Streptophyta > Magnoliopsida > Myrtales > Combretaceae > Lumnitzera > Lumnitzera racemosa. The sequence goes on from JAMXBC010000010.1 coordinate 8,720,344, forward strand.
CCAACTCACCTCTTGTCCCCTATACTTAAAATGAGGGTGATACCAAGCACAACTGATCATAAGATGATTTAAAAATAAGTATAAAAAATATATTCATTTTTTTTTAACACAATTAAAAAGTATAGTAGTATTATAAAGTGCAAAAAAAATTGGTGCATATAATGTACGAATAAAAAAGGATACAATGCAATTAGAAAGTGACCTTTCTACAAGACTTATTTTTAGACTGTCTAATGGCTACTTGTTTCTTAATTATTTTAATGAAAGAGCCTTAATTAGCTTAATTAAGCCCAAATATTATCCAAGGGTCAAATTCTATTTTCCATCTGCTCCATTTCTTTTCATTAAATTATATGGCTCTGGTACAGTTGATGGAATGTCTCTTTTGCATGGTAGGACGATGTAAAGCTATCAATCATTGTACTAATACCGTCGGTTTGGTAGTTAAAAAGAACGTATGTCAATTCTGAAACCATAAAATTAATTCAAGAAAGTACAATTGAAATCACTTGCTGCATCACGTTTCATTTATTTACTTTCTTTAATTTTATTCTTCAATTCGATTGGCACTATTGTCCCTCTTGCAATCCTTATAATATAGATTATTCAACGGATTGTTCGGTGTATCGTTTGATCAGTAAAATCTTTCTTGTCCGAATCTTTATAACATCTTAATAGTTAGATGATTAACTAAATTGTGCCATCGATTAGAATTTTTTTTTTCTAATATACTTGTCAGAAACAAGTGAATTTATTTACCATAAATCAATAACAAAACAATGTTGTAAAATCCGATTTAAATGATTAACTTGAACACATAAAAAAATAAAAAATTAAAAAAATAAAATTAGATTTAATCACAATTTAATTTTAATTAATTTAAGATTCAATCGATCTAAATTATAATCGAATTAGAGCAAACCGTATTCGATCATTACCCGTATGAGTCGATCTAAATTCGATATCACATAGCGACCCATTCTTTTAGCACTAAAATAGCTTTCGTTGGTACCAGACATTCACCATATGATCGATGCCGTAAGCTACGTGGATAACCTAACCCAACTGGACCAAAAGCACGAACGTCAAATATAATAATGCTCCCCAAATCTCGATATAATATATTTCGCTCATGCCTACACAACATGCATGTTTTCGGAAGTGGGATACGAGAAATTACTCCGTTTATATTCTTCTAGACAAGTATGATATACTAATTCTAACTCATTATGAGCAATTATCTACTTCTCCCAATCAGATGATATATACACCATTGAATACTGAACCTGAGGTTCAACCAAACATTCAACTCAATATACAAAATAATCTATCTATTTCTAAAATAGTTAATAATAGGTCAGGTATATCTGGAACAGTTTACCAACCAATTAATGAATTAGAACACGTGGAATCTTCACTTTTAGAAATAAGTAATCCACAATTTAATGTTTAAGAAAAATCTTTTGAACTTGATAGAATTTTTCTAAACAAAAAATTTAATTCACCTAAAAATGAGAAAATTAGAAAATGGTATTTGAAACTTTTAATAATATTAAGCAACAAATAAAAGATGAATATTATAATTTTAGATCTCAGATATGTTTTTTCGAATGGTTTGAAGAATATTATTTGAAACCTAAAGAAATTAATACGATTAATGAATGTTTAAAATAAAACTAAGTGATGGACAAATAGTAAAATCTAACCATCCACCACTTAATAATATTAAAATAATAAATAAGAATACTAAAATAATACTTACGCCTTTCAAAAATGTAATAGAAGAAGAAGGCTTAGGAATTAAGAAAATAATAAGTCAAAATAATTTCACTAACCAACATTTACATATTATAGGAAAACAATTAAACAAAATGAAAAATGTAATTAACAATGAAATAAATAAAATTAATGAAAAAAACACCTTTGATTAATAAAACTAATAAAAAAACGATGTTATTTAAACCATTTGAAATACCAAAAAATCTAAATAATGAATTTTTAAAAGCTTTAGATGAGAGGAAAAGAATAATAAAAAATAAAATGATTAAAGAAGAAACTTTATATTCAAAACCAATTAATGTTTTAAATTTAGATACACCAACTCTTATAAAAAATAAAAAAAAAAAGGTATTTTCATAAATAATACACCTTCAGAAAAAATTAATGTTTTAGATGAAACTAATAATGAATTAAGCAATGATACAATGTCCAATATTTCTTTAAAATATTCAAATATTAGTTAATCAAATGATAAAATTAATTGGAAAGAACCATAAAAATTGTATTATCAGAGAGTTATACCTCCTAATATACTTATTGAAGAAAAAACCTCCTGATTTACTTATTGAAGAAAAAACTGACAACTACCAAAATAAGTATTCTGTAAGATTTACATACGAATGGAATATTGATGGATACTCAAAATAAAGAATTCTTAATATCTTTACTCAAATGATAATATTTTCAAACACAAATAAAACTGTTCCAAATGTTACTGATTATTAAGTAATACTCTTTTTAATATCTAATTTTACTGGACAATTAAAAAGTTGGTGAGATAATTATCTCACTGAGAAACAACAAATTAATATTTTAACTTTGTGTAAATTTGATGAAAATAGGAGAAGAAACTTAGATGAAAATGATAAACCAATCTGAGACATGGTCAATACATTAATATTTTTAATTAGCCAACATTTCATAAGAGACCCTTCGCATATTAGGAACAAAACCTTAGATTTGTTGTATAATATGAAGTGTAAGTCTTTAAGAGAATTTAGATAATATAAGGATATTTTCTTTTAAAAAGTTTTCCTTAAGAATGATTGTAATCAGACTTTCTAAAAAGAAAAATTCTTAATTGGTTTACTTAAGTTAATCCGAGAACAAGTTAGGAAGAAACTCCAAGAAGAAAATGATGGCGAAATTCTTTATAATAATTTGAAATTATTGGTAGAAATAATAGAAAAATTATTGTTTTTTTTATCCAATTTAAAATTAAATCTTCTTCAAGCTTATTCCACATTTTGTAACTATCCCACCATTTGATTTTATACATTCTAATCAAATTTATGGTGTTTATGGTTCTATCATGTTTGTAATCAAACCACTAAGCCATAACCCAGGATACACTAACATGCATACAATAATTTTTAAAATATTAAAACCATTTTTGGCTTTTTCATAAACAATTTCAGGGGTTACTCCAAATTGTTCCTACCAATATGTAAACTAGTAAGGAATGATTTTTTTATTTAATTGATATATATATATTTTATCTTATATATATATATATATTTCAAGTATGGATATGGGTGTAAGAATCATATGCATGCCGTATATAAATTGCAATACACTTGATTAGGAAAATAACTTAAATTGCACTTTAGGACGATCGAATAAGATAAAGTAGAAAAGAGAAATAGACAATCTTTATGAGATTCTAACGTATTTAGTGGTAAGTTGAGGAGTTCGATGATATTAAACTCCACAACCAATGAAAAATAAGATATTGTTCTTGAAATTTTCATGTGTTTGATCTTTTAAGACAAGAATTTAGTAGAATAACAACATTTATACCAAGATCTCTCCTCTATTTAAATGATAGCGAGAAAGAGGTATTATTGCGATCCGAAAGGGCTAGTCGTGGTAGTTACTGTATACCGTATAAAAAACTATAGATTGATTTCTCTCTCAATTGACAACCCTTCATGCGATGTACAAGCTATAACTATAACTAACACCAAGAGTTGCGTAGGTATAAGTAATATCATTTTATAATATTAATAGCAAGCTATTGAAATACAAAATACATTTATTTATGTAGAAATTTATAGATAAAAAGTCTATAATATTTCTTAACTCAAACTGATATCATTTCACTACCTAATAAGAGTCAAAATCTAATTACACCATCATAAATGTACTCCAATCACATCTTACTCCTACATCAACCTTCTAATGTACAACTAATCCCAAGCATGTGATGGCTTGACTCTACAAATAAATCAACCTGCGAAAGAAGACTATAAGGGTATTATAAACTAATTAGCTTAGTGAGATAATTCCTTTAACCATACAACAAATAACTTATATAACAAGTAAGTTATACAACAATTTAATTCAATCATATGAATGTATGAAGAATTAGTACGCTAAACTAATATATGCAAGTGACCAAGTATTACATATAACTCAAATTTAATGCCCTCCGAAGCTAAGGTTGGAGCTATATCGGTATAGTCGAATTCGAGTATCATACTATAACTTATATTATAATGAAACTTTACATTTCGTATTCAAAATATAATGGTATATCAATTCTCAGTTTTTGTTAAATTTGAGTTCTACGTATAATTGTAAGTAGGTTTATATAGCCCTTACTTACCCCTAAACAAAGGCCTCTTGACTCGATCTTTAATTGAGCGATTGGTACCTCCAACGTTAATAATCTTACGGGCCAGGGTAAGGTTATATTACACGTGTACACCATACGAAATCTATAACAACAAATAGTCAACTCAAGTATGGCCTCTCACCACCTCTGTGTGATGTAACGATCAAAATTAGTTATGTAGTGCATAATTATGCATATTTCGAGTTAGTTCTTTCAAGTCTGATGATATTACGTCTTATTATTCAGTGATCAATAAAGTTACAGACAATCAGTTTTTATCGAATTTACTATGCAACAACCATTACATTAATATACTTTTAAAGTAAATTTGTTATCAACATACAATATCATACACAAGTATAACCCAGCCCCACACAACATTCAATTATGAATAAAAATTTATATTTACTAACGATATACATAAGTAAGTACGGAATCATTAAGAAAAACATACTTAGCCATAATCAACTCAAGAGTTATAGTAGTTTGATAGCAACTCGAGATCAATGTCTAGATCACTTGAAAACAAGGAATATAGAAAGTAATAAGTTTAAGAATTAAAAACTAAACTAGTATCGTAATTTATATTGTTTACTTAACTTAGTTATTAATTTGCTACAAATCGTTGATTTGAGCTTTTTATTGAATTATGTATAGCTTTTTCAATTTAGCTCGGATTTTTATAAACTTATAGTTTATTTCGATTGTTTTCGAGCATACTTTCTTATAGTAAAGTCAATTTTGAATATTATAACTCGCAGTTTGGATTGTAATATAACAATATCACAAATTTCATTATTTTAACTTAAAAAGTTATAAAATATCAATTTAAGCTTTTTTTTAGTATATTTACGATATAATAATTATTTAAATTGTATAATTAGTAATTTTCTTATTTTAAGCCTATTTTACTATAATTACCTATTTTTACTTATTTTTGAGATTTTAGAATTATTAATTTAAATTTTTTCACTTTATTATTTTTCTACCTAATTAATTAATATTATTAATTATGAAAAATTGTTTAATTTATATATATAGTGACGTGGCAACACATAAGAGTGCTATGTGTCAAGCTTATACATTTTTCCGAATTTTCTATTATTCTCCTATTTTACGGTATAATTATACACATATATATAAGTACTCAATGATTATATTTTATTAAATTTTCTAATTTAGTTAATTATTAATCTTTCTCCAATTTGTATATATATATCTATTAACTTACTTTATTTATTAACTTAATATTATAGTATATTGTATATACTATTTACATATACTCGTATTTTTACGTATGCTTCACTATTCATATATATATGTTTATACGTATACTATAAGTTATATAATAACTTATTCTAACTTTATTTACACATTATGTACAAGTATAATATACACTTATTTATACTTAATATATTTATATGCATATACAGTTATACTATATACGTAATATATACTAAAATACAAAATATTATTAATAATTATATATATACATCTTCGCATCCAGCAATATACATATACATATATACAATAATTCTTATATTTTGAAAATACTAAGTATATATACATATATTTACTATATACGTATACATATATTTACCTTATATAGTAAAAATAATAATAATTATATACATATACATAATCACTCATATATACATAAATAATTAAATAAAACACTAAATATATATACATGTATATAAAGGAAATATTTAGTACACATACATATACTATACGTGTATACCTACATATGTCATATAACAAAATATTAATTATACATATATATATAACATACATACATACATATATACAATAATACATGTGTAGAAAAAAAATACATATTATATATATTACTATTTATACCTATATACATATATCGTATATTATACATAATAATACATATATACATGCCTATATACATATGTTAATATACAAATAGAGAAAATACCTAATATATACGTATATATCTATTTATGCATACATATATGTACATGTAAATAAATAAATCAATAAAATACTTAGTATATACATAGTATAGAATACATATATGTACAAAATAATTAATTAACCTACCTAAATCCTTTTTATTTTTCCTCTTCTTCTTCTTCTTCTTCTTCTTCTTCTTCTTCTTCTTCTTCTTAGTTTTGCTTAGTTTTCCTTCTTTTTCTTTTCTTGGTTTCGTTTTTTGGTTTGTATGTGTGTAATTGGCTTTGGTTTTCTTTTCGGTTTTTTTTTTTTCACTTCTATTTTCGTGTTTTAACTTCTAAAATTTAGACTTGTAGCAAGGATAAAAGCGAAGGCAATTTGTAAAAGTAAATTCCCAAATCTAAGCCTTAATGGAGATGAGACATAAGAATTATTACATTTGATTTTTTTGTCACCAATTCTCAACACCTGGAAGATTAAAATAATTTACGTGGGCTGCTAGAGGATTAAAAGATCTACGTAGAAGTAAGAGGGAAATTAGGAAGAAAGAAAAAGAAAAGAAAAATAAAAATAAAAATAAATATATGTAATTTTTTCAAACGTAAAAATAATAAAAACAACATTTATAAATAAAATTTAGAATTTTATGAAAATTTATTAATTTAATTAGTACTCATTATAATTATAATTTTTACGAGTTATTTTAACGATTTTGTTAAAAGTTTTATGTGATTATATAATTATGCGATTTAGTTGATAATTGTAATCGACTACGATTATATTACTATTAAGTTATATTTATTTATTTTATAAGTTTAAAATTATAGTTTTAGGGTTTCGATTACAATTATCAACTAAATCCTATTTAGGGTTTTTATATATAATTTAGGTTTTAATCAATTTTTAGGATTTATATTATCGATACTATATTCGATTTTTAAATTTTATAAAAATTTTACCTTATTTAATCTTATCAACTCATAGTATTGTTTAAGACATTTAAGCTTAATTTAGGGTTCATACTAGTAACTAGACAAAGTTTACAGGTATTTATAAGAGTTTGCTATTAATCTCAATTGTATGATGATCAATGACTAAAATAAGCTCATTCCCTTAATGAATTTCAAATGGACTCTCTCTTTAGATGTAAGCTTAGTAAAGGCTTTATTCTCAGTATGAGCCTATCTTGAGAAATGTTAGATCAAACGAGTCCATATAACAAATCCTATTTGAAGCTCACCATATCAAAACTTTTTTGGTCATCTCAAATACATAGATTTATTCTTTAAACCCTATCGTCTTAGCTCAAAACTCTAATTAATTAATGAGTTTGAAGCCTAAATTTTAATTTAGCCCTCTACATACACATGCTAGCTGACAAAATTATGCATTTTCGGTTAGAAAATTTCTCAAATTTGAGTTGATTGTGATTAATTAACTCCCAAATTATTCAAAGATGACACAGGTGTTGTTGCAAATGGATTCTTATAATATTTCATGAACAAATAGAAAAATAGATTGATATCAAAACATCATACATCATTCCATAAACAAATCATATATGAAAAGTGTTAAAAACTCATAATTGCGGTTTCATGATTATGATTGTACTATCTATTTAATTAATAGGTTAGTGGGTTCCAGCCGGCTATAAATTATGATTGAAAGAAAAAAAATAGTTACCCATATTGAAACTATCAGTCCTGTAAATTTGATCTGTGTATTAACCCCTTTAATTGAATGTGTTCATCAATATTATTCAGTTCGAGAAATTTTTAAAATACTCTTTTAACGTGCTGTGCTAAAAAATAGTCAATAATCAAATTAATAAGCGCCTTTTTCAAACCACTTGATTCAGAATTTTTTAGTCATATTGATATAATATTCTCTACATTGACCTTATAAATTAATACAATTGTTTCCAAAATTTATGTAAAACTGCCAACACATGAAGTTTCACAGGTCTAAATAATGTCTAGAACAACATGTTTAAATAAATCCATAAGACAAAATGAATTGGAGATAAACGGAAAAGAATATCCTAAAGTTAAACAAATAAAGGGGAAAAAAAGAGAAAATACTAGATCAATCCAATGCATTTATTAAACGGGTCAAAGAAGGATTTGCATGTCCAGTACAACCTTGAGACAAATTTAAGCAGAGTTATCAATAAATCGATCATTTCAGATACGAGACATCATTAAGCGATATATAATCTCCACTTAAAATCATATAATATCATACTATTATATATTTATAAGAGACGTTTCAATAGTACTAATATATTATATTGATAATTAAGTAACATGTAAGTATTAATAAAATTTTCATACATAAAAATATAATTAATATTTTTTCAAAAAATAAATTACTTTACTAATATATATCAAAATTTAATTAATATTTATATATTATTTATTGATTCACGTAATATGTTAATACTATTAAATTTTTTTCCTATATAAAGCTGCCAATACCAGTTATATTTTTTATTATGTTTCGTGCCCCGAGTCATCATATATTATGGTTACCACCGATTTCCATTTGATGAATATTTGCTTATTTTCAATTCATTAGGTGGTTGGATAAGCATCAATGTTGCGTTAAAGTTTGGTAGTACGTTGTCCTAGGATTTGAATCGTGAATATGGAAATATGTTTAATTTCACTCCATCGCTAGTCAAATAGAAAATATATACACTTTATTTAGTGTTTTCTTTTATTTGTGGACATTATTGTCAAAATCGTAATTAAGCTATATAATTTTATAAGAAGTATTCCATATGGATTATGGGATTTTATGGTTAAGTGCTCTACATAAATTGTAGAAAGTTATGATAATAATTTATAAAACTATGATTATAAATACCTTATTAACATAAGTTTAAAACTTTTAGATTAAATGGTTAAAATAAGCCCATTAGTGTATTGTATCCTTTTAGGATAACCTATAGGTATTAGATAGTTCGAATCATACACCGAAAAGAAGGGAAAGATCCAGGCCCAATTGTAAGATCACGTAACAAGGACATTATGTATTTAAGGAGGAAGAGATTGTGAAACCCAATGGTTAAGTGTTCTATATGAATTATAATATGTTATGATACTAGTTTTCAAAGTTAGAGTTATAAAGATCTAACATAAATTTGAAACTTTAAACTCAAGTGCTTAAAATAAGTCCATTAGTATTTATTGGCTTGATAATTCATTACTTTTAGCTTGAGGCATTACAATAATTTTATGATATTTCTCTCAATCAAAATGGATATAAAATTATTTTTAGTGTAAACTTTTTATAGAATTATAAATTTTGATGTAAAATTTTATGAATTTATAATTTTATCAATTTTATATGATTTTAACAATTCTACATATTTAAAGAAACAGTAAAATCGTGATTTTAATAACCCTATTTATGAAGTAAATTACAATAGAATGCCTAAAGTTAATTTGCAACTATAATATTATATTTTTCTATCAATTTTACACTTTTAAAAGAATAATAAAATCATGATTTTAACAGTCATATTTGTGAGGTAAATTACAATAGAAGGCCTAAAGTTTTTTTGCAACTACAAAAACATTCTAAATTTTTGAAGTAACGTAACTACATCTTTTTAAAAAATTAACCACTCAAAACTTTTCTTAAAATGTAGTATCAAATCAATCTGCAAAGTGTAATTATTTTGTGAGGCCAATTCATTACATATTTTTACTTGCTCTAACCACTAAAATATCTATATATCCATATATATATATATATATAATGGGTAGGTAATAATGAAATTCAAATATAAGGTGATAGTAATGAGTAATTTCTAAAATTACCATCCATATTTATATAATACCATGTGTTCAAATTCCATTTGTAAAAAGTACCATAAAATCTTTTTTTTTTTTCAATATGAAGAAGGTCATGAAAAATCCCAAATTAAATTATGAATTGGCCAAAGAAAAAGTCAGTAATGCATATTAATATCAAAGAAGGATAGAATACTGTATTTTTCACATGTCAATATTTCTTTATACTATAAGTGCAATATTTTTGGATAAACATTTATATAATTTAAAGAGATTAATATATAGATTATCTTTGTAATTTTCACTATTTACAATGACAAGTTACTTATTTCGTATTCATGAAATTCTTTACAAGTAGCTAAGGGAAAAATTGAAACGCTCTCAAGCCTTTAAGTAACTTTTAATCTTATATTTAAAGTTTAATATTGCCAAAAGTCACAATAAATCAATTTTTCCTTATTAGAATTTACACTTAAAAGTGTGGTGTCGCTAATATCGTACTTATTAAATTTTTATTTATCAAATTTAGTATTTCGATCATCTTTAGAATGATATCTTAACAATTTTGTATTAGTTAAAAAGTATAAATATATATAATCAGAAGAGATATATCTTTACAAACAAACAAAAAAAAGGTATTAATATATATAATTAGAAGTTATATACTAAATTTGACAAGTATATCCTCTATGACATTTTCTATATGCTCTTGACATAGATTAGGATCAACAAGTGACCAGAAGATGGGAAAGGGTTTTGAGATTAAAAATGGCTATAAAGTGCACCATAAGCGAAAGCAGTTCAAGTGACTTTGACATGGAACTTTCCCTAAATGCATGTTGGGATTATTAAATTTCTGACCATCATGCAAAATATACTCGAATATATTAGAGGGCATTGCCATTGGCTATAATATTAATATTTTTAGATATACTAAGGCATAAATAATTAACTGAACAAGTGGTTTTAATGGCTCCGAAACAAAAAAAATATATATATATATGCTCTAGATACTTAGAATTCAATGTCTTTAAAGTGCCACCAAGATTATTCTTACCCAACTAGGATTGTTATACATTGATTTATGGAAAAATAATAATAATAATTATAATAAAAAAAAGAAGAAAAACCCTGAAAATATTATTGTGATATGTTGTATATATATCTGTTTATATTTATTTCACATATGCTTTATTTTTTTTTTTCAGTTTTAAAATTGTTTCGTTTAGAACTCAATTTTTTTTTAAAAAAATTGCATTTAGATCCTATTTGACCATTTTATCTTGAGTAATATAATTAACACTAAAGTAAAAAAAAAAAAATAGAAAATCAAGGACAACATATTCATGCTCTTTATCTTATATTTCTTTGATTTCATAATAAAATTAGAGCCGGTTCCTATTTGTTTTTTAAAAAAGGGACAATATGAGCATGTTGGAACTTAAGCACATCTTGAAATAGTAAATTAAGAATGTAAATGTAGAATTTCAAAAATAGAAAATTAAACGCGAATAGGGTGAGTATAAAAAGGTTTTTACAGTTTATCCAATTATCATTTTTAGGAATTGCAATCATTTATCAAAGACGGAGAGGTTAGAGGAGAAACTTGGAATAGACAAGTGCACAAAGGAAAGGCATCCTTAGCATGTTGCTCCAGAAAGGAGAGAAAAATGAGAAAGAAAAGACAGGAATTTCCTTGAGATGCCATGTTGAGTAATGCAAACAAACAACAAAAAGTTAGGGTTTTTATGAGGGCAATTGTGGGAAGGGTGATGTTGTTTCTTTTGGGTGAAGCAACAAAAAATAGAGAGAGAAACGTACCAAGTAAAGCTGCATGGGGTCACTTTCAAAAGTTGTGGTTGTGGCGGCATTGGCATGGAAGATGAGAAAAAAAAAAAAAAAAAGAGAAGATCCATCTAAATCTAATCTATAAAATCTTTCTTTCAAACCCATCATCCTTGTGTGATAGCTAAATTGTTGCAAAGACTTGTCACTAGCTTTAGTACATTAGATATTTAAATAAATAGAACAATAGATGGAATATTATAAATATCTAAATCAATTTCACTTGTTGCCTATCGTTTTAGCACTTTTATACTTTAGATTCCCTTGTTGTTTTTCATACTATAGATATATATATCTTTCTCAACAAGACAAAAAATAAATATGAAAACTAAGCCACAAAGATAATCCAATGAAAAATAAATAAGGTATAGAAAAATTTTATTTTTGTTCATCATTAGCGTAAGTAGACTAATTACCTTTAAGGTCACTCTCAATTTTCTAATTAGATTAGAATTATAATAAGCAAAGCCTTTAAAAATTTCAAAAGTTCTTAAAATTTAGAAATGAAAAAAGTCCAAAAACATGTATATCCTTATATTTGCTATATGTCCTCCCTTGAATTAAATCCCGAATCAAAATGAGATCTCATCTTTAGGGCATATCTCTAAGTCTAAAGAACAAAGTTTAGCATAATCGATGGGAATCTCAAGGTCTACGAAATGACGAGGGTGTAATCTTAAAGACACAAAAAATCAAGGAGTTAAAAGAGAGGTGACTCAGATGATTGAATGAAGGGTGTTTTGGTTGGTGTGTAAGTATTGTAAGGTTGTACAAAAACAAACACAGAGATTTTTAATGTCCTTTCTGACCAAAAAAAAAAAAAAACTGTCTTAGCTTCACCCGTACCACCACCATCGTCATCATCATCAAAGCTAAAGCCAGGGCCTAGCCTTTCTCTTCCACTAAATGTACTGCTGTTACCTGGCCCAATTAAACACCCTCCCTCCTTTCCTCCTCCACCTCCCTCCAACCCCATATTTACTTCCCAACAAATCACAACAAAAAGCCTGTCCTTCCTTTTCCTTTTCCCCCCTCTCTCTCTCTAGCTCTTTTTTAGGGCACAAAACCAGACAGTTGCTCAGGGTTTTCCTCTATAGAGTATTCAGAGTCCTTGAGTCTGTTTTTTAAAAAATTTGGGTTTTCTTTCTTTTTCCATTTGGTTTGTTGGGTCAAGTAGATATTGACCACTTGGGTCTAGTATAACCCAAAAGAAAAAGTTAGCCCAAGTCATCAAAAGCTTTGTTAGTATAAACAGGGGTAAACAGGGAGACAGAGAGAGAGAGAGAGAGAGAGGATAGAACTTGTGAGTTGTGACTTGGGGTACTAGAAGAAAGAGATGGGTTAGCGTTAGTCTAGCAAAGGAGAAATAACTAGTTGGTTTTGGTTGTATTATCCCTTTTCTAGTTTGGTTTGATTTTGTGTAAGGTAAATGGAAGTGGAAGAGTTGGATGGCAGGGACTTTTGGGAGAGACAGCAACAGAAGAAGAAGCAGCAGCAGCAGAACAAACAAGAGCAACAACGTCATCAGCTTTCAGTTTCAGATAAGTGGCAGCAGTTTCACAAAAGCAGCAGCAGCAACAACAACAACGAAAAACAACAACAAAAGAAAGTGTTTCTTATTAGCGGCAAAAAGTACTATTGGACTGAAACAGTCACCACTCCCTAAAAACAACAACAATCGTCTTAGTAGCTTTACTCTATCAAAAGCTGGAAAAGCAAAACCCCAACAAGAACCTGAGTCTGGATCCTCAAGGAGACAACCATCATCACCATCATCATCATCATCATCGTCATCGTCATCTTCATCACCTCAACTCAGTCCAGAGGCATGTAGGACTAGGACAAGGAGAAGTAGAAGAAGAGCAAGAGCAAGAGCAACAAGCCATAGATGCACACCATCCATATCTGTTCAACACACATGCATCACAAAACCAACAAGACTACTTCTTTGGCAGACTGGACCTAGCAGACTCACAGAACCACCCACAGAACACACCCAAGAAAAGATCTGCAGCTTCTTCTTCCTTTGGTCCTTATATTTCATCCTCAAACTTGGGAGAGACCGACATCAAATATGCCCGAAAAATGGGAGACCACACACACCACCAACAAGCAGAAGCAGCAGCGGCAACGTCGAGTTCTCCCAGATTCGGGATAAGGAGTGGAGGTGGAGAGATTGTGGAAGTCCAAGGAGGTCACATTGTTCGTTCTACAGGAAGAAAAGACAGGCACAGCAAGGTTTGCACTGCAAAAGGACCTCGAGACCGTCGTGTTCGGCTATCGGCTCACACGGCAATCCAATTCTACGATGTCCAGGACAGACTCGGGTACGACCGGCCAAGCAAGGCTGTGGATTGGCTTATAAAAAAGGCCAAAGCAGCGATAGACGAGCTCGCGGAACTCCCTGCTTATAAACCTACTGCCACTGCCCCTGCAGCACCAACACGGCGGAGGCAGCAGGGCAACGTGGAGAAAGAGGTCAAGGACGGTACCAAAGCTACAACCAACACCACCACGAGCACACCGAACAACAACAATGCTAACAGCAATAGCAACATCAATCATCAGATAAGTTTCCTTCATAATGTGGTGGATTTGGGTAGTGGTCATAATACTAGTCCTGGCAGTTTCAGGAAACACCAGGAATTGTTAGTCGGGATGAGGGATCTTCAGGCGGACAGCAACAATATTAACAACAATAACAACAACAACAATCCGAGCTTCTTGCCGCCGTCTTTGGATTCCGATTCAATAGCAGACACTATCAGGTCGTTCTTTCCAACGGGTGGTGCATCTGCTGACACTCCATCTTCATCTGTTCAGTTTCCGAATTATCCTCCCGATTTGCTGTCCAGAACTAGTAGCCATAGCCAGGACCTTAGACTTTCTCTCCAGTCTTTTCAAGACCCAATGCTGTTACATCACCACCACCAGCAGGAACCGCCATCAGGAGTGTTTCCTGGATCCAGCCTCAGTTTTGATGCTACATCTGCTGCTAATGCTGTGTGGTCATCAGACCACCACTCTTCCTCCGGGGACATTGGCCGGTTTCATAGATTGCCCACTTGGAGTAATCCTGGTGGAAGCAGCACCATGGGTGGTGGTAGTGGTGATGGTGGTGGTAGTGCATACATGTTTGCAACGCCACTGGCACCGACGACGGTACTTCAGCCCTTGTTTGGAGGGCAAAGTCAGTCTTTTTCTCAGAGGGGACCCCTTCAGTCCAGTAACATGCCTTCAGTTCGTGCTTGGATCGACCCAACTACATCAGCATCTGATCATCAGATTCCACAAGGAATTCATATTCATCCATCTGCAGTCTCATCGGGCATTGGATTTGCCTCGGGCAGCGGATTCATGGGGTATCATATTCCAGCACGGATTCAAGGCCATGAGTTGGTGGAGCATGATGGCATTCTCAACAAGCCATCCTCTGCTTCACCCGATTCTCGCCATTGATCAAGCAGCATAAAGATCTCGAATTTTCTCTCCATTTGAGGTGCTACATACAAAAATCTCCTCCAAACCAACCCTTTTGCTCAATAAGTCATCATCTCCAGTTTCCATGCGTATAATTTACTAACATAGTAATGTTTTTTGCAGGTTTCGCTGGTAATTTTGGAGTCAGCATTGTCAACAATGAGCAGCGTAGCTGATTGGAAACTAAAGGGGAGAGAATTGAGTTAAATTTCATGTGTTTGAATGGCTAATTCCATGGGAAGAAACTTTTGAAATGGTTTCAGGTTTTTCGAGCCCTTGCTTGTTTTAGTTACCTATCTATCCATCCATCATGTATCGATTGATCATGTTCCAGGCTCTTTCACTTCCACTGTATTGTTTCTGAGGGCTCTTTGAGCTTTAATTTGGTTGCACTTTGACTTATGTTGAACAAGTTTATGTTTCCAATTTCCTTGAATATGATGCATGGCTATTTTCCTTTAGTTGAAGATGGTTTACCCTTTTGGGAGAAGATCTCTCATTGTTTCTCGTGTGAAATTCTGTGATTTTCTGTATCATGCTCATCAGATCCGGCATGATTTACATTCATTGGTATGGTTAAACCGTGTATGGACTTTTAGTCATGTTACCACTTGGTCAATTTCTGTTCCTCAATTTAGGGAAAATTTTATTGCAAGCATGATAGTTATAACTTAACTTTAAATAGGAGGACGGCTTGATAGAAAAATAATCGTAATGCAACTCAGATCGGGCAACCCAAATTGCCAAATGCCAGAATTACTGCTAAATCTAGCAAAGATACTAAAAGATGACACTGTTAAGAAAATTCCTTTCTCCCCCCAAACTTAATCCGACATCCTAAAACAGACCGAGATGCTAGAATCGGCATTAATCTAGAGATTCCTTAACAAGTCAATTCCATAAATATAGGAAAAATTCATTTTCTACAGTGTGTGTTGGTCACTTCTCATTTATGAAACAGCAGCAAAACATTCCTGTGTTTAGTAATAGTCAATTATCACATTTGTAGGTATGTAGATGAAAGTGAAGTTTTAGCTATTTGATTGATTCTTCAGGATTCCCTGCTTGCTTTTTTTATGAAACACTTATTCCCCTCTAGCCAGTGTACATAATAGGGAAAAGGGAATTTAAAGTATTAGCTAGCCTTTTCTATTTGTTGCTCTGATTTTGGGGAGCAAAGCAGTGCACCTGCTCTGGGTCACTTTCCATGAACAGTATAGTAGTTATAGGGTGTAAAGGTTGATTACCATTGTCGGATTAGTTGAAGATCCTCCTCTTGTGTGATTTAATATTAACCTATTTGGTGCCTACTCGAGCAATCTTGAAGTCCCATTCAGCGTATGCCTTTCTTTATCTTTTTCAGGATATTGTAGTTCGACCTTAAACTATTGAGTTTTTGCTGTTACCTTTTAACTCCCAAAGCGGAACATGATCATTAATAGCAAAAATTTACCCTCCGTCATTGGCATTGTCAGGATTTTCAATGCTTGCATAAAATAAGTTCGAGATAGATCTATATCATAAGTTTGCTTTGACGGTCAACAAATGCCACCAGCACATTTATAATGTAAGGATTCCTGTAGTTTTTAACCAAAAGGTACTGACAATTTTACATTCGGTAGTTGATTAGGACCAAATAACTGAGCGTGGAAAAAGGTCGATTACTTTAGGCAGGATGTACTTGCATTTCAGGTTTCTATTACCGGTCATATAAAGCATTTGAAGAGCAGGCGATTCTCCATTTAACTTAGTGAGGGAGGTAGTTAATACGTTCGAGTTACTTGTTGAGGCTAGATCTAGCCAGCCAATTTAAAAGCTTAAGCCTATAATTGTATGTATATATGGACTACTGTATTTATTATATAATATTCACCTCACTTATTAGCTATCACTTTTTGATTGAAATGAGGACACGAAGATTCAAGCTCTCGATTGCACGGTTCTAGTACCATATTGAGCTTGACTTTATAACGAACCAATCTAAAAGTTTAAACTTACAGACATAGTCTTGGTTTTTTTTTTTTTTTTTGGGTTCATTATTTAGGTTTCATGAGATTGGCTCAGCATAAATGCACTGAAAATAAGAGATGATTTTCCTCGATGTTCCATTATTGTGATAGACAAGAAGAGGAGGAGAACATGTGGGGCAAAGGTGAGTACACTTGCTGGAAAGTCTTGGAAGAGGAATGACATGAGCAGAAGCAGATTTAATGGAAGGTTACACAGATGGATACTTACAAAATATACTACCCAGCCTTCTGTATATGGTCCCCCTACCCTATAAATCTTTGTCCATAAAAAAAATCTGGGGATCTAGCTGGAGACAACAACCAATCTCCTTGAGAAATTAAAAGCACCTGAGTTGTTCCTCAGAAGTGACTTTCAAGTTTGAAGTTCTTTTATCACCCAACACTTTTTCAATAATGTCTGGTGGGTCCAGCGGGGTTGCTACAACTTTGAAGTTATTTTATGATTTTCAAGTTCTGTTATTCAATTTAGAATCCATTACAACCATCATGTCATAATAAAATTTGGGTAACAGGAATAACCGATGAATGGTCAATATCAGGTAACTTGATTGACATAACCTACGAGAGTAATTGCGAAACGAGCAGTGTAACATACTATAAAGGTTCATTTGGGAAATTGCTCACATTGTATAACAAAGTACACGTACTATTAGTGCGAGTACATTATCATAAAAAAGTGTTTTTTTTGGAACGTTTTTGATTAACACATACCCGAAGGGAGAGCATTTTTCACTTCGTACGCTTACTCTAGCCATATACTATACTCTTTTCTTTATTTTCTTCTTTCTCCGCGAAATCTGTCACGCCACAGAAACCAGGCATCTGGTTGTGTGCATGGACCGACAAATATACTGTTCATGGATATTTATTTTTAAACAGCAGATTAGGATGGAAAAAGAGTAGCATTGGGAGGAGTTATAGCCTTTCCTTATTTGTGGTTTATTTTAAAAATTGCATGTGATGTAGGGACTTAAATGAGCAAAGAAGAAGGCATTATTGTAGGATAATCTATCCTAGTATATGAATGAGTTGGATTGTTCTGTATTTTAGTCCTCTTAGATTGAGCACCGGCTTGATATGCACAAATAGGCATATCTTTTCTTGTGTACTCGGCAGATTGATACTTTTACTATGGAATCAGTCCAAACTAAATGGATCCACTCCTATATATTTTATCAGCCGCTGTCACTGAATGCGCGCGTCTGTCAGACAGTGCTCAGAAATTCCCATAACAACCAATTTATCTGCTGAAGAGTTTGCAACTGTCTATTTTTTTAATAAACTGTAACCAGAACTGTTAATTTTATAAGTGCACGAAGTCAAGTCACCAGTTAATATAATATGGAAATAGTTCAGCATATATGGATGATTTGGTCAATTCAAGAATATCGTGCACTTCCCTTGCTTCATACAACCACAACAAATATACGAGCCCGTGCGCTCGAAAATCACAAAAAAAAATAAATAAATAAAAAGAAAAATTTAAAGAAAAAGAGCTCGAAAAACTGTAACAAGTGATGATTCCAATCCCCCACTGAACGAAAAACTGATGTTTTCGAAAACCCAAAATCATAGAGTAGTCCTTGTTAAACCACACGTGGCAGGTGCCGAAATTCTACCCTTGGGCATCATCTGCTGTGTTTGGCTCGCTAAACTGCTTGATTTTTGCTTTCTTTGGGTTGGAGTAAACGCGGATCTCCCAAGGCCTTGCAGCTATCCAGTGCTCCAACCAGCTCCAGTCCCAACTTTCTTTTTCCAGGCAATAGTTAGCCTGACCAAGGAATTGGCTGCAATTGGCCCTCCACTGCAAATTTTAAGCACCGTGAATTGTGACATCCTACAACTTAATTTAGTGAAATAAGAGTTATACCCAATAGCCGAACCTGATGAGAAAAGGCGTATGCCATTGCTCGCTCGCGTTTAATGGCAGCTTCTTCCCTCAACTGTATTTTGGCAATAAGATCTTCTAGGGTTCCAATGCCTCCACACCATTCGACCTAAACGATAAAATACTTCTAAGAAATTCGAAAGCCTCAAGATAAGGTAAGATCACTAATTTCACAAAAGACAGCTAGTATGACATCTGATCCCCATGCTTCTCTTACTAAACAAGTTCAGCACACGGATGACTTTCAAATGGCATGATGAACCTGGCTAGTATGCAACAAGTAGATCGAACTAAGTGAAAGAAACATTCATAGTACCTCCAACTTATGGAGCTTATCCTCTAACTTTAGCTGATTCTCCAATTTCTTTTGCCTGATCCGAGCTTCTGTGACCATTCTTATCCGCCTTGCCCTGACCTCGGATTGTATCCTACTCCATTGATGTAAATAGTCCAGTGTTGTGAACACTTGCAGCTTTGCAGGTTCACTCTGAGGCAAGAACTGAAATCTTTCAGCTCCTTTCTGGCGACACAATGCTCTTCTTGCCTGGACAGGAATTCACAAATTTCATTTCATAGAAAAACAAATCATAGCTGTCATCAGAAAGTCTGTTATATTTTGAATTCAACAAAATACCTGAAACGTCCGAAATGCAGTTTGAATTCGGAGTGCAGCCGTATCTTCAACTGTCTGTGTATGTCCTTCCAACTTTCTATGCGAGCTTCCATTAGCAAGACTCAGCAGCTTCTTTTTCGTGTAGCGGTTCCATCTGGATCCTTTAGATTTTGTGCCATTGTCGTTTACCTGCCAAAGCAAAAGCAAGAATGAGTGCTTCATATGAGAATACTGGACGAGGGTCTAGGTTTGCAGGATGCAGATTTGTCGTCATGTGCACGATGTGGTTTCCCAAGACATAGATTTAATTCATATTTCAATTGATCTGTGGAGCTGCATGATGGCATCTTATTCTAGGACGAAGGATCTTACCTTTTCTTGAGTAGAAGTCTCTTCCTTCGCTTTCTTCAAGCCTGTTATTGTCCGAAGCCAGTCTCCAGTACCCATTATGCTTATTTAGTACTCTCAAGTGTATATTAGAACGGAGCAAGAAACTTCAATCCTAGAAAAAAGTAGTTTCAACGAATATACTCGGATTAATATCAGTAACCGGTATCGCCTATCTATTCAATTCTGTGAAATTTATAGTCCTGTTGAAGTGCATAATGGCTATCTGCTCTGACTAAAAAAGCAAAACAACCCATATTGCTCATAAATCGTCCCTCAACACAGCAATTTGAGACATTGATAATGAGCAAGGCAACACTATCAACCAAACACTGTAAACATAACCCATGAAAGACCATTCCAGGTTCCTAGATCAACAAAATCATGAAAACGTGCATAGAACAAGAAAATCCAATGGTGGAAACGTAAAAAGATCATAAATGATCAAGTGCAATGTGGATTGTTGCTGAGAAGTGTGCCAAAATCAAAGATCTATTCAACTAGGGATCATGTCACAAAATTCTAGGAATTTAAAGAAATTCAATGATATTTCCTGACAGACAAAAAAAAAAAAAAAAAAGGCTTCTAGTATAAGTAATTTAATAATACTTTCAGTAATCCTGCCAGCTTAATGAGAATCATATAAAAAAACCGTTATACTAAAGACCAAATATAATAGTAATATTGCTCATGCATATAAATTTTAAGTGATCACACATTAGGTTAAAATATGTCAATGGGTGTGCAATAGCTTAATTCACACATGAACACTGATTTTTCAATAGAGGGGTCAGATATGATTCTGCCCTTCTCCAAATGGTTGTATTATGATAGTGGTAGCCAAAAGAAAAAAAAAAAAAAAAAAAATGAGACCAAAGTTCACACATGATACCAGACATCATCACATAGAATATAATGTTACCTCATATGAAGCAACCGTGGAATGTGGAGGTACTGAGTGGGATGCAACCATTGGTACTATACTAAAAGAGGTTGTAAGAGAAAGCAACAAGATATATTGGGATTCGGTTTCAAGGGCGAGGTGCCGGGTGACTTTTGTATGGTGGCATAATTGGACGATTCAACTAAAAATGAATAGCGTGTTTCATCTTTGGAAGATCAACTGTCATGTGTACAAGATTATGATATTTGATGGACCACCGTAGCACGTCAGAAATGCAAAATATTAATTAATATATTCTTTTGCTTACTCTTCTCTTTTCTTTGTTTTTTATTTATTTATTTTTTGCTTTTTATCTGGCAATTCTATACTTAGAGGTATAAGGAAATAAGTAGATTTAGAGTACTTTTGCAAATACTACTCATAGCATATATATGGTGAGGTTTGGGTACCTACTACTAATTTAGGGTCATATTTATTTGAAAGTATTTCCTTGCTAGTAAAAAGAAAATATAATACTAATAGTCTTATAATCTAGCAGTATAGATGCTGGCCTTTTAGTGGAATGAATTAGGTTCGAGTTCTTCCTTCCAGTTTTAATTATTGAAAATAAAAAAGAAAAAATAATTGAAATTTGATGCTTTATTTGATCAAGGGAACTTATGGATGCATATGGCTTATAAATATCTACTATTATTAAATAAACACTTTTTGTTTTCTTTTTTATTCCAATTTTTTTCCCACAAAAATTCTTTTGAATACTTTAATCGTTATTAGTATGAAGCTAATACTTCTTCTATTCAACTCCACATTTTTCCCTATAAAATTACATTGAATACCTTATTATTATTATTATATCAACATTATTATTAAGCAAATTCTCCTCTTTTTAGACTCCACATTTTTTTCATAAAATTCCTTTAGGTATCTTTAATGGTAATAATCTTATAATCATCATCATTATTGTTAAGCAAATACTTCTCTTATTGGACTCCATTTTTTTGTCTCATAAAATTATTATTAACCAATCTATAAATAGCTCAAATGTACACATATCTGTTATATTGACAGGTATCGATTTGTTTTTTTTTTTTCCCATCATTCAAAAGAAAAATAGAAAACTAAAATTAAGTATTAGTAGGTAGAATTAATAAGTTTCTTTATCTCTTCCATCAATTTTTCACTAAATAATCAGAGGAAGGATTATAAGAAAACAGAAGAGGAAATAATTTTGGGAGCATCCAATTTATTAAGGATACAATGTTATTCAATTTGACTCAATTTCATATAATTTGAACTGTAAACCAAACCATATATTTTACATCATGTTCCAAACCAAACAACTTTTGAAAATATTGATAATTTTAGTTTGTATTATAATATAATTTGGATGTGTATACAATTTTAGTGGAAATAGTCCTCAACTTAACCATTTTCATTGTAATTTTAAGGTTAGATTACAAATACAGCCCCTTATATTTACTTCATATGCACTAAGCTCCCTTATCTTTGATATTGTATGTTTAGACACCAAATCCTAAAGAAAAATGCATTTAAACCCTAATATATTATTTTACCCTTAGATAAAATAGTAGGAAAAAAATATCAAACCATAAAAAATGCATACAATCGACGGCAAAATGATTATATAGGGGTCCAAATGCACATAAATTTAAGGTCTAAATGCATGGTTTAAAAGATACTAAGTTTTAAGTGTACATCAAGTAAATATAAGAGGACAAATTTACAATTTATCTAACTTTTAATTGTTAAATCAGTTAACCATGAACTATAGATTGAACTACAAGTTAATCTCCTATATGATTAATACACGGCCCAGTCGACCAATCTTAAAAATCTATTGATAGCATCTTAATAAATACGTGATATATCCGGTCACTACAAAATGGTTGTTCATAAAATAAATACTTTTGTATTTATTTTGTATTTGAATAGTTAAAAAAGAAAATACAAATATGAAAGTACGATAGTTTCATTGAATAGGATTAAAGTTTTGGATGTGTATTTTTTTTAAAAGAGCAAATACAAATACCTAATTATCCCTTATCAACAAGATATGGCATTGGGCCTTAACATCGCCACGAACACTTGATAAGATGGAAATGGCCCCGAATGGGCCAAATCTCCTACAAAATAAATGCAGCCCAATGGCCCGGTTAATAAGCTAGAAAAAGAAGCAGACCTAGGCATAATGCCAAAATCACTGTTTTTTTTTTTTTTTTAACTATTCACCAGCAATTTGAAATTATTATATATTATACTTAATTAGAATATTTGTATGTGAAATTTTACACTTAAATTTATTAAATGTCATTTTAATTGAAGTTTTACAGAATTCATAAGATAATATATTCATCGATCAAAGAGCATAAATTAGAAGTAAGGTAAATATAAAATATAAAATTGAAAGAACAGGTACAATTCCCCCGTACTTGGTTGCTAGTTGTTACATGGATATGAGTAAGGGAAATGATTTGCATGAAGAAGATTTTTACAGGATATATATTAAAACAAGAAAAACACACACACACGCACACACATGGCGACAAGTTTCTCAATGTGTTGACTGCAACTGCCACCTGATAATTTTTTTGATGGACCCGGTCAACCATTATCAAACCAGATAACTAAACTCGGATACATAGACTAGGAAAAGATTCTTTGCATAAAATAGTATCAACATGTATCTAACTCCCAAGCGTAAAGAAAGCAGAGAGAACTTCGACAAAGTTTAGCAGAAGCAGAATCCATCCGAGCCAAGAAACAGAGAAGAAAACCGCACAAACTTGCAAGGTTAGATGTGCACCAGGACAATGTTGTTTGTCTTTCCTGATCTCCTGAACCATTTTAAAAGTACCTAGCCATCCTAGTTTCTACAAGAAATCAGCAAGCTTGTTCTAAGTGTGACCGAATTTTGAATGGAAAACTTCACTTGAGCAAGTTAGAAACTCAGTCACGAAGAAAACCCGCGTAATGATGTCTACGACCAACCCAATACGTAGTCAAGAACATAAACCAGGGCCAAAGAGAAGGGATAGAGTAGAAAAGCAATCAAAGATGTCCAGAGAGGGAAGGTAGTCCTGAAGCTGGCAAAGAGTCCCATAAGAACACATGCTATCAGGATGACTAATACTTCGGCCGAAAAGTCCCAGGTTAGTCCTCTGACGTAGACAAGAGCCAAGAAGACTGATAAGCACAGAACATTATTCATGGTGACTGCACCATATAACTGCATGAAAACAAAAGGAAAAGGTCAGTAAACACATGACACGAACCGTTTGGGAAGAAAAGAAGTCTGCTCCTGTTTGCAGAACCTGTAGCATAGGGATTGAACACCCTAATTCTCAATTTCCTTGTTTATATGCAGTGTTGCATGTACAGTTGATAAAACAGACTGCCTAATTGAAAGGAAGAAGGAAAATAATTCATGTGGAAAAAAACAAAACACCAACAACCTCTGAGAATGTAAGTGAAGCTGTTCTTTGCCTTTTGCGGCTTGCAAAGATAATTGCAGACACTGCTTCGCTCGAGTTAGTAGCCAAGGGCAGAACAATAAAGGAGATAAAGAAAGTGGGGATACTGGTTGCATCCGAGAAATTGTCGACGGCATCCACTAGAGGATCGGCAAACACTCCAGCAATTACAGTTCCAAGCACCAGCGAGAGTACTGCTTTTGATGAGGTCCACCTTGAATCTTTTACACCCTCACCAGCCTCATCGTTTTCATCCCCCATCCTCAATTGTTCATGCTCCTGTTTCGTTTGCTGCAGAGGAAAATCACACAAAAATGTTAGCAGGATTAATAAATGATCAGAATAATATTTAAAAAAAAAAAAAACCCGTAAGTTCTACAAGCTTAAATTTTTAGATTAGTTGGTTGTGGAGCTAAATTCTTAAAATGATTGCTTCCATAAATTGTTAGTGCTGAATCCAAGACAAGTTACCTGGTGTAGGTCATCTAGAAACTCCATCGAACCATTAGTTCTTCTGGCAGAAGCACCTCCAGAGTTCGCTGCTTTTCTCAGCCATCTTGAGACACCTTCCATAAACTCATCCTTATCAAGGAGAAAATCACTAGACGTATCGAACTCTGCCATGATTTTATTTACAGCATCGTCCTGATCCAATTCCAGTTCATCTAATTGAATTCCTATAATCAAGGCTTTTAGTTCAGAAGTGCATAATTGCCCATCACCATTGGCGTCAAGGTTATTGAAAAGCCTGCATAATAGTGCAACCAATATCAGCCCACTGGCTTTATAAAAATAAATAAATACAAACCGAAAAACTAGCTCATTTGTTGCAAAAACTAACTTTTCCAAAATATCTTTGTCGAGTTCACCATCCTCTGTCATAAGTTTCCCCAAAGCATGGTGTTTTATGCGCCTTAAAAAGCCGAAAATGACATGCTTCTGCTCCACATAAGCGAGTTTTCTCTTCTGGATCCAAGGCTGAAAAACCTGCATCAAAGTTGAAAAACGTTAATCAGGGAAACTAGGAGAAAATTTTTTCAGGGGATCAAAGTGAGACGAGCTGGTTCAATTTCTACTCACTGCTCAACGGAGAAATATAGTCCTGTTAGATATGTAAACAACATCAGCTATACTTGCCTGATATAGACAATAGGCAATCAGCAGCAACAAAGAAACGATGAGCGCAATCAAGACTGCTAGATGTCTCCCTGAAGTTGAATGGAGCATTTGAGGCAATTGAACAACAATAAAAGGTACGACTGATATAACCATAATCCTTGCTGCATAACTTGTCCATAAATCAGTAGTTACACCAGAACCTGCATCACAAATAGACAGATCGATATGTAGACGTAACAAATAAATAGGCAAGACGCCTGAAATTAAGTCTTCCACTTGATGTGTCTTGAATGTCCACAGGTGAGGAAAGTGTTGAACAACAAATCTAAAATCCACACTGCACTTATTGACTATAAGTTTCTAGATCAGACGGTCATGACTCTATAATTTATCATTTAATGGATGTTGATTGAAGCCAGATAAAAGACAAATGCAATCTCTACTCCTTTCACAGACAAACAAAGCAGCAACGATCCAAAACAAGGTTTTTCGTATCTTTTTCCATCTCTCTTGTATAGTTAAACCAAGAGAAAGAGATGGGAAGCCCCCACCAATAGAGCATACAGAATTTCATGCCATACACCCCTATTAGTTCCCACCACACTGCTTGTCATTACAGGTCTAATCCAATACAGCCCCACCATGAATCATCAACGAAACCCCACATTCCAAATGCAACTTCCACATGCTTTAATTACTTCTTGTAAAAATCGAAAGCAGCCTCCACCAACGCGAAACATATTTTATATATCATAAATATTTATAGATGCAATTTAACGGGTTAGGCTACTAGTCATAATTATTAAAATCCCAAGTCAATAATATGAATCTATACGTTTATAATTTTATGATACTTTTTTTTACTTAAAAAGAATACAAAATTATTTATGTAAAGACTTTTTGTAAAATTATAATTTTTATTATATTTCTTGCATTCCTGCCGATTTCATGCATTCAAATGTACAATAAAAACGTGATTTTGATTTTGACGACCATTGCTACATTTTATTAATGGTATAGCCATTCCCACAGGCCAAACGATCAACTATCAATAAAAGAATTAAGTTACTTACCATTTTCTCATAACATGAATTTGAATGGTCCAAAAAGGGCCAATATAAAAATAATTTGCGACCATAAGTCGTAGGTGGCTGACAACCTCAGATACATACCTGTTAGGTTATATCCTTTGGTATCTTGTTTATCAACTGCACCAGAATTTCCTATATCACACTTGCCAATAACAACACAGGATCCCCATATAACTGTAAGAAGCATGATAGTTGATCCAGCCAGCAATCCCATTCCAACAGAAACTTGACTTTGCGCTGTTTCTTTGCTTCCAGAAAGTCCGGACACTGTCAGGAAGTAATGCTCAACATTTTTCAGTAATCGCTCCATCAAATCGATGTCAAAAATTCCAATTAGAAACACAAACAGAGGAACATACAGATTACAAATGTAGGGATAATTAGAGAAATTTCAGGCAGTTCGACACGGAATTAGATAAGTGGAAGTCTCATGTAAAAATTGCAAATTGATCTCAGACAGTTGATTGCACAATGACCAAAAAAATAATAATAATAATAATAATAATCTTTCCGTTATCACCAAGATGCCAAAAATTCAAAATCTTCATTTCAACTGTCAAAGGGAATATCATCGACTTGGAACAAAAATTGCAGAAAAACAGAAAATAGACAAGGGAAACGGATCTACTCTACTATTGGATAACTCCGATTCGTAAGGTACGACATAAATTAATCCCCAGAAAAGTCAAAGCATACAAAAGAAAGGGAATCAAACTCATGAATCCCATTATTTCTTTGTTCATAGCAGGAAAATAAAAAAGGAAAAAATCTGCAATTAACTCATGAAGAAAAATTAAGGGCATGTCTGGATATTTCAATTTTGTATTATTTTCAAAAGGAACGAATGCAGAACCATACAACCAACGAGGGAAACCTTTGAGTCTGTCCATATTTTCAGATTATGCATCTTTAATCAATTACAAACACGAAAATACGAAACCAAAGTAAATCAGAAGCACAAAAATTTATTCATAATTAATTATATTACATAATGCGCATTATTATGAATTAATACATGGCTAAAAAATGAAAAAAACGAATCGATGACGACCGTACATACCAAGAATGAGCATGGCATCAGGAAGTGCTCCTAGCATTGGAAGAAAGAGACCACCAACGATTCCAGGACCCAAAATTTCCAACAACAATTCACTTCCGTTCGACAAGTACATAGCTGCTAGGAACATAAGATAACCATATACAATAATAAGGAACAAGTTCCCCAACCACGTGGTCGTGCATGGCATGAACCCGTACGTTTGTTCACATGTACTGCTGCTGCTATTACTACCACTGCTTTCTCCTTCAGACAGCGAACCTGAAGAAACGCTTGTTTTATCCCTACCCTTGATGACAAGATACATAGGATGTTCAGGTTGACCATGTTGGAAGTCATGGACTCCGTCGGAGATCAAACCGGACGACGGTTCGGGTTTGAGTATGGAACGAGACTGAACGGTTGTGACGAAAAGGATAGAGAATAATGATAATACCAAAAGGAGTGAGTTGATAATAAAACTACAATGGCGGCTTTGTCTATGTTTGTGGACCATTATGGTGGCTTTCATGTCGTTGTTTGGATCAAAAGTAGAGGAGGAGAAGAAGAAGAAGGGTGTCAAGAAGAGTGCTGAAAAATTTTAAATGGTGGTTGAGTTTATATGCTTTATATCAGGACGCGGATAGGAAAAGAAAAGTCAGTGTCAGTGTGTGGTGGTGGTGACCGGTGAGAGAAGGGAGGATTAGGTTGAGAAATATCCAGGGGGCTAAACCGTGTGAAATCAGTGTTGCAACACTTGGGATAATTATTATTAAAGTGAACGACAACAGTTAGGGAATGACTAGACAATTGTTTGTTGGTTTAAAGTTTACGTTAGATTTTAACGAGTGATTGGGGACACTTGCATACCTTGGATGATGTTCGTCCCGTTCAAAGATGATGATGGTTTCAATCGAGGACTACGTATATAATGCTGCAAAATTAATTAGGGATGATTACATCAAAGATTAGTTTTCCTTTTTTTTTTTTTTTTTCCCAAAACCATATATAAGTTAGTTGGATTGGAATTAAATAGAACGTTGACCGTGGGTTTCTTCTTTTATTAGTGAATGCTTTAATCTAAATTTGGTTAATAGTTTTCATTGATGCTGTCACTCATTTAAAATTCTAAATATAAATAAGGTTTTGAGTAACTTGAAAGAAATGAAAAGAATCTTTTGATCTTTCCATGTTTTTATTTTCCTTTCTTTTTTTTTTAATACAACTATCTTAAACTAGTCATTTATTGTAATGAAAAGAATGAGTGTATGTGGGTAAAAATTCTATCTCCTAGACAAGCCATCGAAATTGACAAGGACAAACCATGATCTATATTAGTGGGATATGCTCCAATCCTTCATTATAATAATGAGTATAATTATTAAAATCATAAGTTAAATATATGATTTTAGAAGTATAAGATTTTATGATTTTTTTTAATTAAAACGAATGTAAAATCTTTTAGATATAATTTTTTATAAAATTATAAATTTTAATATATAATTTTATAAGTTTTATATAATTTTATCGATTTTATATATTCAAATAATGTGATTTAATTGATTAAATTATTTATCTTTTTCTCCATAAATAAATAAGATATCCTAAGAAAAAGATAAATTTATCTAAAAATGAAAAGGAAAAGTAAATTTTG